>CM034154.1:98822767-100022767 GCA_019776745.2 Taxus chinensis
TGTATTGCATGTGGCAAAATTTTTCCAGTTTTGCCAAAGTCTATCTACCCAGTTCGACGAGCTAATAACCGAGCTCCTCATCAACCAACTTGCTAGACAACTCATCAGCCAACTTGTCAGACAACTCGTCAACACATCTCAAAAACTCACCAAATCAGTAGAGTTAGATATCGTTACAACCACCTCGTGGGCCAAGCCACATTCCAAGGATCATCAAACAAAATAAATCCTTAACGTGGCCACAACCATATAGAATTGACCACTCCTCGAGCTATATTAAGCTCCCAACTCACCTTCATGTGGTAAATATAGGATAAACATCCCATGTTTTCCAAAACCAACATTGAAAAATACGACGAATGAGTGCTCAAACCTTGGGTGACAACGATAAAAAGATAAGGCCCACTAGCCCATATGGTTCAATAACACTATAATAGGAGCTTGGTTATACTTGAAGAGTTAACTTGACTATTGTAGGAGCTTGTTGAGACAATTAGAGCTACTGGAATTAGAAAAGTGATCAGAGCCTCCTAGAGATTGAGTAGGGACACAACAGGGACTATTGTTGTAAACCAAAGAGTTTGTTGATGTAAAATATCATTGTATTTTAACATTTTTGCATCATAATTGATCGGTTCAGGAACTTAACCAGACATAGATATGTAGCCCATTTGGGTGAACTTCGTTAACACTTGGTTTGTGCTATTTATTGTCATGTATGCTCTTATTGCTCGCTATTTTAACAATTTATTTATGTTTTTCAAGATAATTTTAATCATTTATTAAATATATCGAAAATTTCAAATTGATTTTTAAGCATTCAAAATATATAATTTTGATAAGTGAGTCACTTAAACATGCTTTTGGGATCATAAATTGAGATGTGTTCTTACAAAGTCAAAACAAAAAAATGGTAGTATTCCCTCTTCCTTGCAAATGCGAGTTCTCCTCAAGAAATAAATAATTTAATGCCTTCAAAACACCACTAAATTATCAATCTATAGACAAAAAAATGAATAAAAATGCCCCGCCTTCACCGATAGAGAGTATCGCCATTTCACTACATCTCAAGGACCCAAATCTCTTCAGAAAATACTATAAACTAGCAATCACATGTGTACAATGCAATGTGAATGCTGAACTGTATATGTTATTTGATTTAGTGGGATAGTTATTAGTTTTATAGTGAACCAAGCAGTTGAGACTTGTTTTCATACCAGGTGAGAATGATAAGCAACCAAGGGCCCAATCACATATGGTAAAAAGGAAATCCAGTGCAGTCCAGAATCCCAAATTTGAATGGCGGTTCTAGTCAAATAAAATCTGAATTAATTTTTTTGTGTGTGATATGGAGACCATACAGATGCAAAATAGTTGGCACTGACAACCATTGCTAAAGTTGGGAAAGTTTTTTTGAACTTTTGAAGTGGAAGTCTTTGTGGAGTAGCATCTAGGATCTTTCATATCTATATATACAGTTCACTGAAATGAATGTAATAAGCCAGAGGATCAAGTTAGATGTAACAATCTTTAACTTGAACAGTTGCAATAAAATATGGGCATCTTGATTTTCTCTCTTTTCCTTGTTTGTTTTCCTTTGTTTGTTGTTTTCCCGAGAAGCCCAGTTCTCTGGTTTTTGTACATGCTTTTGTTCATCTTTTTCTACTGGTTTTTGTGTGTGTACATTGAGGCAGCAAGGTTTGGATTGAGTTCCTTACAGAAAAAGGAGTAGAGTTGTTATAGTGGCTGCATTAGATTTCAATCAAAAAAGGAGAAATGATCCATTCGAAATCGTCCTTGTACCTATTATTCTCTCAATTGAGCAAATCTTGAACACAATGTCTATGTGGCCAAATTCATGTTGACAACTAATTCAGAAAAAGGAAATACACAAATATTGTACGTTGAACCCCATAAATCTGGTTTGCATAAAAATCAATTTCTCACTTTACTTTATTGCATTGAAGTCAAATTCTGAGACCATCAAAGAGAATTTGAAATGTCATTCCGATATCATAGTAGGTAAATTGCTAACATTAGACTACCGTTTCAATAATTGAACATACATACAATGTGTGTAGTTGTAATTTGGTCAATAGAACAACCTGTCTAAACCAAATGATTCTTCAACAACTTCAACAATAAGCTTGCTTGTAGAGTTGGTTTTACAAATAAACATCAAATGTTGTTCATTTTTTGTATCACAAATCATGTGTTCTAGAAATGTGAGTGTGGATATTGTTTGAGAAAGGTATCTCAGTTGTTGAAGACTGTGGATAGAAGGTGGTGGAGCTGTCAAGCCTGCACATGCACACAATCTTAGCACCGTAAGTGCACACCAAGCTTCCCCAACTCATTAGGTAACTTTGCAAGCCGATGGTAGTTTGTCACTGACAACATTTTCTGAGAATTCAATGAACATGTTTCTGTTGGTAACTCCTCCAGATCACTGCAATGGTCCACATTAAAGATTAAAACATTTGTTTGGGAATCAAATATCCCAATTCTCAATTGAAATGAAAGCAACCTATGAGTGTTCTAACAAATGACATTTCATGAAACTCCATTAAAAAAGAAGTTACAACTTTAGCATTGTATCAGATAAAAATGGGATTTGGAAAAGATCGAGAGAATACCACACCATATGGACAATACCAGTGGATGCATCTCATATGCAGGTGGTTCTAGAATGAAATCTTCATATTGGACAATACCATTCACCAATAGCTTGCCATCGCGAACTTGTATTAGAAATAAGAATAGAAAAGGAATATGAGAAATTGAACTCAAGACAAAAGAGTGTTGCAATGGCTAAAATAAAATTCGATCTTTATGAGATGCATGTCACAAAAAATCAGTCAGGCATAATGATAAAATTATTGGCAATACTCTGTGCATAGATTTTGGACAAATAAAGCTGCAATATTACGAACAAACAAATGGGATCCTGGAATAAGTTGTAACCTGACACCTATGGTTTCAATTTGGTAACTCCTACAGGGTTATTAATTAAATCTATTTTTTTTATTGAATTGCCATATTGCATGGTTATCCTAAGCATCTTCACTTACAATGTGGAATTTCAAAATGATCATCCCCATAATATTAATAAATTCTATATTATAATCATAACATTTAATGGTGTAATATCCTATTTTTCTGTATTGAATTCCACGTAGAGTGCCTAATGCTAACTCTGACAATTATTCCCAATCCCTTCTTAAGGGTGAGGCAAAACATATGAAACATTTCTTACATGATAATCTTGCTCAAATTGGCATCCTTCTATATGTTACTTGAGGGTAACTTAAGCATGTTTCTCAAGCTACTAAAGACACATCTATATTCACTCTTCCACTATTCCCACATATATGGGGGCACCAAGTGCCCCAATTTACAATGTTGATATTCCTATTCCTACATCAACTATTGTTCCACATTTTAATCATAGTGCTTCTCATGTTTCTTCTTCTAGCATGTAGGCCCTTGAACCCCTTGTTCACACTCTCCAAGCCCAAATAATACAATTACAACAAGGTACGTTAGCTAATTCTCACATTATGGATTCCACTCAATTGCTTCATAATCTACTTTCCCCTTATTTTTGTTGCTTCTAAGCTTCATATTTATGATGGAAAAAGTGATCCTACAGAGCAACTTTGATCATTCCAGGAAGCATATTTTGACTATGCCTCTCACAACATCTTACTCACCAATATGTTCCCTTGAAGTATTAAGGACTTTGCCTTGCAATGGTTCTATGATCTACCAATGCATTATGTGTGATCCTTCACCACTTTGGAAACTTACTTTCTTGCACAATTCTATATCAACATTGGTGACAAAGTTTCATATGCACAAATGTCTAAAGTCCACCAAGGGTCTAATGCACACATCAATGCCTATGTTTTACGCTACAAGACTATGCTTACTAAAATGAATAATACCTTCTCCAATAGAGAATTTCAAGATCTCTTCACAAAACCCTTACTTTCTCCCTTACAAGACTTTTTTATCTTTGAAAATTTCTCCTTATTTGATCATTTATGGCATATCCTAAAGAAACATGAAGCTAAGTTACTACACATGAATAAGATTTATTGTTAGCTCCTGTTAAACACGTAATGTAAAATTCCCAAGAAAATATACACTCAAAGGCAAGACTAATAATAACAAGTCTACTTTTAAAGAAATTATTAATGTCATCTCCCAACCTACTAAGATACAATTAAAACCTACACGAAGGCAATTCACGCATCTACAATGTGACCTCCACATCGTGCTAAAGAAATTACTTGAGTGCAATCTTATGTCTCTCCCCCACCATTTGAGGTAAATGCATGGTAAATGCAAGCAAGACTCATGGTAAAATTTTTGATGCATCTATCATAGATGTGTTGGTCACCTCACTAATCGATGTACCAAGCTAAAGCATGTTATAAAAGATCTTATTGATGTCAAATCCATCAAATGTGACAATCGCATTGAATCCTATAGGCCTACCAATGATAAATCAAATCTAAATATGTTTAATAATCCATTTCCTAGAATGATAATTCAAACATCATTCTCCTAGAATGATAAACATCACAATTGTTCCCTTTTGCTCTTGAGTAACTCCCAACAAAACAAAAAAACATTAGTTTTGCAAAATGTAAAAAATATACTCATAGTGTAATATTTATTGATTGTTTGGATTGGATTGTAGGTGACAGGAAAAACCATGGAGCCGTTGTACATTGAAGAGTTGGAAAATAAAATTATATCTGTGCAAGATATGTATGATCTCATAATTAGGGATCCTGCAACTGTTGCACTCAACATTAACTGGAGAGACTTCGTTCCTTTCAAAAAATGATGGCTTCCCAACAAAAAACTACATGTAATGTAAAATTGAGTGAGGAGGGGAAGAGTAGCTGTCTCATTCACCAAGAGAGGGAGCTTCTCTCCTTTAGAAGGCTACCTTCTTCTTATACCAACATCTCATCAAATATATATGCTATATTTGAGAACTTGAAAACAATATATATGTAATGAGTATATTAATGGGTGAAGAAGGCAAAGGGATATATAGACATGCTGCTCAAGGAAGGGGAGATACTTAGTGAAGAGAAACTGGAGACAGAAAAATGGGAGCCTGAATTGAAAGCACAACAACAAGGCACAAACCATGACACCAATCCATTATTCAGCCGTGAAAATGTGTCTCTTCACCTCGGAAACTCCACCCCAATTGCCGACACAAATTCCACCTTCTATAACCTTCCATTAATATTATGGATGTTATATTGTCCACGTCAGATATTCATGAGATTTCCATCCAATATAAATGTAATTCCAAGACATTAATTGAACTGGGCATTAATAAATAAAGGTACTTGCCTACTCCTTGGCTATGGTTGGTGTGGATGTCTTGTTTGGCTTCTGATCCCCCGACTGCCAACGTAAAATACATTAACTGGAATCCATCCTAATAATCACAGGGACATGGTAAATAATAATCGTTGGCCGTAGATACTCCAAACCTTCAATCCGTCCTTCCAACACCCTCCGCTATTTATATCTCTTAAGTCATTGTTTCATCTCATTCTGGACTGTTTCAATTCCAGAGATAAATGTTTTAATCTTTCAATACTGTTGGACACAATAATTTTGTTGGCTTGAGGGTTTGAAGAATTTTCTGCGGATTCTTTCATTTATGTGTAAAATGGCTAAGTTGTGGCTTTCACTAATGGCGAGACTTCTGTTGGATCTGTTGACTGAAGAAATCATGTGTCAGATTATCTAAACAATTCACATGCCTTGTGTATAATCACTTAGGGCACCTGCTCACAGAGGTATTTTGTCAAATAGTT
The DNA here is from genome assembly GCA_019776745.2 of Taxus chinensis. Taxonomy (NCBI): domain Eukaryota; kingdom Viridiplantae; phylum Streptophyta; class Pinopsida; order Cupressales; family Taxaceae; genus Taxus; species Taxus chinensis. The sequence continues at coordinate 98,828,623 of CM034154.1, forward strand.
CACATACCTTATATATTAACCTCCACATTTTACCCTACTCCAAAGCTCTTATTTTTTCGGGGGTTGGGAGTATGCTGGAAAATGTGAGCTTGTTATAGTTTCAGAGTGAGAATAAATAGTCTGAAATGTGCGATAAAATTGATGAAATGAACATATGTAGCCAATAGTAACATGATAGGCTTTGCTGACTGACATCCCATGTCAGATTGTAAGCACGGTTTACATGGCTTGTGTATAATCAGCTAGGGTACCTACTCACAAAGGAATTTTGTCAAACAATTCACATACATTATATATACCTCCACATTTTTCATTCATATCGATTCCAAGTTTTGAAGTTTCCATTATGGCATAGGATCAGAGGATGTTATCAAAGATTGTGGAGTTTGGCTTTGTAAATATCCTCAAATCATTGTAATCTATGAGATTATATTTCTTAGAGGCATTTTGTTCACGTGCACTCTGTATACTCCTATATCTTTCACACATATTGACTCCATGCCCTGCTCTAAAGCTCTTATTTTGTTAGAAGTTGGGATATGTTGGAAAATGTGAGCTTGTTATAATTCGGAGTGAAAATAAATAAGCTGAAATATGAAAATAAATAAACATGTGCAGCTAGCAGTAACTACTCCTGTGATTGGCTTTACTGATTGAAGTTCCGTGTCAGATTGTATAAATGGTTTACATGCATTATGTATAATCAGCTAGGCATTGTGTCAAACAGTTCACGTGCTTTATAAACAACTCCACTTTTTTCTTTCATATCAGTTCACAGTTTTAAGGGTTCCATTTTCGCACGAGCTCAGAGGATGCTGGCAAAGATTGTGGAGTTTTGATTTCCAAATATCCTGAAATCATTGTATCTATGAAATTATAGCTCATCAAGGCATTTTGTCAAACAGTTCACATGCATTTTGTATCTACCACATATTTCATTTATATCGACTCCAAAAGTCTTATTTTTCCATGGGATGGGAGTATGATGGCAAAGACAAGATGATTGGGTTGGAAAAATGTTCGTTGCATTTGACCTGTATTCATTGTCCGTAAACTTAAAACAACCATTTCAGAAATTTCATCCCTTCAAGACATTTTTTCAAACAATTGACAAACATTATGTATGCTACCATGTAGAGTGAAGATTACAAACCTAATAACTTGTCTTAAGAAATGTCTATTAAAAACTGGCCAAGATCTTTCAATACTTGGTAATATTACAATCAGAGTATTTTACTTTTCTACCAATCCTGTTGGCCTCCTCTAGAGAAAGAAATAAACACATAAATACTCCCTGCACAAAAAATGTTATTACAAATAAGTTTTTTCTATCATGTAACTGAATCTAAAGCCTACCAACAAGGTCTTGGGATTTTCCAACATCTTATCCATCTTTGAAGAATTTGATCTGATAGACTATTTCTCAATCCCAATAGGAACACTTCTGCTATCATGAATAAGGCTGGAGAAACATATGAAAAGAAAAAAAAGTACATGCAATGTAGAGGCAGAGTATCTGAGGACCTACTTGGGAGATTGCGCTTCAAATCCACAGTCAACTGCACTGCCATCAAAGGTCTCACATCAAAGAAAAGCCTAAACGACCCAAATTGTTATTATAAAACTTACCCAAAGAAATTATCATATTCCTGGACAATGTGATGCAGGAGCATCTGGATTTAACTATCAAATAAATATAACTACCTTTTTTAATCCTAGAAAAACATGTAGATAATATTACAGGGCTTGCTGCAGATTAGGCAAAGTAGAACCACCTACGGATAATAATGGAAAATAAATTAGTGAAATAATCTAACCTACAGATAACAATGCTAAATAATTTAGTGAAATATATCTAAAAAAATATAGGTAGGCTAAATAAATTAGTGGACTCACTCAAATAACTACAGCCACTGTAGATTCAATTCATTTCAAACTGTATCTTTAATGTTTTGTGGACACCTTTCGCCTGAGCCAAAATGAGAGGTTCGAAGAGGGGGTGGACATCTGTTAAACCAAAGTGGAGCATGCGGTGGTAGGATAACAACTATCTTTTGTGGATGCATATTTCCGCGATGGAGATGTTGTGGTCTTCATCATCCAAAACAACAATAACAACTGATCAATGTTAGTTTTCGTTTTTCAAAGGCGTCTGGTTAGAGAAAGGATGAGATTGATGAATATAAGATCGGGTTAAATAAGAGAAAGAAAGGTATTCCTGCCGTCATTGTGTTTAGCAAAGTGTGATTCTTCCTTCGTGGAAATTTCTTTTTAACTGCAAGTTGTGTAGAGATGTGTATTTAAAGAAAAATTAGCATGTAAAAAAAAAAAAATCGAAAAAATAGCACTTAAAAATAGAAATGAAAAACCCTTGGTTAAAAATTGCCTGTAAAAGTGAAAACGATGTGCAAACAACAGTCAAAATTAAACATGTCGGAAAAACGTCCGAGAGGCTGTCAAATTTAACATCGTTGCAGAAACGTCCGGAGGGCCTTTACCGTAGGGGGAACACCTTCGGCGTAAAAATGAAATTGGGATTGACTAAATTTGTCAATGCACATTACCATATAATAAGTGCACGGATAAATGAATAGCCACGTCATAACATAAAATTGCAGGTTTAATGAAATGTAATATACTCTTTTAATGCCTTGACAATCAATATAAAAGAAAAGAAGGGAAATTCTTAGTTACGCCGTAGGCGTTTTTTAACTGGGGGCTACTTTCTCCGTTATCTTCCCTTAAGGTTTCTTAGCGTATCCTTGGGATCAGAAAATATTTTGTGTTATTGATTCTTTGTTTCGTTTGTGTTAAATGTCATGGCTAAGACAGTTTCCTGATTGAAACGAAATTGAATAACAGATACATAATAAGGATCGAGATTGGTATATGAATTTAGAATTTTTAAGCTATCAAACTAACGACTGTTGTCAAAGTCTGTCTGAAAGGGAACTCGTGAAAGAGTTTTAGTATTCCATTTTTTCTCTGTAAAAGTGACATTCACAGTAAATATGGGCTCATTTCATTCTTTGGAGAATAATTAAATTTCCTTACATTCTTGAACGGGGGATTGATTGTGGTTGAGGTCTGATAACAAGAAAGTGTGATTCAAAGATAAATAGACGGAGATTATTGAAAATATTCGTCTAAAAATTAATTTGCATAGTAATGAGACCGATTCATTAAGAGAAAGGAGGAACATTACTTAGGAGCTATGGCATGCCTGCCATCAGTATCTTGTCCTGAAATAAAGGGAGCATGGTTACGTGCGGTGAAAGCATGCATGTGATTTGTTTGACCAAATGTCTTAATTAAAAGTATGGTTCTGAATATGATACCAAGTTTTACGAGGTCCTTAATCACTCAAAAGCATTTCTTTCAAGCAACCAGTATGACTTGCACATGGAATAAGTCTGTGTTTGAAAGCACCAACTTGTCAAAATGGCGATAATAAGATCAGATGAAAGGCATCTAGACAAAGTGTATCTCTCACAGTTGATACAGTAGGGCATGTTTTTGAAATCATGGCTGGAGTAGTATTGCATAAATAACAACTCCTTTTTTATTCTCAAAAAAGGAGAGGGATGATTGTTACAATAAAACTTCAACTATCACAAATGCACAAATAAATTAATAAACTAGAATTTTTCAGGCTATCAAACTAATGACTGTTGGCGAAGTCTGTCTCAAAAGGAACTCATGAAATCATGTCTGGAGTAGCGGGTGGCATGTCACAAACCACTACCACTACATTTGTGATAGTTATATAGTTTTATTGTAACAGTCGTTCCTCTCCTTTTTTGAAAATCTTGAACTTTTTTGTTGCCTCGGAAACTCTGTCCCACCATCCGAGAGTCTTGGGTGCCTATACTAAAATGTAAGTTATGCCTGCGTGTTCAAATGTGTTTTGGGTTGAAACTAAAATTTTGTAGGGAGGTAATATCGGTGGATCCATTTGGCTTTATCCCTACTTATTGCATTTAACAAAACAATTTCAAGGATTATTTTGGCATCTCCGTGGTGGCAATTCCACAACATGATATTCTGTAAGTACTTTCATCAAACACTTTCCATGCATCTTTTATGAACCCACATCTTGCATAGACAGAGACAAGTGCACTCCTTACAGTCACTTGGTACTCAAACCGAACTCTAATAATGTGGCCATGAATCTCTCTAGCCTATTTTATATATCCCAAACTGGCACAAGCCTGTAGTGCAATGCCAAAGGTGAAATGGTTTGATTTTGCAACACTCCACGCTGTATTTCACAAAAGAGATTGATAGCTTTTCCCGCATACCCAGTATGTATGTGATATGAAATCATAGGAGTCCTTGACATAGTATTCCAGTCAATCCTTCTGTCTAACACTTTGCAGGCATCCTCTAGGCTCCCGCATTTAGAACACATAGTAACAAAGGAACTCCCTACAAACACGTGAGATTCAAATCTGTGCACGGCTTGAGAGTGCAAGATCAGGTATGTTAGTACATCAAAGAAAACCTCTCTTCCCATCTACCTAAAAATTCTCAACACCTCCATCCCATCTCTTTCACGAACATGTCCCATTATCAAAATAATTCATATCTCTGCATTTTGCTTACAAATTCTATAAAACATTTGGCGTGCATAATCCAAAACACCAAATTTGGCATTCATATTAAGAAGATTGTTTAGCGGTACCTCAAACGTTATTCATTTATTAGTATGAATGCCCTCCTTTTTTCATCTACTTCACTGTTAAAAACATTACACGTGTTATTATGTCTACATTACTATTACAAATGTTAAATATGTATTTATGTTTAAATGCATTAAAAGTATTATTTGGGTTTGTAATAGACAGATATCTCAGAGGGAAAAGCTGAAGCAAAAAATATATTGCAATCATCTAAAGAGGTGCTGAGAACCCCTGATCGAGTAGTTTTTTGGGAATTGGTACAAAGTTCCGTTTTCTTCATGAACTGGAAGAAATAAGTTTTTAATTAAATTTAGGAAAGCATTTTGTTCCTTCTAAGAATTGATTGATCTATTGAAAATTGCTCTTTTGATTGATCATTTCATTTGTGTAAGATTTATTGATTGATAATCACAATCGTGATTTATAGATTGATAATCACAATCGTTTTGAGATTTTTCATGTTCCAAAACTAAACAACAATTATGAACTGATTGTGAGTAAAATAAGAGTTCTACCTACTTTATTGGCCAATATTGTTTCACTAACTAGTTGAAAAACTATCAATCTTAAGGTTCTAATCCTCGATTTTATGTATATTATGATCATTAATAATTTTATTGCATTCTCTTTGTATTCTCCACTTGCTTGTGGAAAATAAATCTCATAAATTAGAAAATATTTTAAGCTTAGTAAAACCTTGTTTTGTATCAGTTTGGGAATTTGTATAAAGAAAATTTCAATCACCCCTCATTTTCGCCATTGATTTTCCCTGTTACAATGCATTGTCATTATCGGTCTAAGGTTTTAAGATGGCGGGCCTTAGATTTTTTTTTCTTCGTGTGAGTGCATTGAATGAAATAAGCCTACTCGTCTTTATTGGTATCGACTCTTGCAAATTGTTGGGTCCTCTTTACTCCTAACTGTTTACAAGTCACTTATTTCGTGTTGAGTTAGAATGCAGTTCATCAATGTTTAAACTATAGATTCTTGAGTGTTTGAGCTATTGAAATTAATATGGGAGGGTGAGCGCTTATAGCTGGTGGCGTAATTTATGTCTGTGGAATTGTATTTTTCCTTTCTCAATAGGAAATGAACGGGATTTCCATGCCTTGTTGCTAATAAAATCTTTGCTTATTGCTTCCCCCCACTAACTTTTTTGTTGTTGTAGACATGCAATGACAATTGACATGTATTAATTTAGAAGTAATTCTAAGAACCATGTCACCAATTGAGTATTGGAAAAAGAATGGCACTGTATTGGGTTTAAATATTGGGGGAACAAGATGTTAGAGTAGGTATTTACCTTAGCTCATGTTCACCTAGGTACTTTATTTACCTTTATTGTATTTATCCTCACCCACTTATGTGTGTGGATATTTCTTTTATCTTATTTAGATATTATGAGAAATTATCTAGTTGTTAGGTATAGTTCTTTCCTTGATCTATGGTATTGACTAGATCCTTGATGTCTAGTTCTTTCCTAAATCTATGGTATTGACTAGTTCTTTGATGACTAGTTATTTCCTTGATTTATGGTTTGATCTACGACCTTGAATGGTTCTTCGATTGTTATTCCTTGTCTATTTAAGTAAGACCCATTCTCAGTGTATTGCATTGAGTTCCATAATAATATATGATATTGTTTCTCATTTGTTTGCAAAGGTTTTATGTAAAGTTATTCTGGCGAATTGCTTTCATCTTATTGATCGTGGTGTTTGATTAGCATCTGTTTTCTTGGCTTGGTACAATCTGGTTATCGTTCCTTTCATGGTATCAGAGCAGAAGATTGCTGTTGACATTCGTATGTAAGTTTTATTTTGCAAATAAATTCATTGTATATTCATATATTTGGGATTTGGTCGTATGTTGTTGCTGCATGCATTTTTATGGAAAATAGAGGCTTCCATTGGATCCGGAAGGCATGAAAACCCTAAGATCGGCTGTAAACTTGGCCGTTTCTTCAGACAGTCGATTTTTGTGATTTTTTTGTTGTTGCAGAGAAGCACATTGGTTCGTCTCGGGATTCATGCCCACCAAAAAAGAAATCGCGGGATTATTTTTTGGGTCTGTTGGGTTTTTTGAGATCTACACAGAGCAATTTTTTGTTGTGGCGTATTTGTCTTAGATTTTGTTTTAGTGGCACCTAAAATATATAGCATAGCAAAATATTAAAAAGCTTGTAACTTTTGATCGGTAACTCGGTTTTGAGTGCCATTTTTCACAAAAGTTCTTGTTTTTTCATGCTCTTTCCATTAGAAATATTTATTTTAAGACTTACACTATAATTATAAAGTGCCAAATATGGAGGAGTGTTGTAATCAATTGTGGATGCAATTTCGGCTGCGCCTGACGTCCTAAATTTTTGGGAGTTGCAGTTTGTACCTATCATGGATTCTGAGAATGATATGCTTTTCTTTGAAGTATGTGGACTTCAAGAGGATATTGTAAAATTTGTGGAAGAAAATAGATCGCTCAAGAAGCGAAATTCTCTTCTACAATCACTCATTCATGATAAGGATACAATAATACACTCCCTGCAGAACAAACTTGCTAGCCTACAACATCACCATCATATTATGGACAACCACAACCATGCTCCTAGTCCACTTGTAGCTATTGCTCCTGAACCCACTGACATTGATCTGTCAGTCTTTGAGTCTGTTCCATCTCTTGATGCTCATACACTTATGAAGCATGTTATTGCCTGCTCTTCCACATCTGTGCCTATTACAATACCACATGTTGTGTATCCTATTTCTACTCAGTTGCATGGATTTTTTGAGAAGCATATTACTGCATTCAGTTCTCGCATGCTACATTCTATGGGTCTCACTGGCGGAGTCATTGGCAGACATTCACAGGTTATTGTTTCCTCTATTCCACATGTTAAGTAGAATTCTCATCATGACATTAGTTTTCGAGCAGGTACTTCATTGGGATCACACATTGACAGAGCTCCTTTTTTTATTCGCTCAACTCTTTCGAAGGATCCTGAGCAACACATGAGATCTACATCTTCACTTAGGCTTGAGAAACCTAATATTTCAGCTGTCATACATGATCAACCTAACACACATTCTGATGTTCTTTTGCATGCACCCATTGTGCATTTTACACCAAGTCATATGCATGCATCTTCTTCATCCATCCGTGTTGATTTGGGGTGGATATCTGATCACTCATGGAGGTGACATAGGCATTCATTGAGAGGACTCTATAGGTGTGGCTCCTCCACCATTCGACCTCTTGCTCCACTTTCTATACCTTCTTCATTGTGATGCTTCTTGTTTTGAGCATTTTTCTTTAGCAGGTGTAGTGTATCTCTCTTATTTGTTGAGAGATTTTGTATCTGTATTTTCGACACTTTTGGCATGTTGATAGTCTCTCTTGTGGGGGAGCTATTTTGGTGGAGCCCAGTGTTAGTTTGTCAGTGTTCAAGTAGTTGTTTTGACAACTCATACAGATTTGTAGCGCCACTCCACCCATTCAGCAGTATAGGAGGGTGTGGTGTTGATCCTGCTTCTTTGGGTTTCATGTCCTTGCCTTGTTAACCTTGGGTTTTCTTGGATCGTGACACTCTGGAGTTTGTGTCCTTTCCTTTTTACTTTGTTTATTGTTCTTGGATCGTGGCACACCTATTTGCAGCAGTTAGTCAAATTATGTTTGGTGTTTTTTTTACACTTTCGACATCACTTCGTTGATAGTCTCCTTGTATGGAGCTATTCTGGTGAAACCTAGTGTCAGTTTTTTTTAGTTTTGTGATCGAGCAGTGGATTCAAACCATAGTGCACACCAAAATTCTTCAGCATTGTATGAGTTTTTTGAGCCGAGCTTCTTGGGATGCCTTGGAGAAGGTCTTTACTCTCTTTACTTTGTTGTTACTAGTTTTGGGTACCTTGCGGTGTCCCTTTTTTGCCAGTTATTGTACATGAGTACCTCATCAGGCCTAGTTACTGAGACTCATACTGTGGACATGCCACATCTATTTTGGCCCCTAGCTTCACTTGAGGGGGGGTGTTAGAGTAGGTATTTACCTTAGCTCATGTTCACCTAGGTACTTTATTTACCTTTTTTGTATTTATCCTCACCCACTTATGTGTGTGGATATTTCTTTTATCTTATTTAGATATTAGGAGATATTATCTAGTTGTTAGGTATAGTTCTTTCCTTGATCTATGGTATTGACTAGATCCTTGATGTCAAGTTCTCTCATAAATCTATGGTATTGACTAATTCTTTGATGACTAGTTCTTTTCTTGATTTATGGCTTAATCTACGACCTTGACTGGTTCTTAGATTGTTATTCCTTGCCTATTTAAGCAAGGCCCATTATCAATGTATTGCATTGAGTTCCATAATAATATATGATATTGTTTCTCATTTGTTTGCAAAATTTTTATGTAAAGTTATTTTGGCAAATTGCTTTCATCTTATTGATCGTGGTGTTTGATTAGCATCTGTGTTCTTGGCTCGGTACGATCTCGTTATCGCTCCTTTCACAAGATTTACAATCAACAAAACAAAAATTCAAACTTGGGGGAAGAAAGAATGGTATGTTGAAATATATAATAGATTGAGTTGGATTCCAACTTGTTTTGTATTGTTTTGTGTCGTGGTTTTCCCTTTCTTTGCAATTATTTCAACATCTTTTAGTATGTCAGAGTTTTACTTGTTTTACTCCTTTATAATTGAATTCCATTTAGACTTCATGTTTTTTTTTCATTACTATGAAGTTGATAATGTGTAATTTGGTGCGGTTATGATGTCAAAGATGTGAGAAGTTGGGAAATGTCATCCTCTTCTTATGCGTTCTATTCTCTTTTCGTTCTCATAGTGTTGGAAAAAATTGGATTAGAAATTATATGGGCTTCTCCTTTATTCACGTGGCATTGACACATTAATAAATTCTAGAATTGAAATGTTTCTTGATGTGATGCTTGCATTTGAGGAGTTTGTCCAATGCTTGTCTCTAAACTTTCTTGCATTTCTCTATACATCTTAATGAATATTTACATGTACATATGCATCTTAATGGATATTTTATATGTATATATTAGTTGTGTTGGATTGTGAGTTTTTGAATTTTATCTCCGTTATGGTTATTTGGATTGTACTGTTCGAATGTAGAAAATAAATCACCATTTTTAATGTTATTTATGGTTATAACTAGTATTTTCTTTGTATTTTATAATAATTGAATTTTTAGTTTTGTTTGTGTATTATAAACTCTTCTTTTCAAACACCATTAATTACAGCTCATCTGCACTTTCTTTCTAAAAATATATATTTGTTTTTGTAGTTGTCATCTTTCAGCTATCCATCATTGTTGGTTACACTGGCCAACACCCATTTCAAAACAAGGTGTATGTTGTGCCTTTTCCCTATGATTTTGAATATCCTCTCCTCTATTTTTTATGTTGTTCCTAACTTTGTAAAAAAACTTTTAATCCATTTTCATTAATTTACAATGTTTACGGTTTGTTGATGTCGTTTATTAAGAATTGGAAAGGTAATCTTCTTGCTAAAACTAAAACATTTCCTTTTAGCACAAAGGATTTGGAAAATTGTGTTCTCTCTAACGAACTGAAACTTCAAATCTATGTCCATGCAAGATGGGCATATTATGCTAGAATCCATTAATAATCATCTATTCCTAAAATATTTGTAACATATATATCAAAATATTGTTCGTCATGTCCTGATATCCTTGTTTCACCATTTTCTTTACATTTTTGAAGTGACGAAACAGATAAGGGTAAAGGCCAAGGAGGAATCCCTGTTAAATGTTGGTCATTTGATGGTTGTTGCACATGTTCTAACTTCTTGATCCAGTGTTGATCATGAGAGCTTCCCTTTGGTTAGGAGGAACTACCTATAATAGAAAACAAGACCACAAAAAGATAGTTAACTGATATATGATAGTGGACTGCCTAACATATGCTAGTTTCGGGAAGTGTTATACTTCCTAGATGGCTGTCAATCCACTATTTAAAACAAGTTAATGTGAGAAATAAAAAAATTCCTACTGTAGTTGATATGATTTAGGTATCTCATTCAAGTACAATAAGCAAATCTTAACATAACAGGCTAGACTATGATCATATCAGAAAGGTAGGTAGTTGGCAGGGTGTTGGAACTGGTTAGGGTCAGATTCTGGGTTGTTTAGGTCAACTGGTGAGATGATTGTTGGGTCTGTTCTTGGTCAAGGTGGAAAACATAGAGATCAATGTTGGTCAGGTATGACCGATGCCGGTTTATGTTAGAGTAGGTATTTACCTTAGCTCATGTTCACCTAGGTTTACCTTTATTATTTTTATCCTCACCCACTTATGTGTGTGGATATTTCTTTTATCTTATTTAGATATTAGGAGATATTTAGTTGTTAGGTATAGTTATTTCCTTGATCTATGGTATTGACTAGATCCTTGATCTCTAGTTCTCTCCTAAATCTATGGTCTTGACTAGTTCTTTGATGACTAGTTATTTCCTTGATTTATGGCTTGAAACTCGAATAGATCAAATGTATTGCAGGTTCCATAATAATATATGATATTGCTACTCATTTGTTTGTAAAGGAGGTCAAATGAGGTTGGGAGAGTGGATGATCATTCCTTTTAGTTTAGGTAACCAACGACGCTTATGGGTAATTGGAGATGGTTGAGATAAGTATACTCATGGAAAACAAATATTAGGTTGAGAAGGTCTATGGAGAATGGTGATAGAATGGTGGTGTGGGTAAGGGAAATGGTGGGATTGCAGGCTATTAAGCAATGGAGGAATGAACATGCAAAGTATAAACTAATGACAGGGATGAAAAAAGTTAACTATGCTGAAATAGACAATGTTGGTAGAGATGTACTTAATGTGATGTAGATTTAGATGGCTGAATGGAGGTGGCTGTTGATCAGAAGAATGGTGTTGGATATCATAGCAGTGGCTCCCAGAATGATTCTGTGAGTGCAATGCCTCCAAAAATTTCCCTGGTGCTAGCTTTAGATGTCTAGATACGTGAAAGGATGCTGGTTTAGTTTGCATGCAGCTCTGATCTCCTTTTCTTGCTCTCAGAATGTGCCAACCCAAAAACAAGGTTGTTTGGGTGAATAAATGGTAACCGACGATGGTTCTGGGTTGACCAACATCGGTTTAGGGGTGACTGGCGTCGATTAAGGTGGGATTCCCTAGGTTTACTAAAATGGGTAGATCTTTCTAAGTTCTTGGGCCCAATTAGTTTATTCTCGCGGATTAGAATGGAAACTTCTCTTCTAATGAGCGGGAATGTGGTTAGAGAGATTTTAGGGATTGATTTTAGGGTTAGACCAAATCTTAGCTCATTAAGGCAAGTAAGACTTAGTTATTGTTGGTTATGGAAACATGTCAATAATAGGTCTAGGATGAGGTGGATGGATGAGGTGTCTAGGTGAGGTAGGTGAGGTGGTGGGGGTAGAAATTAAGGTAATTAGATATTAAATATTGTGAGGATACATATTAATTTAATTTAATTAAAGGTGATGTGGGGTGGAAGGGGCCATGGTTAAATGAGTATGTTTGAGCTGGTTATTTGACAAGGGACCAAGGGGAGTGTGACCCAATTTTGGTGTCTACATTTTGCCCCTTTTTGTTGTGTAGCTTGTATTGGTAAGCGATGCTGACAAAAATAAGATGTGGTTGCCCCATGTGTGGGTGAAGGTGATCCCCCTCAAACTAGGAACTGATGTGGTAGAAGACAGAATCAGTGAGTGGTTTGATAAAAGGTGGATGTGATGAAGATGAAGGTGGACACTGGGGGTAATTGGGTAAAGATCCAATCAGGTAATCCAGGTAATGGGCTAGGGTCAAAGGTAGCAATAGTCAAATGCACACACACGTATAAACTATGGCATGGTACCAGGTTGAAGAGCATGCATACTCTACATCGTCTAAGGTTGATAGGTTTATCCAAACAAGGTTGAGGTGATTCCAGTATCCAAGGTATAGGATATGGTGCGGAAGCACATCATAGTTAGGTGCAGGAACGTTTAGGTATGTTTTGGTACACCAAAGGTTGGGTTAGGATAAACAACATGATAATAGGCAAGGTAAGGTCATTAGGTCAAACAACACGGGTAACAGTGTCACAAGGTATAACGAGCACATGAGGTCATAGGTCATTAACAATGTTCCAGGTCCAGGTAGCGAGGTCACAACATGGGTAGGGCCAAGGTATGGGTAAAATAACAAGTTCTTAAATGCAATTAAGGACATGTATAGGTAATGTAGGCTTGGTGGTAGGTTGCAATAAGGGTGGGTAAGGTCAAACGGTGACTGGGTTGGTTAAGTTGGGTTAGAAATGGGGAAAGGGTAGTTGACAGGAGTATGACTTGTAATTGATGCCGGTCATACGAAATTGTTGATGGTCTAGGTAAACCGACCACAATTTTTACGGGCACACGACCAATGTCGGTATGGGTATAATTGACTACTGTGTTCTAGGGCACAGGACTGATGTCGATTTAGGTAACTGACATCGGTCAGGTTGGTGGGTTATAAAAGGAAAAAATCCCTAATTGTACGAGATTCATTTGCATAAGTGTTGGATTTTTTGAGAAATAACATAGACCTTTGAACGACTTTGTGCTTTGTCAGGAGAAAAGGGGACGGGATGCATATCCTGCTCAGAGGTGGAGAGTATCTAGTTGGTGAGAGGATCTAGGTAGATGGGTCCACGAGAACAGGGGGATCAATTGTGATTGGGGTGGAGGTCTGGAGGTAGATTATGGGATTGGACATGGTAGAGAAGGGAGAGGGTTCGGGTGGACCACCAGTGCAGAGGCCAGTCGTGCCACCATGGAGACGACAATAGCAGTATGAGGTAAGATTATACTTTTGTTTTGTGAGGTAGAATAGGTATATAGGTCAGGATATGGAAAATGGTGTTTGGGGGGAAAAGGGAGATTTTGAATTTGGTGAAGGTAAATTGGGTAAAATAGGGGGGGGAGGTCCTAGGTTAGGTAAAGAAGGTTAGAGAGGGATTTGGATTAGGTGTGGGTAACAATTGTTATGGCAAAGCTGTGTAACAATTGTTTCTTGTTAGGTGTAATTTCTAGTTATTGATATAGAAAGTGAAACTAACTAGGGTAGTCAATGGATGGCCGAAAGTGGGTCAAGAGGGAATTGGTTACGGTAAAGAGTGGCCAAGTTAAGACCAAGGCCCCCTTGCCCTCAAAGTGCTGCCTACATAGTCTTGACGAAAAGGGACCTCAGGCCGATGTAGTTTTCCCATAAGCTAGGGAAGATTGTGATGAAGGAAAGGAATGGATTGATAGGTGTTATACATGGGTGAATGTAAGTCATAGGCATGATTGAGTTAATGTTGTAGGAATTGTTGAGTTAGGTTGGTTCAGGCATAGGAGTATGTGATTAAGAATTTGTGTAATTAGTTGTGATGGGGATAATGTTAAGATGGGTTATAAGAAAATGAATGATAATGGTTAAGAAATGGTAGACAAGATAAAATGAATGTATGAGTGATGATGGTAAAGATGTTAAGCAATTGTTTTTTGCGTGGTTTAATTTCAATGATTGAGATAAAAGGAAACTAACTAGGGTAGAATGTGAATAAGAAAGGGGTAGAGGGAATTGGTTAGGGTAGAGAGTTTTCGAGCTAACCTCCAAGGGCCCCATGCCCTCGGAGTGCTGTCTACATATTCCCAGTCGAAAAGGGATTCAGTGACCGATGTAGTTCTCCAGATAAGCTAGGGAAGATCATGGTCAAATAGGGGATGTGTATGGGATCCTACGCATTGTTGATAGTGGGGACGTAGGTATGATTTGATCTCCTCAGAGGCATCTGAGTTGAGTTGATGCTAATAGTCACATGTGTCAAGGGGTTGGTCCCTAGTATGAGGATAATCCACAATAATGAGGAAGGTGAATTACGTAAGAGATGGTACTAGGCCCGCTTAATTAATAAGAACCCTAATGAGTCTACTATTGTGATGGGCTTATGAACGTAAGACCCTACAGGCCTTGCATAATGGACTATTCTAAGGGTGCAGAAAAGTCACATGATCACAAAATGTTGCATTTGCAGCAAGTCCCTTGAATAACGAGGAATTTAGGTAAAAAAAGGCAAGGGGGTGAGAATGGGAGGTTTAATGTAACTTAGTGTACGACGACTTGTATTTCGGAACAAGAAACCTAGAATCCAAAATAGGCAAGTCCATGATGAAATTTTCATCCTTTTTTTTAATAGATTGATTGATGCGGGAAGTCTATATGGGATGGGTATATTATCTCCTTGAGGTCTTCGTGAAGTTGATTGATGCGGGAAGCTTCTGAATAGTTATTATATTTTTGTAACGACTGTATATAGTTTTCCTTCAAGGGAGTAGTCTATTGATAGTGGTAGGATATAAATAAGAGATGTCCCTTTTGAGGGAGTCATCTTTTGCTGGAATTTTGACTCAAGGAGTTGTATCCCTTTTTGTTTTTAGACATTTAAGTCATGGAAAAGACTATAGAGGAAAATCAGGTTCTTGTTTTAGAAGACAAGATCATAGTACATAAAGATTAACTATGAAAGAGGTGGTTTAGAGTGATGAATGACCATGAGATTCCATCTTGAAGAAGATGAAAGTATCCATGAGAATCATGCCACGAGCAGAGCTGTGGTACTCATATTGAAAGACAAGGCTAAAAGGTGACGGGTAATCAAATGATTCTTGTTTAGTTGTGGATCCTCAAAATGGGTAATTATGGAAGGTAAACAACACTCAAGGGATGATTGATCCATTGATAGAAAGTGATATAGGACTTGATATCAAAAATAAAATGGTCAAAGATGCAAGGCATTAAGGGGCTCAAGTTCGGGTTTACCTTCGAGTGAAGACAAATGATAAGCACCTGATCCATAGGCATGGGTAATGATATAGGGTCCAAGCCAATTAGGAGTAAATTTTCCCCGTTTAATTTTCTTCTCTTTAGTTACATGTTGATTTTCCTTCAAGACGAGGTCACCGACCTAAAAGGTTCGTTCATGAACACGTTTGTCATAGGTATGTTTGATACATTTTTGGTAGATTTGGAGATGGTCAAGAGCATTGAGATGACGTTAATCTAATAATGCAAGTTGCACCAAATGATCTTGGCAAAATTCATTGTCATTGAGCATTTCTTGTAGTGAGATGGGATCTGGACTTTGAGAGGTAAGATAGCCTTGGTATAGTAGACCAAAGAAAATGGGGTGGTAGCAGTCGAAGTGCGCATACTAGTGCGGTAAGCCCATAGGGAGAAAGGAATATGCGTATGCCAATCCTTCCTAGTATTGTTGACTACCTTCATAAGAATTTTGTTCAGGGTTTTATTGGTTCAGCTTAACCGTTGGTTTATGGGTAATAGGGTGATGAGAAACTGAGTTGGATTCCAAAAGCATCACATCGTTTGCGTAGGGTTCTATTTTTGAATTGTTTTTTGTTATTTGTGATAATGCGGTGAGGGACACCAAAGTGACAAATGATGTGATGGTTGATGAATTCACATATTTTCTCAGCTTTGGTAGAAATGAGGGGAATGGATTCTACCCATTTGGTGTAATATTTGGTAGCAATTATGATCCATTGGTGGCGTTGTGAAGAATGGGGATTTATTTCACCGACAAGATCCAAACCCCATTGAGAGAAAGGCCAAAGGTCTTGCGCAACCTGTAATACATGAATAGGTGTGTGATGAAGATTAATGTGATGTTGGCATTTCAAACAATGTTTGACATAATCACAAAATTCACAGTTTAGGGTTGGCCAATAATAGCCTAGGTGAAGAATGCGCTTTGTGACAGCCAAACATCTAAAGTGACCTCTAAAAATTCCATCGTGAACTTCCTTAACGGTGTAAGGAATTTCAAAACTTGTAAGACATTGTAAGAAAATGTTGTTGAAGCCACACTTGTAAAGAAGACCCCCCATGATGACGTAATGAGAGACACTTTTAAGAAAGGCGTGTTGTCCATTATGAGTGAGACCAGTGGGTAAAATGGAAAGGGTAAGGTAGTCCGTGTATTGATTATACCAATGGTCACGTGGGTAAGGGGTAATGGTTCCAATGGAATAGACTTCACGAGGTAAATAAGAGGGTGATTGTAGCTTTTGTATGGTGAAAAAGATTTTAGAGCTAGCGGGCGAAGCAGGTATCTGAGAAGCCAAGCAGGCCATGGTATCCGCAAATTTATTGGTAGAACGTGGGGTAGTTTGAAGTGCATAACGGTTGAAGGTGGTCAAAAGTATGTCCACGTGATGCTTATACTTTTGAAGTATCTCATTATGGCACTGGTATATACCATTGAATTGGTTTATGACCAACTGAGAATCACCAAAGATGTTGATTGATTTAACATCTAAGGCATAATCAGCCTGGAGACCCAATACGAGTGCTTCGTATTCAGCAATATTGTTTGTACAATCAAAATCGAGTTTGAAAGACAAAGGCATAGGTTCACCATCAAGTGGAATGAGGTTAGCACCAGCCCCGCCCCCATGCTGACACTTGGAGCCATCGAAGAAGAGTGTCATTTGGTAAGAGGGTTTGTCCAGGGAAAGGGGGCTATAGAATCATCTAGGAAGTCAAAGTTAGAGGGTTGATTCTCGGAAATAGGTGCGTCGGCAAATTGGTCGGTGATAACATGGCCTTTGATGGACTTTTGATGGATGAATTTGAGGTCGAGGTCGGCCAGAAGCATAAGCTAACATGTGGCACATTGATTTTGATAAGGTTTAGCATACATATAGTGTAATGGGTTAGT
The DNA here is from genome assembly GCA_019776745.2 of Taxus chinensis. Classification (NCBI taxonomy): domain Eukaryota; kingdom Viridiplantae; phylum Streptophyta; class Pinopsida; order Cupressales; family Taxaceae; genus Taxus; species Taxus chinensis. The sequence goes on from CM034154.1 coordinate 98,846,077, forward strand.
ATTAGTAATGACGAAGGTTTTGTGGCTGAGTAGGTAATGGAGGAGTTCGGTGGTGATGAAAAGTAAGGCTAGGAAAGGTTTTTTTGGCGTGGGTATATCTATTTTCATAGTCAAGAAGGTCACGACTTATGTAATAAACTGCTTTCTCTCAGTGTTTGTTGTCGTGATGAGCGAGCATGACACCTAGATAATGGTCAATGGCGGAAATATATAGGTAGAAGGGATGGTCATCCTTAGGAGGAATGATCACTGGTGGTTAAAGTAGGTATTGTTTCAAGGATTTGAAGGATTTATGGCATTCATCATCCCATTTGAATGAAATGTCTTTCTTGAGAAGATGATGGAATGGTTGACAGTGGTCGGAAAGCTGTGAGATAAAATGATGAATTGATTGCAACTTTCCTTGTAGGCTGCGAAGTTGATGGAGATTAGTGGGTGGCAGAATTTCAAGAATAGCCTTGACTTTAGCAGGATCGACTTCTATGCCCAACAAAGAAATGATGAAACCTAGGAGTTTTCTGGAAAGTACCACAAAGACACACTTTTTTGGTTGAAGAAGAACACAATATTTGATGAGGCAGTCAAAGATGACTTTAAGAATGGGTAGGTGTTTGGTTCAATGCTTGGATTTGGAAAGCAGATCATCTACGTAATCCTCCTATATGCGATGCATGATGTCATGGAAGATGTAAGTCATGGCTCGTTGATATGTAGCACCAGTGTTTTTGAGGCCAAAAGGCATGACTCGATAGCAAAAAGTTCCCCAAGGGGTGATGAAGGAAGTCTTGTGTTGATCCTCTGGGGCTAGTAATATTTTATTGTATCCTGAGAAACCGTCCATGAGCGATAACATTTCATGGCTAGCGGTGAGATCAACTAGTTGGTCAATGCCTGGTAGTGGGAAATCGTCTTGGGACATGCAAGGTTGAGGTCACGGAAATCTATGCAAATGTGGAGTCCCCATGTCACTTTCGTGACAGGAATGATGTTAGAAATCCATTGGGGATAATCAATAGGTAGAATGAAGGAAACCAAGAGAAGGAATTGAAGTTATTCTTTGACCAGAAGAGCAATGCGGATGCATTTTCTGCAGCTTTTGTTTGATGGGTTTGGCATCATGAATGGCTACGATATTGTGAACCATGATTTTTGGGTCAATACCAGGCATATCGGCATAGGACCAGGAAAATGTGTTGCTATGGTCTCGAAGGAAAGAGGTGAAAGCTTCATGTTCAGTAGCGTCTTAGGATTGACCGATCTTTAGAATGTGCAGGTCATCCAGAGTATTATTGTTGATTTCAATGGTCGATTCATTCAACATGGTTTGCATCTCAGAGGGTAATGACCAATGAATATAAGAGTCTTCTGCACCAAGGTAGGTGAGGATAGACTCATCGTCCTGACATTGAACGATGTTAATTAAAGGTGTATCGTCATTGATCATGTCAGGATACAGGAATGGGAGAGAAGAAGGAGCCTCGTCATCACGTTGATAGGTCAGCAGTCCCAAGGAAACAATGTTTACGAAAAAAAAGTTAGGAGGTATAGATTCAGGATCTATGGACTCCGTGGGTGAAGATGGTAAGATTTGGGTGAATGAGAGGGGGAAGATTTCTTGTCCTGGATAAGGTCGATGGGAAACTTATTAGAGGATGGAGCGTCAAAACCAATGCCACTATGGTCATTGTGTTTATGAGAGGTACATGAGATGATAGTGTGGTGGCCTTGTTCGTAAAAACCAAAGACAAATCCCTTCCATGCGCACTGGTGGAGGAAGTGTGAGCGAAACAGCGGTTAGTGAGGGAGTGTAGGTCAGATGAAAATGGTTGGGTTTGGGATGGAGGATCGGGTTTATAGGTGGCCATATCAAGCCCCCCATACGTTAGGTTGGTGCAAAGATGGGGAGGGCCATAAGGGAAAATGTCACTGCTGCGGATATCATAACTGGGGTATTGACACAAATTACCATAATCTTGTGGGGTGAGGAAGGAATTGATATTGTATAGACGGTATTCCCCTAGAGTGAGGTGTTGAAAACCTCCTTCTAAGGGATCAGTAGTTGGTATGTGGGTAGCGGGTATGGATGGTTCGCTAGATGAAGGGGCGCCAGTGGTAGAGGCTACAACTGCAGTGGGGGTAACAAGGTTAGATGGACTCGTGGGTGAAGGTCAAGTGGTTGTGGTGGTAGATGCCTTGACTAGTACAAGTACATCATTAGGCTAGTGTAGCATGTTACAGGTCTTGAAAGGTGAGGGGTCGATAGGGATGGTGTAATTATGTCCCTCGTGTTCAAATTTTAGGCATTGATGTAATGTCGAAGGGACACAACCCATAGCATGGATCTAAGGTCGGCCAAGCAGCAAGTTATACTGAAAATGCCCTTTTAGGACATAGAAAAGTTTCGGGATGGTGCAGGTACCTACGCAGACATGGAGAACAATGGTACTTAGGGTAGAGGTCATGGCGTCATTGAAGGAATACAACATAACAGGGTTACCATGCATGTAATTGGCAGGTATTTGCATTTGGTCGTACGCATGGGAGGAGATGATGTTAATGCTAGCACCACCATCGATCATAACATGTTGTATGCGTATATTATCAATGAAGACAGAGATGAAAAGAGCGGGGTTGGGGTCATTAGACTAGAAGGGAGTGATCTCTTCATCTGAAAAGCTGAGGGCGGCCACGTGGTGAGTGGGTAGAGGTGTAGAGGAAGGCGAAGACCTAGTGAGAGAGGCTACCTGGTGAGGGGTAATGATGAAGGCCATAGGTGTACGGTTATTTGGTAAGACTTCAATAGATTAAAGGACCTCCATGAGGGCTTGATGATGTGACTATGAGGTTTGGACGAGGTCCTATAAAGACATTTTGAGGGGGGATTTGTGTAGTTGTTTTAGCATTGTGTGATGTGTGACCCCGTCGGAAATGGGATATGCAGGACCTTAAATGATGACTTTAGGTGTGGGTGCAAATGGTATATTGGGTACAAGGTTGGTTGATGGGCTACTTGATTTGTCCTTTCCCTTGTCTTTTTGAGCATGGGTGGCAATGATGATCATGTTAATACGAGGGGAGGGGATAAATGGAGAAGGTGTAAGATGAGTGGTATAACGACATGACGGGAAAAAATCTACCAGAGGAGAAAATCCTTGTGAAGTGAGCTGGGCACAACAGAATTTGGGTGGTGACTTGGCCAACTCTCTTATACGAACCATGTTGATCTTGAATCTCAGGTGTGGATCGAAGAATTGTGGGGGTGGATATTTTGGTTGTTGAGTAGGCAATGGGGGAGGATTTGTGGAAATTGGTGGAGGTGAAATGGGTCCTCATCAAGAAAATCATCATCGTCAAAATTTTATCTAGGAGGACACAATTAGAGAAGAGCGGTTTTTAAAGCCTTACAATTCTCTAGATAGTGTCCTGGCACACGATGGTAGGTGAAAATTTTGGTTCCATTAAACCCTTTTGGTTTGGGTTTGAGTGGGTTGTAAGGTCTAAGGGGTGGTAATGTGATGACGGAAGATTCGAGGAGATTGGTTAAGATTTTGGCGTAGGATCCCACTAGTGGATCACAATGGGAGGTGAATGTGGGTTTGGGTATAGGTATGGCTGATTGTGGAGGAAGAGGTTTTACAAGAGGGGGAGTAGGTTGGGTTGTGAGTTTGGTGTGTGGTGTGGTCTTAGGTGTTGGTCGTATCTGCTTGGGTAGGGGCAAGGTAGAAGAACTGACGATGGAAGGTTTGGTTAGTTTAACTACCTTATTGGAGGGTAGCAGATTTTTAGCTTTAGGTTGCATATTTTTAGGTAAAGGTGATACAGGCGTACGCGATGTGGAGGGAAATGTTGATGGTGGAAGAGGGTGGGTTACCCATGGGGGTAACTGAGGTGTTGTGGAGGTAGGTGGTACAGGTTGGGTAGGAGGCGTGAGTGAAAGAGAAGGAAGTGTCATGGGTAAGAAGGTTAAAAGTGAGGGCGGAGGTTGTGTAGATCGCTTGGGTATATTAGAGGTCTGCGATGGGAAATGGGTTGTTGCGTTCTTGGTTTACCGGTGGATGGGGGTTGTTTGGCCAGGGTCGAGGGGTGAGGTCCTAAGATGGAGGGAAGGGGTGAAGGTGATAAGGGTGTGGCAAGTGAGGTTGGGGTATGAGATTTAGGAGATTGGATCTTCGTTTTAGGGGCTGGTTTAAGTTTGGTGTTAGTTTTGGAAGGTTTAGCTAAATCTAATTTGATGGGTGGGTGAGAAAGGTTAGCTGTTGTTATGACCCCTAAGGTAGTGATAGGTTTAGGTAAGGGTGGCGATATAGGTGAGGGTAGGTGTTTGGGTGTAGATGTATGTTGAGTTATGGGTAGAGGTACGAGTTGGGCTAGGGGGAAGGTGTTATGGTAGTTGTAGTTGTGCTCGGTTGTGTCGCTCGAAACACTTTTGGATAGATAGTGGAGGTGTCAGTGAGTGAAAATTGCATTTGTGTTGAAACAGGAAGTAGGAGGCATTCCCAAAGCAGGGCTCTATCAACATAGTCCAGGTGATCAGCCAAGTGTGAGAATGGTACTGACATAGGTGGGGTGAACATGGATTGAGTGGCAATCCCTGTAAAATGTGTTTGAGATACAGGGAAATGGTTAGCCTCAGAATTTGTGTGTAAGAGAGTTGAAAGAAGATTTGCAGGATCTTGAAGGTCCGATGGTGGATGGTCATCTAAAGGTAGTGGTATTTCTATAGTATCCTCCATGGGTAGAGGAGAGGATGGGGTAGCCAAAGTGGACTCTCCTTGTGATGGTGTAGGTTGTGAGCATGCATCTTCTATGAGTAGGAGAGGTGGTGCTGATAATTGCTTAGAAATTTGAGAGGTAGGAGGCGGCGTGCTAATTATAAGTTCTTCCACAGGTGATGGAGAGGATGAAGGGGGTTCCTCTATGGGTAGAGGAGTAGATGAAATTGGTTCTAGTGCCGGTAGGGGAACTCGGGCTAATATTTCATCTATAGAAGGAACATGAGGCAATTGGGAAGCTACTGGTATGTCATCAAAAATAGCATGGACCTTACGGAAGTTGTTATCATTGTTTGAAGAATCACCAAGTTGGTTGGAAGAAGGGGCGTGATTAGAAAATGGTATTTTAAAGATATGTAGATTTTGGTTAGCAGGTGCATTCAGCATATCCAATACCAGATCCCTGTTATCTAACATTTCTTGGACAATATTCTTAAAGGTGATGCAGTTATTGTCACTATGACCTTTGACACGATGATATTTGTAAAAGTCATGTTCCTTATACCATGAGGGCATGGGTCGCTCAGGGTCAAAACCAGTATATGGTTTTATAGGTGGAAGGGTAATGACACTAGTCTTAACAAGTTTTTCCAACACAAAAGAATAAGGCTGTGCTATGGAAGTGTACTTTTGTTGTTCCCGTCTGAACTAGAAAGCTTGGACATGAGAGATATTAAAAGGGGGTTTGGTGGGGTTTGATTGATGAGGGGGAGCAGCCTTGAGAACTACGACATTGGCAGACCCTTTGGGTTTTGAATAGTTGTTTTGGGGTTTCGAAGATGAAGAAGCATCATTTGATTTGAACATGATGTTCTTGTTACGAAGTTGAATCTTCTTTTCTTTGATAGCAAGAATTTCCAATTTCCATGCCATGGTGAATGCCTCATCAAAAGTGTGAAAGGTTTGTACATGTAGGGTTTTTGAGATGTGTCTAGCATAATCCTGAGTAAATAGATCTATAAGCTCAGTTTGAGGTAGCTAGAATGCAAGCTGGTTAATTAGGCTGCGCTAGCGAGCAACAAAGTCAGCGATAGACTCATCGTCGTACTATCGAGTGGAATAAAAAACAGCCATGGTAACCTTCTTGACAATATTAATCGAGAAGTGGTCTAAGAAGGCTTGGGCTGCTTGATTGAATGACTAGATGGAATGTCTTGGTAGCCCACTATACCAATCTAATGCAGGTCCGGTCAGGGACATTGGGAAAGTCCTCAAAAGTAAAGTGTCATCATGGGCAATTAGGTAACACCCATGTTTAAAGGACCGCAAATGTTGTTGTGGATCCTCTTTGATGTTGAAGCGGTTAAAATTTGGCATTTCCCAATGTACAAGGTATGGTCGAATAGGAATGGATGGGTGAATTGCGTGAGCCAGAAACCGATGCTTCTAGTGTCTGCATCTTTTCCATCATCAACTTGATGAGGTCATTGGTAGGTTGTGATGGAGGGACACCTCATGTGGCATAAGGGGGTGGATATTGAACTTGATAGGGAGGTTGAGAATAGGGAACCAACATAGGAGGCACATGTTCAGAATGGGTGATAGATGAGATAGGTGTTGTTGATAGTAGGTGTATGTAGGTGGGATGGTCGTCGTGACTTTGGTAGTGATTGGGGGCAGTGTTTGCGGGATGGAGAGGAAGAGTTTCTGGAATGGAGTAGGGGTCACCGAAACCATGGGTGGTTGTGTTGCAATGGATATTTGTAAGAAAATAGGTGTGGATTATGTTATGGTATGGGTGGTCGACGAGGGGACAACAGACACAACAGGCGCGATTGAAACTGTAGATGCAACGGTCATGATGGGTATGGGGCCTAGGTGCAAAACTACCAAGGGTAAAGCAGGTGAGGGCAATGCCACATTATTAGGGGCTGATGCAATAGCAGGAATAAGGTTAGGAGAGATGGATACATGCATGCCATATATCAACTGAACCGAGGAGTCCTAAGTGGAAGAGTGGGAAAGATAGAGTTGTAGGGCCTCGGGATTCTGATCAAGGAGTCATGTAAACTCTTCATCCCCTGCAACAATGGTGGTAGGTAAGGTTGGATACATGGGTGAAAAGATGAAAGGCGGTGAGGGACTAGGTGAGAGTGGTTGACGACTAGCATGGAATATGAGGGCGTTAGTCTGGCTGCAAGTCAACACCATGTGAACAAGTGCTAACCTAGTAAAACTGTATTCTATAGATGGCACAAAAAAATAATAGAAATGGAGAATAGTGGGGTCTGGGAGGTGAATCTAGTCAATGTCTAGATTTTGAAAATAAAACACAAGAAACTGACATCGGTCAGGTTGACCGATGACGGTTGAGGTAAAAATGATGGCGATTGAAGGAAAACTAATGACAGTCAGGCTGACCGGTGACGGTTGAGGGAAAAATGATGAAATTCAGGCTGACTGGTGATGGTTGAGGGAACACCGATGATAGTTTTGAAACTGATACCGGTCACTATGAAATAAACTAGACTCAAAGAATGAAACAAGAATGTTGGGTGTGTACTGAGAAAATTGGGTGTGACGAGGGAGAAATATGATGATTCCCTGAGGGCTAGAAACAATGATGAAGGCTATTTTAGGTAAAGTAACTAGAAATCCAGAAGCTGACATCGGTTAGAGTTTAATCGACAATGGTCAGATGTGAACCAGTGATGGTCACTGGACCGACGTCGGTGACTATGAAATTAGAAAGAAATGAAGAAAATGGGTTTTGTGGATTAAATTAAGTGAAGAATCAAACTTAGAAACCTAAGAATGAGGAGATGGGGCCCTGACACACTTAGACAAAGTCAAAATACCCAAACTACGATGGTGGAATGTGCAAGGAAGAAGAAAAATGGAGAGTCGTAGTCTCACACCTCAAAAAACAAGTCATGAAGAATGCTAAGAAAAAGTACGATCCTAACAGTGATTTTCTTATGTTTTTTTAGCTTATGCTATTTAGGACTGACTGTTTGTATTTAGAACATAATTTTTTGGTTAGGAAGGCGTCCTATGAAGAAAGATATCTAGAAGGAGAGGTTTTAGGTATGTTATGGTGGGGGCAGGCCATCCTCTGAGATGATGACTTGGCAGAGGCAATGAGCTGAGGAGTACCTCCCAATCGGATCATGTGATCAATGACAGATGTTCCCAAGAAATAGGTTGTTTAAGAAAGATGTGTATATTTTTATTTTGTGCAAGTTTGGTAAGACATAGAGAGAAAAATGTGCTTTCTACGATTCTTTGTGTCAACCATCAGCTGGGCATGACTTCCAACATATAGGTTGCCCTCATTTTTAATGTGATCTAATAATAAAACAAATCAGAATGTAATGCAAGTGTTTTAAATCCAAATCGAAGTGTGATATTCGATGTAGCAAGTGATGAACAGGAAGAGGGATGCTCTTTCACTAATGCAATACAAAAGAAAGGAAGATGTATTCTTTTTAAAGCACCAAAAATACGATTATATTTAGACAATAGAAAGAAGGAGAATGATTCCAAAGAATAAAATTAACATGAAAGCTTTTTTAAGGGAAATAAACACACAAATTTCACCTAGGAATGAATAAATGCAAAAGAACCCTTGATGGGTCCTACCAGGCGTGCCAAAATGTTTCACCGTTTTCTTTATGTTTTCAAAGTGACAAAACAGATAAGGGTAAAGGCCAAGGAGGAATACCTATTAAATGCTGGTTGGTTGATGGTTGTTGTGCGTGTTCTAAATTCTTAATCCAGTTCCGATCGTGAGAGATTCCTTTTGGCTATGAGGAACTACCTATAATAGAAAAAAAGACCACAAAAAGATAGTTAAATTATTTATGACAGTGGACTACATAGTGTATGCTAGTTCTGAGAAGTGTTATACTTCCTAGACGGATGTCAATCCACTGTTTAAAACAAGTTAATGCGAGAAATAAACAAATTCCTACTGTAGTTGATATGATTTAGGTATCTCATTCAAGTACAATAAGAAAATCTTAACATAACAGGCTAGGCTATGGTTGAATCAAAAAGGCAGGTAGTTAGCAGGGTGCTGGAACTGGTCAAGGTTAGATTCTGGGTTGTTTAGGTCAGCTAGTGAGATGATTGTTGGGTCTGTTCTTGGTCAAGGTATAAAACACAGAGACCAACGTCAGTCAGGTATGACCGATGCTAGTTTATGTGCAACTGATGACGATTATGGGTAACCAGTGTCGGTATGGTCAAGATAAAAGAAACTCGAATAGATCAAATGGAAGGTGTTAAGCGGAGGTCAAATGAGGTTGGGAGAGTGGATGATCAAGTCTGTGGATATCTCAATTATACTTAGAAACGAATATTAGGTCAGAATGGTGATTTGGTGGTGTGGGTAAGGGAAATGGTGGGATTACAGACTATTAAGCAATGGAGGAATGAACATGCAAAGTATAAACTAATGACAGGGATGACAAAAGTTAACTATGCTGGTAGAGATATACTTACTATGATGTAGGATTTAGATGGCTCAATGGAGGTGGTTGTTGATCAGAAGAATGGTGTTGGATATCTTAGCAGTGGCTCCCAGAATGATTATGTGAGTGCAATGCCTCTCAAATATGTCTTGGTGTTGGCTCTGGATGTCTAGATACATGAAAGGATGCTGGTTTCGATTGCATGTAGCTCTGATATCCTTTTCTTTCTCTCAAAATGTGCCAACCCAAAAACAAGGTTGTTTGGGTGAATAAATGGTAATTGACGACGGTTTTGGGTTGACCGACGTCGGTTTAGGGGTGAGTGGCATCAGTTAAGGCAGGATTCCCAAGGTTTACTAAAATGGGCATATCTTTCTAATTTCTTGGGCCTATTTAGTTTATTCTTGCAGATTAGAACGGCAACTTCCCTTCTAATGAGTGGGAATGTGGTTAGAGAGATTTTAGGGATTGATTTTAGGGTTAGACCAAATCTTAGCTCATTAAGGCAAGTAAGACTTAGTTATTGTTGGTTATGGAAACATGCCAAGATTAGGTCTAGGGTGAGGTGGTTGGATGAGGGTCTAGGTGGCTAGGTGAGGTGGTGGGGTGGAAATTAAGGTAATTAGATATTAAATATTGTGAGGATACATATTAATTGAATGAAATTAATTAAATTAAAGGTGATGTGGGGTGGAAGGGGCCATGGTTAGATGAGTATGTTTGAGGTGGTTATTTGACAAGGGACCAAGGGGAGTGTGACCCAATTTTGGTGTCTACAATCCTTTCCGCTATTATTTTCTATCAAGGTCTAGCTAACGTCATCTCTATATTGCTAGATAGCCTTGGCTAATACCCATTGCCAATGCATTGCTTATACAAGTCCGACCCGCAGATAAAATGGTCTTGTCATTGCTCCATTTGTATAATATTTTCCCTCAATTGTGTTATTCATTTCAAAGTATATTGAAATAATCTTGTTTTTTTTTTCTTATCCTAAATAGATCCTCATGTATTGTTGGTTAGTGGAGACCTGATAATTGATGGAAAATATAGGTCACAATTTAGCATTCGGTTTTCAATCAACGTGTCCAAGTCAAGGTCCCTTCCTATGGATTATTTATATTTCAGCTATTGTATGTTTTACATTAAATAAATTAATAAGGGCTAATGATGTTATTGAATCAAATATTCTTTACGCCTGGGTTTCAATGTTGTCCTTTTTTGTTCAGCATATGATAATAATTATCAGTTTCACTCACTCCTTTGTGGCTATGCTTGTTTTGAAGGGCTACAAATTTGAATCTATACCAATGCAAGGTGAACAAATTACATTAGAATCAATTAAAACAATCTATTCCTAAACTGATTACAACATATAAATCGAATTCATGTTTAATAATAATGATTACAAACTTTGGTTTATGTCATTATTCCATACATAGAATATTGTTTTCTACGAATATATTTTTAATCCTCCTTTTTTTGTGATGGAATATCTTGGTATACTTGCGACAATTTTTATTTCTTGATTTTTTATGTCTACATGCACAGAAAACTTACAAGACTTATTCTTACAGAGGAAATGAGATCAGACAATACTTCATTTCCTCCATTTGTTTAAACGCACATCACAAAATTTGGGCACACTTGGATTCACAAAACTCTATGGGGGAGACTTGGCCAACACTAGTAGAATAGTCATTACTTTGCTAGTTTTGGTATCATAGTCTTGTTAGTAGAAAAAAAGAAACAAAATGGATTGTTCTTCACCTGTCTCCTACTGCTTATGTGGACGAGAAAAAACATAATGCAAAAATATGTTGCAATATGTACTTCCCGCCATCCTATAGATATTAATGAAAGACTTTCAGAAAAATACAAAATTGACATGTTTAGCAGATAAATAGACATTTTGAATTTCTTAACAATTTTCCTATCTTTAAATGTGTTAAATAATTCTACAGATTTATACTTGGTCATTTACTTCCGCAGATAATATGTCTAGATTTTGTGTTTCCTCTTTAAATGAAATGAATGTATGTATGTTATTTCCACCATAACATTCAAATTAAATACACATGGACTTCTTAACAATGATCCACACAATCTTTGGAATTGTTTGTATACTATTTTTCTCGAGTTAAAGCTTATATCTAGTTAATAAATATTGGAGGGCTTCATTTGCTTATATTGGCAAGAAAATGTTTTTCATGTATCTCTCCTTGTTTTCCTCCCTCCTTGTGTTACTTTGTTTCCTTATGAGTCTCACGGGCTTTTTCCATTTCCATGCAGGTTGTCGTGGTCCCACCATACCTCCAAATTCAAGGTAGCTCATTACTATATAGACAACAATATATGAGTTTTCTTGTAGATGTCCCATCTTTCCTATTCCGTTATTTTCAGCTTATTTTTTCACTTTGACATATTGATATTGTGCTTTATGACTTGGTTTTCTTGTGGGCAGTTAAAGTGCTCAGTATCAACGAGTTGTTCTGTATGATTCATTTCTTCCATCTGTCGTGCATTATTACAAATTTACGGCCTAAATTTGTGCCTCTTGCCAAAGATATACCCAGAGCAATGACACTACAATTCGATTAAGCCTCACGTTGTCCTCTGCATGACGTATCCTTACTCCCTCCCAAAGTGGAGCAACTGCTAGTTTAAAATTCTGAAGGCTTAGTTAGTTGCATCAAGCTGAAACCTAAATATGAAAAATAAATTGTATAACTCAGGTTAGAATAGTTATTTTATTTTTTAATTTTTTTGCTTCAATATGAAAAATAACTTGTATACGTTATAAGTAAAATATACCCGTTTAAATATTTAATTTTATACATATGTTAAGTAATTAAACAATTATAAAAAAATTCCAACATAGAAAATTTATTACAGTACCGAGTCATAAATGATAATATAATTATTTTAATATTTAACCTTTTTTGAAAATTTAAAGTGTTATTCTATACAGACATGGTTTTGAGTTTGGAGGAAATTTCACCAGTGTTTATTTGATAATCTTTTCATGTCATATATTTGTGATGTGTTCTTTTAACGATTTTGTAATGTTTTTCATGCTTCTCTAACATATTAGAGTTCCATCAGTGTTTACTAGGTAATCTTCTCATGTGGTATATCTGTGACGTGATCTTTTATTTAATGGATTTGTAATGTTCTTTGTATTTCTTTAACATATTATTTTCCACATAAATTTAGGATGGACCTCATTGCTGCTATTATAGAATGCTTATTTAAATTTAAATATTTTTAAAAAATAAGTTAAATCTAGAGTAGAGTTGTTGTTACTAGTTGGCACTTCTAATATTAGGGTGTATGCTTATTATTAAGGTAGCAACTTTGGTACGGAGTGTCTAATAAGGTGGACATAAAATATGAAAAAAAAATCAGACTAACAAGTACAATTATTAGTATCCTTAAAATCACATAAGTGATAAATTATTAACAATAAAAAAAATATAACTTATTCTGATGTTTCCAAAAATAAAATACTAAGGTATTTTTGTTTAATTATGGCTGCTTTAAATTATACTTTTTCATAACTCAAATTTTTTTGGAAATCACCGTATTTGGTAACTATGTTTATTATTTAATGCCTGAGTTTAAAGGAGAGTTCTGTTGGCGTTTATTTGATAATTTTTTCATGTTGTATATTTGTGATGTGTTCTTTTAACGGATTTGTAATGTTCTTCATGCTTATGTAACATATTAGAGTTCCGCTAGTGTTTATTGGGTAATCTTCTCATGTAGTTCTTTTAATGGGTTTGTAATGTTCTTCATATGTCTCTCCACATAAATTTAAGATGGAACTCATTACTACCATTATAGAATGCCTATAAGCGTAATAATTCTTTTAATATTTGATTTTTAAAAAAAAGATAGGTTAAATTTATAGTAGAGTTGTTGTTATTGGTTGGCACTTCTATTAGAGCGTATGTTTATTATTTAGGAAGTCATGTTTTCAAGAATATAATAGTTGTAAGTTACGTTGGCGGCGAGTTTAGGGTTCTGCATGCCAAGAACAATGAGTTTATCTGTAGTAAGAGATCTGTTGCCATTAACACATTTATTCAGCCTCTTTTCTAGAGCCTAGCCACTTGGCGGGATTTAAATATGACTTTGTTCGACTCTAGTCCAGTTATTTCAACTACGACGGAGAGCAATGATTTTGTGAAAAATAGCTCTGGGGAAACGCCCTCGCAAGTTCGTGCCGAAAGTATTCCACGAGTTAATGATACTTCCCCTGATATTATTTTATCACTTTTAGAATTTGATTCCGCCTATAAATGGCTGGAACAATTATGCTTAATAGGGTATTTTGTTGGAAGGACTCCCTTTGAAAGTATGGTTAAATCATGGGTCCAAACTGCTTGGACGGCGCATGGTATTAAACTGGATTCTATCCAGAACCTAACCTGTTTTTTTTTTTCCTTCGTTTTGCCGATCCTAGTCATGCTTCCCTTATCTTGCATAAACAGAAAACTTGGTATGTAAGAAGCTCCCTGCTGGTTTTGTCACCTTGGACCAAGGACTTTGTAGTCTCTGACCAGATGGCTCTTAAGGTCCCCATTTGGGTTGAGTTCCCAGGGCTTCCTATGCCTTGCTGGAATTTTTTAGAGCATATTGCTGCCACTCTTGGCCATGTTATATACACAAAGCCTAATAGGTTTTTTGCAGCTCGTCTGCAAAAGAGGGTTTGCATAGAACTGGATCTTTCGAAGGACCTGAAAGAGTCCATTGCCATCCAGGTTGGTGATGTGTATTTCACTCAGAAGGTGGTATACATCAATCTTCTGAATACTTGCTTCCAATGTCAATCTTCTAAGCATAAAATTCGGGACTGTCCCTTGTTGGCCACTCGCTAAGCTGCTTCAAAGCCTCTGGGCGATCCTCGCCCTCAACCTGAAGAGGAGGGTTGGCACACAGTGGGTGGCCGAAAAGCCAACAAGAACAAAGCCACTCCTATCGGGCCTTTGCAACATGGTTTAACTATTCAAGCCGGAAAGGCAATTCTAAATGCTTCTAGCTCCGCTGCAAAGCAACCTTCGGATACCAAGTTGCCTCTGGTTCATACGAAGGTAATGGCTAGCAGTATGGTTGGTTCTTCAAGCAAATTGGCACCTTTGGCCTCAAACACTCAGCCTACTCTTTTGCAGAATGAGGGTGGTCTTCAACCGTTACTCGTTTCTAACAAAGTGGTTTCTCCATGAAAGTAGGTGGTTTGGCATTCTCGCAACCCTCCTAACAGCCGTTGAGCTACTCAATTGTCTGATTTTTTTACAGTTAACTAGCAACAGTTTTTACAGAACAGTTTTGGGGCCCTTGATGGTTTGAGTGAGCTAGACTCAAAAATGCATCTGGACAATGTTTCCTCATGAATTGCTACTCATGGAATGTTTGGGGTCTCACAGACTCCACTCGCAAATACATAGTGTGAGATTTTAGGAAAAGCTTCCCGGATATGGATATTATGTGTTTACAGGAAATCAAAGTTACAGGTTTTTTGCTTGATTATGTCGCCAAGACTATTTGGCCTGACAGTTTAGCTATCTCTAACAACCATGCAGCTGACAGAGGTGGAATGATCACATTTATTTCTCCGAAGTGGTGGCCGCATTACATCAATCATGGATGTGACCCTGACAACCGTATTCTCTGGGTGTTATTCAATATTGAAAATCTCTCCTTTGGGATTATTAATGTTTATGCGCCTAATGATGTGTTAGAAAGGATGTCACTTTGGTGGTGGGTGGCTGATGACCTTCCAAATGCTCAATGGTTAATCAATGGGGATACTAATATGGCAGAGAAGCCCAACGAAAAATTGGACCTTTTACCCATGAGGTGGCCAGCTGGCGAAAGGGAAGCTTGGTTTTACATGCGTAATAAATTTGGGTTTTATGACCCTAATTATTCACGTCACACCAGCACGCTGCCATGGTACACTTGGTCTAATCTTAGAAATGGCCAAGATCAGGTTTTTAAAAGGCTTGATCGTGCCATGATCTCTTTATAACCTTTCTTTAAATTTGCCAACTGTTATTCTCTTCCGGTGGAAACATTGTCGGCCGTTGTTCTTTCTGACCACATTCTGATTCGGTTTCGTATTGAATGGACTTTTCAACTGCCAAAAATTAAAAAGACATAATTTTATTTAAATATTGCTTTACTGCATCATGACCCCACTTTGGCACACATCTGCCAAATTTGGAACCTTGCACCTCACCCTCTTGGTAAGGTGGGTTGGATAAGTTGGTGGAAAGACGCTATAATTCGGCTCACTAAATTCCTTTGGATGTATGGTGTTCAGCTCGCTAAATTCCGGCGGTGGGCCTATTCCACCACCTCCACCGAGCTGAGCCGCTCAACGGTGGTGCTCGAACAGGCTCCTTTCAATGTGGCTTTGCAACTCCAAGTTGCTAAATTGCGGAAAAAAATCCGCATTGCTGATGATTACACAACTCGGGGTGCCCAGATTAAAGCTCGGCTACACTGGCTTAAAATTGGAGACCGTAACACCAAAGAGTTTTACCAGTGGCTCAAAGCCAAGCACATGAACCAACAAATTTCTGCCATTGTTGATGTTGGTGTTCAGATTTCAGACACTCCTCAAATGGTCCAAGCCTTTGTTAGGCACTATGTTCAGGTTTTCAAAGCGCAGGACCAGTCTCCTGAGTGAAAAGCTGCGCTCGCTGAATGCCTCTCGGTAGTTCCTTGCAAGCTTTCACTGGCTCACAGAGTTGTCTGTGACAGATTGCTTACTCTAGAGGACTTATATGAAGTTGTTTCCCTTATGGCTAATGATAAAGCTCCTGGAATGGATGGCTTCCCTTGCGAGTTTTACAAATCCCTTTGGGACATGGTTGGTCGGGATCTGCTGCAAGTCTACCTCAAGGCTCTCCACTCAGGGTCCCTCAGTGCCCTTATTAATCGGGGTCACATAAAGTTCATCCCTAAAGTAGGAGACCCGGAGCTCATCTACAATTGGCGGCCAATTACCTTGCTCAATGTTTCATACAAGATCATAGCTAAGGCTTTAGCTCTTCAGCTTCGGCCCATCTTGCCCATTATTATTAGTCCTAAATAGACTGGTTTCATACAAAGCAGGTACATTCTAGATAATATTTTGGTTGTCTGGGAAGGTATGGAGTGGGTCAGAACCTCTAAACAGCCAGCCATTTTTGTCAAAATTGACTTTGAAAAAGCCTATGACAGGATTGAATGGCATTTCATTCTGGCGATGCTTGAAGTGTTGGGCTTCGGTTCGGTTTTCATTGCCTCTGTCAAAATGCTTTTTGTAGATGCCACGGCCTCTCTATCTATTAATGGTCATACTTCCGAGCAGTTTGGGATCTTTCGGTCTATTAGACAAGGTTGTCCTTTAGCGCCTGCTTTTTATGTGCTAGCCGCTGAAGGTTTGGGTTCCTCCTTGCCCATGCTCGTGATCAGGGGCTTGTGAGGGGTATTCAACTCCCTTCTACAACTCCCCTTTAACTTGTCAATGGACATTTTGCAGACGACTCCTTCCTCACGCTTTTGGAGGAGGAAGTGAATATCAACAATGTCATGCAATGTTTGGACACGTATTGTTTAGCTTCAGGTTCCAGTATCCAATGGAGAAAGACCCAGTGCTTCAGGAAATCTTTTCTCCCCAAACCTGGTTGGCTGAATCGTTTTGACTGGAAATATATCCAACATGGAGAAATTTTTAAATTTTTGGGCATTCCCTTTGATTTCGATGCTTCTCCCAGTCAACTTTGGCAATATGTTATTGATAGGGTTTCCGCAAGTTGGAGTACTGGATTACTAAGCCCCTTTCGCTGGCAGGAAAATTTCAGATTTGCTCCAAGATATTGGCAGCCACACATGTTTATTATTCTTTGTGTTGGGTGTTGGCTAAAGCCTCTTACAAGAAATTGGAGAAACTCCTCAGAGATTTCCTTTGGGCTAGCTCGGAGCTTGGAAAAGGCTTTCACAGAGTTTCCTGGGAATATTGTTGTCTCCCTAGGGATTCTGGAGGTCTTGGTCTGACTGAAATTGGCCGCCAGGGGTCTGCTCTGGCAGCCAAGTGGATCATTCGGGCCTGCACTGGCAACGAAAGCTTGGAAAGTGTTGATTCGCAACTGTATTTGTCAAGGCTCCCCTCAAGGGCGCAAAACTTGGCAAGAGCTAGATTTTCATAGTCTACTCATTATCAAAGCCCCAGTTAAGGTTGTGGGCACCTTTGTTGTCAAAACCATATGGAAAGCTTGGAAGTTACTCAAACCCTTTTTAATCTGGGAAAGGGATGGATTCAGAAATGGGCTATCCATTAATGACCACAACATTTGGTGGTCTCCTCTCATCAGTTTTCATGATGTGCTGCTTGCCCAAGTGCCCTAGGTTCATGATCTTAAGTTGTATTGACGAGGCTTGTGCACTCTTATAGACATCTTTTGCATGCATTTCAGATTACTTCTCACTTGGCCTCAAGCTAAAGCCAAGTTTCGGCTTGCTCCGGCTGACAGAGAGTCTTATCAGGAAGTTCTTGATTCCATTCCTACCGAGATGCTTCACAAAGTTGGTGTCGTCTCTCTCAGGCCTTGGTGGAAGGATTGGAAATGGTTTCCAGATACCCCTTTCTTAAATTACTCCCCAGGAAAAGGTTATGCTCTGCTCATCCCCAGGCTGCCAATGGTGGCCTTGCTTAACTCCAGATGGTCCATCAATTCTGGATGGTCATCCTGGGAAGCTAGATTTCATACCATTTGGAAAGCCATCATTCAGCCCAAGCTAGCCTGTTTTGCTTGGTGTCTGCTTTATCAAGGCCTCCCTCTTGGGCACAGATTAGCTCATTACGGGATTGCTCCTCGGCTATGCCCTTTTTGTGGGCACATTGAGACGCTCATACATCTGTTCTAGTACTTCCCAAAAGCTCAAGCTATTTGGGCTTGGATCCACAATTTCTTTCGGTCGTTTAGACCAACTCAATTTCTTTGGCAACATGCTTTGCTGGGGGATTCTATTTCCATTCCCCATGCTTATGCGCAAGTGTGGCATACTTTCAGAGTGGAGATCCTTTTTTTATATGGAAAGAACGCAATTCTGTTGTTTTTGCTAATTTTGCAGTTTCTTGCATTCTTTCGCATTATGATAAGGCCATGCTTATCTCGAATGTGTTCTTACAGATCTAGGACCAGGCCTGCAAGGTGGAGCTGGAGGTGCAGCACCTTCAGACCCTTCTGGATCATTGGGCCAACGCTCCTTGCACTATGGCACGGGAACCCTCTACCTCCCTTTCTGGGAGTGTTCGTTCAAGAGGGCATCGTGGTCGTGGCTAATCGGTTGACCAAGCTCATCATCATTGCTCTCCCAGCCGACAGTGTGAGCATCGACGTAGCCCTGTCAACCGTGGTGGTTGGGGGTCCCCTCACTGTTCCGTGCAGCACAGTGGCTGGGGTTCCCACCACCACTCCCCGCCTCCTGTGCAAAGGAATGTGTGGGATTCTGGCAAAGTTCCTAGGTTGGCTCTTGCCATTTCTCCTAATCAGCAGGAAAACAAAGACGAAGAAGTTGCTTCAGGCTGGCCGCCCCTTCCGAATGGCAACGATCTTCCTGGTAGTAACTTGGAGGATAAGGGGCCTCCACCGCCCCCTGCCTCTATGTTTGCTGCGGCGGCCTAGTTTTTTTCCTTTCGTTTTCTGGCATTGTTGCTATGTTTGTTGTTGCCCCTTGGGCTTGATACTTTAGTCTCCTAGCCATCACGGCTAGTTTGTTCATGGGGTGTGCCCTTTACCACCCAATTTTTTTGTGGGTAGGCTGTAATATTTTATAAAGTAATATAGGCTATTTCATAAAAAAAAACCAAAAAAAAAACAAAAAAGAAAAAGAAAAAGAAAAAAAAGAGAGAATATAATAGTTGTGGGATTTAGAATGGTCAGGTCCATTAAAAAACTGTGCACTTTATCAAATAGTGGTGAATATATACGTTCAGCTTAAACCTCACATGTGTTGCAATTTGACGTAGGAAATAATAGAATAGATATTGGCGTCCCTTCCAGCGCACAAGATTTGCCAATTCAGAGCAGTGTGTAAGGGGTGGAACAAGTTATTATCCTCTCCTGAATTCTTTTCAGTGTTGAATGAAGCTGCTGCTGTGTCGAACAGGAATCCATGGTTGCTGGTCGAAACAATCACTAGGCGAGCATAGCGCTTTCGTTTCAGTACCTGGTCGTGGAAGAAAATGGTAACCGGGCCTTACTCAAATTTTGCATCAGGCGCAGGTTTACTCTTTAAATTCTATGCAGAAAAAATCATTGTATTCAATCCACTCACACGAACTTATTTACAACTTCCTCCACTGTTGGTGGTGAGGACAGTCATGTCGGGAGGAATTGTGGGCTGCGATAGCGATTGCTACAGGGAATTACAGTTCATAGAAATCTTTCATTCCTGCACATACTCATGGAAGATTGCCAAACACCTGCCAGAGGGTACTCGGATTTTGTACAGGAATAATGTTTTCTTCCAGGATTTCTTCTTCTTTGTGGCATATTCCAACCCTGCTTCAGAATTTGGCATCATGGGTTTCAGCATTAAAGAAGATTGTAAATTGGAGATTGCCTGTCCGTTTGTATCTCTGCCCGCCTCTGTGCAGGATCCATGCACGCCAAGATACTTTCATGGCGGTCTTCCATTCTGATGGTTGCACATGCAGAGTATGAAACTTTAACTGTGTGGGAGTGAGATTTTGACAAGAATTGGAAACAGATTACCCAAACGCCATCATGGATCAGGTTTAGGTTTAAGGATTTTGTTTGTGTGGGTGTTGGAGATTATATCTGCTTCAAAGAGCAGAGGAGAGCTGTTGGTGTAACCATATTTGTGTATGATTTAGTCCAAAGCCGCTGGACTTACCTTCCTCCAGGTGGAGATGATAAGCACTCTCAAGGCTCCCCCAATTCTTCCAATTATCAGCTATCTATGATGGCAGTCCAACCAAAATTTGTAGTAGTAGATTAAATGTACTTTTGACAGTTTTAAATCCATTCAGAGTGGACTGTCCAACAAGAGTCTGTTCTTATGATATGATAAATATAGATGAATAAATATTTTATTTAAAAGAATTGATTTTGTTATTCGATCCATTTTTAAAAGGAAGGACTATTTACATGGATGGAGTTAATATATATAATTATGCAAGCAAGGCCAACTGGAATATTTGGGGCGAACGATTGTGGGCGTTAGGGGAGGAGCAGCAGAGCAAAGAGGATTTTCGCGGATGTTGCAGATTTTTTTATACTACTTTCCAACAGATTTTGTGAGGTGGGTGCCTATCAATTTGAAGGGTCTCTGTGATTTTGGTTATCAAATATAAAGATGGCAGTAGTCTCAAGGTTGGGGAGCTCGTGGGCTCTGGCTTCTAATGGTATTTTGGAGCCCAACAGCTTGGGTTAAGAGTTTGCTGTAGCGACTTTTCTCTAATGGGCAGCACCAACGATTGGGTATGTTGCTACCTTTGGTTCCTGTGTGCTAATGGGGATCACTCTAATGGCAGGTAGAGTTCTTTCTGCTCTGGCAACTTTCAGGATACTTCAGACCCCTATCTATAATCTCCCAGAATTAGTTTCTATGCTTGCTCAAACAAAGGTGTCGCTGGGCAGAATTTCCACATTTTTACAGGAAGAAGATTCAATCCAATGCAATAGAAAATATACCAGAGGGTTATTCAACTGACATTGCAATTGAGATTAAAGATGCAGAGTTTTCATGGGATCATCTTTCAAAAAGATCAACATTAAGAGGGATAAATTTGCATCTAACACAAGGAATGAAAGTTGCAATCTGTGGGTCGGTCAGTTCAGGAAAATCCAGCCTTTTTGCCGGTATTTTGGGTGAAATACCCAAGCTAGCAGGGATTGTGAAGATCAGAGGTACTAAAGCTTATGTTCCACACACTCTAGGATTTAGGATTCAAACTGGCAAAATTGAAGATAACATCCTTTTCGGAAAAATGATGGATAGAAGCAAGTATGAAAATGTTCTCGAAGCCTGTGCTTTGAATAAGAACCTGCAATTGTTTTCTCACGGAGATCAGACAGAGATTGGAGAAAGGGGAATCAATTTAAGTGGTGGACAAAAGCAAAGAATACAGCTTGCTCGTTCTATTTACCGAGATGCAGATATATTTCTTGATGACCCTTTTAGTGTCGTGGATGCACATACAGGCGCTTAGCTCTTTAATGTAAGATTTTCACTGGCTCCAATTAGAATTGAACGTTTTTAACAATAGATTGTGATTAATGTTATTCCTTGAACTTAGAAACTAAATGTGTCTTATCAATTGACCATCTGATATCACAGGAGTGTTTGCATGGAATTTTAAAGTCGAAGACAATTGTGTATGCTACTCACCAAATGGAGTTCTTACCCGCATCAGATCTTATACTGGTAAACTTGCTTTATGTGCTTGCAAATTTGTGACCATCTATCAATGAAATAAATGAATATTTTATCAACAGCAAATGGTAGCTTTGGTATCATCATATAGTGTTACAAATGCATTGTAGAACATTTCATTCCTTTGCATTTTCCTGATCTTGATGGACCACTCAACAGGTTATGCATGGTGGAATGATAGCTCAAGTTGGAAGGTATGAAGATCTCCTACAGAGTAGTGCAGACATTTTAAAGCTAATTGGTGCACACCATCAAGCTTTGCATACTGTTGGTGAAGCAGAGAAAGGTAGAGTGGTAATTCCACAAGAAGACATTATTGTAAATGGATTCTGCAATGCCTTGAGAAATGAATTGGAAGAAATGCATCAAAAAGAGGCTGTAAGAGATCAAGCACCAAGAACCAATGAGAAAAAATTACAACAGATTGTACAGGTAGAAGAACGAGAAACAGGGAGGGTCAAATTGACAGTTTACTGTGCATTCGTAACTGCTGCATATAAGAGATCTCTGATTCCTATCCTATTAGCAGCCCAAATTATATTCCAAGTTTTACAAATTAGTAGCAATTACTGGATGGTTTGGTCTACTCCTCCAACAGAAAATCAAATGACTACAATCAGTAGCACAGATATTCTTCTTGTCTATATAGTACTTGCAATTGGGAGCTCTGTATGTGTATTGGTAAGATCATTGTTTCTAGCAACTACTGCCCTTGAAGCTTCACAGAGGCTTTTCACAAGCATGCTAACATGCATCTTCCATGCACCCATGTCATTTTTTGATTCAACACCATCTGGACGCATCTTGAATCAGGTGAGTACATGTTTGCAATTCAGCAACATTGTCTTGGTAAAAGCTTCAGAAACAAGATGACATTTGAATAAGTAAGTTACTTGTTTTGCCTGCCTCTTATTCAGTCAATTGTAGGATAAGGTGGTAAAACTTATTATGTTTGTATTCGTATCAAAGCACAAAATTAGATCATCTAACATTGAGGAGTCGGCTACAGGCATATATTCCATAAGAGGGCCAAGAAAATTAGACTGACGTCATAAGTAATATGACTTCAATAGTAAATGACAATATCACGGTTGACTATAGCTTCATATGCTCTAAACTGGCATCCCTTCAAGGTGCGATGTCTAGTGAGGACTGTTGGTATAGTCTGAGTTGCAACTCCTGCTGATTGTAACTGTTCTTTTCTATTTGCACACCAGAGTACGGTAGACACAAACATCCCTTACAGACTAGGAGGCTTAGCCTTTGCAGTTATTCAGCTTTTTGGAATTGTAATAGTCATGTCTCAGGTTTCTTGGCAAGTCTTTGTTGTCCTTATACCACTCGCCATAATTTGCATCTGGTATCAAGTGAGTAGTACTGCTACATGAAAGCCATCCTTCAATATTTCTTTCATCTTTAGAATTCAATCATTTGAACTTTCTAAAATTAGTATTTTCAATATTGAGGTTTCCATGGGATTCAATATTTGTTTATTTTACTTTTTTTTGTCTCCTTTCTTCCTTCAATTTGGTATTAGAGCCCAAAGAGATCCATGCAATGGCCAACCATCATGGCCATTGCTAATTTGTGTGGAGTGCAGTAAGACTAGAAGGAGAAATAAGTGATTTCACATGAAGATTTCACAACAATTTGATAGTGCATCATGGGGCAAGTGGTTGGAGGAGTGTTTTGGATATCCGCTGACAGAAGAACTGCAGATCCCATCTCCCTGCAGTCCTGTCTGTGGAAAGTCGTCTCTGGATCACAAAATGTTTTCAACTCTGTGGAAGAGCGCCTCACTGCACTTGAGAGGAAATTCTTGAATTGTCTGCCTTCCCTCTTGATTGTGGATGGTGTGTGGGAAGCATCCCAATTGGAAGGGATCATGTGTTTTACTTTTGATGGCAAGCAGCACAGAAGAATTGTTGTTTCTACCACAAACCCTGAGATTCTTTCTACCACAGACACACATATTCATACATTGAGCTTTGTGAAAGATGAAGATGCCATAGACCTGTTTCAGTTGGGTGCAGGATTGAATGCCACATTGAGCTTGGAAGAAAACGAAGTGGTTGCCAAGTTGGTAAATAAGTGTGAGGGTTCGCATGAAGAGGATATTTGGTTTTGATAATCCATATGTAAAATGGGTTCAGGAGGACATGGATCTTAAGTCAGGTGAGCTGGCTATACAGGACCCAGGTAATGAGAACGTGTTAGGGATGGTGGAGTCTGAAAGTTTTACAGTTTTGGCAAATGGAGGAAGATATTTAAGCAACACTGGCAGGGATTGTTGGGTCGACCGCTTCCATCAGGAACATCGTTTGTTTGTGCCAAACCGCAAAATGAAATCCTTACAAGGAGGGTTGTTAGATGAGAGTTTGTTAAGCGGGGCCACAAAGATCTCTCTTTGCAATAGGAATGTTCAGGAACTCCCTAATTCTTTCAGCTGTCCATTTCTTCATGTAGGATTCTTTGGTGGGAATGCACAATTATCTTTCATTCCCTATGCAGTTTTGATGAATATGACTCAGCTATAAGTTCTTGACTTGAGAGGCTGTGTGTCTCTTACACATTTTCCAAAAGCAATCTCTGCTCTTAAATTGCTTCAACTGCTTGATCTCAGCTTTTGTACTTCACTTCGGTCATTGCCATCATCGATTGGTCATCTGAATAAATTGAAGTTTCTCAGGCTTTTTTGATGTACATCTTTAACCCATCTGCCAAAATCTATAGGCTCGCTAAAAGATCTGGAAGCCTTGCAGCTTAGTGGATGTATAAAGCTCTAAACCCTACCATCCAAAATTGGGAAATTACATTTACTTAAGATTCTTGATTTGAACGGATGCTTCTCCTTACATTCATTGCCTCTGTCGGTTGGTTTGCTTAGAGAGCTTCGCTTATTAGATTTGAGTGACTGTAGCAATCTCTCTTATATGCTTCCGTACCATCAACAGTTATTACTAATTGTCTTAGGAATCCAGAAATTAGGAAGAATGGAACTGCCGACTGGCATGTGGAATTGTAGTCAAGTTGAGGTCCTTCGATTGGCATCACTCAAGAACTTGACTTTTCTGCACCATTCAGTAGGCAGATTGCAGCATATGCACCACCTTGATTTTTCCAATTGCAGGAGATTGGATCTCTTACCAGAGCAGATAAGTAGCCTGTTGCTGTTGCAAGAACTTGATCTGAGCCACACTGCCATTAGAAAACTTCCAGATTCAGTCGGTAAGTTGAGTAACTTGATCCGCCTTGGTCTGCAAGGCTGCTCCAACTTATTATAAGTTTTTTGAGCTCTGAATATGCTCACCGTTTCTCTCTAGTTGGAATAGAAATACAACTCGATTAAATGTCTTTGTTTTGTGAATTGAATGCTGTAAAATTTGATCTCGTGTGAAATTTACGTGCTCATTGTGAAAAGAACAAAGCCAAAAAAATCTAAACACAAAATAACTACTTCTTTGTGAGATACAAAATCCCTCCTGACAAAGGAAAGATAGCGTAAAATATGGAGTAAGTAGCAAGATTATACCTGGAAAGTATTAGATTGTTGGGAAACCGTAAAAAGAAATCTGGAAATAATGCTGGTAGGACCAAATGTGCAGTAAATAATCCTTTTCCTCTTTCTTCTTCTGTTGCAGCATCACTTCCCCAGGCAACTGAAGCTTTACCTTCTATAAAACTTGCAATTGCCAATGAAAGAGAATACAAAATATTTAGAAAGGCCTTTCAATAAGAAAGAGGAAATTCATGTCCAGAGAAAAGTGATTAATAATATCATATCGAGTATAAACTATCACTAGAAAAAAGATAACACATGAAAGGCATTGGTAAAATTGTTTGCGGTTGCAAAACCTTTGCTGATTCTAAAAAATGATGATTTGGATGAAGGGGGTTATGCTATTCCAAAGGATGGGTAGATCAAGTATAATACAAGAGAAGCCGAAAGTTACAGAAGATATATGATGTGGTTATTGGACGATCACATTTGTGTATAAAGAGAATGACAATATTAAAAGGAATGTATATGTGGGTGACTCACTTTCTTGGTTTTATCTTGACCTATATTTTTCTTCTTTGGAAGGTCATATACCCAGTGACCATGTCAAGTTTGGTGGAGATGCTAGGTACAAATGCTTGGGCACACTTCTGTATATCTAAATTCAATTAACTTGTATTGAGTGAAAAAATTATAATTTTTTAATCAATAATTGAACTACAAGTTTTCTTATGATGAATCATGGAAAATGGTTTCAAATATTGATAGATTTTTTTAAAAAAATATAGACTTATCCAAAAGCTTCATCTTATAGCATAAAACCTCTTCAATTTTAGAACTTAAATCATAATTTTTTTTTTTATGATATCATTTGAATTATATAGATATTGTCAATTTTTAAATTTGAAATATTAAATATAGCATGAAAAATAGTTGAAATAAATATTTCGTCGTTAACATTATAAATAAATCAAAAGAGTCAATGACTTTTTAAACTACCACCTACACTTTTAGGGGTACAAGGCATTCACCAATACAATATTATGACAACCTACAAATTTATTGTGATTTTAAAAAATGATATATTTTAATTCAATATATAACATTAACTCTTTGTTTTTGATGTTACATAAATAAATTTAAAGTGATTTGATTGTAACATCAATTTTAAATGAAATAAAGGTTGTAAATGATTTGATTACATCTATCAATTATGGTTTGTACAAGTAGATATTATAGAAATGTTTTAAGATTTCCATCAACGTCAATCATAGTTGAGGTGGAGGTGGATTATAATGTCCATAAGAAGTTAATAATCAATTGATGACTTTAAATTTGACATTCATTTGAACATTATAAGATAGTTTTGACCTTATATTTGATGTTTATTTAATTGTTGTATAAAACTTTTTCTTTTTGTAAATTACATGACATCATAGTTGATGGCACTTGGTAAATTGCCCTAGAAATTAGTCAATTTATCCTAAAATACAATTGTCTAAATAATGAATGTGATAGATTGACATTAGCTGTGGTTTGTTAGAGCTAGAGTTTTCAAAATATCAATGAATATATACAACTTGTACTCGCCAATAAACGATTCTATTCATAAGCATTGTAGTTTATAGTTTGTACTTTGTTTCGTCGAAAATCAATTTGTTTCATTCCTTTCATGTTCTTTTTATCGATAATAATTTTCTATAATTAACATATAAACTTTGGCAAACTCTTAAAAAAAAAACTGATTTTGAATCTTTAAATTTACAAAAAGAAATTAACAAAAAAATTTAATGATTAAACTATCAATCACATGTATACAATGCAATGTGAACGCCGAACGGTATATGTTATTAGATTTAGAAAGACAGTTATTAATTTTGTAGTTTTTGTTGATAAGGGGTGTGATTGACAATACTGATTTTCTATTAAAGCCAAAACAAATGTTGCAAATGCAAGTGAGACATGTAAGTTTGTTAATAGTCACTCTCAAGAATGTTGTGAATGTGAAGTGTTGTTGTCAAAGTAGATTGAAAGAATGATTAAGTGCTTTAACATATTATCTCTCCACGAAATAAAAATGAGACAAAATATGCAATTATATATAAACAAATATGAAATGTTTGTGTTACATTCCAATTTTCTTTATTACCTCAAAGAGTTTGAGAGCATCATTGTTAGAGCTATTTTGTGCATATCTTACAATCATAGCATTCCATGAGACCACATTTCTTTGAGGCATTTTTTTTAGGTCTTACTCTTAAAACTATTCAAAATGCAAAAAAGTGATATAATGTACAAAGCTTTGGATGGAAACAACTATAATTTGCATGGTCCTTTCTAGACATTTTAAATTTCTAAATAAGGGGCATCAGAATATGTAACAGGTTAGAGGGATCCCAACATGGGCTGTTGTATCTATCAAATTTGACAACAACAAATAAAAGTAATGTTGGTGGTGGCATTGATGCATTGTGTTGTGTTGCTATCACCCTCTCTTGAAATCTTTATTAGTGTAGTCTGTCATGATGACATTGTATATAAAACACCCTGGAACTTATAATCTTTGGTTGCCTTGGTGTGGCATGATGGCTTGGGCATAAAATTGTTTGACTGAAAAATAAAAATAAAAATCTGTATCCCTTGATTCTATTGCTCTGTCATGAGAATGATGCTAGTTATTCTATGAGATATTAATACTAATATTTCCTCCAACTCTCACTACTTTAGGGGATAATGAAAAGTGGAACAATACTGTATTCTTGATTTATGTTTTTCTTCCGTGCCTTGCTGAAAATCAAATATTGTATTTTTGGGATAGATAAAGTTGCATAAAATCTGTTTATTCTCGCTCTTTAGCTTGGTGAAAGATGTGAAATCTATCAAATGTCTCATAGTTGCTCAACAGTGTAAACCGGAAATCTCATGCAGCTATTGTTTTAGACTTTTAGTTGACACGTCTTATGCAGGTTGCAGGGCTTTAAGAATTGAAGATTACAAATTAATGAATTTGTGAAGCTTATCTCATGAATGCACTGTGAAAAGTTGTTTTTACAATGTTGCAAAGGAAGAATTTGCTCTATAGATGATCCTAGAAGAATAAAAAATACTAAATAGTTCAGTTGTTTGAATGCTTATACTCTTTTAAAGATGGTTGAAGTTGTAGGGTAAAATTAGGAAAGGATATCAGTTCGGGAAGTAGTGAATACATCAAGAAATAATCTGTTGTATGTGTACTCTCTGGGTATCTGCTGTAAAAATAATAGGAATAGAAATGTTGTGATTGATATGGTCAGTCGATACACCAGGTTGAGAAATTTGTTAAATTATGAAGAGACTGGCTTGATTCCCCCGTTTTAGCAGGAATACAAAAAGAAAAGGAATTATGAAATAATATCTTGATCTTTCCAACTCTATTCTTACTCCATAAATGTGTGCTGGTAATACCGATTCTTGATGCTCACTGCCTGAGTTTGATTCAAAAGATGAAGGAAATAGATAAATATAGTAAGTTGTCAAGTGAAGAAACTATAAATTGAAGAAAGGAATGTGCATTGTTATTAAATCTACTGCCACCATTGAGATTGGATTACTTAAATGGGTGTTTGATTGTATGAAAGTGTAGATAGTTGTTGTATGGATATAAGGATGCAATCTTTGTCAAGAAGAAAAGGATAGAATGACATTCTGCATTTCCTGTATAACAGTTGTAATGTTGTGCTTATTCTTGGATCATGAAGGGATTTTCATTTATACCTTTTAGTGTAGATAATAAAATGATGTCTGATGACTCTGAAAGTATATAGACTCTTTGATGTCTCTAACCATGGGATTGGAAATGTTTTCCTCGTACCTTGAAGGTATGAGGAACATAAAATGTTTCCCTAGACTGTAACTTGCCATGGATTATGAAGAATAATAATCTCTTAAGGCTATTAGCATAATCGATAGAACAAAAAGTATAAGATGACTAAGATTTCTTCTGTTTAATTGACCTATGTGATTGTATTGTCCATTAAAACATCAAGTTGCAACTTGAAGACTGAAATGGAAATTGAAATAAATAAAAAAGTGGCAGAGGATTGTGAATTGTAAGGGCAAGTGGTTCTCAAGATTTAAATGTACCTGTGCTACAATCTAGCTACTTGCCTTGAGGGTGTAACCTGATCCATCCACAAGGACCTCAGATTTAAAGACAACGATAAGTTGATAATTGAATTGCACATCTGATTCAAGGGTATTGAGTCTTAGAGCCAAAAACAATACTATGTAAGCAATGTGCAAACATATAGAGCCAAAAAAATTATGTTAAAACTACAAATAACCAAACAAAACGCATGTAATGTTCTGTTTTCTAAAGAGCATTAACAAGTGTGTCATGCTAAAACAATTATGAGACCATCCAAATAACCTAATCTGAAAGAACTTTGAAATAACGGTGAACATCATTGAAACAGGTGAGTTACAGGCTAGGAGGGGGATTTGGAAAGTCACGGCAGCACGAAGAATTTTGAAATAACGATGCAATTGCTTGCACCATGCCCAATCAGACAAGGGAGATGTTGAAGCTGAGATTTTCTCGGGCTTAACAACCTATGTTCCGAGGGAATAACAGTAAACTTAAAAATAAATAAAGATTTTCACATCATAATAATGCTTTCTTAAACAACTAATAGGTCACGAAAAACTATAAACAAAACAGAACATAACTTAATTTAGTGTATAAGGCAAAAATTGCTACCGTACAAGAAGCCATTGAAACTTGCTTACAAAAGAATTTAAATACATATTTATAGAATTCAATTTAACACAGGGGATTGACTGGAACTTGGAGACCCTGAAGAATGAAATTATAGTGTTTGTAACCAGTATTTAAAGGTTAATGCATGCAAAAGTTATAAAATAAAATTTAAAAATAGCAAACACAAAGTCATATGTAAAATCAAAAAAGCAAAATTGTTAAAAAAAGTAAAACCGTCATTTAGGCCGTCAAATTTGACACAGTCCCATGAATGTCCAGAAAGCCTTTTACCATAGGGGTAACGCCTTCGGCGTAATAAGATCTCATTCCAAAAAATAAAAAAACATAAGATTCATTTTTAATAACATTGAATACGGTTGATTCCATTTCCAATCCAACAGCTTTCTTCCAAATTCTTGCGATTCTAGGGAGATGTTCACCTCTCACAACTGCTACCACTGACCTGCTCTCACTTGCAACTTTCAACAGCTCAACGCACATGTATTCATCTATCTCATCAACAATTTCCCTATACTCGCTATCTAAGAATTTTCTATTAATGCATTTCTCATTTAAGATTTCATCCTGTGCGGCCTTAGTATACAATGAGATATAGTCTTTAAACATGGTTGAAGGTAGAAAATAAAGCACAAGTACCTTAACAATAGACTTATTTTTCTATGAGATGCTCATCACTGTCGGTACCCTCTTCTCCCTTGTATGAGAAGCGCGGTCTCCAAATATAACTTTACCACCATATTTCATTGCTTCTTTGTAGGCTTTTTTGTAGGCTCTACAAATATCTGAGTCTTGATGAGTTTCCTTAGAAAACTTTGTATAAGCCAATGAAGATAAAAATCGATATATATATATATATATATAGTTTTCTTTTCTCCAAAAGCTCCTCACTGTACCAATAAAATTGGACACCACTTTAAGTTTTGAGTCTCGAGGGGCCAATAGATTTTCAAACCTTTCTCTATCAAACCCCATAAAAACAATCTCTAGTTTTAGCAACCTAACAATATATTTCACATCTTTGAAACTACGGGGAGAGATATAACATATGCCAACCAAATAAACATTGCAAATTCCACTCAGAGATCTGGCAGATTCACATTGCAAAAAGGTCACTCTTTTCCTCAACTCCTTCAGTGAAAACCCAAGGTCTTTACTAGATTAATCCATCTTGCAAAAATTTTGCTCGTCTTTCTTATTACGAGAGCCATGTTCAAACAGTTTGAAACAATCAAACTTCTTAAACTTCTACAATCTCTCAAATCGCAAAATGGAAAAATTTGCATGTAATTAAGCTAACCCCCACAATAACTGGAAGATGGTATGTATGTGAAACTTTCTTGGACTAAAAGCAAAGGTCTTAAAAAGAACATAACTTTATATTTATTAAATGGAATGAAAATAGTAATTATCTATTTAAAGAATCAAAATTGATTTAATAATAATAATTTTTTTTTTTTTATCAATTTAAATTATTAGAAAAACTATAAAATAAAATTTAAAAATAGTAAAGCAAAAGCAACATGCAAAATCAGAAAAGTAAAATTGTTAGAAAAACAAAAAGTAAAATTGTTAAAAATAGCAAAAGTAAAATTGTTAAAAATAGCAAAACCGTCATTTAGGCCGTCAAATTTGACCCTTTTGTTTACATCTCTTTATTATCAAGATTAAATTCATTGTTCATTCTCCCCATCTGTTTTAAAAAACTATTATGGAATCGCAGAAGTTAGTCACTGCCATCTCAAATCAATGTTCAAAAATTTCCAAGAACTTAAATATATCAAAAACGAAAATTGTACTTAATGTTTTCACCTCCTCCAAGTAGGGCACATGATCGTTAGTTTGTTAGCTTGGACAGTTGTTTGTCCATTTGCTAAGATTAGATAATAGTTATCTTATTGTTGAGAATGTATTAATTATTTTCTAATTATTGATTTCCTTTAGTGACACCTTGCA
This sequence comes from Taxus chinensis, assembly GCA_019776745.2. Taxonomy (NCBI): domain Eukaryota; kingdom Viridiplantae; phylum Streptophyta; class Pinopsida; order Cupressales; family Taxaceae; genus Taxus; species Taxus chinensis. The sequence continues at coordinate 98,877,931 of CM034154.1, forward strand.
ACCAAATTTGTTATGGTTGTTAAGTTGTTATGTATCTCAGTCATCGATTGAGAATCGATCTCGGTCGTTGGTGTTCCAATGAGAGTAGTATAAAAGGAGGTCATTGGGAATTTGGAGAGTACAAGTTTTACAAGTTTGCAGTGCTAGCAAATGAGTTTGTAAGTTTGCAGTGATAACAAACATTCTTGCAGTGTTAGCAAGGGCACAATGATAGAGTTGGGGATAGCAGTGGGGGAATATCAATGGGAGAAGTTGGGAGATTGTCGAAGTTCTGCCAGTAAGAGGCAAGGAATCTTTGTATCTCTTAATTTGTTGAAGTTAATATAATTTCTCATCTGTAGAACTGGTTTTCCCTTAGGGGTTTTTCCAGGGACAATTTGTCCAAAAATATTGTGTTCATTGTGTTACGCATTTCTTTCTGTATTCTTATTAGTGAAGTTACAGTTGTGTTATTTTTCGATATTAGCTGTGAATTAGTTTTCGGTAGTTAAATAATCTTTTAAGATAGGAGATTAATAATCAGTGACTGCAATAGAATTTTCACATGGTATCAGAGCAGTGTTAAGGGTAGAAAAAGGTTTTCCCTAGGAAAGAAATTGAGGGTTTCTATAACCTAGTTTGATCTCTTTAAATTTTTATTACTTTTATCCTTTGAGATGGCTTCAGCTGGTTTGAGAGATCAGGACAGATTAGATGGTGCCTCAAATTTTGGTGTCTGGAAGGCCAGACTTTCTTTATTGTTGGAAGAGAATGGTATAAAGGATTATGTTACCACTGTTGTAGTTGTACCTATAGATGCAACACAACTTGCAGCATACAAGAAAGAGGATGCCAAGGCAAGGAGGATTGTCCTTGATGGTGTCAAGGATCATATTGTTCCACACATCTCTGAGTTAGATATGACGAATAAGATGTGGGATGCCATTATGAATCTGTACCAGAACACTACCACCAATAGGAAGATGATTCTCAGAGAAAAGTTGAAGAATACCCGGATGAACAAGGGAGAAGATGTTACAAGTTACCTCACCAGACTTAGACTTGTCAAGGATGAGTTAGCAGTTGTTGGAGATAGCCCTAGCGATGATGAGATGGTATGGATAGCCCTAAATGGGTTTACTAAACAGTGGGATGTTTTTGTTCAAGTTGTTAGTGGATGAGACACCTTACCGAGATGGGATCGACTATGGACTGATTTCACTCAGGAGGAGTTTAGACTAAGTCTTGTCAATGGGGCCAACAAGAGTCAGAAAAGTGAGGGAGAACAAGAAAATGTTTCCCTAGTGGGAAAAGGGAAAGCAAAGAAGGGATTTAGCAAAGGATCAAATTATCAAAGTGAGAAGAAGAAGAAGGACTTGTCTAAGGTCAAGTGCTTTGGTTGTCACGAGTTTGGCCACTATGTCAGTGATTTCCCAGATAGGAAGAAGGGTAAGAAGTAGGTGGTAGCTTCAGCAAGTGTAGAAGAACTCTCCAGTAGAATGGAAGATGAGTTTGCACTCATAACTTGTATGGTCAGCTCAACCTCACAGTGTGTTTGGTATATAGATAGTGGGGTGTCATTTCATATGACAGGAGTTAGAGAGTACTTCTCTAGTTACAAGGAGGAGGACACCAATATCCAAATTTCTATGGGGAACTTGTCCAAGCTCAACCCAGTTGGGAAAGGGACTGTTCAGTTTCAGAGGGAGAATGGAAAGATAGTTCCACTTCATGATGTCTTGCATGTGCCAGGCTTAGGTATGAATCTGATTTTTGTATCTGTTCTTCAGGATAAAGGGTATAATGTACTTTTTAGAGGGACACATGTGTTGATTAAGCACAAGGATTGGAAATCACCCATAACTATTGGAGTTAGGAGTGGTCACCTTTATAGGTTACAGTTTGATACTCCTAAGGCACTTATGAGCAGCAGTAATCCTAGAGATCTTGGAGAGCTATGGCATAGGAGGATGGGCCATATTCATCATGGAGCACTTAAATTGCTTCGTGAGACAGTGACTGGTGTTCCAGAGGTGAGCACAGAGCATGATGATGTATGTAAGGGATGTGTGTTGGGGAAGTTTGCGAAAGCATATTTTCCAAGGAGTGACAATAGATCTAAGGGTGTTCTTGATCTAGTACATTCAGATGTATGTGGACCAATGTCGATAAAGTCTCTCAGAGGATATGTGTACTATGTTACCTTTATTGATGATTTCTCCAGGAAGACTTGGATATACTTCTTGAAGACCAAGGATGAGGTTTTCAGTCACTTCCAAGAGTTCAAGGCTCTTGTGGAGAACTCGACAGGAAGGAAGATAAAGGTTCTTCGGTCAGATAATGGAGGTGAGTACAAAGGAAATGACTTCCAGGATTTTTGTACCAGAGAAGGAATCAAGAGAGAGTGGATGGTTCCTTACAATCCACAACAGAATGGAGTTGCTGAGAGGAAGAACCATTCTATATCGGAGGCAGCAAGGGCTATGCTACATGACTAGGACATGCCCTACTACCTATGGGCAGAGGCGTGTAGTACAACAGTTTACATTCAGAACAGGGTTCCACACAAGGTACTAGGGAAGATGACACTAGAGGAAGATTTCACAGGGAAGAAGCCAGATGTAGGTCACTTCAGGATATTTGGGAGTTTGGCATATTGTCATATTCCAGACAATACATGTACCAAGTTAGATCATACTATAGAGAAGGGGTACTTTATTGGGTACAGTGAAACTTCAAAGGCATATAGGATTTTTATTCTAGGGACCAGAAGAATTATTGTCAGATGTGATGTCAAGTTCATGGAGGACAAAGCATTTAGAAGGTCCAAAGATTTTCCAGCAGATGATCAAAGTGAGCAGCCAACAAAAGCTCCAAGTCCAAGTCAAGGGCAGTAAAGCTCAAGTACAGTTACTAGTACAAACATAGACTCAGGTAGTGAAGATTCACAGAGTATGGAGCAACTGGTATAATAGGATATGCATCTAGAAGATATAGAGGTTGATATTTCATCCTCTACAGTTGGCAGCAGGAACCGTGAGGTTCAAGACACACAAAGGGATACTCAGGAGTTTGTGGGAGCTCTTAGGAAGAGTACGAGATAGAGGAGAGAACCAGCCAAGTTCAATGACTATGTGGCATTAGTCAGCCAGTTGGTAGATAGTGAACCTTCTAGCTATCAAGAGGCTGCACAACATCAGGTATGGCGAGATGCTATGGTTGAGGAATATACTTCAATAATGCAGAATGATGTGTGGGAGGTAGTGCCTAGACCAACAGATAGGGCAGTAGTTGGATCACGCTGGATCTTCAAGATAAAGCACGGTGTAGATGGTAGCATCGAGAAATACAAGGCAAGGTTTGTGGCAAAGGGGTTCTCTCAGAAGGAGGGAATAGACTATGAGGAGACATTTTCTCCAGTGGCCAGGTATACTTCTATACGAGTTATAATCTCATTTGCAACACAGATGGGATGGTAGATCCATCAAATGGATGTCAAGACAACATTCCTTAATGGTGAATTGAAGGAGGAGGTATACATAGAACAACCAGAAGGCTTTGTAGCACACAACAAAGAGACCCACGTGTGCAGATTGAAGAAAGCCTTGTACAGACTCAAGCAGGCTCCTAGAGCGTGGTATGAGTGCATTGATACATACTTGTAGGAAATGGGCTTTGTGAAGAGTGAGGTAGATGCTAACCTCTACTACTTGGTGGTTGGGGGCGAGGCTCTCATTCTTGTTCTATATGTAGATGACTTGTTTCTTACAGGTGCACTAGGGCTCATAGAGGATTGCAAGAGGGACCTTGCAGAAGAGTTTGAGATGAAGGACTTGGGACTCATGCACTATTTTCTAGGCATGGAGGTGTGGCAGACAGATGGAGAGATTTTCCTTGGTCAAGGGAAATATTACATTGAAATCTTGAAGAGATTCGAGATGGAGGATTGCAAAGCCATGTCTACACCTATGATCACTAATTGGAGGAAGGTAGATACATCTAAGGACAAAGATGTAGATCCCACCTTATACAGGTAGTTAATTGGTTCGCTCATGTATTTGGTCAACACCAGGCCGGATATAGCATTTGCAGTAAACTCTCTTAGTCAGTTCATGGTTGAGCCAAAGAGAGTGCATTGGACAACGACTAAGCATGTGTTGCGTTATTTGCATGGTTCAGTTGAGTATGGGATCAGATATGTTCGAGGTGAAGGAATCAAGTTGATAGGCTATACTGATGCAGATTGGGCAGGTAGTACAATAGACAAAAGGAGCACTTCAGGGTGTTGTTTCAGTTTAGGATCAGGAGTTGTTTCTTGGTTCAGCAGGAAGCAGAAGTCTGTGGCTTTGAGTTCATCAGAAGCAGAATACATTGCAGCTAGCATGGTGACATGTGAAGCTATATGGCTTTGGAAGTTGCTAGTGGCCTTGTTTGGTCAGAAGGTTGAGACTACTGTGATACACTGTGACAATCAGAGTTGCATCAAGTTGTCTAAGAATCCAGTGTTTCATGATAGGTCTAAACATATAGATATCAGGTATCACTTCATCAGGGATTGTGTACAGCGAGGTATTGTTCAGCTACAATACATACCTACAGAGGAGCAGGTAGCAGACATTCTAACTAAGGCATTGGGGAAGGAAAAATTTATCTTCTTTAGAGATAAGATGGGTGTCATGCAGAACAACTTCCTCACTAAGAGGGAGTGTTAATTTGTTAGCTTGGAGTGTGTAATTGTTCGTCCATTTGCTAAGATTAGATAATAGTTATCTTATTGTTGAGAATGTATTAATTATTTTCTAATTATTGATTTCCTTTAGTGACACCTTGCAACCAAATTTGTTATGGTTGTTAAGTTGTTATGTATCTCAGCCGTCGATTGAGAATCGATCTCAGTCATTGGTGTTCCAATGAGAGTAGTATAAAAGGAGGTCATTGGGAATTTGGAGAGTACAAGTTTTGGAGAAGCATTTGCAGTGCTAGCAAATGAGTTTGTAAGTTTGCAGTGATAGCAAACAGTCTTGCAGTGTTAGCAAGGGCGTAGTGATAGTGTTGGGGATAGTGGTGGGGGAATATCAGCGGGAGAAGTTGGGAGATTGTTGAAGTTCTGCCAGTAAGAGGCAAGGAATCTTTGTATCTCTTAATTTGCTGAAGTTAATATAATTTCTCATCTGTAGAACTGGTTTTCCCTTAGGGGTTTTTCTAGGGACAATTTGTCTGAAAATATTGTGTTCATTGTGTTACGCATTTCTTTCCGTATTCTTATTAGTGAAGTTGCAGTTGTGTTATTTTTCGATATTAGCTGTGAATTAGTTTTTGGCAGTTAAATAATCTTTTAAGATAGGAGATTAATAATCAGTGACTGCAATAGAATTTTTTGTACTGTTGTTCTTTTTCTCCAACCTATTATTTTCTGCATGAGCTTGGGATCGAATAATCTCTACTATATACTTTTGAGTCTTATGGGTCTTTTTCTTTATCTAGGATAATTATAATCTTTCTAACGGAGTGAACACCACTTTGAAACTAACCCTTGTTATAATTTTACCAATCCCATCTATTAGCCCATGTATATAAGGTAGTTTTAGTATGGATATTATTTCATACTCAAAGATATTTGGATCATTTCCTCCTTGATTTAATGCATGTTTGAAAGCTTGTTGAATTTTTTTATCCAAGTATCCATTGTAACATTCTTGATTAGGTGCTCTAGATATTTTTGTAGGTAGTCTTTATCTAATACCTTGATTGTTCTTATTTCTAGTGTGTTTAAAATTGTCATTTTTGGGTCGAGTGGTGGTGTGGATTATTTCCCAAATAAAAGTTAGTATGTATTTTCTTTTCCTATACTTGACGAGCTAGGTCATCCCTTTGTTTTCTACAAATTAGGACATCATGGAATTGAAAGATTACGTCCACTTTTACCTCTGCAGTGAATTGAATATGTCTAGAGATTCCATTGAGGTGGAGTAAGAACTGGTTTATGATTTCTTTACCAAAGGACCAGTATAAATTCGTGTCATTGACGAATTTGATCCACTATTAGGACTTTTGTGTTGTTGACTGAAAAACATAATTCTCAAAATCCTCCATGTATAAATTTTCTACCACTAAGGATAGTGGAGACCCCATATCGAGTCCACTATTTGTTCAAAGAAATATTATCTCAAGGTGAAGAAATTAGACCGAAGGTAGAGTTCTACTAATCTTTGGATTTCATGTGTGGTAAAGGGGACTTTCAATTCAAAGTTCATATTAAACCCATTTGTACAAGTGATCATGGATTTTTTTAGGAAATAATAGTTTTACAAGGAGAAGAAAGTAGATATTCCCTACTAAGCTATAGTCTATTTCCTTTATTCTCTTGGCGGAAAAAAAATTGACTAGTATACATGCATATCAAATGGGATTAGAAGAAAGTAGATATTCCCTGCTAAGCTATAGTCTATTTCCTTTATTCTCTTGGTGGACAAAAAATTGACTAGTATACATACATATCAAATGGGATTAGAATTGACTTGAGTTACACTCTTTGCCATGAAATTTTTACAATTTCATGTATGAAATTTGTATTGGCTTACTACTGTGAGACCTTTTATGGGGCACAAAACTCAGATATTCTAGCTTTGTTACATAAAGAAATGAGCTCAAATTATTTTTCCCGTATAGAGTATAAAGTTAACCATTCAAATAATTATTCGTGCGATTATTTTTATTTAATTTATCATAACATAATATTTTATTTACTTATAATAGAGAAGTGTCCATTCATATAATTTGAGAACACAAGTTCCAATAAGAGCACATTATCGAGTTGAGGGATCTAGATATTCTGAAAAGAGTGAAAAATTGTCACCAACACTATTTAGAACACCTAAATGCATGAGGAGCTCTATAACACCTCTTGCAAACAAGATTTAGGAAAAAACCTCACTACTTGTAAGTTTTCCAAATTTCAAGATGTAATGAATAATGATACATTTATTAAAAATATAAATTTTGCATTCTTTTATTTATTCATTCATTTTTTTTAGGAACCTCTGACGCCACTTTTCCTCAATCTACTTAATCAAGCTCAAGTTATCAACAAACATATGTTCGGGAGCCCTATTCACAACATTTGAGGGATGCTACTTTTGAACTTAAGGTGTTTTAATTGATGTTTATTAAGTTATACAATTCATCAAGTAAATATTTCTTTAGCAATTGATGTACCAACCACACCTATTCAAGCACGTCTAAAGGAAATCATTTGTCACTAATTTTGCAAAAAAATTCTTTCTTAAATTTTAAATTAACATTAAGTTATGCTCTTTAATTACCATTTTTATAACACTTCCTTTTATAGGCCCCCTTACATTTCTCAGAAAATAGATGCCACCTCTACCTCCACTTTGCTTGGTTAAGACTATGGGCAAAGGAATATCATTTCAAGCTTAAATTAGGGGAATTCTACACTTATCATGATCCAGATTGAAGTGCAACCCAATGGACAACACACTAACAATGGTGTTTAATGTGCTATGATAATGCAAATTGCAATGAAATAGTAGTAAACAAAACAAATTTTATTGTGAATACAAATTAACAAACTCCATGAGAGAGGTGTATGACCGGAGATCTGTCTCTTTATTCAAAAATCAACAAATTTAAAGCTATACAAAGAATATGAAGGGTTCCAAATGGGAACCAAAAGGTCATCCTACATGGAGGCCATTTGTATCCACCTCAGGGGTGGATTCAAAAATACATAAGTGAAAAAAAAACTAAAGTATTTCCTATTATCACTTATTATTTTATTTAGTGTCCCTTGACGGGGCCATATCTCCTAGCTCGTTGATTCGTTTTGCGAACTAGATGATCAATTGGAAAGAAGAGTGAAACACGAAGTTATACAGTGAATTCAATTGATAAATCTCATACCCAAAATTTTTCTAAGCCCAAAAATTCTCCGAAGACCTTGAAAAATTCCAACTACAAAAGCTATTAAAAACTGCTAGAAATAGACTTTCAGGACTTTCCCTGAAAACTGCCAAAAATAGAAATTTTAGGACTTTCTCAAAAATATCTTTGGAAGTCCTATTTTGGATCATATTAACTTCTAAGTTACGCAATATTTCTTTTAGTTGTCTATCTAGTAAAACTAGATTGGGAACTACAATTTTATAGCAAATTGATTGTGATGATGATTTTTCGGGATTTAAAGTGGGGCCCTAATATATTTCAATCCACATAATATGATTCAAGGTTAACATGTTTCTATTTTAGAAGAACCTCTAATACCCACTTCACCATCTAGCACAACTACTCCCCTAGAGACTTCTTTGTTATCTAATGATGTCATAATTTGCTTTCCAATATAAAAGAATTTTTTTAACCTTGTTTAGTGGCATCACTCTTAAAGATATCAAAAGTTTAAAATATGGGAGTTTTGAGAAAAAATACTAATCAAGGAAATAAATACCCATTTTCACAACCACTTCCAAAGATAATCTTTATATTCAATAGTGAAAAATGAATCCACAAAATTTGAGGTTAAGGAATTAAAATGAATCTAGTCTAATTTTAGTTACTAATGCCTACAATGATACTATTATGGATAATATGATAAAATGTTAGAAATTTTGAATGTTGAAACCCAAGCTTACTACAACAAATGGGCTTGTAAGGACCTCTAGAAGGTGACAAAAAAAATGCCAGTTTTTTTTGTAACTTGAAATTTCTCAATCACCCTCTAAACTAGATACAAAAATAGAGACCTCTCAATTTCATAGTCCTACAAAACATATGCAAGAAGCATAAGACTAAAATCATACAAGTATATAGGTTCATTTCATCTATTTAATTAAATTTGGTCAATATTAAAACTTGTAACATTTGCTTCTATCTAAATCAAATGTATAATTGTGAGTAATCATCACGATAATAAAATGTATATGATTTATATAATATATTTTGTTCAATACAACTACGACATGTAATTCATTTCACCTAACATGTGCAACCAATTATTTCAATTTCTAAGAGTAAAACCTCCATGTACTAATTTCATTTAGCTAGGTTAATCTAACTCAATAAAAAATAACTATCACATAATCACTTATTTATATTAATATTCAAAATGAATGTCTAACCATTATTTATTAATATAATCTTATTCCCGTTGCCATAGATATATAAAAAATGGTCTTTATTTACATGCAATACATAAGATTTGTACATAACGTATTTCACTTTTGAAGCAATTTAATCCTATTTCATTCCCTTTTAAGATTTTATGTGTTTATAACTATCATACATAAAAAGGATGAAATATTACAACAAGAGACTATTTTGATTTAATTAAGTTTCAAAATTAATTTCCTAAATCAAAATAATGCTTTACAAAGTGACTATTGATCTAGTAAAAATCAAAACACAAAGGTGAAATCACACTTAGCTGATTCCGTGAGAATATAAGAGATTTTAAGTGATATGAATGCATGAACATACTAATTTGAGACTGAAAGTGCTCCGTTCCTAAAATAGATACCTGAGATTGTACCTGGTCAAACCACACAACTAGGTCAAAATCGTCTGTACGGTCTTGGACCTTCTTGGGTTTTAGATTTACAAATATTTGTGTGCTTCAATTTCCTAGAAATGAGTTTCTCTCTCTGTTAGTCCTCTTCGCTCACTTTCAAAATGTCTCTATAACTCCGCTCAAACCCTCAAACCCTAATAATGCAAGCTAGAGTTCATGTAAAACAAAGTTAGGTGGGTTGTGGGAACCCCTTTGTACTGCCGACATCACCACTGCTTCGAAGAGGGATCAAATGAAACATTATCTCCTATTATGTGATATCTACCATAGTGCAATCAAAATTTTACAACCATGCTTTGACAGTGCCTTTGCTTGAGTTTCACACTTGATCAAATACTTACAAAGAGAAGATGGAGACTCCTGGACCTGGTAGGAGACCTAATATTTGTAGAGGGTGTTGCCCTAATGAATTTGCATCAGTTACTTCATTATTTAGGGAGAAATAAATGCATTTGGCGCTTTCTTTAACATGAGGATAACATAGAGTGCCATGACCCTAAATGAGGTATGATTGACTTGCTTATATAGGTTTTTGATCATTTTTATGTTATGAAATGCCAACCGAGAGGGAACATTAGACCATATGAATATGATGCAATTTAAAGTTTTAGTGCATAATGTGTTATTCCAAAACCATACAATTGGACCGAGTTATAGATTTGTACAAACTAACCCAAACTGGAGGTTTTGGCCCAAAGGAAAATATTATAGTCTGGCTTTCTGGGTCAAAGGATATATATCTTTAGATGCATTTCATGCTAATAAACTCGAGGGACTAATGACATAGATGTATGAAAAATAAGAAAGTAGTCGAAGAGATATTAGGGTGTGCTAAGCAAGAGTGTAGAGAGTGTATTTGTGTATGCAAATATGCAATGTTAAAGGATAAATTGTAAAATGTTAGTGTCTACAATAATCAAATACATCATAGTTCACTTCTTTGATCACAATAGTCACATTTTCGGTCTTAATATAAAATATAATAAATATCAATGCTTATACTAAACACAACAATACACCATTGTGACACTTTCATCACTTGTCGTAATAGTTCCATCCTGTTATCAAACTACCATGTGAGATAAAGAGTATCTTTTGATTAGTTTACTTCTAACCATAAACCTTATGGACCCCTCCCCAGCCCCCTCCACCTCTCAAACATGAGAGTGGCCCTACCCTTCACGAGTAGGAAAGATGCAAGAAATTAGTAAGGAGAGAGAGAATCCCATGTGTAAACGGTTTCCCAAAAATGGTAAACTTGGGATATGGTAGGAATATGAATATCCTATAAATCATACAACAATGATAATTATTTTGGACAAAAGACTTAGGATAACATAAAGAAGACCCTATTGAAATAAGACATGTGCTAGAACATGAAATAATTCCATAGGATAATCATAAGGATAATGCTTAGATCTATCTAATTAATACCGTATCCCCTAGGCACATGCCATGTGTGACATACTGCACTTAAGTTATCTAACCCCTTATATAAGTCATGAATGGAATGTTGCACTTAGGTTATCTAACCCCTTGTGCAAGTCACTCCCTAGTCCCCTAACACATCTCTCTCTCAAATTTACCCTTATGTACCCATTGGCAATTTACCATAAAACATCTCTATCTAAATGCTATCAAAATGGGAAAACTAGAATTTAAAACACAAATAACACAACATTCCTGAATGTCCCATACCACCCTTTCACATTATGCTATAAGAGTCATAGTCCTAGTTTGTTTATCCCAAAACAACACAAATAAATCTTCAATAAGACACATGTAAGTGTATCCTTTTAAGTGTCTCATACCACTTAAGGAAGTCATTTTTGCATGAATCTTATAGCTAGTTTGTCATTATAAGCGAAGGACTGCAATTCTCTGTAATAGTTTTCATAGTACATGTACTTTAATTATATGCATTCAAATTATTGATAATAATTTAGTAAAAATGTACGAAGTCAATCCATATAACAACATCATACACACCTTATCAAATTTGAATATTGAAAAGTGTATATTATTCCATAATACTCTTTTCTACACATTTTTGAATGATATATGTTCACTATTATGATTTCATTGTTATTCAACATAGGTTTAGACCCCCTTAATAATATAATTTAATAACATAGGTTTAAGAGGAGTGGACACTAGTCCAGAATAAGAAAAGATTCTCTTCTAAACTGCATTCAGCCCCTCCTTATATAACACTCAGATCACATTCTTTAGTTGTTGGCTGACTACAGTTCTCTGTTGTTGATATTGACCAGGGACTGCACTTTTGCTAATGCCTGGCAGCTACTCCTAGGTTGTGTTTCTCTTGCTCTTCTTTGTTATATCTGGGCTTCAGACTATTTTGTTCTTGGGTAGGTTCCTAGTCAAAAAACCTTTATCCTTAATAAAAATAATATTATTTAAAATGCTAAAATCAAGCCATTAGATCTTGCCACTTGTGATAATCAAATTCTTCAAGGTATGCAATATAATAATTTTTATGTTTCTAAGTTAGCATATGTATCATTCTTATATCTCATATATCAAGTGATATTTATGTATTTATTTTTTCTTTCCTAGGTTCACTTATCATTGTCATAATATCCTTTAAAACTCATCCTTGTTATTTTCTTTTAAATTTTCCTTAATAATTCTAAGGTTAAAATTTATAATCCTAGTCACAATTATCACTAAGATAATCTCTTCTTGTTTCATTCTCGAAGTTTTAATCATATATCTCTCATAACCTAAAGGTATATCAAAAGGATTGAGAAGGAGAATTTAAAATATGATCCCTCTCTTAATTTCACTCCTTAGCCATTCGACCATCTTAAATAATGTGACTTAAAGATTCATAATACTTGGGTTTGTGTAGCATTAAAAAATTTATTGTGACATGTTATAAAACATGTTGGGGAAGGTAGAGATTCTATATCCCTTCTTCTTTATCACAATGACTAGACCATTTAGCCAATCCTCTATTTATGATCTATGAACTGTGATCAATTAAAACATGATATGAGATTTAGTGGGAGTTTTACGTGACCAGTTTTATTTTAACATCCCCAAATCTTTGAATTTACGAAATTAGATTCTTAAAACATTCAATCAAACAAAGTTTACAAATTCAGACAGAGTTAAAAAGAGGTGAAACTAATTACATTTAATCAAACAAAGTTTACAAATTCAAAATTTCAGATCTATGTTCTTATGTGTGTGATAATAATCCCCAGTCTTCTCAATTTATTAACCACGTCATCTTATCCCCAAAATTGATTTCTATTTTTTTAAAAATTATAGACCCTGCTTTTCTATTTTTCTCCAACTAATCAAGTTAACTCCCTCTTCAATTCATTAATAAACTTTATGATCGATCAATATCCATTCATGAATAATTTTACCCTCTTAATGATCTTATCGATCTCATGCATGATCAGTTCCTTTAATTAATTTAAGTTATTTTATTTCTGTTTGATTTTTTCACTATTCACTGTCACAATTTTACATGATCAGATTAGTGATTGGTTCGTAATTTTGATATGGTGAATCTTTAATTAGGGGTTAAAATGTTATATAGTGAAATGACTTAAAAGCTTTGGATACTAAATAAATAGCTTAAATATTTTTGTTTTGAACAGAAGCAATGCTCTTTTTTTTACAAAAACGATTATAGTAAAACCTTACCATGAGTGAACCATTGTCATAAAGTGACAATGCACCATTCAACTAACCCAAAATGTAATATTACACCCCTCACCTAATTGAGAGTGTGCAAATACTTCCTTTTTATCATAATGACTAAAACCAACATGTCGCATAAGTGATACTTGATATAACAAGGCTTAAATCACAACAACAAGCTATTGACCAAATTAAAATTTGTCCTATTTTTTTAGCATTATTATCCACATATAATATAATTTCTCTTTTTCAATACTCATTATTGCATCTTTTCTTCTCTCCCCGATGATACCCTTTCTCACATTATAAGAACACCTACGCACAAGCAACCAACAATACCCAATCCATTAAATGTTTAATATAATTAAATCAATTGTAATAATCATAACATACATATATAAAATAATAGTAAGCTTGATATTTGTATTCTCATAACATAATCATCTATTGATTAATCAATCAAAAACATTAATTATTCTTTTAAACTATCAATCATGTTATGATGTTAATCAAGCAAATGAAGATAGAAATAATATGTTGTGTCAAATGTGGTCACTGCCACTTAGTTGTTAGAATATCTAAAATAATAAATGCATAGTTGGGTAAGTACATGGAAATGGGGGGCCAAAAACGGGTCTTAAGTGGTCATTTTAAAAAAAAAACAAGAAACTTCAATTTGTTTGAGTCATTTGAGATAGTTATAATAAAAAAAATTAGATGTTATAAGAACATGAATTGTAGCATTTCGAGTCTAGTATGTAAAATACCAATTTATTTTGAAAATGGTTAAGTGTAAGTGGGTTAAAGAACTAAAATGTCAGTAGGTGCTCCTGTTTTTGTAAAAAAAACATAGGAGATAGTTGGTCGTACACCCCTGCCTACCCCCCACCCACCATTTTTTTATCATTATTTAGTATTTTTGAAAACCCTTTGGTAGAAAGATAGGTAGGAGCATCTAGTTTGAGATTTTTTTAGTGAATATTTATTTTTAATAATTTTCCAAGTATAATGATTTTGAAAATTAGAAAATAATGAATAGTCGACCGTGCCCCCCTAACTACCTCAAAAATAATGAAGATTAGATTTTTTTTGAATATGTAGAGAATTAGTCTTAGTTTGGGACTATAAATTTTTTCAATTTGGAGAAGTGAAACAAAATATAGGCATTTACAATGATTAAAAATAGAGGTATAAAATACATAGTTTGAAATAAATATAAATAGAAACCTTATAATATTAAACAAAATTAAAATAAATATATTTAGAAAAAGGCTGGTTTTCTTTACTTTGTAGGCATATTTTAAAGAAAGATTGCAATCGTTTTTGTAGGATTTATCATGGTGAAAGATGATTTTATGCATTTTCAACCAAAAACAAACAGTTTGTTGTGTTTTAATAGGTACAAGGCTCAGGTTCGGGAAACCAAAGCATTTCTAAGCCTAGCATAGCTTGGTTTGTGTGCATAATACAAGGAACATGTACACACTATAACATGTTCCTTATTGTATGGTGTAATATATGTGTGTGTGTGATTTTTATTTACAAAAATAAATGGAGTAGAAGTTTTTCATTTATTATTCTTTATACTTTATTTTTTTTTCTACTTTTAATTTATTTTTGTAGATTGAGCAACAGGGGCGGAAGCCTGATAAAATATATTAAACTCAATCAACCAGGAATACAATGGATTGCTGCAATTCTTATAGAAATTTTACAACATATGAATACAATAATAATTGTTACAACAGCTTCCAAAATGCATCTGGGAAGCACATAATTGTTATAACAATCATAACAATTATACCTGTGGAAATAAAAGAAAAATATGGTTAATAAAACCATATAACAACAATAATTAATTAAAAACAATAGTTGCATAATTAATTATAAAATGCATAATTAATTATCCTAACATTCCCCCCCTTAATTATGCATTGTCTCAAGGGATGAGGAGAGGAATTCTCTGAACAACTCAAACTTGTCACATGCAAGTGACTTCGTGAAGATATCTGCTCGTTGTTCAGCTGTTGGAAAAAATTGAAACTAGATGTTGTGATTCAACACATGCTCGCGTATGAAATGAATCTGTACCTCAATGTGTTTTGTTATTTCATGAAAAACTAGATTGTGACCAAGTTTGAGAACACCTTCATTGTCAATATACATGGTGGTCGGTTTGTCCTTTGGTATTCCAAGTCCTTCGAGTATGCTGACGTAGCCAAATCACTTCACAGACAACTTCTCCTACAAAACGATACTCAGCTTCTGTGGAAGAACAGAGAAACAAAGTGATGTTTCTTGCTTCCCCATGATAATGGTCCAGATCCCAAAAAGAACACAAATCTTGAAGTGTATTTTCTATCATCAATATTACTTGCATGATTTGAATATGAATATCCAGTCAAGAAGAAGTTTTCATTCTTCTTGTATTCTAGACCAAGATCCACTAATCCTTTGAGATATCTCAAGATGCACCTTGCTTCTTTTCAATGACAAAGTTTGGGTTCCTGCATGAAATTGGATAGATAGCTTACTGCAAAGTCTGATATCTGGTGTAGTGTAGGTCAGGTAAATGAGACTCCTAGAATCAACTGCCAATAGAGAGTGGCACTTACCTCAGGAGATGGATCTAAACGAGATAACTGTAATTTTTTCTCCATATGTGTAGAAATTAGTGTGTAATTCATCATCTTGAATTTCTCGAGCGTCATCTTTTTATATTTCATCTGAGAAACAAAGATGTGATTCTCTTTCTTTCATACTTCCAATCCAAGACAATAATGCATCAACTTGAGATCTATCATGTCAAACGATCAATTAAGATCTTTCTTCATGGCATCGATCATCCCCACTGAACTGTCAGTGATGACTAGATCATCAACATAAAAAACAACAATCAAAATCTCTCCTCCTTGCTTTCTGAGGCAGATATTGGGGTCATATGGATTTCTAACAAATCCATGTTGTATGAGATGCTCATCAATCTTGATGTACCATGCCCGGGGTGCCTATTTGAGGCCATACAGAGATTTCTTGATTCTACATACCTTTTTCTTCTTGACCAAGTACAACATATCCCTCAGGTTGATTCATGTAGACCTCTTCTTGTAAATATCCATTTAGGAAGGCACTTTTTACGTCCATCTAATAGAATTTCCAACCAAACTGTGTAGCTAAAGTAAAGATCATCCTGATCATTTTGATCTTAGATGTGGGAGAAAATGTCTCCTACGTAGTCAATGCCTTCTTTTGTGTATACCCCTTTACTACTAGTCTCACTTTGTACTTGTCCACTTTCCCATCTACTTTGTACTTCATTTTGAATAGCCATTTGCATGCAATGTGTTTCTTCCCTGGTGGAAGATCGACAAGCTACCAAGTGTTATTTTTCATCACTGATTGATATTCAGAATCCATGGCATCTTTCCAAGCTTTTGACTATAGGGCTTCCTGGACTGTAGAGGGCTCATCATATTCAATTACTCTACTCATTAAAGCAAAGTTAACTTCTTCTCTTGCTTTACTGTGAGTTCGTGGTCAAGGGGTGGATGTATCTG
Organism: Taxus chinensis; assembly: GCA_019776745.2. Lineage (NCBI taxonomy): Eukaryota > Viridiplantae > Streptophyta > Pinopsida > Cupressales > Taxaceae > Taxus > Taxus chinensis. The sequence goes on from CM034154.1 coordinate 98,894,728, forward strand.
GTGGAGCATCCATTTTTGCATCTCGTAATGTGTTAGTACACCACTTGGGTATACGTTGAACTATTCCCATGGGTCGTGGTTCTATCATATCAACACCATCATCCCCATCCTCACTTTCAAAATATGAGGGAACATCAGCTTCAATTTTTACAATTGGTGAAAAATCTACATCTGGTGAGTCTGGAGGAGGAGTCTCTGCTTCCTTCTTCTCAAAAAACTCAACATCTCTGCTGGTGTATACTTTTCTGGTATTTGGATCCATCAATCTATAACCAATAGTCTATTCATTGTCCCTAATGAAGACGAGTTTTTGTGAATTCATGTCCAATTTCTTTCTATTTTGCTTGGGTATGTGCATGCTTGCTTTGCACCCAAATACTCTGAGGTGTGCAATAGATGGTTTCTATTTTGACCATGCTTCTTGTGGTGTTACTCTGTCAAGAGCAACTGTGGGCACTCTATTCAAAAAAAATACTATTGTCTTTGTTGCTTCTGTCTAAAATGTCTTTACAAGTCCAAAATCATCGATCATGCATCGCACCATTTCTATGATAGTATGATATCTTCTCTCAACAACACCATTCTGTTGTGGTGTGTGTGGAGGAGGCATTTATTGACGAATCCCATGAGTTTGTAGGTAGTCTTTGAACTCATTACTAGTGAATTCCCCCCTCGATCTAAGTAGAGAGTTTAGATATGATGACCAGTTTTGTTCTCAATTGCTACTCTGAACTTCTTGAAAGTTTCAAAAGCTTCACTTTTCTTGCGAAGACAAAAAATCCACATTTTTTTTTAATAATCGTCAACACATAGCATGAAGTATTAAAATCCAAAATGACTCAGTTGCATTATACCAGAAATATCGGTATGAACTAGATCAAGCTTACCATGAGCTTGATATGTACTCTTCTAGAATGAAGCTCTGTGTTTTTTTCCTGCTAGGCAATGAGGACACTTGTCTGTATCCTTCTGAAGATATGGTAGCCCATGTACCATATTGCGCCAACGTAGTGTCTTGAGATACTTAAAACCAACATGACCAAGTCTTTGATGCCACAACTGAGCTGAGGTAGAGTTTTTAGCCACAAGTGCTTCATCGTCTATGTGAAAAAAATCAAGTTGGAACATGCGTCCCACATTGGAGGCTTTTGCAACTATTTTCAAGTCTCGTCATTTGTCTCGAATCAAACACATTTTCTTGCTGGAATGAGTATCAAAATAAATTTTTAGGTTGTGATCTAGGAGTTGACTGACTGAAAGTAGGTTCTTTGTCAACCCAGGGACATATAAGACATTTGATAGTATGCAGTTGCATGAACCAAGGGGTAGAGAAATGCTCCCAATCCCCTAAACTGTATATGAAGAATCATCTCCCAATGAAACACGACTTTTCGATGGCGTGTCCCTCATTGAAGTAAACTAGTCTCTGTGGCTGGTCATGTGTCGAGTGGCTCCTGAATCAACATACCAGACATCAATATATGATGTGGATGGTTCACTTGATCGACCAGTGTACAAGAAGTCTTCATTATCTGAATGTTCTTCTTACTCAGCAATATTTTAGGTCATGTCCTCTTTTACAGATTGGACATTTCATCTTCTGTTGTCTTTCCCCTTGATACTAATTTTGATTTTGAGACTTTTGATAGGAACTAGATTTTCTCTGAGTAGTTGTGAATCTGGAAGAAAAAATCTGGGGGCATTAGTGCCCATTTTGCAGAAAACACTGACAGGGTTTTGGCTCTTATCACTCCATGTATAAGGTCTCCTAATCTATATACCGTTAGTTTGATATACCAAACCTTTCTATATACGTGCCCTTCTGATATACCTAGCGGTACATGGAAGAAGCTCTCCCTTTCTATATACCCGGCAGTACGTGAAATAGGTGTTAACATACGTAAAAGAATTCAATACGTGGTACCAAGACAATATTAAAAGGGGTCTATGTGATTATTAACACCAGCTCAAAGAAATATCCTCATATGCACGCGTAACTTCACTATATACTTGGATAATTTCTCAGTCCGGATTTATGTCGTGCAATCATTCACAGACAGATGGGATGGCTCATAGTGTGTGCATTATGACCTTATTACTCCCCATTGATTTAAAGGGTCGATGTAAAGATGACATTGTTGCAGCTATATTAGGCGTTAAGTGTAGTAGTAGTCGTGATGGCTTTACTTGTAAGCGCTTCTTAGAGGCACCGTATATACTGAATGCTACGAATGAGTTCTAGGATCTCGTGAATGTTTCATAACCAAATTTTTTAATATTTTTTATTACAATTTTTTGCCAATTTCTGAGCAGTTACAAAGTTTTCAGTTGACTATGACAACCTGTAAATTAGTACAATATTATGAAGTATACAAATTGCATGCAAAAATTTTGGAAAAAATTGAATGGTAGGCAAAAAAAATTGTTTTGCAAGCCCTGATGGCCTCCAGAGCCCAATACGACCCTTGATGCCAAAAACCATTAAAAAGTGGCCCAAAATGAATTTTTTGGATAGTCTTCCTTTGGCAAATGTTGCCTGAAATCAAAAAATAGGCTTAATAGAAGAAAACATTTTTTACCCTAAACTAGGGTTTTTCTCGCTAAATTTTAGAGGGTTGTTTAGTTGTAACTATCTGTTTAGAGGTTGTTTTTCCACCAAATCTGCCTCCAAATATGGTTTTTTTTCTAAATTTTTGGATAGTCTTCTTTTGGAAAATGTTGCCCAAAATTAAAAAATAGGCTTAATAGGAGAAAACATTTTTTTACCCTAAACTAGGGTTTTTCTCGCTAAATTTTAGAGCGCTGTTTAGCTGTAACTATTTGTTTAGAGTTGGTTTTTCCACCAATTTGCCTCCAACTATGGCAGTTTTTCTAAATTTCCCTCCAAATTTCAAAATTAAAAATTTTATGTTTGGAATGTGATTCGAACCCCACACCTCCCGTTTCTAAGTCATTCCACTTAACCACCTAGGCTCTATGAGCGCTTGTGATATGAAATGAAGGAAAGTAATTTTGTATCAAAAAAATTGGAGTAACCTTTTGAAAATGAAAATGTGGCACCTCTGGAGGGAGTATCCACATGGCCTATGTGCCTTGAGGATTCGATTAGGGTTTTTCAGCCTAGAAAAAGGATTTGCATCTTTTATTTTTTATTTCCTTTGACCGTCGTTGAGCTTTGGATTGGTTTTTTAATTGATGTGTTGTTTGTTTTGGTTGTAGGTACGCTACTACAAATGCCTTTGTCGCTGCTACAAATGATCCTCTCTTTCTTTTTTATCGTTGTATATTGTTTGCAAGTTCTGGAATTTGTATTTCTCTGTGCAAAGCTGATCCACACACCAATGGTGAATAGGTTGTTCAGGGGAGAGAGAAGAACTCTGGGTGGCACTGTGTTTGCTAGCTCGGCCAATTGGAGGTGTGCTCGAGTGGACTCGACCGGGAAGGGACTGAGCTTGATACCCTGGTGCAAGAACAACATGGTTTAGTGTGTAGATGGCTCGATGGGGGTGTTGATTTGCCTACACCAGTGTTCCAACTTGCCAATGTCTACACATCAAACTTTCCCAATGAACTATGTCATAGCTCTATGTCATACAAGATGGCTCGACCAAATAGACCCAACTCGATCAAAGGAGTTCGATGGACTCGTGCAAGTATAATATATTTTTTTTTTTAAAATCTATGCATGTATCAAATTCTTCTTGGTGTTAGGTGCACCAGTGCAAAAACAAATTACGTTTACTATGCACCTTATAGAACTAGTCTCACAATTATATGAGTCACGGCTTAGGAGATAGTTTTTCATAATCTAATTTGGTCAGTACATAGGTATTTTTCAAGATTCCAACATTCAACCTAAATCTTTTAGGGCTTAAATTATACAATCGATGTCTATTTTCAGAACTAATATAGTCATTATTTAGGTTTTGGGGCCTTATGAATTATTTACTAACATTTTTAGGAGTATTACATGTGTCAAAATTAGATTTTACAAACCTCGTAACTCTAAAAAAAACAACTGCTAAAATATATGGACTCATGAAATTCCTTATAATACATAACAAATCAAAAACACATGTACATGTTTTAATTAATTTAAAAATCCTTGACTACATCTACAAATGATACTCCCACTATTGGGACTGTTACAAAAATAAATTAAAAAATCATAAAGCTATTACAATGGTGTTTCTTCACGACCCTTGGAAAGTTTAACTTGTTCCATGTGACTCAACTCATCTCTCTACTCTTTTTCACTCTAGCTCCTAAAATGGTAGACTTGACTCACTTCGTGTACACATTGTGCTCTTTCACTTGTGTTATCAATGCACATTATATAATTCAAATGTTGCACAAAGCATTCACAAAAGCCCTCTGTAATCATCACCATCACCCAAATTTTGTGTTGTACTTTCCTTTCTCCATTATCCTTCTCGATATCCTTATGTGTGCCCATACTTAACTAATAATATTGTAAAACTTATGTAATAAATTCAATTCCCTTGTGATACTCCTCCATCAAAAATTACATATTCAATTTCAATCGAATTGACTGATTGATTCATGCCTAGAGTTTTAATTAATCCTAGATGAAGTAAAAAATCAAATCATATAGTTCTAATAAGTTTCACATGGCTAAATTTAAACAATATTTCTTATCTTATTGAACCAATCAACTAACTATGTAATGCATGATATAATTAGGGGACCAAATTGAGTCGAAATTCACATCACATAGTAACAACTATGATTAGGATCTCAAATTTTCCTAAATTGTCTCTTTAGCTGAATGAATTAACTAATGAAGAAACGGAAGGTGGTGACCACTTGAAAATGTTTGTAGATTTAACACAGTGGAATGAAAATCAATGGTTTCTTATCATTCACTCAATGGACTTTATGAAATATCTACATGCAATTACTTTCAATATATCTTAGAATTCTCTTCTAGATATTTTACAGACTCTTGTTGTTCTTCTTAGGGACCTATCCTAGAGTGGTTATTATCTCTACTTGGATCTAATGGCCTAAAATGACATATCATCTTTTGGCTGGCTTCTACTCTCTCACATTATTGCACGTGCCTTTATCTTCACACTCCTTAACTCCTCGGCTTAGATCCTTATCTACTTGCACAATCCTTTATGCTATCTCACATTTCCACTAGGGTCTTATCTTTTTCACACTTAGTTGTGCACCACGATAATATTCTATTCACTATATCCTTTTTGTGGGAATTTTTCTGCATACCCTTCATTCTTCAGCTACGTAATCTTCTCTCCATTCTCTCTTCTTTTCTCTACCACATCATCATATGGCTTCGTGTATTATCATGCACATTGATGGTCTATAATGACTATCTCCTTCTTCATGGCAACCTCCTTCCTCATTGCAATATTCTTGCGCATAACCATGTACCTCTTGGTGATTCCTCTCTTCACCAATATAACTAATTATTCTAGATAATGATGTAGTTAGGATCCATAAAACCTATAAACACATCATATAGTCAATTTGATTTATTGTGCATGATGTTATTGAGACCAACTAATCCCTAAATCTCATCGCATCATCACAATTAAGTTCATATGAATAAAATAAGGTAAACTACCTTTCTCTTTGAGCCAATCAACCAAATTTTCAATGTTTAATGCAATTATGGACAAAACATATTATATAGTCATTAATTCTAAGTTTGCAGGTCTCAAATGATGCAAGGGAATAAAGAGGTATATAGAGAAATTTTGGTTTTTTGAGGTCTTAGATCTCATTTTGGGTGAATAAAGTCTTGTCTTTTGTTGTTTCTTGTGATCTCCTTGTATCATAGATTTTCAAAAAAAAATCCCACTAAAACCTAATATTTTAAGAATTCAAATTCCTTGTTTATCTAATAGGTGTTTTCTTTTAGTATTCTCTCGTTGCTTGATATTGATCCTTAAAGGAAATAGAATGGAAACTTAAAGGAACATTGTGGATAAAAGATCAACTTATTCAACTTGTAAATGCTTGTGTAGCCTAACTTGGTAACCACCGTAGGTTGAGAAACCCAAAATGTGTTTGTTTTTCTCTAACTAAATTTAAATGATAAGGGATCTAGAAGATTGAGGGATTTTCATTCAAATAAAAAGAGTTTGTAATGGAGTTTGAAATAAAAAAGGATTTTAAAGTTTTATATGCAAGCTTGTAATAATATACCAAAGAATTTCATAGAGTTGTGTTATTCATGATTCACTGATCCTATCTTAAAAATGTAATGAAGTTGTTTCATATCTCCAAGGTTTAGAAACACTCATCTCGACCTAATTATTTACCTAACTTTGTATTTGTTTCATGAAAATAGTCAAATCCTGAATATAGTAGTCGTAATCAAATTAACATCCTTGCCTGTTATGGGTATGTAGATGTGTATATGATGTTTAAGAATGTTTGAAATATGTATACATTAATTTAGAATACTCCAAGATTTTATTTTTTCAATTTTACCATGTTATGAATCTTTGTTCTACCATAAGGATTAGTCCTAGAAATGTATTGTGAGAATTTTTGGTGTTCCCATGTAGAAAGGTATTTTAATGATAAGAATGGATTTTAAACCTTTAGTAGAGAGGAAAAAAGAAACTAAAGTTTTTACATGTGTGTAAAAGTATCCTTATAGGATATCTTTGACATCTTATACAATTGTGTGCAAGACTATATTTGGGTTTAAATGAGTGAAGTCACTATTAGTTGGGAGTATACAAGTAGACCATCATAACAATCATTATATTTGTGTGCAGTCACTAAATTGAGTGAAATCACTATTTTTGTGGGAGTATTCATGATCATAGGTCCAATATCCTATTTTTCTATTCATAACTGAGTCTGTCTTATTTTCTTCTAAAGGGAAAGCTCCCATGAGGCTTGGATTTTACTCTTCTTGAAACTAATGATGATAATTTTATAGTATACTCTCGTTTACTATCTCCCTCTTACCACTTTCACCAAATTTCTTTTTTGCAACGCACAACATTATTCCAATGTTGACTTGGCCATATATGAATTTATTGCAATGGTGTATTGGAAATGACACGAAAGGATATCTAAAAAATATTTCTCTTAATATTGATGTAGATTTAATTGTTTATGAAGTATGTGGCACTTGAATCAATGTTCGTACTCCTACACTAAGGTGAGAATGCAACTAATTTTCTAAGCATATATATTGTGAAAGTCTTGAGTTTCTTTCTACATGGAGAGAAAATGAATGTGTGGAATATTTTGGAGATTTTCACCCACTCTTATCCTAAATTTTGCTATGTGTTATAAAGATATTGATGTGATGCACTATTTTAGCTTCCAACTCTTCAAGTTACATCTTGTTCTTCTATTGAACAAATGAATGTTAGGTTGTGGAGATAAATAGCTTCACTGGAGCATGCAATGGAGACTTGCTGGACAATACAGTAACCGACATCAGTTATGGTATAACTGGCATCGATCAGGATAGATCGGCATCAGCCAGGCAAGGAGGAACTAGCCGTGGTTAGGGCTAACCAGTGTCAGTTACCTGTGTGGGAGTGTTTTAATTAACTCTACGGAATTAGATCTATTTTTAGGATTAAAGTATATCTATTGATTGTAATTGCATGGCTAAGTGCCCTAAGTTTATATACACCTATATAAGCATAAAATATAGGGTTTAGAAGTAGAATTAATAGAAGAATTGAATTAGATCCTTGATTCTCCTAGATTGAGAAGATGAAGACGAAGAAGAAGAAGAGAAAGAAAGAACAAGTTACATGAAGACATAGTCTCCATGGAAAGAAGTTGGACAGAAGGAAATATCAGGTACATCTAAATGGTGAGAAGAGGGTAACGTCTTCTACTGTATTTTATTTGTATAGTTATTGTCTTATTGTAATGGCTTGCATAATATGCAAAGCACATAGAGTTTCTTCTTGTAGATCCACCTGTTGGTGAGATCTTGTATTATAGATCTATGTAGATCTAGTCATGTATTGTAGATCCATGAGATCATATTGTATTGTTAATCCATGTAGATCTAGATATTGTAGAGGAAGTTGTCTTCATGTTTGCACATGTTATGCAGTGATGGAGAGACATACTTACTTCTTAGTGCACAGTCATAGTTACACATATGGTAGACCCATGTGAAAGGTCTTGTTGCAGATTCACAGAGAACTTGGTAGTAGTTCAGAGATGCAGTAGTTCCTGGCTATGTGAGATCTAATGGTGGTGTTTGGAGGCATAGTTGTAGTGCACTCATGGAGATCTATTTAGAGATATGGAGGAAAGGAGATTCTCTTGGAGAGATGCATTATACTCTTGTATTGAAGAGTTGGTTTGTACTCTTGTTGTATTATATATATGAGATCTCTATCTTTGGTGGACGTAGCCCACATTGGGTGAACCACATCACATGTTGTATTATGTGTGTGTACTTTGTCTTGATTTGGATTATTCTAGTTTATACTTCCACTGCTGTAGATTTTGGGGAATTGTTTAGATCCTGTGTGCATGATTTTGTTTGTTATTAAATCATAGCACTATTCCACAGTCCTGAATTCCCAACAATGAAGCTATTATGGGGTCCTTAGATAGATCATCTTATTTTCCAAACCTTACTATTGATAATCTATATTATAAGGCTCAAAGGATTATATATGTGACAACATGGGAGCTAAGGTCACTCCCTTGCATTGTTGATTATGAGGATTTCTCCAGTGGTCCTCTTAAAGATGCATGCCCTAAGCTTGTAAAGTAGGTAATCATGCATATTACAATTCTATCATATTCTAAGATGAAATTAAGGATTCAACTCCATGCTCATGGGAAAATTAAAGAGTCCATATATTTGGTCAATTGTCATTACCTTTGGGAGTTTTGAGGTTTATAAAATCTAATTTTGACACATCTAACACTTTTAAAAATATTAGTAAATAATCCAAATGGCCCCAAAACCTAAACAATGACTATATTATTTCCAAAAATAAACATTGATTGTAAATTTTAAACCCTAAAAGCTTTAGGATGAATGTTAAAATCCTTAAAAATACCTATGTACTAACCAAATTAGATTACGGAAAACTATCTCCTAAACCATGACTCATGGAGCTATGAGACTACTTCTATAAGGTGTAGAATGACCCTAATTTTTTGCATTAACAAAAATAAACTCAAAGTATAAATAATAATAAATAAATCTAAACATTTATTTTTTGTAAATAGAAATCTCACACACACATATATATTACATAATACAATAAGAAACATGTACACGCTTTTGGTTCGTCAATTACTGAACCTATATTTTTAAAGCATGAAATCATTTTTACAAACCGCATAAGCGTTTTTCTCAAATGCACAATTTTGGCCACATTTTGGTCCCCCAACTTTGTGCACTTACCAAGTTTAGGGATGTGACAAGGCTAGAGACAACAACCCCATCATAATTGCTAATGAAGAGAGAAAAAGATGTAGTAAGTTAGAATCTTTTTTAGCAAATATATTAAAGTTATTGTAATTTCTATCTAAGTACATTTATATATTTTAAATCACAACCAAAATATGAAAAATTGAAGAATGAAATGTTGGTACTTAATTTTCATCTCATAAATGTATGCGAAATTTCAAATTCAACCATTACATTAAAGGAAACATTTTTTCAGCGTTAATGACCATTTCATTAAATATGGATATATTCCATGAATTTAGAAAATCATTGTCTCACATTTTGGTGAATTTCAATATTTTTATTCTCTATATTAGATTCCATTCTTACTATTACTAGAATCCATTATTTATACAATTGAATTCCAATATCATCATTATTGGATTCAATATTGACATTATTGGATTCCGTTATTGCATATATTGCATTCCAATAACACTATTATTATATTTTTATCGCAAACATTGGATTCCAATTTCAATATTATCAGATTCCAACAATGCAAAATTTTCAAAAAAACTTAGCAAACATAAAATTAACATTATCATTTCCATTTTTTGAACTATTTTCTATGTCATACATAGTCCATGCAATAATTCATACTTGACATCTTGACACATAATTTTCAAAAAATAGATTGAAAGTTACCTTAGTATATGTCATCTTGAGAACTATTACCCACTTGTCTTGGAGATATTTTGTTCATTATGTATAATTTCTATTATCAGGTTTAAACTATGCAATGTTCCTAACCCATTTATTAGTAAGTATTATATTCTAATTGTGAGTTCAATTAGTTGAAGTAGTTTTGTATCATGTGAAGTTCATGTAATAAAACATGCATTATAGATTGAAAATGAATTTACAAAAATATATCAAAATATATCTCGGTATATTTCGTAAAGAGAGCTAGCACCTTCTAGCCTTGGAGATAATGTGTCCATTATGTATAATTATAATCTTATAAAAAATAGCGTTATAGTTTCATTTGTACACATGGATAACTACTCTTACTTTATGGGACCCATGACACTATCACATGCATTTATCCATCTCACGACCTAGATCACAACAAATTATGGATAAGATATGTATTTTTTTATACATCTGTAATGTCACAATTTGATGAAAATTTTCCATTAAATAAGCTTATGTTATTGTTTAAGCTCGTAAGTGCTCAGAGACACGAGATTGTGCCACATGACTTCCATGTTAGTGTAAGATATTATTTGTTCTATTTATTTATTTATGTGGATTATTCCTACAAATGGATTATTCCTACACTTTGGGAGTTATATTTCTCAGGTGTACTTAGTCATAAGAGTTACACTTGGAGTTAGTCACAAGAGTTACACTTGACCATCATTGTTAGCTAAGTGGGAGCTACTCCTTGTTTGAATATATGCCATGTGTGGGACTTACCGTTATATTTTGGGATATTTTTCCACTAGTAATGGAGGATTTAAACATTTGATCTCCCATATCTACATATTCATTTGAGAGCTATTTAAGCATGTATTTGGTGAAATCATAGTGATTTTTTTTCACTTTCATGCTTGTTAGTTATTTCATTTTATACAACTACATGTGAATTCATTTTTATAATAAAGATCCTTAAAAGTAGCACCCTAGGATTTACGAATTACAAATCCATACTTTTGCTAACATGGGACCATCTCTCAAGTTATGGGACCTACTACTTGATATGGACCTCCGGAGAAGGCCAGTTCCTCTACTTAATCCTAATGCTAAAAATACTGTCTATAAAGAAAATGTACCTAAACTAACCTACACATTTAAAGGGACTAGGGTTAGAAGGGAGATGTAGAAAGGGAAATCCTAAACTAGAAGGGGGACGTGATACCACCAGAAAAAGGGGGTGGTTGAGATCTCTCCTTGACAGGAAGGAAAGAGAGAATACATGGGAGAGAGGGCAAGAAAATGTGCCATAGATCAAGAACCATGCATACTCCACTCACCCATGCATTGACAACACAACAAAGATGGAACCTGCAAACATAAATACACACACCATGTCATAAATTGAATGGAAAGGCAAGACTGCAAGTAAAACAAGTTAGTGTTGACAAAATGTACCACAAAACATATTCTACTACTTAAAATATGCATAATTTCATTATATTCATGGCAGAAGGTGCAAGATTACATTGTAGAGGCCAAATTTGAGGTCTGGAACTCATGGGAAGTCAGCCACCATTTTGGCATGGTGCCGCTACAACAAAGAAAAGCTCAAAAACCCACTAAAAGACCCTTCAAATGGGTAAATTTTACATATATATAACAAATGAACTCTCACCTACCAGGAATTAACTACCTGACAGGTGGTTGAGCTACTCGAACTACCATCATTAATGCTCAGCTCGTAGTTGATGCTCTTGTTGATGACCAGTAGTGTTCATTTCCTTTCCCTTACTGGTAGCTTCATCATTCCTTGTTGGTCAGCTGATATCATTGTTGCTACTGGATCTGGTAGAATTGTACATCCTTGCTGTCCATCGGATCATTAGCACATTTTTTGATCTTCTACTGACGATAGCATAGTATAGTTTTTGCTATCATTTAGGTAGCATCCATACCACCGTACACCATGCCGCTAACTTTCGTCCTTGTCTACTGAGTACCATCCGTACTTCCCTGCCCGGCTAGTAGCATGAAATATGTTACTAGTCAGTAGCATCCGTACGATGATACCATCCGTGACCTGCTCACTCTGTGTTATTTTGTCGCACCATACTTTTACTACTGACTGGTAGCATCTGTTTCTTGCTACCAACTCGTCCGTAGCATCCAAACAATGCTACCAAATGATAACATCCTACAATGTTGTCGGCGCCTGCCTGTAACGTTGGCTTCTAAATTTCTGCTCACCTGTACAATTTTGCAAAGTGGTGCTTTGGTTAATTTGATGGTCATTCTAAGTCAATTTGTCTCATTTTATTCTTGATAGGGGGTTAATTTGTGACTAAATTTGGTGACCTCAAGGGGGCATCTTCCTGTTAGATGAAGAGACCAGTAGCCTTGAAGCACCCATTGGGCATGGATTCAAGCCCAAAACTTTCTCTAAAAATGATCTTTTCCTTTGAAAACATGTCTCCTAAATCCGTATGAACTTAGCACCTGAACTGAAACTACCTTGGCTTGCTCTTAAAGCTGATTTTGGGATTTTGGATAAAACTTTATAATTGTCCTCTAAACTGAAAATTTGACAAAGGAAAAGGGCACAAAGAATGCTAGACCTATAATTGATCTATGGAGCTTTGAATAAAACTTTGAAACTGCTCCAACTATCTAATTTCACCATGAACCCAAAAAATCTATGTACAAAAGGAAAGTCATACATGTTCTAAATGGAACATGCATAGTGTGCTAAACACTTGTTCTACTGAAAAAAACCTACCTACTCTACCCTAACCAGAGAAAAGAGAAGCTAAATAAATCTGCAAAGAGAAAGGGAGAAATAACTTCCCTTCTTTACAAAATGTGGCCATGTATCTGTTTGGAAACTTTAAAATGAACCATAATAAGAGTGCAAACATATTTTCCACCCCAATTTCCCAAGGTATTAAAAACAAATAAAATATACCTCCTTAAGTTTCTATGCATTTGGTTGGAGGTTTTGAAGCTGACCCTTGGTACATTGATGATCATCCTCATGCTCTGAAGTGAGCATGATCGGTATCAACTCTATTTTTGGCTCCAAGATATCTATATATCTGATTAGGTATGTGGCCTTTGGAACCAATGGGTTGTTCCTTGTGATCTTCCCATTTATTTTAAGATCATCCCCTTGAATGGGGACATCCTACAGACTTTCTAGAAGGTGGTTGTTTGCAAGCTGATTTGTACCTTGCTCTAATTTTGTAAACAACTCAAAAGAAGACTTTTCCTCCTTCATGATGACTTCTGATTTGGTATTGTTGTCATCATCTTCCTTTTTCTCCTCAAACATGAAGCTTGAGAGATCAAACTCTTCCAAAAAATCAGGCTCCTGTAAGGATGAAGTGGATGAAGGATCTAAAATTTCACCATCAAAAGAAAGAAAGAAGATTCCTATGGTATCTTCTTCATCCAAGACCTGGGAATCTAATTTATTCTCCTCCATTTGATCCTTTTGGCATGGAGCAGATTCTTCCTCCTGAATTGATTCTTCAAGCTAAGATGAATCAATAGTATCCATGAATATAGTGGCAATAGGAACACTACATTTTGAGCATAAATATTGTTGGTCATCTTCATGTTGTGTTCGCTCTTCTACAAAATCAACCTCGACCTTGTGTTCTTCAACCCCAGCCTCTGTTGATGGTTTGATCAGCAGTGGAATTTGATTGGACTCAAATTTTACAGCCCACTTCATCAATTTTTACACAAGTTATTCCCTACTGGGTTCTTTAACTTACTGCCCTCCTTGATTGATTTTCTAATTTTGTTCTTCCTAAAATGGGTTTGGGAATGCAAGAGGAGGGTGGGTTGGGTATTAACTATTTTTTACAATGGTTTTGGTGGAAGGGGATGTGTATCATCTTCTTATGGAGTAGATGGAGATTTGGAAGGAAACAGGGTAGATAATTGAAGGTGGGATGGAAGGGAAGAAGATGGAGAAGGGGAATCCTTAATGGAGGCCAGGGAAGAAATCTAGGAATACAAGAAACTGGGTTGAGATGGTGTAGGTTGGGGAGGAGGAATGGGAGGGCTATAAGATGGTAGTGTAGGGTTTCCCCATTGACATGGTTACCTAACACTAGATTCATGAGCCTCCATTAACTCAGCCCATTTTGTAATTTGGGGTAGCATCTCAACCATGAAATCCAACTTCTACTGAGGGTTGAACCAGTTTGGCATAGGAGCAACCCATGGACAAGGGACCTTAAAACCAATTTTGAATGCCTTCAATTGACACGTAGCCCTGTTCTACACCATACTTTCCTCCATTCTTTAAATCTTCCTCTGCAAATCAACATCTGCCATGGAATCACCACCATCACTTGCATAACCTTGTTCTTCATAAACATCATGGTTAGAAAAATAACCATATGGATCAGTGGGGGTTGGGTTATATGCATATTCATCATGATGGGGCTCATAGAACTGATTTGGAGGAGGGTTTTGAAACTGTGGGGATGGAGGGAACTGGTGTTGCTGTAAATAAGAATTCCAAGAAGGAAATGAAGTCATGATTGCACAACTTCATGAAAGAGGAAAATGGAAAATGGAAAGAAGGGAAATAGACAGAAAGAATGAAGGGAAAGGTATGTAAATGAGATAATGGGTTTTTAGAACAGTGGATTTTCCAAATGTACTTGAAAATTCCTCCAAAGGATGAAATATTCACCAAGATAACACATCAAACTTGATGAAATGAAGTGGTAAGGTGCTTCAAACCTGTCCCACTAGGCGTGCCAAAATTGTTATGTTAAAAAAAGTAGCACCCTAGTATTTGCACATTGCATAGATCCCTACTTTTTGCTAACATGGGACCATCTCTCAAGTTGTGGGACTATGCTACTTGAGATGGACCTCTAGAGAAGGATGGTTCCTCTACTTATTCATAATGCTAAAACTACTCTTAAGAAAGCAAAAATCAGCTACTAATCTTAACTAAACATTCAAAGGGACCAGGGTTAGAAGGAGATGCAGAAAAGGGAAATCCTAAGCTAAAAGAGGTGGTGATAGCACCAAAAAAAGGGGGTGGTTGAGATCTCTCCATGATGGGAAGGAAAGAGAGAATACATGGGAGAGAGGGCATAAAAACATACCACCGATCAAGACCCATGCATACTCCACTCACCTACACATTTACAACACAACAAAGTTGTAACCTGTAAGCACAAATACACACAACATGCCAAGAATGGAAAGGTAATATTGCAAGTAAAACAAGTTAGGGAAGACAAAATGTGCCATAAAAAAATATTCTACATGCTTTAAAATATGCACAGTTTCATTTTATTCATGGCAGAAGGTGTGAGATTAAATTGCAAAGACAAAATTTGAGGTCTAGAACTCATGGGAAGTTGGCCAAAATTTGGCATGGTGCCGCTACAACAAAGAAAAGCTCAAGAACTCACTAAAAGACCCTCCAAATGGGTGAATTTTACATATATATAGCAAACTAACTCCCACCTACCAAGCATTAACTACCTAAAAGGTGGTTGAGCTACTCAAACTACCATCATTAATACTCAATTCGTAGTTAATACTCCTGTTGATGACCATTAGTGTTCCTTTCCGTACCCTGGCTGATAGCTTCATCCTTTAGTTGTCGGCCGACAACATTGATCTAATTACATCCATTTGCATCCGTAAATCCTCTATTCCTGGTTGTTTTGGTCGCACATTCATCATTTGAATCTTGTTGTTGGCTAGTAGCACAACTCCTTGCTACCAACAGGTAGCATCTGTAACACCATACATTGTTCCACCAACTCATCATCCCATGTTGTTGAGCTAACCATCTATCCATGCCACTAGATAGTAGCATGAAATATGCTATTATTTAGTAGCATCTGTACAATTTTACTGGCATCGACCCACTCGCTCTTTGTTGTTTTGCCACTACCATGACCCAATCCTGCTAAAATCCTGCTACCAATCTGTAGCATCCGTACTTGCTACTGGCTAGTAGAATCCAAACAATGCTACCAGCCAGTAACATCCTTCGATGCTATAGGCGTATGCGGCTTGTCACATCATCTTCTCATTTCCACCCCTGGGTGATTCACCTTGAATCACCACAATTATCCATGCTCGATACCCAACTCGCCCAACTCACCACGTCGTAACTCTCTGAGCTCATTTTATCAGCCAGCTCAGCTGAGTCAACCTTCTAATTTTCTTTTCCCATCGAATTGGATTTGGCTAATCCTATTCTAATAATTTGTCCAAATTTATCCCCCGGGGGGTTATATTTGACACACCAGGTACTCTAAAGCACATGATCAGTATTCACAGATCAGATATAGATTAAAAATCTTATCATGACTTATTTTTGTTTCATTAAAGCATGAATTCTCACCTCTTGCCACTTGTTAAAAAACATTAATCTTGTAGATCAAACACATTAAAGAATACCAAGTTTGAATGATAGTTTCATAGAAAATAAATTTAAAAAGTCTTGGTGGAGAGTTTTAAACAATTTTAAGGAATATTATTTTCATATTTAATTCATTTTTAATTACGTATTAAATAGTACATATATAATTCAACTCTTAATTGAGCATGATTTGGAAAATAAATTTCAAATAACTCGCATTACGAGCCACGATTATGTAATTGTTACATTATAATCTATGTTTACTATATCCAAAGGTTAAGCCACATAAAGTATGATATGGTATAGTGCACACAAAATATAATTATTAATCCTTTTATAGTTGGTCAATGTATGCTTGAATGACTTCATTGCCACAACTTGGTATTTTAATTTTATTTCCTTTCATATCTTGCTTGGTATTCATGCCCAAACAATGTTATCTACATCAATCTATGAGGTTGCTCGATTTACACTAGCATTTATTTTTCCTATGCATTATAGATATTTTTTTGATTCTGTATTTGACTTTTCTATGGGAAACCAATGCACCATCACTTTCGATTAATGATTTAAAAAGGTAACTTGGGATCAGACACCAAAATGTTGACCTTAAGCCTCAATGAGCATTGTGATGGTTATTTAGTTCGCCCTTTTGCTAAGGATGTACCAGAAATGAAATTTACATTCATATTATGAACAAAAAGAATGTAATTAAAGGAAATAGGCATTATTACACATTACATCAATCATCATTCTTTATTAATTCATAACAATATTTACATCAGTCTTTCACATCCATCTCACAAACTTTTGTTACATCTCAGTTTCCTTACTCCCTTATACTTGTTCTTTCATCTTATTTTATTTCTCTCTTCTTCACTACATTATTCTATCTATTCCATACTTTCTCTCTATTTTACTCTTTCTATTCTCTCTACTCTACACTACTCTAATCCTCTATGATTACATTTCAGTACATTAAGTATCTATCATTATTAATCATCCAAAAGGAACTAATTTTAGAGGTGCCTCTATTGGCCGCATTTAACTTTTATTCTTTCTACAAATTTTGTTGATATTCCGCTATTATGTGTAGTCTTTGGAGGCTTATGATGGTTTTTCATGGTTTTCTCTAGTGTCCCATAACTTTTCCAGTGTCCCATGGCTTTCCCATTGTCCCGCAACTTCTTGTGTTGTCCCATGGCTATCCCATTGATTCAAAGTTTTCTGAACCCTGTCAAAATCATACCCGAACATAAAATGTTGTCTCATCCTCGAGAAAAGTAAATGATGAAGAACCATGTCAACAACACACACCAATCTTAGTGAAGATGTTGTAGAGATCATCAAACTAGTTCCACCGGGTGTTCAAAAATTGTTGGGGCTCAAAATTACACCCTACTCTGAATCATGGGAGATCCAAAATTTTAGGCCAACATTATTAGAACACGATTCTCTGGGTAACTCATGGTATTTCTCCAGATAAATGGGTTAGCTCCCTTCATCCCAATTCATTGAAACTAGTCCTATACCCGCTTCCTACTCTAAACTACGTAACCTAAGCTAAATATTCCAATGATATAGTGTTAGAAGGAGGGGAAAAGTGAAACAAATAAAGAGGAGGTGATGCACAAAACTGAAACAAGGTTCAACTCTAATCCATAGAGACACAGATGCAACCATACATACAATAATTCAAGAAAAACATAGAGTTTCTTCAGATGCAAGTGAAAGATTCAAAATATAACAAAAGGGAATAGATTCACATCAAATACACAACATTTAAAGGAATGAACCAAAATTGCATGTCATTAAAAAAAATTCTCTTGCATTTACAAAGAAAAGGCTTGTAAAAACTCGAAAAATATGGAGTTACATAGGTTTGAAGGAATGAAAATGTAAAACTCTAAGGAAGAGCTCCAAATCCTCTAGAAGAGAACCCTTTTCCCTTGCAAAAACACTTACATTTATAGAAGAATGTGAAAGGAAGAGATAAAGAGTGGGAAAATATGAAATCAAATGAGTAATGAATGAAAATCAGCTAACAAAGACCCCAAGCCATCATTTTATGGTATAAAGCACGAGCAACCTTTCTTCCTTCAATTTGTGCGCAATCAGAGTTATAGGACGAGGCATGAGAACCAGTAAACATTAATTTCTAGTTAATAAGGTGGTTGGACGCTTGATTTCATTGAAACTACACTTTTCTCCCACCATTCACATGTTTGAATTTTTGACCCTCAAAATGGCCTCAAATCCTACATTTTCTTATGAAAAAATGTTTCCCTATAAGAGACGGTTTGAGTTTAATCATTGTTTTATAATGTGGACCTTTGTCGTGAATGATATGGCCCAAAAACCATTATTGCTTTGTCTCGTGAATTCCCTGTATTTTTCCTTTTGATTCATGGGAATTTTCTTAATACGTGGAATTTAGACGTTCTTCATGGCTTTGAATTTGATTTGCTTGCTATGCGGCATAATTTATTCATTTGGTGGCTTTCTCTAACCCCCAATATGTTGCAAATGCCTATATTCTAATTTGATGACTTTGTGAAGTCTGCGGCCTTGTTTCCTTGTTTCGTAGACTCAGGGATTTTGTAAAATTTTATCTTTAGTAGAAGATCGTAGAAGACTGATAGTTTTCTATGGATTTTGACCTAGCCACTCTTAAATATTGCATTATTCTTTTTTGCAGAAGATTGTTTGGCATTTTACGCAGCTTTCACAACCTACGAACATGTTTCTTCGTTTGGCGGGTTAGGGGAACCCACGAAACACTATAGACACAAAATCTATGCACTTGGGTACATTTCTAGGTCATAGAGCACACTAATGTGTACATGATTCGTAAGCAAGAAAACTAGTGGTTGAAAACTTCTTTTGGGTCTTTTTCTTTATCTCTTACAATTTTATTGGCCTTATATATCTTACAACCCTTCCGAAACTTTACTGATTTATCTTTTATGGCCTCAAACACTAACACCCAATGAGGAAAGAAGCACCTAGGTGCTCCTATCCCTCCTGGGAACTCTTGACCTTATTTACCTTCTTCTTACTCTTTTGGGTCTCTTTTAATATTTGGTCACATTTTAGAACTTTGGGTCTACCTTTCTATTATCAATTACAAAATTCAAACAAGGGAGTCATATATATAATTAGTTATTTCTCTTAAATAAGGGGCCAAACACATAAGCATTATCTATCATCCTCTAATCTTACATTTAAATGCATAAGATCATTACAAAGCATACATCTAGCACATCCATACAATGGACAATGGCTATATCACTATGTCTACACATCATATGAGGGGAGTTCATTCTATTCCATCACACACATCTTGTATACTTGGTACATTTTATATCTATCATGCTATCTTCAAACAACTTGCACAAGGGAATCCTAGGGCATCATTACACACAAAAGCACACTGAACTACATGGAGTCTGAAATGTAGTGTAACGCTCAGTACTAAGTTAACTCTCTTTTGGGTGACCGATGGGGTCAGTACGAATCCACTTAAGCATATTTTTATTAGATTTGATTTGGTTTGTAGATATGTGCAAGTATTTATCTATTTTAAAGGTTATACGTATGATCGAAGATCTAACAACTGAACCAGAGCGACAAAGAATGAGTAGAAACGAAGCTCATCCAGCCCAGAAAGGATCGCAACCTGAGCATTTGAGTAAACATTAATACCTAGTCTAGTAATTGACACCCATGCACTCCTTTCCCCTGTGGGTTCTTCTTTCTGGCATAGTAATGAGTTCTAGAACCCATCGAGCCTTGACAACATTGTTCCCAACTAGATCCAACAGTTACCCAGCCCATATCATCCCCAAGTTTCATGGAAATTGGATAAGTCATCTTCCTCTTTCACTTTCTTAGGATTTTACATTGTTAAGTGATTATTGCTTGTGCTTATTGTACATATTTATCATATTATCATTAGTTACAATAAGTTAGTTTCAATTTAATGCTTAATTCAATATAGATTAAATCATTTGGTGAACCCATATGCTTGAACCATACCTTTCTTTAATGGTTGAGATTTATGAACCCTTTACCAATAAAGACCTTCATGATCTCTAGGATCATATTGTTGCATACCCCCAAGATCTAGATATCTTATTAGTCACTTCTCGTGATGAAGCCATGTGGTTATCTTAGCTCAACCCTCTAGTCTCCAATGATACTTCTCTTCCCATTGTGAAACTTCCTCCTTATTCCAAAACCGATCTTCCACCTACATCTATTATTCCCGTTTCTATACCTACTCCTACAAATCATTTTACCCCCTATTACTTCTCATACATGACATGCCTCCTCTTAATGCACTCCTAACCTAGTCTCATTATATAATGACTTATAATCCCAATTTTTGCAATTACAACGAGCCTCTATATTCTCCTCTCCATCTCTAGATTCCTCCCTCCTTCATATCCTTTTTGCACCTACCATCTCCTCTTATCTTCTTCCTCTTAACTTCATTAGACCTAAGTTTCTTATGTTCAATGTCCATGACAACCCTCAGGAGCACCTTCGATCCTTCCATGTTTCATATATAGACTATGCTGACAACCTTACTTTGTTAGCTAAATTGTTTCCTATGAGCTTAATTGACTATGATATGTGTTGGTTCTACGATCTACTTGTACATTCGGTAACTTATTTTACAGCTCTATCCAATGCATTTATTACTCATTTTTCTATCAACATCAAAACTAAGATATCCTATGCACAATTAGATAAAATAAAACAAGGATCCAATGAAAATATTACGGACTATGTCTTGCACTATAAGAACAACCTTGATAAAATGACCAATGTCCTCACTGATTCATAATTTCAAGATCTATTTGTTCAAAGTATTTTAACTCCACTCCAAGAGAGTGTCATTTTGGATACTTCCCCTTCCTTGATTAATTATGCCATATGGTCAAATTGCGTGATAATGAGTTACTATCAATGGAAAAATTGAAGTATTATGAGACTTCCTCCTCCTCTTCCAATAAGTTTCAAGATAAATTCACATTCAAACCATCGACTAAGAATACTGATGCTTAATCCAATGTTAATGGTTTTTCTCCACCTACCAAGCTTTGATTGTAACCCACAAGGTGAACCTTTACTAAGCTACCTTACGCACCTAGGTTTCTATTGCTGCAAATCACTAAAATCAATCTAATTACTCTCCCTCCACTGCTCAATATAGATCCTTCTTGCCCACATGACCATAATTACGATGAAAATGCACACTATGATTACCACTGATGTAATGGCCACTCTACTGATTGTTTTTTTAAGCTTAGACATATCATTAAAGATCTTATCGATAACTACGCAATCGAGCTACCAGAGCCATCTACTTCCAAACCAATGAATTATAATACAAATCTTAAAATCTTCAATGACCCATTACCAAAGCATGACAAGCCAACTATTGATTCCTCTACTAATCATACATATCATGTTGTGCCTCTTCCTTCATTAGAGCCACTTGATTTTCTCATTGCTACTTCTGACATGCAACCACTAGTTATCACCTTCTCGAATCATGATTACCATGCTATATTTTCCTATAATTTGTTACATATTAATGCTTCTATTGGTACTTATACATTCAAAAATACTTTGTTCTATTCCTCAGCCCTTTCTAATACATTCTTTGTGGCCATTCTATTAGATATCAAATGTTCAACCTCCCAAATAACATTTCCAGTCCCTAATTCTTACGGTTGTGTCATGTAAGGAATGTGGAGCTGTATTGCTTCATAGTTAACATGCTTTATCAACTTCCTGGAAAACATAGTAACCAACATCAACATCGGTCACCTATGACCGACATTGGTTAGGAAAGTAGGAACCATCATTGGTTAGGGCTTACTGACATTGATTACCTATGTGTGAGTGTTTAATTCAACTCACGAGAATTAGATCTAAATTTAGTATTAAAGCAGATCTATTGATTGTAATTGTAAAGTGCCCTAAGTTTTTATATGCCTATATAAGCATGAAAGCTAGGGTTGGAAGGTGAATTAAGAGAAGGATTGGGTTAGATAGTTGATTATCCTAGATTGAGAGGATGAAGAAGAAGAGAAAGAAAGAACAAGTTACATGAAGACAGAGCTTCCATGGAGAGAAGCTGGACAGAAGGAAATAGCAGGTACAGTTATGACAGGTACATCTCAATGGTGAGAAGAGGGTAACATCTTCTAATGTATTTCTTTTTTATAGTTATTGTCTCATCGTAATGGCTTGTATAGTGTGCAAATAACAAAGTTTCTTCTTGTAGATCCACATGTTGGTGAGATCTTGTATTGTAGATCCATGAGATCATGATGTATTGTTGATCCATGTAGATTTAGTCTTATACTGTTAGATCCATAGGTTGTTTTGAGATCTTGTATTCTAGATCCATGAGATCATATTGTATTTTTGATCCATGTAGATCTAGATATGCTAGAGGATGTTGTCTTCATGTTTGCACCGGTTGATGTAGTGATGGAGAGACAAACTTACTTCTTGGTGCACAGTTATAGTTGCACATATGGTAGACCCATGTGAGAGGTCTTGTTGCAGATCCACAAAGAGCTTGATTGAAGTTCAGAGATGTAGTAGTTCCTGGTTATGTGAGATCTGTTGGCAGTTTTTGGAGGCATGGTTGTAGTGCACTCATGGATATCCGTTTAGAGATCTAGAGGAGAGGACATACTCTTGGAGATATGCATTGTACTCTTGTATTGAAGAGTTGGTTTTTACTCTTGTTATATTATATATATGAGATCTCTATGTTTGGTGGACGTAGCCTACATTAGGTGAACCACGGTACATGTTTTGTTATGTGTGTGTAATTTGTTTTGATTTGGATTATTCTAGTTTATACTTCCATTGCTATAGATTTTGGGGAATTGTTTACATCCTGCATGCATTATTGGGTTTATTATTGAACCGTAGCTCTATTCCGTAGTCTTGAGTTCCCAACAACTGATATCAGAGCTTGGTTATTTCAGAGAAAGGTTTTGCTTCAGTATATTGTTAGTGGTTTACTGATAGGTGTATTAGAGAAGGGTTTGTTTTTCCTAATGTGAAAATTGTAGAAGATATTTAAATGTCAAGTAGAAGCTAGAAATGTGAGGTTGTTGGAGAATACAGTAACCGGCATCAGTTAGGTGGACACCAGCATTGGTAGGGTGACCATGGTCAGTTACAGGGTGACCATGGTCAATTACAGGGTGACCGTGGCCGGTTACTGGGCAACCTAATTTTTAAATAGAAAATCACATATATGAAGAATTAATAAGATGCATGGAATGTGTCTTGTTTGCTAAGGTTACCCTGGTTCTTGGAGGCACACGCATGTTGGTCAGATTGTAGATCCAGGTTATAGAGGTATAGTTTTATCTTGGTGTTACAGTGCCTGTATGTTTTGGTGGCACATGCATGGTTTGGGATTACATATCTGAGTATGAGATGGATGAGAAATTATGCATCCTTTGGTGTAGTTATATGCATGGGATTCGTTAGATAAGATGAATATAGTAGCACAAAACAAAGACGAGGTTTCCATGAGAGAATCATGTTCTTTAGTTGAAGATGTGGTTAAGTATCTTGGTGCTTGTAAGGTGATGTATTTCATCTTGGTGCAGTTTTATTGCATGTATTATTGTTGTTACGTTTTTATGCAAGATTTGGGTGCTTTTTGGAATCACTGGCTCAGCAGAACTATCAGCGTTGGTCAGATTAGGCACCTATTTTGGTGACCTATGCCAATTTTTGGTGTCGTGTTCATTCCAGCAGCACCAATGTCAGTTAGGGAACTAAAATCAGTCACATAGGGTAACTGGTACCGGTCAGTGAACCGTTGTTGGTCTCTGTGACAACAAGTTTGCACAAGGTTTCTTACAGTAGAAGAGGGCATAGATGGTTTAGTGTCTTGTTTTGGAGGATCGGGTGTCTTGCACAGAGTGTACAAGTAGAAACGGTGCAGATCACTTCAATGTTTGGATCAAAAAGAGGACGGAGTTGGATCAGTTAGTCTAGTGATACTTTGAGTCAGGTATATCTATATGATTCATGTTTTATTTATTTCATTTGGAGTAACTGATATTATGTTTGGATTGTGTGCACAACTAAAATTTGCATCATGGATATTTGGTGAGCTTTACTTTTATTTCTGGGATATGTTGGAAACTTGAGGAAAAGGATATCTAATCTAAGGATGGGATCCTCAATGAAAAGAGTTTAGACACAGTTGCAAGTAATGAAAGATGTTTAGTATAGAGGATGAAAATAAATTGATTCACCTACTTCACAAGAAGTCCAAAATTCTATGATGTAGAAGTATTCTTTGATAAGAAGGGAATCGATTTATATTTTCTTTCATCTCTTTTATTTCTCACTGACATATATAGCTTTTGAGCTTGGTTATTAGAAGCAGTGTAGGGGATTTCAGGTTAAGTGGGAGAAAGCCATGGTTGATGGCATTACAGGTTGGACACAGTTGCACATGCAGAGTGAGAGGAGGATGTTACTATTCAGAGTTACATGAGGCACACATTGTTTTGGAGGACATTCAAGGTTTGTAGGTGTTTTGATTTTATCGTATAGTGATGTCACTTCTTTCTTTATTTTTTGGTTCCTGGATATTCCTTAGGGAAGGAAGTTGATGGTTGATTCAACTAGTTTTAGATGATAGAGAAATTTTCCATAGTTTGAAGGGTGAAAAAGGATAAAATTTGCTAGTTACAGAGACTGGTGTTGGTTAGGTTTAACCATGGTTGGTCATTTGGTAATAGTGGTTGGTCATTTGGTAATAGTGGTTGGTCATTTGGTAACCGTGGTTGGTCAGGAAGTGACCGGGGTCAGTTAGGAAACTATGGTTGGATTGGTCACAAGTTTGACAGCAATGTTTATTTATCATTTTTAGATGGCGCCCTTGTTTTGCTTTCATCTTGGTTGATTTGTATAGTATGTTGATGACATGTATGCTGATATTTGCACTCGGTATTAGTTGCATGGTTTAGCATTGTTGTTTGTTATTGACATTGATGAGCACAAGATTCATATTCAGCTTTAAAGTTAGTCGGTGGCATACTTGGAGATTTTGGAGAGCCTAGTAATATGGATGGATGTATATGGTGAGTTTATACATGTGGATAGATTCTATTTTATGAGTCTATGATGATGCTTATATGTGTTTTGCACATGGATGCCTATGAATATGGTTTACATGCCTTGAGCATGAGTAGGGGATGTTTGTATTTCCTCTTTTTACTATGTTACTCCTTAATAGATATGTTATCTATAGATGGTTGTCTTGGAAATGCTAGTTGTTTATGCATGGCTGGATTTATAGAATGCAGTATTTGGATTCTTTGAGTTGTGGAGTAATTAACCACAGGTTGCATGTAGAACTCATTTGGGTTGTCTCGACCTAGGATCTTGTTTTGCTTACGCATATTCCATTTTTGACTTGTCTTTTGTTAGTTGCATTGGTGGTTGCATGGAGATATAGATAGATGGTTGGAGAACATAGTTGGTGGTTAAGGTTGCGATAGAAGCTCAATATTTCAGTTTGAGTGGGAGCTCTTGCAGGTGTGTTAATCATGGTGGCTTGGTTACATGAGAGGCTTGGTGTTATGATTTAGTGGGAGCTTGATGTATGGATAGCTCATTTATCACGGATCAGTAGTAGCTTTGTGCATGTCTATGGTAAGTCACGTGTTTGTTATCTTCTTGGTTTTAGAAGATGGTTTAATCTTCTAAAGAATAGATGGTCTTCACGATACAGAGAGGATGGTGATGTACAAGTACAGGTACAAGTTCAACAATGTATCTCTAAGTGGGAGATTTTTAGGATTGTGGAACTGAATTGCTTCATAGTTAGCATGCTTTATCAACTTGCTGGAAAACACAGTAACCGACATCATTTATGAAGGGACTGAAATAAATCACCTTTGATTGATATCGGTAAGGAAATTAGGAACCGTCATCAGTTAGGGCTAACCAACATCGGTTACCTATGCGTGAGTGTTTTATTTAACTCACGGGAATTATATCTAAATTTAGTATTAAAGCATATCTATTGATTGTAATTGCATGGCTAAGTGCCCTAAGTTTGTATATGCATATATAAGCATGAAAGCTAGGGTTAGAAGGTGAATTAAGAGAAGGATTGAGTTAGATCCTTGATTATCCTAGATTGAGAGGATAAATTAGAAGAGAAAGAAAGAATAGGTTACATGAAGACAGAGATTCCATGGAGAGAAGTTGGACAAAAGGAAATAACATGTGTAGTTATGAAAGGTACATCTCAATAGTGAGAAGAGGGTAACATCTTCTATTATATTTCCTTTGTATAGTTATTGTCTCATTGTAATGGCTTGCATAGTATGCAAAGAACATAGAGTTTCTTCTTGTAGATCCACATGTTGGTGAGATCTTGTATTGTAGATCCATGGGATCATGATGTATTGTTGATCCATGTAGATCTAGTCTTACATTGTTAGATCCAAAGGTTGTTGTGAGATCTTGTATTCTAGATCCATGAGATCATATTGTATTGTTGATCCATGTAGATCTAGATATGGTAAAGGAGGTTGTCTTCATGTTTGCACATGTTGATGTAGTGATGGAGAGACAAACTTACTTCTTGGTGCATAGTTATAGTTGCACATATGGTAGACCCATGTGAGAGGTCTTGTTGCAGATCCACAAATAGCTTAGTTACATTTCAGAGATGCAGTAGTTCCTAGTTATGTGAGATTTGTTGGTGGTGTTTGGAGGCATGGTTGTAGTGCACTCATGGAGATCCATTTAGGGATCTGGAAGAGAGGAGATACTCTTAGAGAGATGCATTGTACTCTTGTATTTAAGAGTTGGTTTGTACTCTTATTATATTATATATATGAGATCTTTATCTTTGGTAGACGTAGCCCACATTGGTTGAACCACGGTATATGTTGTGTTATGTGTGTGTACTTTTTTTTATTTGGGTTATTCTAGTTTATACTTCCACTAATGTAGATATTGGGGAATCGTTTATATCTTATGTGCATGGGTTTGTTATTGAATCGTAGCACTATTCCGCAGTCCCGAATTCCATACAACTGGTATCAAAGCTTGGTTATTTTATAGCAAGTTTTTGCTTCAATATATTGTTAGTGGTTTTCTGATAGGTGTATGAGAGTAGGGTTTGTTTTTCCTGATGTGAAAATTGTAGAAGATATTTAAATCAACAATACTATACATTCAACAATACTTTCCTCTGATTCGTTGCATATTAATGATTATATTGGTACTTATACATTCAAAAATACTTTTTCTATCCCTAAGCCCTTTCCAATACATGCTCTATGGCAGTTCTATTAGATATCAAATGTTCAACCTCCCAAATAACATTTCCAGTCCCTAGTTCTTACTGTTGTGTCATCCTTCCCATCACTTTCTAGTCCATTACCATACTTACACTATTACTCGTTACATCTGAAATAAGGGTCTATGACATGGTCTTAGCTCTTCCTTGGCTCTGAGCTACCTAGGCTATCCTTTCCATGGTCTACATATGTCTTAAACTCATTCATAACAAGTAAGTTGTCACCATCAAAGGTATTCCACCACGTACCCCATTACTTTGATCCACTCTTGCCTTTATTTTTTCACCAATCACGACATGTAGGCCTCTTGTACCACTCAAGTCTAAATTTATCTCTTCACCTAGCTATCCCATTCATACACAGCCTACATCACGACATCATCATCCTCATCGCTCCATTAGTATACCTTGTCAACCTAAGTCCCCTATCCAAACAACACATTCCTATAGGTGTTCACCACCTCCTTCACCACATCGATCTCCCTCACATACACATAGATATTCCCCTACACAAACGGTCCTATACCATCATCACGTGCCTTCTCTTTCTTTGATACCAGCTAAGGGGCCCTCACTCTTTGCCGTCGTCATATATTTTCCCATCACTTACACACTTGGGAGGCATCACACTTCCTCCCCCCCCCCCTCCATCACCGTTTGATGTCTCTTTGGCCACTCTTAGTTCATTTGTTACACTTCATGCTCCGTGATTCACGCTAAATATTTTCTAGCATATACTCTCAACACACATACTTTCCACTCATTACCCGATGACACACTCTTGCTCTATTGTTCATGGTTGACTGTTGAGGGTAAAGTTCCTCCATGAACTCACTTTTTACATCTTAGATACTCACACTCCACGCTTCCTATCTGTCTTTCTGAGCATTACCACATATATGGTACTCATACAATACCATCATTACCCGATGACACACTATTTTTCTATGGTTCATACTTGATTGTTGAGGGATCATTCCAAAATTAACCTCATCTCACGCATATACGCTGGGGAAAACATGACCCCTCTCATCTACACATTTTATGTATCGTGGCACACCATTACATGAACATGACATCTTCACATCTTGGTTTTATTTACTCTTGTTATCTTATACTATTTACATGTTACACTTTGTGTCCCATGCTAGTTAGATACTTACTATGTCATTATCTTTTCTATACACACATGCATGATCACGTGGTCTCTTTAGGTGAATGCATGAATTTTTACAAATTATTACACAATGTATGATGCACAAAACTACTCTTTACTAGTCTCACTGAGGCTGATGAGGGAATCTACCTTTTGCTACTATCATACTCTATCCAACATAGGTTCCATTGTTTCAATAACTTACTACTTCTTGTCACTATCACTTACTTTTCACCGATCTTACATGTTTTGACATACTACTTATCTTTCTAACATGCTAATAGGTACTTCATGTGTAACATTTTCCTTGTAGTACTCCATATAACCATGGTTATCTGTCACTTCCTTTTTTCTATTTTTTGTGGGATATGCCCTTTGTCTTTCTTGAATATTATTTTCTTATGGCCACTTCGGCCCTGATTGTCATGTTATATTGTGAGCAACTTCCCATAAATGAAACCCTCTTTTTTTGGTCCATATTGTCTTCCTAGTTGCTTGTTAAATTGTATTCTATATGTTAGCTATTTTTACAATAACACTTGTTTACTATTCCATCTTGTTTGTATGTTCCTTGGTTTCTACCATGCACATCCCCTACCCCATGTAGGTATCTACCCTCAGATATGCATATCAACTTTTGGTCCTCTCCTTTGGGTTACATTTTCCTACATTTGTTGCTTGCACCTGAAACGATGGGGACATCTATTGGGTGAAAAAATTACCCTTCCAACAACTCAAAGCTAAAAATAAAAACATAATATAGAATTGGTATAGGCACATAGTCATAATATGATCTAGAATAAGACTTGGGCCACAAACATAGAGCAAACACTAGCACCCAGTAACAAACACAAATGGTGAGAACTTGTGTCCTGGGGAAAAAATAGACAATTTCTCAGTTCAACACAGTTTCCAGTAGTTTACAGTATAGTTCTACAGTATCATGCACATGCCTTCAGTTACATGATTTAGTCATTTAGTTACATTCAGTTACAATACAGTTATAATCGGTTACAAATTGAGATGTGTCGTCTATAATGGAAACTAAGGAAGCGTCATGGATGGAGAGAAAAATAGACCTCTCTCCCCAACACTCTTCTCTTGGCACGAGAACACCCAAAAAAATTGTTATTAGCATGAGATAGCCCAAAAAACTCATTCTTGGTGCAAGATCGCCCAAAAAACTCATCCTTGGCGTGAGGTCTCCCAAACAACTCGTTCTTAGCTTGAGATCACCGAAAAACCTCACCCTTTTTTGGTAATGTAAGACACTCAAATCCACAACATCTCCAATAAAATCAATAAAACTCTCTATCCTTTACTCTCTTATACATCATGTGCACACTTTCCTTTTACTTTTACACACTTTTACTCACTTAGACATATATCTTCACATACAAGACTTTGACTACTCTTTCTGATCTTCTTTTGCATGTCCATCCTTATATGCAACAAGAAGCATCTCACATCAAAAAGCACAATCTCCAAAAATAATTTACAACACATACACTCCACCCCTAGGGTCTACCTACCCTGCCTAGTTTCCATGCTTCCCATTACGGACACTTCATTCTTCACTTGTCCACTCGACATGCTATTAGCTACACTCTTCTCTACATGATCACAAGGTATGGATCTTTTATCTACTTTATGCTATCGATTATTCACTCAACAACATAAATTTGGGGAAAATGTAAACAAAACACCTATGCACTTGGGTACATTTCTCAGTCCTAAAGCACACTAATGTATACGTGATTAATAAGAAAGAAAGCTAGTGATTGAAAACTTATTTTGGGTATTTTTATTTATATCTTGCACTTTTATTGGCCTTACATATCTTATAGCGCTGTTGTAGCTTTACTAATTTATCATGTATGGCCTCGTACACTAGCACCCAATGAGGAAAAAAGTGCCCAGGTGCTCCTAGGAACTCCTGACCTTATTTACCTTCTTCTTAATCATTTGGGTTTCTTTTACTTTTTGGTCACCTTTTAGAACTTTGGGTTGGCCTTTCAGTTGTCAATTACGAAATTCAAACAAGGGAATCATATATATACTTAGTTATTTATCTCAAATAAGGGAATAAACACATAAACATTATTTATCATCACCTAAGCTTACATTTAAAGGCACAAGAGCATTAAAAAGCATATATCTAGCACATCCATACAAGGGACATGGGCTGCATCACTTTGTATACACAACATAGGAGGGGAGTTCATTTTATTCCATCACACACATCTTGCATACTTGGTACATTTTAGATCTATCATGCTATCATCATGCAACTTACACAAGGGCATCCTAAGGCATCATTACAGACATAAGCACACAAAACTACATGGATTCTGAAATGTAGTGCAACGCTCGATACTAAGTTCACTCTTTGGGTGACCGTCGGGGTCAGTCTGAATCCACATTCTACATATTTTTTATTATATTTGATGTGGTTTTTGGACATGTACATGTAGTTATATATTTTATAGGTTACAAGAATGACCGAAGATCTAATAGCCGAACCAGAGTGAAAAATAATGAGTAGAAGTGAAGCACTTCCAGCCCATAAAGTGTTAGGAAATTAATTAATTATTAATGTTTACATTATAAATATTAGGTTTGAAAGAATATATTGTTTCAACAATATATTATTCATGGAGTTTTGTTGTACCCGTAAAATTATAAACGGGTAAGTTGTTTGATACACCTCCTATTTTATAGGAAGAGGTTTGTCTATTATATTGGCTATATATTAGCCTAATGTATTGCACAGGATTGTGAGACAGTAAATATAATACAGAGTATTATTATTGTGTTATTCTGCTATGATAGACTGAATCTTGCTCTATATTTGGTATCAGAGTGATTTTTGTGCACGTCATGGAGTCTTGAGAATTTTTACGGAGAAGAACAATTGTTGTTCATGATTTTCCCGTCTCACGAAAAGAATATTTTGTAAAAAACTTATTGTATATCCTTATGTGCCAGGCCAATCATTTTTTGGATTATGATGTAATTTTTCAAGTGGATCGTGATCGAAATTTTACATATGCGGATTTGTTTTGTTATTCTCCTTGATGCAACACGTGAGCAAGATGCAATTATCCTCATTCCTGTTAAGCTACGTCTGCATCCAATCTCCCTGCTCTGATGTCGATCTCCACGTGGAAATCTAGACACAAATTTGGAGTTTCTGATGCCATAACAGGAGATAAGTTTTTTTTCTTTGGTTTGCATTCAAATGTTTAGACCCAGTCGCACATGCAGTCTCAAATCAACAACTTGTGTTAGTACAGAAACATCTGATATATTGTCACTATGTATTGAATAGTTTGGTAAGTCAGTTTTGCATCTGCCGTAATATTTTTACCTATAGATTTCCCAAGAATCAGTCTTTTCGATTCGCCTTGCTTCATTTGTAAAGCTTATCTCTTCCTTATACGGCCAACATCCCTGCATAGAAATTGATAGATGAGGAATATCAACGTCTCAAGGAAAACGTTGTGGCAATAATCAGAGAAATTGGTGGGTAGTTGGTGAGATATATAATTGCAATATTTTGTGGTATCTTGGATATAAATTTTGATTGACCGTGTATATTTGGCGAAGTTTCCAGATCGGCCCAACCTCCTCAAAGACCACAGTGAGCTACTCCAGGACACCTTGCATGCAATCCACATGGATCTCTCATTATGGTTGTTGTGCGCGCATGCCAGCCAGACCTGAGTGTATAATCAATTTCATTGACCAATGGCCTCTGAGTACTCTCTGGTTCCGCTGAAATAGAAATAGACAACTGTAATGTGAGTCTATCTAATAAGTTATAGTTTATGTTTAGTCCTTTGTGTTTTAAGTTCGGTTGTAAAGTAAATGTTGGTCAGTTATTTTTAAATTTTATTTTATAGGTCTTTTATTTAATTGTCACTCTATGTTTGTAAAGTGTCTTATATAGCACCATTAGTGCGTTTGTCATGATATGTATATATGATAAAATAGTCATTTTTGTGTCTATTTTCAAAAAATCAAGAGTCGATTTTTGGTCTAGTCAAGTCAAAAGAATATTGTAAAAGCTTCGTTATTGTCAAGTTAATTAAAATAGGTGATTTTAGGATTATTGTCTTGTCAAGTGTTAAAGTCAAGTGTTGTGTAATTAAAATATTTTTTAATTCATAGTCAATAAACATAAGTCATTATTTGTTGCGTTGAGTGTCTAGTCATATAGTAGCGTCATTGTCAAAAAGTCAAAAGTCGTGTCATTGTAAAAGTCCAAAAATAAAAAATAAATTTTTTTTGCCTCACAGACGCATTTTCGGTGGAATCCGACGTCTGAAATAGATTAATGAGCCTCAAAAGTAAAATCTATTGATCTAGCAACTTGTCAAATGGAGGATGGAGGCACAGGAGGCTGGAGGTCAGACAGCGACCTCTCGTCAGTCACCAACGACGGGGCCGCACAGAATGATTTGGTGGCACAGGTGTGCAGTGTGATTTTTCTTTCATTTCTGAATTGCAGTTTGTTGTGTGCAGTATGATTTCCGAGTTCCGTTGTGTGTTGAATAAGTGAAATGTTCACATTGAGGGGGGAACATGATCAGCATGATCCAATGTTCCATTTTCAGTTTTTCAATTTTTCAGTTGAGTATGTGGGTTTTCCTATTTCCCCAAATGCAAAAAAAACATAGTACAGAACAAATAACACAGTGAAACGTAGCATCATGAGGCTTGATGAGGTAGAACAGTCAGATGTGTTCCTATTCGTATCTAGGTTTGTGGTTAGCCTCTTGAAAACCATTGAAGGTTGTTTAGATGTGTTCCTGCTTGAGTTCCCACACTGCTAGGTCAGATGTGTTCCCTAGAGTGACTGGTTGATAAGCAGATGATTCCTAAGCATGTTCCCATCCTCGTCGGTCAGATGTGTTCCCGATAGTGCTTGGTCAATAAGAAGTTGATGTGTTCCTTCTTCTACCTTCAGTTCGAGTGTGTGCCAAGATCATGAGCGTGCAGGGCGGCAGGCTGCAAAGGAAGTGTGAAAGTTCTTATGTTACCATGTAAACATTAAGGGGGGGAATGTTAGGAAATTAATTAATTATTAATGTTTACATTATAAATATTAGGTTTGAAAGAATATATTGTTTCAACAATATATTATTCATGGAGTTTTGTTGTACCCGTAAAATTATAAACGGGTAAGTTGTTTGATACACCTCCTATTTTATAGGAAGAGGTTTGTCTATTATATTGGCTATATATTAGCCTAATGTATTGCACAGGATTGTGAGACAGTAAATATAATACAGAGTATTATTATTGTGTTATTCTGCTATGATAGACTGAATCTTGCTCTATATAAAGGATCTTTTTAAGAATAAGAGTAGACACTAGCACCCATTCTAGTCATTAGCGCGCGGGTGCTCCTTTCCCCCTATGGGTGCTTCTATATGTCATCGAGCCTTGATGACATTGTTCCCAGCTAGATCTAGTGGCTACCTAGTTCATATCATCCCTAGGTTGCACAGAAATCAAATAAGTCATCTTCCTCTTTCACTTGCTTAGGGTTTTACGTTGTTGAGTGCTTATTTCTTGTGCATAATGCACATAATTATCATAATATCATCAATTACAGTAAATTACTCTCAATTTAAGGTTTAATTCAATATCTAGATTAAATTAAACACTAATTTCTTATTTCCTCCCTTAGCACATTCCTATTGCTTTCCTTCACTATCTAACTTTTGTTGCTTCGTTCCATGGGTAGGAGAACCCGTGAAACACCATGTTTTTATGCCATGAAGGTCTAAATTCAAAAATAATATACCAAGTCCTTTTATTTTATTCATTTGTTCTATGGACTTGGAGAATCTACCAAACACTAAGCTCCTTGATTCTGCAGAACAATAATTTGCATTGTTCCACAAATTTTTAACCAAAAAAAATTCTAAGTCCAACATCAAATTTTCAAGTTATCAAAATAGTTTGGGGGGTTATTTTACACAACACATGTGATATCTATTGTAGTGTAATAAGAATTTGACAGTCATGCTTTGACAATACTTTTCTTCAGTTTCACACTTTCTCAAATGTTTGGGAAGGGTCACTCTTCTTGCTTATATGATGAATATGGAGACTTCTATACCTGAGAGGAGACTTTCGACTAGTAGAGGGAGCTACCCTAATGAATGTACATGAGTTATTTCACAGTTTGGGAGCTTTGGATGCCTTTTGTGTCAATGTTAGCATGAGGAGTTCATAAAGTGATTGGTCCTTAAATGAGGTATGATTTACTTGCTCATATATAAATTTGAAGGTTGTTATGTCATGAAAGAGTGACCAAAGGGATATATTTGTTTATATGAATTTGATGGAATTGAAAAAATTAATGCACAACATGTCGATCCAAAATAGTACAATAGGGTCAATATGTAATTTTACAAACTGAGTGAAATCAATGATGGTACAAAAACAAATTAAACACACAGAAACAATCATATTTTTATTATTATTCAATAGAATACATTTGCAAATATATAGGACTATTTTCTCCTATATTATATGATAACTATAAACAACCTAAGCTAAATACGTGAGTAGTTTTAACCACTACTATTCACGTATTTAATAACTAACAAATCTCTACTAATGAATAATTACTCACGTAATTATTCATATTACTAACTTACCCAAACATATTTACCATACTAGTAAATAACCCATAACCATGTGAACTCTAGATTCATAACATTCCCCCCTTAGTGTTTAGATGGGAAGAAATTACATCTCATAGAAACGGAATCGTATGCATCCACATACTGTTGTTTGGATCTTATTGTCTGGATCTTGCTGCACATGACCATTCTTTTCACCACAGTGAATCCCACACCAGATGATCACACTTCCATGAATACACCTACATACATGAACTCAACACTTCCCGCTTTCACTTCCAGTGAATGCTCTTTAACTGACCAATTGAAGAAGAATTCTGACAATTAGAGGATCACCGGAGTCAGCTACCCTCCTATATAACTGTTCTTAGCATCTGTAATGCACATTCTTCTTGTTTTAAACTTTAACAAGGAATGAATACAATGTTTTATTTCTGCACACACCACTCAAAGCAAACAACTAAAAATATTATAAAAATGTGCCACCAATGTTGTATGCGACCTCGTCGTTGGTGATTGATGAGAGGCGTTGATCTCCCTCCATCCTCTATTGCCCACGACCTCCAATTTCATGTTGCTCGTTCAACCTAATTTATATATAAAGCTCAAAATTTTCCACACTGGGTTTATTTTCCAAACGTTAGATGACACCAAAAATGCGTTCGTGAGGTAATTTTTATTATTTTCAATTTTTTTGACAAAATGATACTTGATTTTGACAATGACATTGATACGAAAATAATGACTTTACTATTTAACTCAAAAATGACCACCAACTTTAACAACTAAAAAAATGACACATTGAAAATTTTAACTAACTATTATTTTGATGATTACAAGACCTTTACTCTTTTGATAGACACAAAGGGAAATTTATAAAGACATAGACTCACAAATGATTATAACATGATTTTAACGACAATGAATAAATCACACCATTTTTTTCTTTAATAAAAAGACTCGTTACACGTATATACCTAAATTTTACAAAGCTAAACATGTGAACTTAAACAATGAACTCAATAAATATTTTATACTAAAACTATAAACTTATAAGTCTAAAAGAATAAACCTCAATGACTATAACAACTTTAATCTAAAACTATATAACCAATAGGATATAAATGTTATTTTGACTAAATCTATATTTTTTCAAACATACGTTGCTCTATATTTCCACACCTTTTGACCAAATGATGGGTGTCGTTATTCCCTTCATTTAATCAACTCTTAGTTGATGTTGTATTCAAACGAGGGGTGTGTCTGAAGCTATATGCAATAAGAAGAATCTTAGTGATCTAGTAATTGATTATAGGTATTTATCATTTTTATATTTTCTGGGGGGTTTTGCAGTGTCTTTAGGATTTCCTAGCCAAATCCTTATTAAAACTAAACTATAAGAAACTTGCTGAAATAAACACTCATTCCTGAAATAAATAAATCTTCATAATTAAACATGATGTTGGAAATGAAACACACTTTTGTTGAATGAAACAAATTACTGAAAATAAACACACTCTTTGTAAAATGAAACAAATGGCTATTACGTTAGAAGTAAACACACTTGGAAGTAAACACACATTTGAAAATATTGTTGAAAATTCTTGTAAGGAAATAAGATTCTAACCTATAACACCTGCAGGGACAAGTACATAACAAAATTTAACTGAAGAATCAAAATCATTTACATAATTAACACTTAACAAATTTACATGAATTTCTTAGAAATATAAATACCAATAAAACAAAGAATCATGCTTCTTAGAGGAGTGGGCCCTTGCTCCACCTTGAATCAGGAGTTGAAAAAGTATGATTCTCTCAAAACGAAATGGCTATCTTATTACTAAAATGTTTCTATCTTACAAACTTCAATGTATGTCTATCATATCTATAATATATTATATATCTAATCTATCTACAGGTCCTTATATATATTTCATCATCTGAAGATGCATTTACAATCATAAGTGCTTAATAGTTGTCCATCTATCAATAGGTTCCCATGAAACAAAATAGTGCTCAAAGTAGATGTGGAATTTAGGAACCTTGCTAGACACACAACTGTCTGATCCTACATAAGTATTTCTGGAGTATGAAGAATCAACAATCTGTTGATATGCTCCTGATTGGAAGGCCCATTAATTTCTCTATCACCGGATGTTGTCAAAATAAACAGATTCCCATTGATTCTAGAACTTTGGAGAAGTTTTGGAACCAAAGGGAATTATTCCAAAACTAACTTCTAAAGTTTTGGAGCTAAGCGTAGGAGTTTTGGAACTAAGTGTTGGGGTTCTGAAACTAAGTCTGTATGTTCTGGAACTAAGCGATAGAGTTCCTTTAGCTATGTGATGGAGTTCTTGGAACTAATCCTGGAGGTTCCGGAGCTAAGCCGTATTGAAGCCAATGTTCCCAAAAGGTGTTGGTTGCTTCATACTTGATTTTCTGACTGAATGTGACCTATTTTATTACAAAAACTAAATTTCCACACACTTTGTTAGGAATTACAGAGTTTTTATATGTTAGAACTAAATCAAAAAAAATATGGACAATTACATCCTAACTTATACTAGATCAAACAAAAGTCACAAAATGCAATCAAACTTGATAAAAAGGAGAGTAAAATAAGATCATTTATTTCACATTGATGAGGCATATTTTGGCCTTATCATCTCCCCCACACATTCTTGTTTGTATGTCCTATTACAAACTTTACTCTTAAAAACTTGGGTTGTGAATTATGCATTCTAATTGACTACTCAAGGTCAAATTGAAACTGAATATCCCAGTGCTTTTGTTCAGAAGTACTATACCATGATCCTTCTTCTATCTTTCTCTGCCACTCCTCAAAGTGAGTGGGATCTTGAGGCTCTCTATTTTTTCATGGAGACATGGGAGTGAGAAGGAGAGGAGGCCTTGTTCTCATTCCCATTGATATGCCCCTTTGTTTTTCATTGACCTAAGGGATTAGTGTACACAAAGCTCTAGCTCTTTCCAGACTCCATATTAAGTTCGTGGGAGATATCACTTCTCTTCTTCTTAATGCAACTATGAGAAACTCCCATCTCTTCAAGATTCCATCATAAATATCTTCAAAAATTTTCTCCTCATAAGAGGTGAAGGCATCAATACTTTTATGTAGGCTGACAATAAAATTTGACTTGATTCGGCTATCAAAGGCATGGGATCTGAAATGTATAGCAAAGGTAAATGGTTCTCCATAGTGAGCTCTCATGCAGAGGCCAAATGAACTAGCCTTTAATAAATGTTCAGGATCCCTCTCTTTCCATGTTATCTGATTTTGAAGTACAGAAACAAATGCATTCACCTAGCTTTCCCCTACATACAAATTGATCATGAAGCCTGTATTATTTTCCAGCATAAAATTACAGAGATAGAATTCACAGAGAATATTTTTCTACTCTGCACTGGCTGAGGAATATGTTGTCATGAACTTGGATTCATATTTTATTTCATGTGGAAGGCCACATGCAATTCTTGACAGTTTGCCCAACAAATAAATTTCTCTTCCAAAAATACATTGTATACAGGAGAAGGTCTCCTGCATGTGAGTAATCTTTCACTCATTATGCAAACCATTTGTATCTTTACCAGACATTTAAATTTTCCTTCTTCCATTTTGTAAATTATTTCTTCCCATTCCTTCCTTTCCTTCTTCTCCTCTTCCATCTTGATTCTTAGTTCCTCATTTGATGTTTTAAATTCATTAAGATTTCTGTAGGTATCATCCCACAACTACTTAAGTGGCCATTAAGTCAATTTAGTTTGTACAACCGGATTCATTGAAGATATATTTGACATAGCACTTTGTTTACTAGCCAATTGACATTCTTTCTCTTTTTCTACCATTTTTGTTTGACCAATGTCAATTCTTCAGTCCTATCTATGAGCTGAGTTTTTAGTTGCTCAATGAGCATTTCCCTATGCTCCAATTTGTTCTTGAGGAATGTTTAATTCCTCATCCTTCTCCCTAATGATAAGTTCTGCTCTAGACAAAAAAAAGAGCCTGTCTAACTTGTTTCTCCTCTTTTTCTAAAGTTCTTTGGGAAATGAGAATTTCTCTTCCACCAAAGGGGATTTCCCTTTCTGTTTCTAAGATGCCAATTCCTCTTCTTCATGTGACAGTGCTGCTGATTCACCCATCTCATGAAAATCTTGTTCTTCAAATCTTTCATCTTCATTCTCCATCTCAGTTTGACTTGGTCAAGGAGGAGACATTGCCATGCTGCCCAAAATATCAGTAGCTTCTTTCTCCAAACCATCATGTTCTTCAATATCCACTGGAGTTTCCCTAGACCTCTTATGAACTCTTCTTCTTTGAGGAGCTTCAAAATGTCCTGAAGTAGGCTTCCTCTTAGAACTTATTCTAATTTTCACTTCATGATCTAGCTTAGGTGAAATGTCACTATCAGAGATAGATATTAGTTCTTCTGGTATTTCTACAAAGGAAGGAGTTTATTTTGAGGGACAAGTAGGTTTTGTAGCTTTGATCATTCTTTCAGATCTCCTCCTCTTTGGCACATTAACCCCACCTATTTCCTTCTTTTTCTCTGTAAGGGGATCAATCTCCAAATTAATTTTAGGAGAGAAAGGGGTTGGTATTCCCCTCCTGATAATATCAGGGCTTTTTTTCAAATTTGTTAAGGAACTTTTCCCATGCTTCTTCTCCATTTTACTTTGAGATAAAATGGTGTTGACATACCAAATGGACTAATCCATGGTGTTTAATTGTCCCAACTTCCCAAGAATACATATGAGCCATTATCTAGATGGAGTCAAAGAGGAAACCAAGAAGGTTTAATATATACTCTTGTTTTATAGCCATGTACCTAAGATATATCAGCATCTTAAGGACCTCTCTTCCCATAGTCCCAAATTGGCCATTGCAAGTTAGGTACTTAACTACCCAAAATGCTACCCTGTCAAAGGGTTTGGGAAAGTTGGCTCTTCTGACCCCCTTG
The DNA here is from genome assembly GCA_019776745.2 of Taxus chinensis. Classification (NCBI taxonomy): domain Eukaryota; kingdom Viridiplantae; phylum Streptophyta; class Pinopsida; order Cupressales; family Taxaceae; genus Taxus; species Taxus chinensis. Next base: position 98,935,410 of record CM034154.1, read on the forward strand.
ATGATTTTCTTAGTGTTATAAATATATTGGGGTTCAGATTCCCCCTCTTGTATCAAGGTTTCCACCAGTTCTTTTAGGGTCCCCTTGACAGGATTTGGGACATGTACAATTGGTACCCCAGATACATTGCTCATTGTATTTACAGTAAAGGGAATTACAATTATTTTAACCTTAGTTCTAGATTGTTCTAAATTTACAACAAATTCCCTTACGAGTTCATCATTGTACTTTGAGAATTTCTTTAGAAACTCCAGCCACCCTATTTGTTCAAAAATGGCTGTCACTTCTCCATCTGCAAGAAGTTGTGTATCATCTTCTGGCTCTGACTTCTTTTTGATACCCATGGAAAAGAGGATGATTAAAATTCTTCCTTCTTTCAAATCCTTACTCTATTAGGAGATAGATCTGCGGAACTACTGGATTTGGATGGAACTATTGGATTTGGATACAGAACTGTTGGGTTTAGCTATGGAATTCAAATATAATTCTACTATTTCTTCTTTGAATTTTTCTGCAACTGCTTCTCAATTTCATTTATTCTTCTCAAATGATAGCTCATTATTAATATGCCACCACTTTTACTTATTCAATTGACATCACCCTCATGATTACTTTCTTTTAATCATAATGCACAATAAATGACTCATCATACCGACTACTTAAATCAAGTCTAATCACACATCCAAACTTTTAATTTAACCTTTAATAATATCGAGACATAATTACCGTCCTTTCTAATGTAATTCCTCCACCTTGATGACTCATCATTCCTAAAAAAGTGAAAAAGAAAAATGGTTAGAAAAGACAGCTGGAATTCCAAAGAAGTTCCTTTTATTTGAATTAGCCATTTATTGAGGAGACCAACCGCCATTTTTGGTTTTCAATTGGTCTTTGAGATTTTTTGGGGGGGAAGAGAATGCCATTTATTGGTTTTCATTCCCTCCCTTTTTATTTTTTCTCTTTTTTTTTTCATTTTTTTTATATATTATTTTTTGGGGAAGAAAATGTCATTTCCTGGTTTTCATTCTCTTCCCTTTATTTTGGATCCATGCATCTGATTACTTGATCATTTTGGAAGAATTAGGTTCTTCCATATGATCAAATTCCTTATCTACTTCAATACTTCAAGAACTCATCCTTAGTAGGAAGCTTCCTATAAAGTTTCAGCCTATGTCCATTGACCAAAAGTTTCCTTCTACTACCATCAATGAGAAGTAGCTTAATAGAGCCATTGTCAAATATCTACTCAATCTGATAAGATCCTAACCACTTGGTTCTCAACTTGCCTTTGAATTGCTGGTACTTATAATCAAACAATAATGCCCAATATCCTACCTTGAACTGTCTTTCCTTGATATGTGTATCATGTCACTACTTTCTTTGGTCTTGGATTATCTCTGTCTATTGAATTTCTTCCAATCTCAGCTCATCCAATTCATTGAGTTGTAGAATTCTTTCTTTTTGTGCCGTATCTATTTTAATACTCAATTTAGTTGATGTCCTCAATGTTTTTAGTTCAAATTCAATGGGTAACAAGGAATTTTTCCCATAGAATAGCTCATATGGTGAAGAACCCTTTTGTAGTCTTCTAAGTTATGTTATAAGCCCAGAACCGCCTTATGTAGTCTCTTCACCCAATCCTCTTCTGCTTGCTTCAACTATTTTGGTAAGGATGTTTTCCAATTCTCTGTTTGTCACTTCTGATTTCCCATTTGATTGTGGGTGATAGGGATGATGACTTCCTATGATGAATATGATAGTACATTGTGAAGGCCTGGGATCATATTAGACATGAACTATGGACCTTGGTCTAAAACTATACTTCTTGGTGCACCAAACTTCATCATAATTTTGTGCCAAAGGAAATCAACAACTGCATCTTCATTAGCATTTGTTAAATCCTGCACCTCTGCCCACTTTGTCACATAATCAATACATACAATAATGTTCTCCTTTCCTTGTGAAGGAGGACTAAAAGGGCCAATAAAATCCAAGCCCCCACCTTTCAAATGGTTCAATCACTACTTGAGGTTTGCAGAGGCATTTCACTGGTGAAAGTTGGTTGTCCCATCCTTTGACAAGGATCACACTGCTTGATGTATTTCTTCACATCTTTATACAGAGATGGCCAATAATAGCCAGTGCCAAGTATTTTGTGTGTTTTTCTTTTCACTGAAAAGTGTCCTCCACTTGGTTCATCATGACATGCCCTGAGTATGTCAAATATTTCATCTTCTCTCACACACCTATGCATAAAACCAAATCAGGACCACATTTAAATAACATTCCCTTCAACCATTTAAATTATGCAATGGTTTTGATTAATCTTTTCATTTATTTCTTAGTAAAATAAGGGAGAAACTTCCCTGTTGCAAGATAATTTGTCATATCAGTAAACCATGGTGTATCAGCTGAAATAGCAAATAATTGTTCATCTAGAAAGTTCTCCTTAACTGGATCTTGCTCCCCTGTAGTGGTTAATCTTGACAAGAAATTAGCTACCACATTAGATTTTCCTAGATTATCCACAATGGTAATATCAAATTCTTGTAAAATTAATAACCATCTAATTATCCTACCTCCAACCACTAGTTTTTCATTAAGTATCTAATTGCTGAGTGATCTGTATGTACAAATATTTTGTACCCTAGTAATATAATGTCTGAACTTATTAATTGCATAAATCACAGCAAGAAATTATTTTTCAGTGGTGGTGTAATTTCTTTTAGTGGGAGTAATATTTTTACTAAGGTAGTAAATAGCATACATTTTCCCTTCTTCATCTTTTTGTCCCAAAACTACACCAATTGAGTTATTTGAGGAATATGTTTGGATGTGAAAAGGTTTCTCAAAATTATGTCCTCTCAATATTGGGGTAGTGATTAGTTTTTCTTTAATTTCTTCAAAAGCATGTTGAAACTTTTCATCCCAACAAAATTCACAATCCTTGGTAAGTAAACTAAACATAGTGAAAGCAATTTTACTAAAATCCTTAATAAAATGCCTATAGTATCTAGCATGCCCTAAAAATGACTTGATATCCATGGGGTCTGAGGAATAGGTAAGTCTAAAATAATCCTAATTTTGTTTTGGTCAACCTGAATTCCTCATTTTGAAATGTGGTGTCTTAATACAATCCCCTCATCAACCATCATTAAGACATTTCTCATGACTAAGAGACAAATGGTGTTGCTCACATCTTGTTAATATTCTGTCTAGATTTTTCAAGGCATCATCAAATGTTTCTCCATGCACAGTGAAATCATGCATGTATACTTCCACATAATCATTGGTTAGATCTACAAATATTTCTAATACAACCCTTTGGAAGGTTGTTGGAGTATTACATATTCTAAATGGCAATACCATGTAAGCAAAGGTACCTGTACGTACCCAAAATTGTAAGGTACTGTACTGCCAAAATAACGTGACATGTGCCCCAATGATGATACAGGTCTCCTCGCAAGGTGTTCGGGATCCAGAAAAGATCTCCAAGTGTGCGCTAACATCCCACATGCCCCTCTTAGCCCCCACGTGCTTTGTTTTTCCCCTTTCTCCTCTCTTTTCTTGGCCTTTTTCTCTTCAGTAACGAAACCACGCCGCCTCTACCTGGGCGGCGGTCTCGTGACCGCCGCCTTGAACAGGGCGGCAGTCCTATAACCGCCACCTTGCTCAGGGCGGTGGTCCTTTTCCACATTTTCCAGAAAGCTCTTTTAACATGAGTCACATAATTTCAACGTTTTAACCAGCTTTCTTTCACCGCCATAAGCTTGCATTTATGATTCTGGTTCCCTGGAATAGTGTTTTGCTATTGTTTATAGTTTAAGAGTTCTAGTTGGATTTTACCTTGGGTAAATACAAATGCTATAAATAGATGGCATGTGCTCAAGAAAATGGCCCCTCAAAATTTGCCTCTTATTTCTCTTTGCAATAGATTTAGTTTTCATTTTTCTTAGAGTGCTTAGTTTCTTTCATTACATGCTTAGTTAGCATTGTTTTACTGTTAGAAGCCACATATCCATCTTGTGCAAGTATTGTTGTTATTTTATCCAATCCATTGGAGTAGAATAGCTTGTTTTCAATAGGAAGCCATTAAAGTTACAGGTTTTGTTCTTCAAACAGGATAGTTTCAGGTTCTGGATGCCTTAAGTTGCATGACTCGCAATAAATCCCGCTAGGAATTGCATAAGCCAAGCTCTGTACTCTTGCGCTATCCCTCTCCTACTCGCGTTGTATTCAGTCTATATCCTAAGCTTCCTTTATCCCAATATCTAATTATGTTGATGCTAGCATTACATGCTTTTCTGGATCCACGTGAACACGAAGGAACAAGGAGATCACACTGAGGGGACAAGATCACACACACCATCGGATTCGCCATTGTTCTGCAGAATCCAGGTTCTAACTTTCAAAGTTTTAGTTAGAAATATATCAAATAAAGTAGCCAATCACTCTATTTCAGTTAATTCTACTCTCGATATTGCCAGGGAAGCTGTGGGGATTGATAGTTTCTAAGAAACTATGATTCACTTCTCGCTTATGAGGTAGGATTGAGAGTTTTGCAAATACATTAGATAAGTTATTTCATTGTTTACAATAGATCTACAAATTGCACAGAAAAATAGCTATACTCGGTTATTTTGTTTGTTTTAAGTTGTTATTTTAGTTGTCAATTCTAGATATTTTAAATAGCTGCTTTCTTAGATTCATATAGTTCTTCAGAAAACGCAAAAAAATAGAGAAATCATATATGCTATAGATATATTCAAAGTAGTTAAATTCCACTTTGCCGTAGTTAATTTATATTATTACTTTTGTATGACAATCACGGGACCTAGGGAGCCCAAGGAATACGTATTTGAGCCAATCGTGCCCCAGCCCAATCTCATCATAGCAATAACTGATATAGATTAGAATCTTAGGATTCAAGTCTTCCGAACAACGGTACAGATTTGCAACAAATCCAGTTCCCATTTGAGCGGACTAAACATAGAAGACGACAAAGCACACACATTTTGGTCGAATCAACCGAACTACAGATTACCCTATGCAACATTCATATGATTGTAGAAGGGCTTGAAAGAGAAAAAACCTTTGGTTGTGATCCTTTAGTCCCACAACCAGACGTAGGAAACATTCTCACAGACATAGATACTAGCCTAAGAATTTACGTTGCAAGAACGCCTGTGAGGCACTCTGAGAAAATCGTGCAGCTACTAGTTTTGAATATAGAGGCTGAGAAATCATACGATTACTAGGTGTTAGGAATTAGGAACTAAATTCTACGCATGACCATAACAGGACCGCAAAAAACAAGATTCTACGGTTGCGATCCACAAATCCCGCAACCCAATGAATCTGTAAGTCAATCGGACATAGACATTGGCCTACGCACATTAGTATTCAGATCTACCCCACTTCCACCTATCATCATCGAACAATTATCCTTGCTAGACACAACAGCTAACAAAGCTAGAGAGTTCTGGACTAGGCCAGAGAATCGTCCATAGAATCGACTATATTTACCATCCACCATATGACCTTATTTAGAGACATACACGAAACTATCCTAGATCATTTTCCACGTATTCCACAACCCATAGATCGAATCATGCCAGAGCTCGATATTGATTGGAGCCTTCGAGTAATCATCCTTGCCGATCAATCTATCAAACCAGTTCAGGTAAGAAGGGCCTTCTTTGCCTTAGATTCGCAAGTTCCGCGAGTGTGTATTGAAGATATTAGATTGCCTAACTAGTTTGTCTGCATCCCATACATATTCCATCCCCACCGGTTATCTCGGCACGACCTCGGGAGGTCGGGTGTGAGGAAGAGTTTCTTGTAGATTCCCACGCTCACTTGTCACTTTTCCATCGTACAAAATTGGTGAACTCAACGTGAACTTCCTACTTTCTAGTTCGGAGTCATATTATTCACGTGTTCTTCCAAATCTCAGTATAATTTTCATCTTTTCTACCTCATTAGCTTTCACCATCACCTTCGCTCCTTCCCATTATTTTGCAGGTATTCATATACCCCCCCCGACTATGTCGGGATTCGATGCATATGGCAGGCCCCTCTTGGGCTTTGAGGCTTACTACGCCCAATAAAATAGACCAATCATCACCCTCACTCTCAGTATGGAGTGACAACTACTCAACTAACCAGTTGCCAACACAAACTCCAAGAATTGGATATAACTCATTGTTTCAAATTGAGGAGTTAGATCAGCTCGCTCAAACGCAACAAACAAAGCCTTCGGGTCTCGAATAACATGACGTTCACCGAAGAATCTGGTTCATCTCCTCAGGTGCTGCTTAGACCACAAATTAGTAGACAATCAGACTCATAACGAGGTTTAGATGATGAATATTCAGTACGTTATTCTAAGAACGACCAACGTTCTCAAAGTATGTATCCACCTATAGGAGGTTTACAAACACAACCCGAGGTCTCTTTTTAAGAAAAATACCTCTATGCCACTACATATAGGAAATACCCTCGGAGAAACTTGGCAAGATAGTGATCAGTTCATAGTGGGATATCACATGCCTATACAACACCATGGTGTACAACAAACGCCACTACGGCAAAACACCGTGACTTCACCAAATGAATTCATTTCAACGTCTAGTAGAAAAGGTTAAAGGGTTAGAACTTTCCCAAGCAAGCCAAAATTCACAATTTATAAAAATAGGAAGTTCCAATCCTCCACACCATCCTAGCCAAGTAGACCTTCTCACAGGAATAAGCACGTTAGGCATGACTCCTCAGTATTCACAACAAACGCCAACTAGACCCACCATCTATAACACTGTTCCTCCCGGTCTAGTAAAAAACAATCCATTCCTGGACAACACACCCCGTCATACTTAAACATGTACTCCAAATCACCACAAGGGGATATTTTCTCCTCTCCCGACATGTATGGTCAAACACAGGTGTTTCCTTATGCCCCTACCAATGCATACACTATGCCACATCAACAACCCATTCCACCTCCGCCCCCTCAGCAGGCACCATCAATGGTCGAAACCTATGCGATAGGGACATATTCAGAATACTTGAAAGAGCCCTTAGATTTCAACATACGAAACGTCATGCTTCCAAGACCTCTTCCCGATTTACCCAAATACAAAGGTAAGGGAGATCCAAATGCACATATCAAAGCTTACGCTATGGCCATTCGAGAACTACTCCCATGGGATGGGGTTGTTGCTAAGATATTCCCAAAAACCTTGGAAGGCATCACTCTCGATTGGTATTATAGAATACCTGAGGCTTCCATCCATTCATTCAAGCAACTCGTGTCAGAATTCATCAAGGCCTTTGACATGAATAAACTATTAAGGACAGGAATCAGGGAGTTCTTACACATCAAACAAGAACACAATGAATCTGTCACCCATTTCATCCAAAGGTGGCGTACAGTTCTTTATTCTTCGGCAAGTGCTCCAAACATGGATCAAATGGAACTATGTGATTTATTCCTTCATTCTCTTAGCAGAGACGTGAAGGAAGAAGTCCAGAAGTTCCCATTAAGAACTTACGATGAAGTACTTGAGAGTGCTCTTCGAATAGATCAAGCGGTAATTGATAGTGGTCGCAAAACATATGGAGAAAATGGGAGGTTAGTCACCTCCAACCAGAACACTACAACTTATCCTACTACCACGAACGTCAATCAAGGACCTAAAATCCTTAATAAAAATCGGGGTGTAACAACAGATGGAGTAACCGACCAGCCTAAGAAGGTAAATGTTGTCAATACTCCATCACAAATAAACAACCAACGAAACAAAAACTTTACCCCGACAATCAATACAGTGGATTTTAACCATCCACAACAACAACAACAACAATGGAAAAACCCCACACAGGGTCCGAGCCAAAATTCAACTAGATACCAAAACCAGAATTCAAACCAAAGACAACAAACGCAAAATTTTAATCCTAGTAGACAACGGTTTGATCAAAATTTTGGACCACAATACGCACCAAACCAACAAACTAGGAATTACAATCCTAATTCGTATTGTGGTTTCCAAAAAATTCGGGGCCATGACACTAGAACGTGCTGTGACTACAACAAATTCATGCAACGCTTGCTAGATGAACAAAGACAACTTTTTATGGATATGTTCTTGGCAGATCCTACGTCACCAGCATCAAATACCTTTGCAGGGGCGGTTTTCCCCTCAGAATGCACCCCTCAAGATCTTTAATGATCCACTCCCAAATCATGATAACAACAGGCTAAATCTAATTGGGACAAACAAGGGTGTAATGACAGGAAACAATGATCATGAAGCCTCGACTTCATTAAATCCATCAGTTGCGCCACAACTAGGAAGTCAGCCACGACCTAAGGTAGTCATTTTTAGTGGAGTTAGACGCTGAACTACCCATCAAAGCTATAACAAGGACACGAGAGTATTTCTCTCAGCCAAGTCCAAGCCACCTGCCGGAAGCGGATAACATCCAACAAATCGTAGCAAAACCTGTGGGTGCCTATGATTTAATTAATGACCTAACAAAAACCTTCTCACACATTTCATTTTTAGACTTACTAAAGAAATTCTCCTGACCACAGGGCTACTCTTTTAGAGGCATTAGGTTTGGTCCATTTAATTAACATCACTCCACCTCCTGAAACATAGGTAAATCATGTAGACTTTGATGTTCATCCCCCAGGGCAGGCGGATAGGGATGTCAAATTCATATTCGAGATAAACAAAATGCCGACAGATGCTGAGATCGCATGCCGAGGTGATCCAGCCTTACATTTGCAAGTATGGGTTATAACAACTATGTAAAGCGCGCAATGATAGATGATGGGGCGGCAGTTAACATAGTCCCCTTCTCTTTCCTTCAAAAGCTAGGGTATGGAGAAACCAATTGTTCCACGACTCGAAACACACTAAGGGGCTATGATAGCCTTAAAGCCACCTCGGTTGGAACTATAATATTACCGGTCACCTTAGGACCCAAAACCATCTTGACTGAGTTTTATATTATAGATCAGGAAACTAACTATAATATGATCCTCGACCGACCATGGATACACCGTATGAAGGCAATCCCTTCTACGCTATTTCAAGAAGTAAGGTTTTTACACTTAGGAAAGATATTTGTAGCCAAAGGTGATCCAAAACCATTTCGATGTACACCTAGCTAACTTAAAGAAAAGACCAGGCGTGCACTCGGAGTTTGAACTCCCAACAAACCAACTTAATAAACCTACCGATGCAAAACCAAAAGAAAAGTTAGTACCTACGACAGATCTTGAAGCTATGGAGCCCAACCAAGGCAACCCCAACCCCCAAAGATGAGGCTAACACTGTAGAAACGGTATCATTAGGAACTACTGCAAAAATCATTGAATTGCTAGAACAAGATCTACCAATGTTCTTACCATTTGACTCTGCAGGCATGGGATGTTCCCTAGGTATTGGCTCTCTTCCAGCAGAGGATCTCTGTATGGTGGAAGTAGAATGCGCAAACACAACAGATATCCCAGCGTCCATATTCCCAGCTAAATATTGGACACTCCATTTTGATGGAGCTAGATGCCGTTACAGAGCAGGGGCAGGTGTAATCTTTACTTCTCCCGGAAGGAAAAGTCTTACCTTTCACCTTCAAACTAAATTTTGAATGTACAAACAACGGCGCTGAGTACGAAGCCCTCCTCCTTGGCCTCATTTTAGCCAAAAGGATCGGTGTTAATAACATCAGGGTGTTAGGAGACTCACAATTGGTAGCAAACCAAGTCTCTGAGATATATGAAACCAAATCCGAGCACTTACAGCTTTACAAAACAGCTGTATTAGATTTAAGCAAGGAGTTTGACTTCATATCAATTGAAGCAATCCCGCGAGAACAAAATCTTCTCGCCGATTCTATAGCAACCTCGGCATCACACTTTACTCCAAATAGTAAGTTAGAGGATACCCGTTTCATGATATCCCTTCGTGATGAACCATTGATAAAAACAATGACAAATTCTCTTTTAAACGGAAATGAATCTACTATCCTAGACCACATTGATAGTGATATGGCCACTTTGAGTTATTTAAACACCTATGCAGCATTACATCTCTCCTATCATATGATAGATTTGTCCTTAATCCCACATTCGTCTTCCTACTTCAGAAATCCCATGATGGAACTTCCCTCACAAACAGAACCTAGCGTATACACAGTAGAAAATGGGGATGATTTTTGATTTACCTCCAGCCCCACCTGAGTTTGAAGAAGGTAACCACCTCTTTGATCGAAGAAACATTTGATATTAACATCAGAACCAGAAGATGAACCAAATATATTGAAATTAGGATCCTCGTTAACCCCAGAAGAAGTATAAATACACATTCGGATCCTCAAAGAACATCAAAAAGCTTTCACATTTAGTTATAAGGAAATGACAGGAGTTGCACCCCACATTGCGGTACACAACCTCGTCACTAAATCAGATGAAAAACCAATCAAACAACAATCGAGACCAATGAAACCCAAAGTAGCTCTTATGGTGAAAGAAGAGGTAATAAAAAACCTCCAAGTAGGATTTATCAAACCAGTCGACTACTCTCAATGGGTATCTAATATCATTCTCGTTCTCAAGAAGAATGGGAAGATGCACATCTGCATAGATTGCCAAGACATTAACAAAGCATGTCCTAAGGACGACTTCCCATTACCATCCATAGATGTCATTGTTGATGCAACAACAGGGTTTAAAATTTTGTCTCTCATGGATGGATTCTCAGGATACAATCAAATTAGAATATTTGAACAAGACCAAGCTAAAACAACATTTATAACTCCTTGGGGAACCTATTGCTACGTTATTATGCCATTCAGTCTCAAGAACACTAGTTCTACATACCAGCGAGCTATAACATATATATTTCAACGATCTAATTCATAAAATTGTGGAGTCCTATGTAGATGACTTGTTTGCTAAGGCCAAGAAGCGCTGTGACCACCCGAAGGTGCTCCGTGTCATTCTTTCACGTCTAATAGAATACAGAGTCACACTAAATCCAGAAGAAATGCATCTTTGGTGCAACAAGAGGAAAGATCATAAGCTACATCATATCGCCACGAGGGATAGATGTTGACCCAACCAAAATTCGGGCTGTCCTCGAAATGGTCCCACCTTCGGATGAATCTAGAATCAGGTCATTTCTCGGAAAGCTGGGTGCAATCCGGAGATTCATCCTGGACTTAAGTTTCACCATTCATCCAATCAACAATTTACTCAAGAAAGATTATAGCATTGATTGGACTGAAGATTTTAATGAAGCTTTCAACACAGTTAAGTGTTTCTTGTTGTCACCACCTACGCTAATGCCACCTAAGCTAGATCACCCGTTAATTTTATACTCACGAGCTACCAATGTCTCGCTAGCCTGTATGCTGGCTCAAGAAGACGATGACAAGAGAGAACGTGTGATTTATTTCATTAGCTGAACATTGCTTGACTATGAAACATGTTATACACAAGCAGAATGAGAATGCCTCGCCATAGTCTTTGCAACCAAATGCTTAAGACACTATATGCTGAATCAAGAAACAAGGGTCATGGTAAAAACGGACCATTTACGAACTTTCCTCACACAAGGATCCTTGTCTAAGAAGGCTGGACGTTTTATAACCTTAATGGGGGAATTCGAATTAACGTTTGTAAATCAGAAGTTGGTTAAAGGACAAATCATCACAGATTGGTTAGCTGATAACCCATTAGACGGAGGCGATCTAGTAGATCTAGACTTTCCCGATGAGTGCGTATACTACATTGAAACCAGACCTCCTATCTCTGAGTGTCCCTGGTACACTGATATCATTAATTATATCATGGACCATACGTATCCAGAAGGGGATCTACACTGCAAAAAAGAAGGCGGTTACGTATTATCGTAGCTAAATACATCATTATAGAGCAAGTGCTCTATCGGAAAGCGTTCGATGGAATGCTTCTAAGATGTGTCGACACAGAAGAATCCAAGAAGATTCTCCATGAATCTCACAGTGGAATGTGTGGAGGCCACTTCGGTGGCCATGCCACCACTCGCAAAATACATCGAATGGGCTATTTCTGGCCCACTCTAGAACACGACGCAGTAGAGTTTGTACGCAGGTGTCATAAGTGCCAAGAGTTCTCCCATGAGATCCACATGCCAGCACAAGCTCTACAACCAATTGCTACTCCATGGCCCTTTTCTACATGGGGTCTCGACTTGATAGGGAAATTATCTCCCTCGTCTACAAACGGCCATAATTTTATAATCACGGCCACCGAATATTTTACCAAGTGGGTAGAGGCTATGCCTCTTACTACTGTACCGGGTTCTGTGATCGCCAAGTTCATTTTGAACCAAATCATTTACAGGTATGGTATCCCGCAGATCATTATCTCAGATAATGGAACTTCTTTCAAGAATGATGAAGTTCATGAATTGTGCAATAAATTTAAAATAAGCCATCATACGGCTTCCTTGTATTACCCTCAAGCCAACGGACAGGTTGAAGCGACAAATAAAACACTAAAGGCCATTCTCCTTAAAACGGTGAAAGAAAACAAACAAGATTGGCACTTGAAGTTATATCCGGCCTTATGGGCCCACCGAACCTCAATAAGAACACCAACGGGAGCAACTCCTTTCTCACTAGTATTCAGGGCAGAAGCAGTTCTCCCGCTTGAGGTTGAAATACCCAGTCTCCGCATTTCATTACAAGGGATTTTGGATGAAGACGCTTACAGAGAAGCACGTCTTTCCCAACTAGAAAGCCTAGATGAAGCTAGGTTAGATGCTGAACAACGGCATAGAGTCTATGCTGACCGGATGTGCCGGCAGTACAACAAGAAAGTCTATGAACACGACATATATGAAGGTGATCTAGTTCTAAGGCTAGACAGCCGTATCGACAAGAAGACTGGTGAAGGAAGGAAATTCCGGCCTAAATGGTTGGGCCCATACCGAGTCATGAAGGACTATGGAAATGGTGCATACCTCTTATGTACACTGGAAGGTGAGGAATTTGGTGAAACAGTCAATTCCCTACACCTCAAGCGGTTCTACGCGTAAGTAACTAGCACTATTTATAATCATATTTACATTGCATCTTCATATAGATTAAGATCATTTTGTCCGCTTGTTTCGTACACAAATTGTGATCAAGGAATTTTGTTCTCAAAGTAATTCATTACAAACTCATGATGTTGTTGGCATAAACTTTCTAATCATACCTCTCCATTTTCATGATATCATCAAATTATCTCAGAATCATGTCATCAAATAAAGCTAGATATGACAAAGTCTTAAACGGTAACCATACCAAGATCTGCGGGCTTATTCTCACTTTTGGTTTCTTCTTAGGATAGGTGTCTTGCCTATGGTCTGTTCTAGAAGCTTCATGGTGTCACATCTATCCCATATGTATATCTCTTTGGAAATAAGCACATACTGACATTTTACTCAAGAAAACAAGTCAAATATTATTCAAAACAAAAAATTTTAATTTTACACATTTCCTTGCCCCACCAACCTTTGGTGATGAGCTTGCGTCTCTTACTAGTGGCGTAGGGTTGGGAAAGAATGGAAATGTCCTTACTCACCTATGCTTTGTCCGCGGTGATAAACCCACGCTTCTTACTGGTAGCATGGGGCAAAGTGTAGGGGGTCCTCTTGACAAACAAATGCAAAAGGTCATAAGCAAACAATTCAAATCTCGAAGTCTTTGAGTCAAAAACAAATGAATCAGATGTCCAAAATTCCAAAAGAGTTCAAAATCCTAAAAACCCAGATTTTGTCTACTATGTGGCCATCTAAGGATCTAAGTCTGGATAAACCACAAAGTAAGTAGCATTCTAAACTATGAAGTCACTCGAGTGGAGTGGGCTTGTGGTATCCTAATTTGGTTCCGCCAAAGCTTTGTCTATCTTTCATCAATATCATTTCAAACACATCTCATAACTTGTGCCCTTTCCAACTCTCGGTGTTAAGCCCTCGCATCTTACTAGTTGCGTGGAGTTGGGGGTAGGGGTAGGTTTATCTGCTCATCATACCGGTTTATATTCATCACTTTGCCAAAACAAATATGAAGTGTTCAAAATTGCTTACAGAAACTAAGATTCAAAATCACATTATATCTACATTATCATTTATCAGCATCATGAAATACAAAAGGAAAATAAACATTTGCGTCATTTGTTCTCCATTGCATACATTCTAAAAAGCATACAAGCATACATACATCGTAATCTACATAAGGAAACTAGAAAGGGAAAGTAAGCCATGAATGCCAAGGGTTTGATCCAGAACGAATATATATATATATATATATATATATATATATGATCAAAATAATCTGTACAATGCCATCATGCACTAAGCATGGTCAAAACGCTCAAAGAGCCCGGGATATACAAAAGAATGTATCATACAAAATCTAGGAGAGCCAATCGACTTCTCAATCCCTACGAGACCCCTCTAAAGGCACACGCCCACGCCTAGGACTCTAGCTACGCCAGTGCTCTGAATGCACGGAGGGCTCTGGATCCCGAGGGGCAGCTGCAGTCTCACCACGAGAGTGGCTCCTCATCAAGCGCTCGGCCATCCTATACCCCGCTAACTCCGTGCGGAGAGTCGATACCATCCTAGCCACATGCCAGACTGGGGCAAAGATGTCAGTGTGTCTACCAGCTGCTGAGGGCTCCCCAGCATCCACGGACAGCTCTGTACGGGTCCTCTCCATGGGGATCATCAGGGTATCAGTGCATACCCTGCGAATCAAATCTCGCCACTCATCGGCGGTCTCTGCAAACAAGGGAGAAAAAAAATTAGAAACCAAACAAGAAATTAGAAATACAAGATAGAAACTAAAGAGATCCTAACTAAAAAAAAACATTAAAAGGAGAGAGGGTAACTTACTCGGATCACCAGGCCTCCAGGATGGATCTATAGGATCAGCACCTGCCACGGATGCCGCCGCTAACTGAGGGGCTGCTCCTATGACTGGAGCAACGTAGCGCCCCGCAACAGACTCATCCTCCCCATGGCCCTGGGAGAGTGGCTCCTCTGAAACCAGAGTCACCCTCTCTGCACTCTGCTCGGCCCTCTCTGCCTGCATGATATCCTGGGTGTCATGCCACTCAGGATCACTATCCTTAGTCTCCTCCTCTATCTCTCCCCCTGTAAACTCCTCAGACTTGGAGTCTACCTCAATGGGGTCATCGCTGCTATGGGCAGGACCCGCGGCAATCTGAAGCAAGGGTGCCTGAGGTGCACCGGCTCTCCCTCTGGCACGTACTATCCTCCTGGCCACAATAGGAATGCCAGGAGTAACCACTATCCAACCCCGGCCTCTAGGCCCCCCTCTGGCCTCTCGGACTGATCTGTATACTGGCGCTACTGGGGGAAGCATACCCATGTAGGGTAGGCCAAACTGCTGAGGAACTCGGCCAAAGGGGTGTATCTCCACTCGCCCCACTCTATCAATAAGTTTCCCTGTGGTGGAGCAGGAGATCAAAGTAAGAGCCTCCTCGCCCCATATACCTGCCATAGTCTGATATGGTGTGGCCTCCATGTCGGCAGTAGTCAGGAAGCAACTGGCTGATGAGGTGCTCGGAGCACCGACATGTCTGTCCATCTAGCTGCCCTCACAGCTCCAGGATCTGCCACCTCTACACCTCTGCCGTAGGGGATGAAGTGCTCATAGACCCAACTCATGACTAGGGTCGGGTGGCTCAAGGACTGCCCCTGTAAACAGACTACCCTGTATAAGTCATGGTAGGTGGTCCCAAGAATGTCTGCTCCCCAGGCATATATCCGACCGTGTCCCTCTATCTGTGCAATAATGGGGGACCAGCAGTATAATAATGTATCTCCTCCCTTGTCCCCGATCAGTCTCGAGGCAAGGATCCCCATGATGTCTTGGTGAAGTAAGGGGATGGGAAAGCTAGGAATGGATCAAACTCTAACCCCCTTATTCAACCCCGTGGAGACGACTGCATCTCCCATGTATGTAGCCCACTGTGCAATCTGGGCCCGTGAACCTGCTGTCTCTAGGGTGAGTCGTCTCCCAATAATCGGGACCCCCAGAATGTGATAGACATCCTCCAATGTAATAGTCCACTCACCGCGGACCCCTGGCAATCAGAAGGTGTTCCGATCTACATCCCAATATGAGAACAAGTCACAAAGAATGTGACTAGAAGGAGCAACATGGGGCACGCGTGAAATGCGTAGTATCCCAGCCCACTGAAGAGTGTCCTCCTCATCCTGTGAGAGGGCATCTAGTACCCCTGGGAGCCAATCACACTCCCTCTCTCTACTCCACCGGATATACTCCTCTCTCGCCTGCATACACCCAAAAACACACAAAACAGAGCAAGTTAGCATCCAAGTAATATTGGAAAAATCATGAAAACACGTAGAAATGCTAGAAAAGCAAAAACAATTTCAAACAGATGATCCTTTTACATTCTGTGCAAAACCGCCGCCCTGAGCAGAGAGGCGGTTTTGTAACCGCCACCTTAAGGGTGGTGGTCGTGTAACCGCCCTAAACAGGGGTGGCCTGTAACTACTGCACCATGGGTGGCGGTCGTGGTCCGAAAACCCACGTGGGTTTTTAAACTTAAAAAGCCTAAAAAATGCAAAAAAGGACCATTTTACCTAAAAACAAAGCCTACCCAGTAGGCGCCCCCCCCTAGATGGACCTTTTAACACTAACATTTTCAAAAATTACCCCCCCATGACAAAGTTTTTAGCATTTCAAAATTAAGGGGGTAAAAAGGATAAATTGAAGAAAACTAACCTGTGATCTCACGGGTCGATGTTCCACTCGCAGAGGCATGATCACTATCCCGTCACGGACGTTTTGACTCTACTCACGCAAGAAACCGTCACCGTGGGTTCCAGAGCTCAAAACCAATCAAATCAACTCGCACAAATGAATAGGAAAATGGGCCCACTTTCATATATATAGCACCCTGATTTGTTTTAAATGCCTTTTTCACAGGTTTGGAGCACCGACGGAGGTAAGTTCTTATCCCCGCACAAATGGTACGTTCTCATTTCCTGTTATTTTAGCGTTTATTTTCCAAACTATTGTGTCTATCTGCACTTGAGTTCTCTTTTCGTTTTGCAGGTAGCGGGAATTTTGGACGGCGTCATTTCAACACACGGATGTATCAGGTATAACTTCTAACTTCCCATTTCGGGACCGCCATACTCGGACCCACCGTTTTACACCTCTTCATGGCTAAAACACTTCTCTGAGGGGGCAATATGTACGTACCCAAAATTGTAAGGTACTGTACTGCCAAAATAACGTGACATGTGCCCCAATGATGATACAGGTCTCCTCGCAAGGTGTTCGGGATCCAGAAAAGATCTCCAAGTGTGTGCTAACATCCCGCATGCCCCGCTTAGCCCCCGTGTGCTTTGTTTTTCCCTTTTCCTCTCTTTTCTTGGCCTTTTTCTCTTCAGTAACGAAACCACCGCCCTGCCTGGGCGGCGGTCTCGTGACCGCCGCCCTGAACAGGGCGGCAGTCCTGTAACCGCCGCCCTGCTCAGGGTGGCGGTCCTTTATGCATTTTCCAGAAAGCTCTTTTAACATGACTCACGTAATTTCAACATTTTACCAGCTTTCTTTCACCGCCATAAGCTTGCATTTATGATTCTGGTTCCCTGGAATAGTGTTTTGCCATTGTTTATAGTTTAAGAGTTCTATTTGGCTTTTACCTTGGGTAAATGCAAATGCTATAAATAGTTGGCTTGTGCTCAAGAAAATGGCCCCTCAAATTTGCCTCTGATTTCTCTTTGCAATAGATTTAGTTTTCATTTTTCTTAGAGTACTTAGTTTCTTTCATTGCATGCTTAGTTAGCATTGTTTTACTGTTAGAAGCCACATATCCATCTTGTGCAAGTGCTATTGATATTTCATCCAATCCATTGGAGTAGAATAGCTTGTTTTCAATAGGAAGCCATTAAAGTTGCAGGTTTTGTTCTTCAAACAGGATAGTTTCAGGTTCTGGATGCCTTAAGTTGCATGACTCGCAATAAATCCCGCTAGGAATTACATAAGCCAAGCTCTGTACTCTTGCGCTATCCCTCTCCTACTCGCATTGTATTCAGTCTGTATCCTAAGTTGCCTTTATCCCAATATCTACTTCTGTTGATGCTAGCATTACACGCTTTTCTGGATCCACGTGAACACGAAGGAACGAGGAGATCACACTGAGGGGACAAGATCACACACACCATCGGATTCACCACTGTTCTGCAGAATCCAGGTTCTAGCTTTCAAAGTTTTAGTTAGAAATATATCAAATAAAGTAGCCAATCACTTTATTTCAGTTAATTCTACTCTCGATATTGCCAGGGAAGCTGTGGGGATTGATAGTTTCTGAGAAACTATGATTCACTCCTCACTTCTGAGGTAGGATCGAGAGTCTTGCAAATATATTAGATAAGTTATTTCATTGTTTAGAATAGATCTACAAATTGCACAGACAAATAGCTATACTCGGTTATTTTGTTTGTTTTAAGTTGTTATTTTAGCTGTCAATTCTAGATATTTTTAATAGTTGCTTTCTTAAATTCATATAGTTCATCAGAAAATACAAAAAAATAGAGAAATCATATATGCTATAGGTATATTCAAAATAGTTAAATTTCACTTTGTCGTAGTTAATTTATATTATTACTTTTGTATGACAATCACGGGACCTAGGGAGCCCAGGGAATACGTATTCGAGCCAATCGTGCCCCAGCCCAATCTCATCACAGCAATAACTGATATAGATCAGAATCTTAGGATCCAAGTCTTCCAAACAACAACAGACTTACAACAGATCAGTTCCCAGTTAAGCGGGTTAAACATAGAAGACGACCAAGCACACACATTTTGGTCAAATCAACCAAACTACAGATTACCCTAGGTAACATCCGTATGACTGTAGAAGGGCTTGAAAGAGAGCAAACGTTCAGTTGTGATCCTTTGGTCCCACAGCCAGACGCAGGAGACACTCTTACAGATATAGATACCAGCCTAAGAATTCAGGTTGCAAGAACGCCTGTGAGGCACTCTGAGAAGATCGCACAACTATTAGTTTTGAATATAGAGGCTGAGAAAGCATACGATTACTGGGTGTTAGGGATTAGGAACTAACTCTACACATGACCATAGCAGGACCGCAACAACCAAGAGTCTACGGTTACGATCCACAAATCCTGCAACCAAACGAATCCGTAAGTCAATCAGACATAGACACTGGCCTACGCACACTAGTATTCAGATCCACTCCACTTCCACCTATCATCATCGAACAGTTATCCTTACTAGATACAACAGCTAACAAAGCTAGAGAGTTCTGGACTAGGCCAGAGAATCGTCCATAGAGTCAACTATATTTACCATCCACCATATGACCTTATCTGGAGACATACACGAAACTATCCCAGGTCATTTTCCACGTATTCCACAACCCATAGATCGAATCACGCCAGAGCTCGATATTGATTAGAGCCTTTGAGCAGTCATCCTTGCCGATCAATCTATCACACCAGTTCAGGTTAGGAGGGCCTTCTTTGCCTTAGATTCACAAAATCCACTAGTGCGTATTGAAGACATTAGATTGCCTAACTAGTCTGTCTGCATCCCATACATATTCCATACCCACCGGCTGTCTCGGCACGACCTCGGGAGGTCGGGTGCGAGGAAGAGTTGCTTGTAGATTCCCATGCTCACTTGTCACTTTTCCATCGTACAGTACCCCATGGACAAGTAAAGGTAGTTTTTTCCTGATCCTCAACAGCCACCCTGATTTGATTATATCCACTAAAACCATCCAGGAAGGAAAAATAATGATTACCTGACAGGTTGTCTAAAACTTGATCTATGAATGGTAAGGGAAAATAATCTCTAAGTGTAGCTTTGTTCAATTCCCTATAATCTACTCAAATCATCCATTTCCCATTCTTTTTGGGCACAATCACAAGAGGAGACACCCACTGACTATCTGAGATAGGGTAGATAAATCCTACTTGCAATAGCTTTTCAATTTCCTGCTTGATTATGTCCCTCAATGTTGGGTGGATCCTTCTCTGAGGTTGCCTAACTAGTTTGACATTTTCAATATAAATGTGATGGATAAAAATACTTGAATGAATTCATTTCATGTTTGTATAGTCTCAAGCAAAATCTCTAGTATGATTTTTCAAAACATCAAACAATTTAGCTTCTTGATCATTTTCCAACCAATTGTTAATGTTCAAAATTTTACCTAGTTGAATCTCAATTTGTTTGGTTCCAGTGTTTTTGAAAAGGTTCCATTAGGGTTTTTAGTGGACATGAATGTGGTAACAACATATGATATGCAACAATGTCTCTAAAGTTCCCTTGAGAAAGAATATTGGACAAAGGACAGTAAGAAGAGTTATGATACTTATCTTGTTGTTGGTCAAACTCCTCGTCATTGCTGCTTTCCAAAAATTCCTCACCATTCCCTAATATATTTGAGGCTAAAGCTACTAATTCCATAGCTATTTCTTCCCCTCCCCAAGAGAAATCTCATTCCTCCAGAGTGAAATTATTTACATCTTCCTGGAATTGTTGTGGTTCCGGAGATAAGTATGCATGTTCTGGAACTAAGTCTTAAAGTTCTGGAACTAAGTTCGACGGTTCTGGAACTAAGTCTAAAGGTTCCAGAACTATCCCCGATTGTTCCCCAAACAACTGGTGGTCATTTAATGGATGATTAATCATATTATCCACCTCTCTTACGTGATCCTGCAATGTTATCATATCCAAAGAAGACAAATTTTGTTTATTAGTATTAGGATCATCAACCCATAATTGTTCTTGATTATCAATAAAAGGTCGTGCAGAAGGATATAAGGAAATTTACTTAGAATTCTTACCATTTGAGATAGTCATATCACCTGATCTGCAATCAATTAAGGTAGCAACTGTAGCTAGCCATGGTCTGCCCAAAATAATGGGATAACCAAGTGTTTTACCTTTTCGGTGTAATATAAGGAAGTCTACTGGATACTCCCATGACTCCACCATAACTGCCACATCTTCAATGATTCCTTTTGGTTTTGCTACTGACTTATCTACCATCTGCAATATGGTGCTAGTAGGTTGTATACCTGTTAATGGTAATGTTTTCAAAGTGTCTAATGTCATCACATTTATAGTTTCTCCCAAATCAACCAAAACATTATGTATATCTTTATTTCCTATAGAGATAGAAATAACAGGGCTTCTAGGATCCCCATATTTGGGAAGTAAGAGTTTTCCTACCAATAAATCAGTAAGTTTCCCATCTACCTTAATAGTCCTAGGGTACTGCTTCTTCCTTCCAGGTCTTTTCAAACATAACATTTTGATTAATTTGTTTAATTCAGGAATGTCCTTGATTGCTTGTAACAATGGTATTTCAATATTTAGTTTCCTTAATTCTTGCACTAATTCAGATTCCTTGGTCTCAATAACTTCTTTAAATCTTTCTGGAAATGGGGTTTCAGTAGAGTTGATATCGGGCTCCTCTTTTTCTTTTTCATCCTCCTTAGGAACAACTGAACTATGGGTTTCAGTTTCTTTTGTCATCTCGGTAATTATAACAGGTGGACTATTAATTATTTTGCTAGATCTTGTTTGAATATCCTTATAGTCCATGGCATTAAGATCAATTGGTTTTTCTTTCTCTATTCTGTAGACAGGGGTTGTTTGTTTGTTTTTGGGATTAGCCACTAGTTGTACTGGTATTTGTGTTTGAACCACATTTACAGTTTGTGAACCTTGTGCTGGAGAACCCATTATGGATTGTTGATGTTGGTTGGGATATGTTCTTCCTTGAGCATAGTTATTAGGGTTCCACCTAGGTTGTGACCAAGTATAAGGGTTACTCTGACCAGACCATGGTTGTTGGTGTCCCTGAGCATACTAAGCTTGTCATGCCCAATCTTGGGGATTCCATGTTGGTTGAGGGGTCCAAGGTGGTTGTCCCCAATTTTTTGGCACTGTCTGAGTTGCCCATGGCATCATCCAGGGATTAGGAACAGATCTTGGTATGAACTGCCCTTGGCTAGGTTGTCTTTGGACAAATTTTACTTCTTCTACAGTGGATGAAGTGTTGGTTTGTTTAAGCTGATTTTTTATGAATGGAAGAAGAGAACAAACATTATCTTCATGTTCCCTATATTCACAAATAAGACACATTTCCATTTTATCCAAAGGACAATCTCTTAGTGCATGCTTCTTTATTCATCTAGGACATTACATAGCTAATGGTTCAGTATTAGCATTTTCTTTGGCTTGCAATCCATCCATGGTGGAAGTTAATTGAACTAGGATGTATGTTTTAAAGTTTTCTAGTTCATCCATAAGTTTTTTCATGTCTTGATTTGTAGTTTTCACAGTTTTTCCTTTCCTAGGTCCACCCCTTGTTCTTGAATAACTTCTACAAAGGTATTTAATATCATTCATTCTTATTTGATTGATGTTTCCACCTCCCATTAAGTTAAGGGATTCCCTAGATTCATCATCCAAACCTTTAAGAAAAATGGTTTTGCTTATCTCTTCTTGAAGTAAAAATCCATACCTTTTACTTACAAAGAGGAATCTATCTAAATAATCTTCCATATTTTCATCCTCTTCCTGTTTGATCCTAAAAATTCTTCCTTCTTGTTTCTCCCTCGACAATAGTCTTGGTATTTTTCTAGGAAGGAAGTTTCCATTTGTGCCCAGGTGGTAATAGAATTGGATGTTAATCCCATAAACCACCTCATTGTTGCATCTTTCAGAGTGGATGGAAACAACTTGAGTTTTTTATTTTCTATTTTGTAATCATAGGTTTGACACAATACTTTAAATTCAAATAAGAATTGGTCAGGATCCTTAGATGACATCCCTCTAAATGTAGGCAAGTGTGCAGGTGAAATATTCTTCATAGGTGTATCATCATCCTCCAACTAAATTGGATAGGTAAAAGTCCTATCAGGTTCTCTTCCAGCTTCTCGTGCCATATCTACAGTATCTTCTAGATATTTTTCCCAATCAATGTAGTATGTGATCCACTTTGGTGTAGGTGAAAAATCAGGGGTAGGATGTTGAATACTCAATTGAGATTCAAAACTTGCTCTAAGTGGGTCTTGGGATATAATCCTTCTCCTAAAAGTTCCACTTCCTTCTGGTGATTGATCCAAAAATTCCAAAGGTGGAAGTTTTGCTTCTTGTCTAACAAGAGACAATGGTGCATCTAATTCTTGCTCAACCTCCTTATTTGAACCAAGGGATGTGGATAGTTCTTGTTGAGATATTTTTGGGATAAATCTACCCTTTGAGTCTCTTGGTCTACTCATACATTTTATGATAATGTAGGGAAGATTTTTCAATTACTAGATGTATGATTGTTGTTCTTGTTGACACCTAATTATATAATTCTAACTAGTGAGTCCCTAGAAATGGTGCCAAAAATGATGGGTGTCATTATTCCCTTCATTTAATCAACTCTTAGTTGATGTCATATTCGAATTAGGGGTGTGTCTAAAGCTATATGCAACAAGAAGAATCTTAGAGATCTAGTAATTGATTGTAGGTATTTATTATTTTTATATTTTTTAGGGGTTTTTGCAATGTCTTTAGGATTCCCTAGCCAAAGCCTTATTAAAACTATACTACAAGAAACTTCCTGAAATAAACACTCATTTATGAAATAAATAAATCTTCAGAATTAAACGTGCTGCTGGAAATGAAACACACTTTTGCAGAATGAAAAAAATTAATAGAAGTAAACACACTCTTGCAGAATGAAAAAAATTGTTGGAAGTAAACACACATTTGAAAATGTTGTTGAAAATGCTTGCAAGGAAATAAGAGTCTAACCTATAACATAGGTAGGGACAAGTATGTGACAAAATTCAACTAAAGAATCAAAAGCATTTATAGAATTAACACTTAACATATTTACATGAATTGCTTAGAAATATAAATACCAATAAAACAAAGAATCTTGTTTCTTGGAGGAGTGGGCCCTTGCTCCACCTTGAATCAGGAGTTGACAAAGTATGATTCTCTCAAAACGAAATGGCTATCTTATTATTGAAATGTTTTATCTTACAAACTTCACTGTATGTCTATCATATCTATAATCTATTGTATATATAATCTATCTATAGGTCCTTATATATATTTCACCATCTGAAGATGCATTTACAATCACAAGTGTTTAATAGTTGTACATCTATCAATAGGTTCCCATGAAACAAAATAGTGCTCAAAGTAGACGTGGAATCTAGGAACCTTGTTGGACACATAGTTGTCTTATCCTGCATACGTATTTTTTGGGGTATGAAGAATCGGAAATATGTTGATCTGCTCCTGAATGGAAGGCCCATTGATTGCTCTATCACCATATGTTGTCAAAATAAACAGATTCCCATTGATTCTGGAACTATGGAGAAGTTCTAAAACCAAAGGGAACTATTTCAGAACTAACTGTGAAAGTTCCAGAGCTAAGCACAGCAGTTCTGAAACTAAGTCTAAAGGTTTTGGAACCAAGCGATATATTTCCTTTGTTGTGTGATGGAGTTCCGGAACTAAGCCTAGAGGTTCCGGAGCTAAGCCGTATTGAAGCCAATGTTCCAAAAAACATTTTGGTTGCTTCATACTTTGTTCTTATAACTGATTGTGACATGTTTTATTACAAAAATTGAATTTCCACACACTTTGTTAGGATTTACAGAGTTTTTAGACGTTAGAACTAAATCCAACAAAATATGGACAGTTACATCCTCACTTATACTAGATCAAATAAAAGTCACAAAATGCAGTCAAACTTGATAAAAAGGAGAGTAAAATAAGATCATTTATTGCACATTGATGAGGCATATTTTGGCCTTATCACCAAACGTGAACAAAGGCAAGGAGAAAAAAACTCTTTTGCATGGATGTCACAAGAGATCACGGTGAACTAGGCATGGATTTATTGGTTGTAGGGACGATATCAATGGTGACATTGACAATAGGGATCACACTGAATTATTTCCTCTTTAAATGCTTTATGCTACATATTCCTTCCACACTTAGTTTTGATGTAAATTTATCAAGTGCTCAATTGAAAGAGCTTTGGTTGTGCACATAGATCCACTCACTCAAGCATATTTTAGAATTCCTACACTGTTTGCGCTTATGTATATGAATTGACTGCAAACTGGTTAAACGGTAGGGGATTTGTATGAGTTGACAGGCATGTAGACACCAATGTAACAATATGAAATAATTCCCAATTCTATTACAACATAGAACCTGGTCAAAACTAGGAGCAGGTATGCAATTTTGGTGATTTGCAATGATAAAATTTATCTTCCAAATGCGATGACTTAGTGACACGGTCATATATCATATTTAGACTGAATGATCTACAAATATGTTGACAATGATTATAGCCAACCTTACAAATATGCACTTTTAATAGTTGTGTTTCGTCACTCTAATTCGTGCTTCCCAGATCTACCATATAAAACACTATATCAACTACAAATACTTTAAGCACACCTAGATATCATAGCTCAGGGAAAGAGCAATAAAGAATTTCCCCTTCATAATCAATACTCCATCTCACATTCAGAAGTAATCATGCCCTGATCCTTCCATGATACCAAATGATGGTACTTCAACATATTAAAAACACAGACATAATCGAATTTTTCTTATTATTCAATAGAATACATTTGCAATCATATAGAACCGTTTTCTCCTAAATTATATGAGAACTATAAACAACCTAAAATAAATATGTGAGTAATTTTAACCACTACAATTCATGTATTCAACAACTAACAAATCTCTACTAATGAATAATTACTCACGTAATTATTCATATTAATAAATTACCCAAACATATTTACCATACTAGTAAATAACCCATAACCATGTGAAATCTAGATTCCTAATAATCAATTTTTTAGAAAAGAGGGAGAAAAACACATGTTGACTTTATGGGCCTAAAATGGATGTTTCTAGATGTCTTTTGTGCAATTATATTTCAAAATTTTATGACAAAGAGGTGTGCAAAGATAAACAAGTACATGTAGTGCTATCAGGGTGTGCTAAGCAAAAGTGAGGAGAGTGCATTGGTCCATACAAGTGTTCAATGTCAAGATCAATAATGTCAAAGGATAGATTTTCAAACTTGAGTGTCTACACATGTATCATCATCTTTCGTGCCAACGTATTCCATACAACCTCATGTATCTAGTACTCGTCAATTTAAACAATAAGAGAATAACCCCACAAGTGTTGAGCAAGTGTTGCTTGCAACACTGAGGGGGATATAAAATCTCCCCCTGATTCGAATGAGAACCACCCATCTCATCTAACATTGAATGAGTAAAAATATCGAGCATGGCAGAGTTTGCATGTGAAATTGTATGTGAACCATGACATAAAATATTACAAGATCTTTGTGACAAGTAAGTGTTAGTTTACATTTTGTTTTAATTTAATTATTTTACTGGATGTTATAAAATTTGTCAAAGAAATTAAATTATTTTAATTTCGTTATTATCTTTTAGGTACTTCAAAAAAGGAAGTATTATGTGAGCAAAATTACTATTACTAAAATTTGCCACTTGGAATAAAAATCACAACCAATTAAATGTAAGAAATGGTTGGAAAAAACATACTAAAAAAGAGTTTGGTAGTGCCTACTATGATGTGGGCATTATTGAAAAATTACAATAGAGGCGATTAAGAGGATGAGGCCACATATATGGGCATGACAACAAAAATATAAAAATGATGTTTTATATTAATTTATGACCAATTTAATGTGTAGGAGAAATACAACCCGGTAATACACACGAGGAGAGACTAGTGTGCTGAATTTTCGGCATGCATGCATCTTCGTAGAATATTCAATGTGACAAGTGACTCAAATGGGACACAAAACGGGCTTCTAGTAATCTCGAAAACAACAATATAATATTCAAAAGGTTGTTTTTTCATGAAATTAATTAATTCAAACTTTTTCATATTGTATTATTAATAATATAGGGGTCAGAAGTATCTACAAAAATCCCACCAAACCATAATGAGTTAGGAGAAGTTCATGATTTATTGTTTGGGACAAATGAGCATTGATGAGGTTGCTTGTGAATTTGTAATTTTATTTCAATAATTTAGTTTACAATGTTTATTAATTCATATCTCAATTATATTTCTAACTTTAAATAATGTTTACAAGAGAAGATGTATGACTTCAAAGCCACTAAACAAGTGTGGGCACAACTCATAGCACTTAGATGGAACAACAATGCATTCAACGAATGGACGAATTCTCGTGGGTTTTTGCTTGTAAGAAGTCATTAATTTGTTAAATAATTATTAAAATCAAGTAGGTAAAAAAATGTGATTTTTAAATATTTTATTCACAAAACTTGAAATACTATAATAAGTATTAAATAATGTAATTGTAGGTAAATAAGCATTCACTTCTAGTTGATGGCCTTTAGTTTAGATAATATATTGATGATGATGATTATGACCATGACTATAACAACCCTTCATTGCATGGAATTGAGCACAATTCAAACAATACAAAAAATGAGCACATGGATTATTGTGATGATGATTATGACAACGACGACGGCGATGAAGAGTAGTTGATGTTGGTACTGGTTGTATAACAGTTTATCATACAACATGACATGCATAGCATATATATATATATAGTATGAGGTAGGATAAATATATATATTTATCTTGCATATTATATATATATAGATATATATACACACACACACACACAATAAATCGAATTCATATTGTTGTATTGTAAATGAGAAATTAACTATTTTCTCATATTCAAGAGTACATTGTTATCTTTGTCATTAATTTATTAAAAACATGATTTGATTTTTTTAATTTATAGTTACTTTTTTATATATGTTAATCCTCATTAATTTATGTAAATGTTACTATGATCTTAATAATTGTGTTTGTTCCATTGGTATTCAATATTAGTTCTACACACAACAACTTTGTTTTACATTTACAAACATTGTGTGTGTGTGTGTGTGTGTGTGTGTGTGTGTGTGTGTGTGTGGTGTGTGTGTGTGTGTGTGTGTGTGTGTGTGTGTGTGTGTGTGTGTGTGTGTGTGTTGCATTAACTTTTTTAATTTTTTGAAGGTGCTTTGCATCGCATTAGCACAACTCACGATTGGGATAGTGGCCCAGTTAGCGTCATGAATAGGCGACGCAAATGCAACACAAAATCGATGCAAATGCAGCAAAAAAGTTATGAAAAAAATCTAGACGTGTCATTTTGCGTTGCATTTGTGTTACAATCGTCAACGCGATTTCTTATAAGAAACACATTGAAAATGACCAAAAAAGTTGATTTTTGATGCAAAAACATTGCAAAATGTGGTGCTATTTGCACATTATGTAATAATGAATATCAATTAAAATTATGTCTTCATATTCACCCAACAACTCCTTCACTTTGCACAAAATTGTTTTCTCTTTTTTGAATTCATATCATGCATGACCTTGAGAGTGTAGCATACTTTCTCCTCCACTTCTTTAAAGGATTGCTTTCAAAAAAATAAACAATATATTTGAACTACTATTCAATTATTCACTTCTATCCTTGAAAGGATTCAAGCTATAATTTCTACCATACTTTACTAAAGAATATGTATGAATTCATTCAGCCATCCGTGGATGACTTTCGTATTTAACTACCAAGGTCTTCGTAGAAGTAGATGGCACATATCCATAAACATGATGTCACACAACACTTCATATTTATATACATGTTGATTTGAAAGATTACCAAAATTGCTCATTTACTAGAATATGATGTCCCTTTAGCAACTAAGACACCTTTTAAGGGTATGTGCCCACCATCCTCTTTAGACCAAGATTCTCTACCATCATAATAGAAATAAATTTATCTATGTTGTCAGGTCATCAACAATTACTGTGCAACAGTTACCTCCTAATTTATAAATACTCCCAAAAAGATTCTCTTTATGTTGGTGCATTATCCTCTTTTGCTAGTTTTAATAGCACTCCTTCATCACGAGAGTTTCTCTACACTTTGGTTCTTCTACATGAATGAATGATGCAACAATCTCTTAATTTGTTAGTGCAACATGGTTACTAGCCTTTTATCTTCTGCCATTGTTGATTTGCTATGTGTGTGGGTATTCAAACACCTTGTGTCGGGTGTTTCTACACATCTACCGAGGAATCTTCTACCTCTTCCCCATCCATTATATCCTCTCCCTCTAAGAAGATAGCCTCTTCCTCTTTGCACATGATCGTGGCTGTGACAAGTACTTTTTTCTCCCTCGTGCATGTGCTCTTCTCCTCAACCTTCAACACAAATTGATAGGCTCTCTATTATATGCATTCATATCATCCCAAATTCATCATTAATTGAAGTATACAAACCATTTAAATACCTAACACAACATTACACATATCAAATATTCTATAATTAAGTATATCTATCATAAAATAAATGTATGTAATCAATGACATGAACATTATCTCACAAATTTTAGCTTATTCCGAAATATTTTGGAATATAATTGAAAATTTAGAATTGGTTTGAAATTTTAGAATTGGTTTGAATATTTACAAGACACCTTGTTCAATTTATATATAACCATTACAAATAATTAAAGATACTACACATTTTATTTTCAATTGAAATGACATTGAAATGCGAGAATACTACACTTAATAAAAAATAAAATGAAACCAATTCCAAAATGTATTAAAGAATCTTATCCTAAGTATACAAACCTAACAACAATTACTATTCGAACCTACTTTATATTATATTAAATAATAATAACAATAATAATAATAATAATAATGCAAGGCGTTACATAGTAAGGGCGGCTGGCAGCCCTTCGCCTCCTCCGTTGCCAGCTCATCTTCCTCTGAGGCCTGGCTGGAGTTGCTCGAATCATGGCACCAGGACGGTTGGTTGCTCAACCCCCTGATCCGCCTCCTCCTCCGGGTGTTGCTGCTCCGTGTGTTTTAATATTGTTTTGATGTAGTCAAACCTAATAACATTTGCTTTTGATGAAAAAGATCTTATATTATATTAATGCAATAAGATACAAGATAGCTTTCAAAAAAAACGGGCGTTATGAGAGCACGCCCCAAAACCATGAGCAAACTAGGTCGAGCCTAGGACAACAAAATTCAAACTAGGCTAAGCGTAGGAAAGTACAACGAAAAAAAACATCTCCCTAACAAAAAACAAAGGAAAAATCAAGCAGCAACAACAAACATGCCGGAGGCGGGTGATCCTTATCATCCGATCGCCCCAAACTAAGCAGATCTTTTCCAGTGTCTATAATCTCCTAGCCCGTAACAGGTTCTTCCTTACGGTCAAATTCCTCACGCGTAGGAATGGCTAGGCTGAGCAACGGGAATTTTCCAAAGGATGGCAGGGGTGGCGGTGATTGCCAAGCGGCCTGGTGCAAGGTGATGGCAGGAGAGGAGAACCCCAACCCTACTAGTGAGTTGACGATTGCGGTGGAGACCTGCACCCATGATGCTAAGGTGGCGAGCCCCAGCCCTGTTGGAGAGGATAGGAGTGCGGCAGTGAGCCATGGCCTTGATGGTGCACAGGTGAAAGACTATGCCGATGACTCGGCCCTGAAGATTGGCGGGTGTGACTGAAGGCACGACGTTGGGATCTGCTACGTCGACCTCCACGAGATGAAGGTGAGGAGCGCCTTGTGGGAGTTGGACGCACTCAAGCAACGTTTCACGGGGCTTCCGCCCAGTGTTGCAGCAAATTCTAGAGGTGGTTCACCTCCAGAACCACCTTGTTTTCTTGGAATTTGATCTGCAGGAGCACATTAGAGATCACCATAGATTTATTATAAATTGAGAAAGATTGATCAATTGCAGAATTAGCAAAGAAAAAATTATTTTTTTCTTTCCATATCCAAAATAAGATCTCCCATCTGAAAACATGCCAAATCTGGGTGAACATAGGCAGGAGTTTGAGATTTTCTCCCAAGAGGATATGTTGCCAAGTGAAACAGTGGGACCGTGAGGGAAAGCAAAAAGTATGGATCCAGTTCCAGGCATTTTGAGCATTGGGACAAAATAGAAAGACATGCAAAAGTGTTTCCAGATGCCCACAAAAGGGGCATTTGGGAGATGGAATCCCAATTTGAACAAGACGAGCCCCGATAAGAATGCCTTGGTGTAGAATGCACAAAATAAAGTGAGCAATTTCGGGCCCCACACATATATTCCAAACATTCTCAAACCATCTACCCCAGGTAGACAGTGTGGCGTGAATTCCCCAATGAGAGTTAAGTTTGTCCACCATGGGCAAATGGGGTGAGAGCCATCGATATCCTTTGTTGGCTTTATAGTTACAGAAAGGGGTATCAACTTACCACTTCCAGTCTCTCCAGCAAGGGCGAGAAGAGTGTGTAAAAATCTTATGTAGCATGTGATCAAGAACTGAATTGATCATCGCATTGAAAGTATCCTGGTCTTGGTTAGAAAGTTGAAATAGAGCTTTAAAATCTGGCTAAGAAAACCATGATTGTGTGCCCTTGCAGAAGAAGTCCTCGATGGTGTGAATTCCACGTTTGAAGAATTTGAGCATGGAGATTCCTGGGACCTTTGCTAAGCATTGATCTTGGGATTGAAAAATTGGTGACCACCAGAGAGATTGTTGGTTAAGAGATAACTCATTGTGAAAGCCATCTCCTTTCCATAAAGGCCAGGGTTTAACACATTCCCATGCTTTCCAGATGCTTTTAAGCACAAAAGTGCCAACAATTTTGATAGGCACAAGGGTGATGAGCAAATTGACAAACCCTAAGCCTTTCCATACAGGGCGGCTGTAAGGAGAACCTTCATTGATGCCATGTCGTATGAGGACTTTCCAAGCTTCTTGGCCATTGATGCTTCTGATAATCCACTTGGCACATAGAGCTTGTCCTTGGCGTTGAATGTGGATAAGCCCGAGGCCTCCAGAGTTGCGAGGCAGACAACATATATCCCAAGCTACACGATGAAAACCTTTGCTAGTAGAGGCATTAGCCCAGAGGAAAGTTGTGAGCATATTTTCCAGCTTTTGGATGGAGGCCTTGGAAGGAACCCAAAAAGACAAGTAGTAGACATGGGTAACAGCTAGAACTTTAGAGCAGATTTGGAATTTTCTAGCCAAAGACAGAGACCTAGAAAGCCAGTATTCCAGTGTTTTTGCCACCTGTTGAATGACATAATGTCATAGATCAGATGGGGAGGCTTGAAAAGAAAAAGGAATATCTTAGAATTTGAAAATCTCACCATGCTGCAGAGTTTTCCAATCATATTTGGCAAGCCAGTTTGGCGTAGGAAGGAAAGATTGCTTGTAACACTGAGTTCTTCACCATTGAATGGATGAACTAGATACTAAGCAGAAAGTATCCAAACATTGCATAGCATTGTCAATGTTACTCTCATCCTCGATAAGCATAAGGAAGGAATCGTCCGTAAAATTCCCATTGAGGAGATGAGAATCGGGCTCCTCAGGTAGCGAGATTCCATACACAAGACCTTGAGCTTTGGCATGGGCTAAGAGATAACCAAATCCTTTGGCTGCTAGCACATATAGTGCAGGGGCAAGAGGACATCCTTGCATGTTAGATCAAAAAATTCCAAAGGGCTCTGAGCTAAGGCCATTGATGGAGATTTGAGCATATGCATTTGCAAAGAGCATATTGACGGTTTGAATAAAAATAGGTCCAAAGCCAAGGGTCTGAAGCATGGCGAGGATGAAAGGCCATTCAATCTGATCATAAGCCTTCTCAAAGTCAATCTTGATAAACATAGCAGTCTGATGAGATCTGCGAGCCCATTCCATGCCTTCCTAAACCGTGATGATGTTATCCAGGATGAAACGCCCCTGTATGAAGCCTGTTTGCTCTGGTTGAATAATAACATGAAGAATATTGCGTAATCGTAGAGATAATGCTTTGGCAATGGTTTTGTAGGAGACATTTAGCAGCATAATCGGCTGCCAACAAGTGATTTGCTCGGGGTCGCCTTGCTTAGGGATAAATATGATGTTCCCCTTGTTAATGCATGGTCCTAGGGAGTGGTTTTGAAACCCTTCTAGATAGACTTGAAAAAGGTCTTGCCCGACAGAATCCCAGAGAGTTTAATAGAATTCACACGGGAACCCGTCGCAACCCGACGCTTTATCATTAGCCATTTGCATTGTGGCTTTGTGGAGGTCTTTAATGGAGAGCATTCTTTCACAGATCACCTTTTGTGTCTCTGAAAGCTTGTATGGCACAACCCCCAAACATTAGTCAAGAGCGGCTCAGTGAGCTGCGGAGGGTGGCTGAGTTTGACAAATGATCTTGTAATGGCGCACAAAGGTTTGCAACATAAGTTACGGATCAGTAATTCGAGATCCGTTGTCTGTGATAACTCGAATCTGTTGAGAAGGCTTTCTAGCTCGAAGAGAAAAAAAGAATTCTTTCGAGACCCGATCTCCAACCTTAAGCCAATGCATTTGAGCCCGGAGCTGAGCGCCTCTGACATTATAGTTGTCCGCAATTTGGATTTGATGCCAGAGCGTTGTAACTTAAAGTTGCAAAGCGTCAGAGAAGGGATCACCTTGAAGTGCCATCGTCACCCGGCTGAGAACCGAGGTGTTAGTGGCGTATTGGTGGTGCCGAATTTTTGCCACCTAACAGCTATAGATTCTAATAAATTTGGCAGTCCGAGTCAGCACATCTTCCCACCATTGTATTCAGTTGGATTGCATGGGTGGATGAAATTGCTAACAGTGACTGGGTCTTGGAATTAAATTCCAAATCCGCTTGATATGATTGACAGTGGGGCCATGTTGCATCAAAACCGTATTAAGAAAGAATTGGCCTTTATGACAAAATGGGCGCGCATCATGCCAATAGATACGAAATTGTATAGGGGAGTGGTCCAAAAAGGACAAAGTTAGGCATAACCTCCACTGGCATGGAATAAATACTATCAAACTAAAAAAAATTACGCTGACAGCATGACATTGTCAAGCCATTTAAGGATGTGATCTGTCCCTCCACGGAGATTAGACCATGCGTACCAAGCTGCAGAGGTGGGAAAGCGAGATGTGTTGGGATCAAAGAATCCAAATTTATTTCGCATGAAGTACCACACTTCCCTTTCACTAGTTGTCCACCTCATAAGCAGGTGGCCACATTTATCATTTAGGGACTCAACCATATTAAAATATCCACTTATTACCTAGTAGGCATCGGGAATGGAGTTGGCTATCCATCGCCACAGATCGACCCTTTCGGCCGCATCATTCGAGGCGTAAATATTAATAAGCCCAAAAGGGCGGCCCTCGATATTAAAGAGGACCCAAATGATACGGTTGGTGGGGTCGATTCCATGATCAATTAATAAGGGCCGCCATTTAGGAGCAAAATGTGAAAATAATCCCCCATGCCATGCTTCATGATTGCTACAGAAAGCCAAGCTGTCAAACCAGATGGACTTGCATACCATCTACAACTGAATACCTGTAATTTTAACTTCCTGCAAAAACAAAACATCTAAATTTGCACATCGTTGTCGAGTTTCATGCACCACATACTTACGACAGGAGTATGTGAGACCCATAACATTCCAAGATAGACAATTCATGGGAAACGTTGGTCAAGAGCCATATCCCCATCCTCCAAGCCCTTACGGGCATCATATATATTGTGCATGAATCGAGTAGCGTTATGCTGTAAAAATTCCTACAGGTCAATTTTTTTCCGTTCGGAATACTTAATGTTGTATTCCGCTTCAGTGGAATCCACACTGCGTGTTGGGCTATGGTCTTAAGAGATGCAAGGTGGACTTCCAGGCCGTTTGGAAGGTCCTTGTGAGTTGCTTGAAAGCAAGAAAGGAACTGAATGTGAGATGGGGACGTGAGAAACAGAATTTGTCTAATCCATGAGAACCGATGCCGCAAGGGGTGTGTTGGAGTACTTTGGTAATGGGGTAGCCAAAATTACAGCAGCAGCTGGTTCCTTAGCAACAGTCATTGGTTCCTTGGCAGCAGTTGTAGGCTCCTTAGCTGACGTATTGTGAAAATGTTCCTTAACAGCTGGTTCCTGATGGCCATGGGAGCTAGAGGCTTTAGATTGTTAGGCTTTGTTCTTGTTTCGTCGGCCCCCGACAATTTGCCAACCTTCCTCCTATTGGGATTTGACTGGCTCGGGAGCGGTTTTTGCCATAGGGTGGTTACAAGGAACATTAAGCGGGCAATTCCTGATCTTGTGATCAGATGCTTGACAACAGAAGCAAGTGTTGAGTAGATTGATATACATGACCCACTGGGAGTAGCGTTTATCGCCCATTTGAATATCCACAAATTCTTTGAGATCCTGTGAGAGATCAATCTCAACGCATACTCATTTCTGGGGACGAGCATGGTAAAATTTATTGGCTTCCATGCATACAACCCACCCAGAGAAGCGACAATTTGCGACAGAAAATGAACGCAGGGAAAAGGTAGCCCAGTAAATTCAATCCAAATAGACACTTTAAGGGCGGTATACTCAGATACCACAAAGTCTTTGTGCCAAGGTGTTAAAATGAGTTGCGAGTTGCGAACATACCAAGTAGCTTGCTTAGCCAAAATATTGGGCGCGTTCACAGGGTCAGAAAAGCGAAAAAGAAAGAAATCCTTGGTCATATTTTGGACACTATCCAAACGGACCCCATGGGGGGTCCAGACTATGTTAGCCCAGGATTTAAGCATGTTTTTAGAGGAAATTCGACCCACAAAATACCCAATAAGGCAAACTTGTTCTAACCATAGACAAGCAACATTAGATTCAGGAATGGGCAGAACTACATCCGGAGGAGAGAGATTGCCTCGTGAAAAACCTTCGAGACAAATTTCCTAGGGCGCTTCGTCGGCGGTGCCATCGCTCGCTCCACTATCTCGTACTACGGTTGAAACAACCAAGTTTGAAGATGGTGAGATCATGATATAGGGGACACCCAGAGGGCGAAAAACCCTAGGAGAGACTATAGCAATAAATTCCCGTAGAGTCCGAAAAGACCGCGGTATGACGAATAGAAAAGGGAAACCCTAGAAACGCTGACTCCAATTTTATGCCGGAGTTGCAAAACGTTCTTTCCTTGTCCAAAAATCTTAATGTGTTCTTTTTAAACCTAACAACAATTGAAAACAAACACTCATGACATTATTTCTTTGGCACAACTTTTTTCTCATTTCTTTTTAGTGACGACAAACAATAAACCCCACATGTTTGTTTTCAACTTCGTGCCTTCAATGGAATCTGTGACTACAAAAAAACCAAAGACACCGTCCACCGTTTATAAAAGTACACACAAATTAGGAAAATAAAAACAGGACCACGTGGAAAATCTCTTGTTTCTTTTGCTATCGCAAGCAAATCTATAATAACGACAGCAAAAACAATGGGAATCTGTCGTCGTGGCTCCGTGTTGACCGGCTTGCGTCTAGAAATACTTAACAATTCCAGGTTGGAGAAGTCTTCACTTCTTTGAAATTTGACGGCAATTTGTTGCCATTTATTTGTAATTAGAGTTATCTATGAATCATAAAACTACACGCTCATTCTCTGCAAATCCATGCATCGCATTTGAATCTAATTTAATGTAATCTAAATAGAAATTCATTAAATAGAGGGAATGTCAAATGCATTCTGAAAAGAAATTTAAAAAGAGAAAAATTAATGAGAAATAGTTATTTAACTATGTGAAAGATATAGATTCCGAAATCAATAATATATACTTATTATAGTGTTGTCTTTTAAGGCTTCATAAAGTTTCTGAAGTCAATTAATTAGAAATAAGCGGTAATTTAAACATGATGGTGACTTCTTCTTTATAAATATTCTTGTATAAAACATAAGAGAAAAGAATTGTATCAAAAATTAACATATCGAATATGAATACTTATTGTAACCAGAGAAATATAACAATTTTAATTAATCAACTTAAAAACAATTTACATAAAACTCAAATCAATTATTAACTTATAAATATAAATCCACACCAAAAGACACTTACCAATTTTATTATATGGCAGAGAAAAACATGAAAGTAACACAATAGTACAAAACTTCAAATAAAATAAACACACATCTTAGTTTTGTCGGTATAGGTTGGAATTTTTTGTAAGGTAATAAATTCTAAGTTATGTTGGTATTGGTTGGGATCATTTGGAGCTGATGAACTGCTTGATATTGGGAGGAATTTGAGATAGAAACGCCTCTAGATTTCTGGTTAGGTCAATTTCTTCTAAATTTTGGTGGGTAAATGAATGGTTACTCGCGTTTTTTTCAATTTTATCTTTCGTCGTGGAGCCAACTTTCTGACTCAAACCCATGACTCGGTACTAAACCAATGACAGTTCTAAAGAGTAACTTCCAGACAAACGTTGTAAGATAAGCAGTAATATTATATAAAATTCAATGACGACTGCAAGACTGGGACTCGTTCAATTGTGCTGATTGAGTCAATAATGAAAATTTGAAATGTTGGTGTAAAAGGAATTCCGTGTGGATTCAATACCCACTATTTTGTTTGGTGTGGCAGGGGAGTTTTCCATACTGTCAATTAATTTGGTCTGTCGTCTATGAAAACACGCAACTGATTACAACTATGGGTTGATTGATTGCAGTCGGCGCCACCTGAGCTTGACAAATAACCAAAATTGTGTACAGTTGAATCATATGACATGTCTGTTCGGAGATATTCTCTACCTCAAAAAAGAACATACCCAGAAAGAAGAGCTTGCCCTGTTTCACGAATTTATATATGTTGGTATGTTTCTGTAATTACCTGCAATTTTTTCTGTTTACAATTCATTTAGTTGGAGAAGGAAAGCATACTCTGTAACCAACCAGTGCTTGTTCGGCCAAAGAGGCGTTATTTGGGTGCCTTGAAACCCTTGAATTTCTATTTATTAGGAAATCTATCTCTGTAAAACTACCCAAAAATCTTAGGAATGAATAGCACAGCTTAATTCAATGCAGACATGGAAGATAGGATTAGCAGCAGCCCTGTCAGCTGCTGCAATCATAGGCTGCATCCTTTACATAATATGTCATAGGTATTTTTCTAAAAAATCAAATCCACAGGTAGCCCTTGATGAATCCACAAGTAGGCCCTCTCCTAACCCTAACCTGAGACACAGTAACAAAGTTGGAAAAGTGTGGAGGAGCCGAAGTCATCATTATCATCTGCAGGGCTTCAGTTGGAGAGACCACCCATCCCTAATTGCAGAGATAGTTGAGCATGGGTGGGTCACTTTTGGGTTTACAAAAACATATACTCCCTCATCTCCTGGTAACTTTTGGGGTATTTACAGCCGTTTTTCTAATAGAGGAGGGGTTGAAGCTGAAATCACCTGGGAAATGGAGTCAGGGGCTGATTACTTGCAGAAAATTAGGTTGCATCCGGGATTACCCACAAAGAAAAACATGAATGTGTTGCTACCTGTTCAATCTATGCAGGCTGCATTGCCTCTCCCAGGACCCTCATTTGGGGAACTATCTTTTCCTCAGGAGGCTTATTTTGAGATTACAATATTGGCAGAGAATGGAGTACACTCTGAAAGTTTTGAAGAAAATGACGTTTCTAAACTCATATCACAGCCATTCAGTTCAGATAAGCATTTGCAGCATATGAGCTCTGTGATGACACCAACGAATGTCAGTGTTGATTTGGAATCCAATTATAAAGTGGTTGGTGTGGGGAAGAAGAGTCCCAGAAGCAGTTACAAGGACACACATTCTCAATTCACTAGCCTGGATCCTACAGACAGTCCTAAGGTTTTATCTCTGGGGCTTGCAGTTGGTGGGAGAGCCCTGTATCGGCTACCAGGTTGCGAGCCAGGGTCTGTTGGATTTCATTCAACTGGATTTGTCTTCCTAAATGGTAAGTTGTCCTCTCATGTATGCCTGATTTGCAATGAAATTCATCTATAAGAAATTCATTTGTATCTAATTTTAATTTGAGTTGAAGTTATTTGGACTTATTGCTCATATAAATTGAATTTCAGCTGGTGAGATTTGGGGTTCAAACCCCATGCCACCTGAGTTAGGTGCCAATGTCCATACCTTTGCTTGGGGGAATGCACAATCATTAAGAAAA
Source organism: Taxus chinensis (assembly GCA_019776745.2). Taxonomy (NCBI): domain Eukaryota; kingdom Viridiplantae; phylum Streptophyta; class Pinopsida; order Cupressales; family Taxaceae; genus Taxus; species Taxus chinensis. The sequence goes on from CM034154.1 coordinate 98,974,620, forward strand.
GCAGAACTGTATTTCGTTTTCCTGTTTCAAAATAGTCACCCAATGTATAGAATTAGAAAATGGATGCATAAATAAGTCAACAATTTCCCCTGATTTTATATGGGACGACAGCCACATGTGTTATGGGCTGAAGAAATGGTTTGAAATCAAAATTCCAATGGGAAGAATCTTTGGGCTTCTGGCTCTGGTTCATTTCAGTATTAGGGTAGTGGTCCAATGTCTACTAGAATAAACATATGCTATTATCAGTGAGTTTCCTTGTTTAAGAAATTAGGCATGAACAATAAACTTCTGGATTCATCTGCCTAAAAATGTTTTTGTCCAATGTTTCAGATCCCACTACAGGATCCATTTTAAGGGGAATAAGGATTGAAGCCGAGATGAATCCCCTCCTTATTTCCCTGAAGATGAATCCAATGGTGGAAACAAAATGTTCACAAAAACATTTTTATTCAGAAGACTACAGAAGAATAGTAGTCATTATTACACAGCAAAGAAACCAAGTTTAAAATTAAAATTGGGCATGTTCTTTCAGCACAATAATTTTATCTTGTTATCACAAAATAGACTTGGTCTTTCCCTCCACAAGATCTTCTAGTATGGGTCTTGAAAAACCTTTGGCTTTCGCTGTAACAGGTCATTAGCATCCAACCCTGTCTAGCTATTTGATGGTCTTTTACTGCTAACTTGCTAAGCATAAAATACATATTTCTGAAGGTATCATCAGGGTACTTGGAGGGTAAAAGAATTAACAATTGATAAAGCTTTGGCCTAGAAACAAATCAAATCAAGTGGATATCAGCCACACATTTAAAGTGTTTGTGCCTGTGACATTTCACTAGATAAAATACAGGATGGCATGCCCTTTCTATCATATAGTGATGCAAAAGCCCAAGCTGTTATGCAAAAAGCAGCGTAAATTTTAAGACTCTCCTAAAAAATCATAAATATTATTTTGTGAATTTTTAAAAATGATTTTCAAAATCTTGGCAAATGCCACGAATTGAAAGGAAATACTGTCGGCCGATAGCAACTGTGGGCTGGTTGCATTATGCTACCGTCCAGAAGCATAATGCTACTGGCTGGTGGCAAACAGTAAAGGCGATTTGAATATAAAAATTTGGTTATTACTGTAAATGCTAGGCAAATCAACCCAAAAAATTAACTTACAACCAAAAAATTTAAGTGAAATAGCAAAAGACCTAACACCTCAAAATTAACCAAATCCAAATGTCAAAAACTCAAATAAATTTACGCTAACAAAAAGTAGATTGAAAAGAAAAAGTCCAAGCTGATGTGTTTTGAATGATCCATTCTATTTTAAATGCATTTTTTCGGTTACATCAGCATTGACCAGACTACAAAATTCAGACAACTCAACACATTGAATCTGCTTCTCATTATCATGGACGGTGGAATCAAATTTTCCACTTCAAAAATATATTTTTAATAGCTATATATACATAGGTTGAATCTTTCATGCTAAATTTCCATGGACTGGTTAGGACTCAAACCTAGGTAAGACCTCTTATGTTCTTCTCATGTGCTCTACCGCATAGTTCCTCATCCTCCTGTCATTTAGAATGTGAATTGTTTTCCCACACTTCAGGGCCGCTCTTAGCCTTGTTGCTTTGTCATATGTCATATTTCCATGGACGAGTTAGGACTCAAACCTAGGACCTCTTATGTTCTTCTCAGGGGCTCCACTGCAGAGCTCCTCGTTCATTTTCCTGTGGTTTGGAATGTGGATTGTTTTCCCACACTTCAGAGCTGCTCTTAGCCTTGTTGCTTTGCCATATGTTATGGATGACTGGAAATTTATTGTTTAGATACTGCAGTACTTTCTGTCTATTAATCAGGAGTATCAATTTTGTTAAAAGATTGAATTTAAATTGTAAGCAATGTGAATTGAAAGTAAATGTGGGTGTTGGTGCAGGGATGGTTCATCTGGATGATAATCAAGAACAGCATAAATCAGCTTCTAAAAAGCGTGCTTGGGGGGATTTAAACACTGTCATTGGATGTGGTTTTGATCCTGCTAACAAGAGAGTTTTCTACACATTGAATGGTGAGCAGGTTTACTCTCTGATTTGCAATGGAGACGAGTTCCATCATCCTCTGTATCCAACAATTGCAGCCAATTATGATGTGACTGTGTTAGTGAATTATGGGCAGAAGCAGTTTGAGTGCTTGCATGCCAATGACCAAAGAGTGGCCAATCCATGCTTCAGAAAACCACCACAAACGAGTTCTCTACAACTTGTTTCAAGATCTGTTAATGAGGACAGTGGTGAATTTTTCTCAATGGGTAGAATTGATGCACAGTGGCTAGGAAATCTTGAGAGGTCCAATTCAGGTATGCTACACAAACACCTATATTCCGAGACTGACTCTGATTTTTTTGAGATTCGTTTTGATGAAAATAATCAGTAGATACAGAGAATTTGTCAGTGCAGAGAATTCTTTATGCAGATGGGTAGCATTTCTTTATGCCAACCAAATCTGTGTAATTTTTTATCCTATTGGAAAATGTATATTGTGACTAAGAGTCTTCTCTGTACAACTAGGTGGTGATATTATTTTCCAAAAATACACATTGCTTTTTTTTCGGTGGGTTGAGCTAAATCTAGACTGGTTGGGCTGCCGAATCTAAATTAGATTGTAATTTATGTGGGATTTTTATCCATGTGTATATAAATCATTATTGCATCTAAAGTTTTATTTAGATTATTTTATTTTTTCTCATTTTTACTCAAATGTGCTTAAATTATCTCAAGATGATCGAAATTCAAAATCATTAGTGTAATCACATTTTTAAAATAATAATTGCGAGAGAAGGGATCTCGCTTAAGACATCATATTAAGGATAAATAGATTGTAATTAGTGCATATACCATCTCTGATGTAGTCGTGACAAAGGTTCATAGTTATGGGATGTCTTAGACCATGCAGTTTTCGTAATACTCAATGAAATACTATGTATAAAATGCAGTACACACAAATACAAACACTAAGCATGGAACTTTGAACTCAATAATATTTATTCAATCACAGAAAATAATATATGATAACATTAACATAAGCAGTTATTTCATACGTGTGATGTTCAACAAACTCTAGATCTTAATATCTGCTCGCTAACTTGTAGTCTTTGCAATTATAACACTAAAACACAAGTAACACATTGAACTGATTAGTCTAGGCTATAACATCAATCGTGAGGGAGTCATCCCTAACACAAGATTAGTGGCATGTTTATATAATGCAAGACCCACCTACTTATAATATCACATGAGATCTACAATTGACTCATAAGACCCTACCATTCATCCCAATCTTTAAGTAAGGGAGGACCCAACCACAACTCGATGCAAATTGAGTTGGCTCAACAATTATAATTATTAGATTATGTAAAATCTATGTTGTCTCATATAATCACACATAACACTATGCTTTGAATGGATCCACTAAATTCTTGCATGCTATCTCAATAAAATTCCAATGAATTTGAAATTCAAGTGTATATGTGTGCCATCAAATGCATCAGATAGGCTTTTAGAAAAGCTTGATGTGTTACCACACACAAAATATATGACTCTGCAGGGTACTATACTAGTCATCTTCCGTTGCACCAAGTGATGAAACCTTGTGTCATAGATCTTAAACTCCTTTTGATATGTGGAACTCAATTATGAACTCTAAGAAATATAGAGATCCTTGTTGAAGTCTTATAGCAATATTGCAACCACTTTGACCAACTAGTTTGAAAATACTTGCACGGTTCCACTAATAATGTGGAACACTACATTTATTCTTGCGGGATAGAAACTATGTGCAAAATACAACATAGATCACTACTACCTTAGCGCTTAAGCAATCGACAATGAAACATTACAAAGGATGCTCACATGGAATAGACAATAAAGTCACGTGCAAACAAAACTTACATAAACTAAACTATAATGTTTTTGGGTGATACAAGATTGCAAGTGACTTTGAATGCTCATGCATCATAGATCCTAGGAAACAATAATATCATAAGCTCTGATGATGGTAATTTTTGTTTCACAATTTTGAATGTACTTATCCAAGTCACATCTTTAATGTCTCCCACCTTTTGTTTGACCAAATTTTCTTTGTTGTCCTTATTTTGTGTCTGCTTTCTTGTCTGGTGTCGATCACTCGTTCCACCTCATTATGTTGTTTCTTTGGCATATGCCTTCTCCACTCAATCTTTGATTCCAATTTTGAATTTGTGTTTTTACCTTCATTTTTTGCATCATGATATGGATATAAATATTCCACATTGAATATAGGTGAAATATAAATTCCTTTTAGTAACTTAATTTCATACATGCGTTCTTTACAAACTTCTACAACACTTTGCATGGTCCAATCTTCTTCACCTTCAATTTGTTGTAAATCCATTTTGGAAACATCTCCTTCCATAAATGTGTTGACCATGTCTCCTACTTGATATTCAACTTCCCTTCACTTGATGTTTGCGCGTAGCTTATACTACATGAACTTCTCTCCAATTGTTTGTGCACTTGATCACACACATCTTTCATATGTTTTGTAAAATATTTTTCATCCACACTCTTTATGTTCATGTTCCTTATTTCGCACAATTCTACAACACCTCTCAAACTCAAACTACACACAATTTAAAATTGTGTCTTTCTTGTACTCTTTTCCATTGAATTATTATATGCAAACTCAACTTGCACCAAAACATTATCCCATGTACGTGGCTTATCTTCAATCAAACATCTTAACAAATTTCTTATGACAACCTCTACTTGTCTATATATTTGTGGATAATATGTAAAACTGAATTTCAACCTTGTGTTTAGTTTCGTCCATGATGTTCTCCATAAATTCCCTACAAACATAACATCCATGTTTGATACAACAGTTCTTGGAAATCAATACAATTTAACAATCTCCTTAGAAAACAAGCTAACAATATTAGTTGCATCACTACTCTTCTCCCTGCCACAAAATGTTTCATCTTCGAAAATCTACTTACTACTATATATATGAAATCATTCCCTTTTGTGTTTTAGGAAATACTACAATATAGTCAATACTAATATCTTCCCATTGTCCCTCTGGTATAGGTAATGGCTGATATAAACCTACATTTGAACTTTTTCCCTTAGCCAATTAACATAATTTGTATCTTGCACATACTTGCGTACAATTGAACTCGTCTATGACTAGAAATGTCTTTCTATCAGCTACACATATGTTTTATCATATCCGAAGTGTCTTTCCAATTCACCACTATATTTTCCTTTCACTAAGTTTTCATGCATTGAACCTTTATTTATGTACACATTTTTGCTTCTTTGAATAAAAATCCTTTCTAAATATGAAAGTATAATCATGGAGTTCTATTTCCAGACAATGGTTTGGCACATGTCTTACATTCCTCAGTAAAATCCTCATCTTCATTATGTTGTGTCTTCATTGAATCAAATCCTAAAACTTCAACTTTCAATTCATTAAAAATAAAAATAAAATCTACTCAAAGAATCAACAACTCTATTGTATTTATTACTTCTATACTCCAACTCAAATGAATAACTTTGCAAAAACTCCACTTGCTTCATGTGTCACTATTTCATGTTACCCTAACTATTAATGAACTATGTTTGATGATCCATATATGAAACAAAATAATTGCATAGTAAATAATGATTCCATTGCTTCAAATCTTGCACTATTATATAGAACTACTGATCATATACATAATATTTATACTTTTCATCATTTGGTTTCTCGCTGAAAAATGCTACGGGTCTTCTTTCTTAACTTGACATAACTCCTATTGCGGGTCAACTAGCGTCACAATCCACTTGAAAAATATTACTAAAATCTAATAGTTCCAACACTTGTGTTTCATTTACTTTCCATTTCAACTACTCAAAATTATATATAGATCTTATTTTTCACTCTTACTTAATTTTCTCTTCACAAACACCATCGGTGCATTAACCCCTCGAGTAATGTCTCGTGAGGTATTTACAAGAGCAAGGCATGCCAAAAGTGTTTGGGTTGGTTAGCGATATATGTGAGATAAATTTGATGTGTAGTCCTTGATACCCTAGGTAGCATATTCTTTATAACACAAGTTGTCATCCTTTTACTACCTCCTTTAACATTTCTTTACTATCTTCTAACTATCACTTGCATATCTACTTACAACACCTTCATATCTCCATCAAATCACCTTCACACTAGTTTTTGATTCTTTCCTTCACCTCTCAATCCTCTACTTATGAAACCATGATTTATTATTATCAAGAGTTGACAATATCGACCATGGTTGATATCATTTAGATGTATTTTTCAATGGTTGATTGCATCGACCATGGTCACTGTCATTGGATATGAAAATTTGTAATGATTAATCATGACCTCTATTTATAGGCATCCTTTAATAGAATTTTCAAATCATCCCGTCATCATGCATCAGTGTGCTTGTGCTTTCCAAGTTTCTCTTAATGTCTTCAAGTTTTAGGACTAATCTTACCTACACTTGGAGGGTTATCTTTGGAGCATTAGATCTAAGACACTCAAGAATAGGATTTGTACCAACAAAATTCACCAAGTCTTAGGATTCCATAGCCATGGTTTACTTAGGTCTTCTTTCTATTCATCTTGTGATCCCCCACATCAAATCTCTTATTAGGTTTTACTAACCCTAGGGGGATCAATGCACCAATGGTGTCTTCACAAAGGTAAGTATCTCTAACTTTCATTTTCCTTATGATATATTCTCATTAGGTTTATTATGATTGATGTATCATATACATAGACTATGATAGAGTAGCATATTATTTGTCTATTGTATTATTTTTTATATATTCTCTTTCCTTACATTTTCCCCTTGGCTTACAATCCCTATCTTTATCGTATAGCCCTCGTTGAGATCTCTCTAGATGCACTTATTGATTTTCTTACAATCAAGACACTAGTAAGATTCCATCCCCTATCAAGACTCTAAAAAGTGTTAGCTTTCAATTTAGTTAAATTTAATGTTTTGTGGTAATTTGTATTATTAGAATTCATTCCAAGTAGACATTATTCATCATTGTCTTCTTGTGTCATTTTTATTAAAAATTCCAATAATTTCAAATTTGTTTGTAAGAAGGAGCATTTTTGGTTTAAATCGACACCCATTTTGATCAAAATTGTGGGGGAGTCATGGAAAAATTAAGTCTTGTTGAGCAATTTGAAGGAAATTTTTTTCATACATGGAAGATACATATGCAATTACACCTGATCAAAAAATACCTTTGGGATGTCATCAAACCAAGTGTGGTCATACTGACAAGTGCAAATGATCTAACCAAATGGATCATCAAAGATTAAAAAAGCATTGTGGACTATTGGTCTTGGCTTGTCAAAATTTTACCTACATCATGTGGATTTCACGAAGTCAACAAAAGAAATTGGGATTCACTAAATAAGTTGTTCAGAAGTAGAAAGTGCAAAGACGCCATTAAAGTAACAATTGTATGTGTTGAAAATGGAAGAAGGGAAAAAATGATAGATCATATAATTAAATTTAATTTGTTACTAAATTAGTTAGTAACCATTAATGAAAAATTAAAATATGATGATGACAAAGCAATAATTCTAAATAACATGCGTAGTAGTTTTCCCAATATGGTCTTTACTTTACGCAAGGTGAAAATTAGCTTGGAAGGATTCATCTCAACTTTACTTGATGGAAACTCAAATGAAATATTTGAACTAGAAAAGGTATTATATGTCAAAAACAAGGAAAGTAAATCTTCAAAAAAGGGCAATACAATTCAAAGCATATTCCTCCAAAAGGAAAAATCAATTGTTACTATTGTAAAAAAAAGGACATGTAATTTCAAAATGTTAAAAGAGGGCACATGATCTTCTGGATGATAAAATGGATCAAAAGGCCTAGTTAGCTGAAGAAACTAATTGGAAAGAATATTCAAATGATGAAGAACTATTTTTCCCTAGTGATGAAGAATTTATGTAGTAAATAATTTCAATTCAACTCAGAGGTTGGAGGCATTGGAGGAAGGAGGCTAATTAGTGCCTCTCGTCAACTACTAACGATGAGGTCACATTTTGTTTTAGTGGCACTTTCTATATTTTTAGTTGTTTGGTTTGTATAGTGTGTGGAAAACAAAACATTATAATCATTCCCTTAAGGAGAATGTGGCTATCATTGAATTTGTAAACAATTATATAGGAGGGTAGCTGACTACAAAGTTCCTTTAACTACTAGGCTTATTGGAAATGTGATCGGATGGTGATAAGTTCACTGTGGTAAAGCAAGTGATCATGTGCAACAAGATCCAGATAGTAGTATGAAAACCTAAAAGTATGCATTGACATATAATTTTATTTCCATTTTTATGGTGTGCTTCTTCCCAGTGTTCACCTTAAGGGGTTAATGTCAACAATTAATAGTGTTCACACTAAGGGGGTGAATGTTAGGAATTAATAGTGTTCGCACAAATAACGAGTGTGTGTAATTATATTATCTATGATAATATAATAATGCATTGTAATTACAATTATTTATGGAGTTATAACAACCAACATAAATATATTTTAGTGTGTTACGAGTTGTTCTCACAACTTGTATATTTTGTACATGAGTGGTTATAGGATATATAAAAGCTCACCTATTATATCAGAGATACAACACCTATAAATTTTTAACCTATCCATATGAAATGTAATATGAAGGTTTATTATTGGAACTCTCTGTGTTTGGCTCATCTATTGTTTACATTAGATCCGCCGATATTGAAATCCTTTGGCCATATCTTGCTTGTGTTTTTTTTCTCTATAAGGGTTTTCTTTCTATGTCCTAATCTATATTATTGAGAAGAGAAAGAGGATAACCTATAGACCTTATTATCCCACATACATTTTTGTAAACCCAACGTGAACCTTACACCACTATGAGTGAGTGATCTTCATGTTATATTTTATTTCCTTGATATCAAATTTTATCTCACCTATTTTCCCTTCTATATTTTAAGCTCAATTCTCATGCAATTTTCTTAGAACCTTAAATGCAATCTATTTTCGATAAAAAAGTATACCGGAAATTAATTAATCCTTCCACCTGACATAAAAGGTCAAGTTGGAATCAAACCAGTTTGATCGTGAAGAAACTTAAGGATAGATTAAGCGTGGGTAGTTTAAATATAGGTTAATCGTAGACAAACCTAATATTCTAGAGTAATTTCTATCTTCCAAAAACTAAATATAATATACAAAACAACAACAAAGAAACAAAACAAACAAGAAATGTGAACAACAAGATCATTTATCATTAAGTCCAATAAAAGATGAGATCGTACAAGTAATGTGATAATATCATTTATCAAAAGGTTTTTAAACAATGAAATCACTTATCAATAGGACCAAATTATTTTTCCAAGAAATATTATTAAACCTTTATCCGAAAAAGTGAAGTCTACTAACAAGATAACCTCTTGAAAAGGTGAATCAAATAAGTGATAATTTATTCATGATCTCGTAGTGTATTTATTGATCACGTAATGCAACTTGCCTTAAAGCTGAAATTTAAAAACAACTCACAAAAAATGCACATAAACAAATTAGTCACAAGATATGACACATTTACACAGTCTTTAAAACCAAATGAAAGATAAATAAATTAATGAGAAACAAATTTGTAACATAGAAAGTGCAATGCTTGTCAAGACAATATATGAAAAGAGTTATGATCATATCAAAATGCCAACATGGCTATCAATATGCAAATATCTCAATATTGGAGTAAAAATGACTTTTCATGGCCTACTCAGGATATGACAGATCAAAATATGCAATCAATTTTAGATGAGATACAAAATAATTAAAGTAGATAATCAATAAAATTATATTATAACTGAATATTTTAGTCACAAAATCATGCATGTTAGACATTATTTATCTGTCTCATACTACTATTTAGAAGGTTCTTGAGTGAAGAAAGTACTAATTAACCCTTGTCTTTTGGCCATCTTGTTTTATTTTATTTCGTCATTACTGACCTCTTGCACCCATATGCTCAGTTATCTTTTGTCATCCTACGTCATTTTAGCCTCGATTAGGGCACCCATATTAGTATTGGGGCACCCCGGTCCTTTTTGCACTTTCCAGCCACTTTTTAGGCTCTTTCTAGTCATTTGAGGTCTTTATCTTTCTTGTTGTCGGCCTTTTTGAGCTTGATTACTATATTAGACCAAGAGAACCCTATAAATATAAAGTTATGAGACCATAATGAGGGACCTAGCATCACTTACTACTATCACTCATCTAGAGTTGCATCCATCTATTGCATTGGAGATCACTTTTATCCACATAGCTTCATCATCAAGGCACAAGGCTGGGACATATGCATCACACTTCATAGGGGGAGGGATTCTATTATATTCCATACACACATTTTATTATATTTTCTACACATTTTTTTCTTACTACTTAATAAAGTGTGACTGACACAAAAGCAACTTAGGGCATGTTCACACACACTTGCACATAAAACTACATTGGGTTTGAGATGTAGTCCAATGCTCAGTTAGTAAGTCCACCATTGTGGCAGTTCAAGTCAGTTCGACCCCTTCATATGAATTTTTATTTTTTAGGGTTTAATGTTTGTTTTGGGGTCTTACATGTCTTTCTTTCATCTTGGATTATTGGCAACATCTGGCACGGGACAACGAATCTGATGCAATACACAATGAAGGCTCCAGATCATCTTCCAGCCTTGTGAATCTAAGTTTTAGACCTTTTGCACAGACCAGGGTGCCTAGATTGCATACCAGAGCACCCGCAAGTGCCCCAGTCCCTCTTCAAGTGCTCCAATCCAGCTAGATCCTCCAGATTCATCCTTTTCAGGACTTCTGCAAAGTCATTCCTACTTCTGATTTTTCCAGTCATCACTGCGACGCTGTCCTGTAAGCATCTTCTATTCAACTTCTTTCCTCTTCCTTCTTGCACATTAGGGTTATCATTTAATTTTCCATAGTTTCTTATATAGTTTACATGCTTCTTTGCTACATTTATTTATAACTGTTCATAGCTTAGATTAATTATCCCTACACTACATAATTAGTTAATTTTAGTTAATCATTTTGGTGAACCTGACCGCTTTCGTGCTTTCGATCCTTATTTTTCATCTATCATGACTCCCATAGTTGCTCAAGTCTCTTTATCTACTTTACTTAAGAGATATCCTCATTTCCAGGATGCTTTGCAAAAATCCCTAGACACCTTATATCTTGAGGACAACACGCCGTTGTATGAAATAAATACTCTATTCTATCGTTTATCTGACGACCCTAGTCCTAATGTTCCTTAATCTAATCAATCCATATTAAACTCAATTCAAGATCTCCATGCTTTATTTCAAGACAAATTTTAGGCTATGGAATCAACTACTACATCCCTCAAAACTAAAATTCAACAGCTTAAGGATGCTTCTTAATCACAAGTTTTTTCTACATCTTATATGCAATCTATGTCCACTACTTGTCATCTAGCTGAACCCCAAGACATGTCATTTCCTGAGCCTCTCATATTTGAGCATAATACTAGACCACATGACATTCTTATTCATCTCCTTAGTCATCATTTGATCCTCTACTGCATACTCATTACTATTCTCCTTATCGAGTAGCAGAATATCAAGGTCATCCATATTGCAATTATCATCGAATCAATGGATATAATGATAATGATTGCCACACTTTTCCATGAATAATAAAGCATCTTGAGCGTCAAGGTATTATTTCATTTGTTGCGCAACATTTTGTTGCATGCCTACCTCCACTTCCTACACCATGTTATGCGAATACTAGTGAGCCTCCTTCTAATATTTCTACGAAAGTTCCCGATGATTCTCTTATTCATTACATGCTTGATATTGATCATCCCTCACACCTGCATAATTATTCTTCTCTAAGTCATAAAAATGCTTCTCATATTTCTGATGTTGCTTCTTCTCCTCTTAATGAGCATCACACCATTGTTTCTCATGCGCCTTCTTTGTAATTACTAAGTCAAAGTACACAACCACCTATCAAAATCAATAGCCCTTCTCCTTCGGTAGCATCATCAATACTGCCAAGGCTGCCACCATTCAAGATTTTTCGTCATCTTACTCCACTTTTGTTTCCTAATCATTTTGTAAACGCAAGTATCTCTCCACTCAAGTTTTTTGTGACATTGCCACCTCAGCTTACCACCACTTTTGTACATGAAACTACTCCCAACATTGATCCACTTAGTGTCTTTTGAATAAGACCTTCATCGTTCATACACTTGGGGGGCATAACATCCCCCCCATCAAATCATCGTAGGCACATTTTTAATCATTGCATATACGCATTCATCATCTCTACATTCTCATCCATAAATCTCCTAGCATACGCATACTCATCCGCATTCTAGTATCGTCATTACCTGATGACATGCTCTTGTGCTTCAATTCACTCTTGACTGTTGAGGGATTAATACACATGAACCCCACTCACTGCACTATAAGCATTACACATGGTGTTTCATTACACATCACATGTTATACAATGTACATTCTACATTTAGTCTATAGAATTTTGACAGTAGCACATTTACATATCATATAGCATCCTAGTATTCATCACATATGGGTCTAGCATTACATCATCCGATGTACTACATTACTAGTCTATTTACATACATTGTACGACACTCTATACATTACATTTTACACATTCTACACTTTTTGCATTACATTCTACACATCGCATACTTACACATTCCACTCATCACATGGTCTTCTTTGGTCATTACATTGGCTTCTACACGTTGCACTCACTACCCTATGATGCACTTTAGTTTGTTGGTCCATACTCAATTGCCGAGGGTTTAAAAATCAAATGGACCTTAAACTCATCACACATTTACTGTTCGACCTTTCATCATGCGACATTTCCAGCCTAGTGACATACACTTTAGGATAAATCGTCACCTATTCTATGCTTTTGTAGTGGTATACACCTTAGGTTACATCACCACTCCTTCTTTTCATCTTGTAGTGATAAACGCTTATGGCTAAATCATCACTTATCATTTCATCTCATAGTGATATAAACTTAAGCTAAATCATCACTTATACAGTTAATCTGGTCATGATATACGCTTTTTACTAAAAGGTTCACATACACATCATTTCTAGGTCACATCTCATCAATACACATACACATTCCTCACCTTGCATTAGACACAACACACACTTCGACCATTTCCTGATGATGCACTCTTACTTACGTTTCATTCTTGACTGCTGAGAGGAAAAACCAAATGATTCTCACTGCATACATTTCCATTCACTCGGAGGGGCACGTAGCTCCTACCACTCCATCTTGCATTCCATTTCATCCATCCATAACATACTGCATATTATAGTTGTTTATACTCTTGCTTACTTTTTCTTGTTCATGGTTACTTTATTACACATGCTATTTATCTTACTTGTATGTCATTTACTATATCATACACACATGCGCATTCACGCCTTTGTCTAGTTGTGATCACAAATACATGTCTCTTACACATAGGATGGATGCTCGCCTTCTACCCTTCCTACATTGGTCACTAGGGGCATCCACATTCATCTCTTCCAGGTATTGTTGTTTCATTCTGTACTTAGCACTTTACATTACTTAGTTCTACACGCTTTTTACATACTAGTTATCTTTCTAACATGCTAACGAGTGCTTCATGTGCAACATTTGTTATGTGGGGATATTGGCTTCCATACTTGTTTGTTACATTGTCTGTTATTGTTTGCTATTGTTTGCGGGCCTTTCACTTTGTTTGTTGTGCACACTTTTTTGTTCTTTGTGGCCATGATGGCCTTGCATGTATTGTAACATCGTGAGTGATGTCCCAAGTTTGCAACTCACTTTGTGCGGATTATTTTATCTTCTTACGTGTTTACATTACTACTATGTTTGCAATATATCATATTGTTGCTTATTTGTTTGCAAAGGTTTTATGTAAAGCTATTCTGACAAATTGCTTTCATCTTATTAATCGGGGTGTTTGATTAGCATCTGTGTTCTTGGCTTGGGAAAATCTGGTTATCGTTCCTTTCACAATGTACATGCGATTGGTCCTCTTTTGGGGTTGCATTCTTCTATCAGCGACCTCATATGGACCCCCAAAGAGGGGGGCATCATTTGGGGATTTTTACATACTAACATAGGGATTCTGCACTGGTTCGATTTAATTATATACAGTGAGTCATTTCAAACTAGTCTACGAACCCCATGCACAACGGATTTTATAGGACATGGTATCCTTAGCATTTTAGGAAGTAGTTACAGGCTTAGAGGTTACAGTGGGTGTTCCTCTCTACACTACTTCGGTCAGTGGCGTCAGATCGCCAAAAAACTAAGACAGTACAAAGATCTCTTTACACACATTTCAGGGAATTAGTTAGAGCTTGGAGGACATGGAGCATTTCCTCCCTACACTTCTTCGGCCTATGGCGTGAGATCACCGAAAAAACTCAAAGTACAGGATATCCTTCTACACCCTTTCTCTCGACATGGATCAGGTGCACATGTTCCATTTACATTTTCCATTTACATGCTTTCATATACATGTGTACTTTACATTGCATTTTTACACATACATACATACATATTTGACTACTTGATCATTTTCTCCTTACAGGTCTGGTCGTATGAGAAACAAACAGTCAAATAGGGGAAACTACAACAACAATGTCAACAACAAAACTTCGCGACAACACATGCTTTACTAACCATGCAGGTACATCACATACCACGACAACTATATACGTGTTCCGCCCTAGGTTCACTCTCATCACTTTTTCTTTGCGCATTTTTCATCTTTATTTTCCACACTCCTCCATCGTTTTGTTATTCCATGCTTTTTCTAGTCCTTCGACATGTTTCTACTACACTCTTCACAGACATTAGGCACGCATCTCTATCTACTTTATATTACTGAGCTTTCCACTCACCAACATAAAGTGGGGGCAAAATATAGTCACAAAATCATGCACTTAAGACATTATTTATCCTGGTCTCATACTACTATTTAGAAGGTTCTTGAGTGAAGAAAGTGTAGACACCCCAATTTCACATCTGTCCTAAATCAATTAATTCCCCTTCCTCATTTCCCACAAAAATACATTTCGAATTAATCAAATATAATTTGATTAATTATCCATTTCAAAATCCAAAAAATAATCTAATCCTCATCACATGTCATTATTCTCCATGTTTTTCCATTATTGAATTAAAAATTTAAATTCAAATCCTCACCCACCCTTCGTGGTCCCCACTCACCTAAAATCCTCTACTTATGAATTAAAAATATAATTCAAATCCTCACCCATTCTTCGTGGCCCCCACTCACCTAATCTTGCACACATTTTCAAACCACTCATCTAATCTTGCCCACATTTTCAAACCACTCACCTAATCTTGCCCACATTTTCAAACCATGATTACTTAAATTAATCTAAGTTAATCACTCCCCCAGGCTATAAATACAACCTTACCCCTCCCCTCTAAACATACGGAGAATAAGCTTTTATGCCATATCTAAGTTCTTGCATCATTTGAGCAAAGAACATCCTTTTGCCTTGTCCTAATGTTAAAATAGCCTCATAATCCTTCTTCCCATCTAGTGCAAAGTAAGAAGATCGTTGTTGCAGGAAGGTCTTGCTCCGTCTTGAAGAAAAGCACCTACATATCACAAAATCAGGGCTCAATCCAAGTTTCCTAGCCCATTCTAAGGTTTGCTACAGAACGCGAAGGAGGAGGTATGATTATTGGTATTTTACTTCCTTGTTAGTAGTGTATTTTTCATAGCTTACATTCTGGCACGTCCGGTTACTTTCGATCTGTTACCATTAATTTCTCAATTAGTGGTTTTATCTGTTCTTTATTTGTTATTATTCATAATTATTTCCTTTTCTGTTCCTTATGGTCTTCTTTGGTTAACCTTCACACTTTGGATAGTGTTTTTGTTGTGTGGTGTCTTATGGTGTATCTGCAGGTTATAACAACAATGAAACTTTGAAGCTCATCCTATCTTTGATCTCCTCGGTGCTTGGTTTTTAGTTCCTAGTTTTGATTTTGCTATTTACTCGTCATCTGTAGAAACACATGAACTATCCATTAGTTTATCATCTTACTATCATGGGACAACCAATCCGGAAAATACATTTCTTTATTTACTTTTGCTAAAATAATTGCTTTGTAGGAAATTCATCATTTTTTTCTTTTATTTTAATCAATCATTTTGTGATCTAACTCTTTCTTTCTGTTTATTATTCTTTTTTAATCTTACTGTCAAAATTTTAGCTTCTCAGGTGAAGTATAGAAGTCAGAAAATAAAAAAAACCAGCTCCTAGGACGTTTTTTTCTCACGTTGCAAAAATTTTCATTCAGAGCATTCTCGTAGCCCATCTTCCGGAAGCCATAACTTTTGCTCCCGAACTCGGAATGACTTCATTTTTTTTTAACGGAAAGGTATTGAAAAGATCTATGCAATGCAAAAATAATTTTTAGATTTAGACTTACAGAAAAATTTTGGTTTCATTTCTTCTAACAACTGTCTTTTTAACAAAAAACAACAACAAAATTATAGTTTTTCATCAACTTTTTACAATATTATTTATTTATTTCACGAAACATCCTCACACGTATGCTCTTTCCTCGCACTTCAAAAGTGATCTTGGAAATCAGAAACGTGAGGCCACTCGAGCTCTAGAAAATATTTTTAATTTTTAATTTTTTTTGCCTTACATTTAAATTTTCCACGACAACACTTCAAGGTAACATTTTCACCCTCTTCTTTCATCGTTTTTCTTTTTTGTGAAAATAATCATTATCGCTATTTCGCAATCATGATTAATTGCAATAATTATTAACATTTAAAAAAATAAAAAATATTCCAATTGTATCCACGTATGCTCTTTTCTTGCGCCTTCGAGCGATCTGGAAAATCAGAAATAGTCACAATTTTTTTTAGTTTCTTGTTCTAACATTACAGGATCCTCTAGCTTTGTTTTCCAACTGTCATTTTAATAATTAATTTTCCTTTGTCATATTCTTAATATTTGTTTGGTCGTTGGTTGTGTATGCTCTTTTCCTGCGCCTTTGAGCGATCTGGCAAATCAAAAACAACCACGATCACTTTTCTAACATTTCATTTGCAAGATAACTACTAATTTGTTTTCTGTAGAACCGCATTACTGGAATATTGTCAAAAACAAAAACAAAAACAACAAAAATCCCACAAAAATACCACCATTCAAAGACAATTGCTGAAACCAAAAAAAAAGTACGCTCAGGTACGTAATTATTTTCTGCTAGTGATTTATTTCAAATTGGAAAGAACCCTACGTTTAATCACTTCATCATATTGTTTTGTGCACGTAGACAAGGTGGATTTCATCACCACCAAAGCTACACCAGTGACATGGACTTGACTACCACTCACCAACAATAATTTGCATCTGCATTGCACTTTGAGACCTAGTATCATCACATCGTTCGGTATTTATCTCGCCGTTGCTCTTCACTTACAGGTAATGCTGTCAAATGCAATTGCATGCGAGTCACGCCTAAATAGCTGTAACAACGAAGCCTGGGCATCGTCCCTGTAAATCTTCGGGGGAGTTATAAGGACACCATACACATTCATCCCTCCATCACCTTCCACCTTTTCACAAAACAAGTTGTTCTAGACGTGGTAATTCACTCCGAAACAGGCAAGTAAGAATTGGTGAGTCTCCGCCAGTGCTCTAAGGGTTCCCCGTACCAATTCTGTCCCCGTATAGAATTAGGTATATCAGGACTAGGGTATATCGGAGGACGCATCTTCTTGGAGTAATAAGAGTCTGCATCCACCATTTCACAGCATACTTGTATGATTGCATGAAACAATGATCATTCCTGAAGAAGTTACCTCATAAGCCAAAACAATTGAATCCACATGACTACTTGCTAATTTGAAAACACAATAGTTTAGCATTATTTTATCTTAAAACTTGGCTGATATCAATGTGTTCATTGTAAAAGTTCAGACCCTAGTTGTGTTCCACACAAAAAAAAATCAGTTCTCGACCAATTCAATACCAAGCGAAAACATCCAAACAATCCAACAACACAGATCAAATCATCACACAAATTTCATTAGCTTACCCTCATCCAACAATACATTTTTCATAACTTGTCTTCGGCTATATCCAACTAATATTGAGTGACTAGCATTCACTCCCCATATTGTCAATTGTCAAAACATCCTTCATAGCTTGTTTCCAGCTATATCAAACTAATATTAGGTGACTTGTTTGAGTTCATTCATTATTCTGTCCACCCATCGCATTTATCCAAATCACAGCCAACACAAATCCTTTCATAACCATATCGTGATTAACTTATTCAGATTACTCTCCCCGTCAATAGTCCAGAGCTTGTTTAAGTCAAATCTACACAATGTGCAACAAATCGTCTAATAACTCATCTCGAGTTACATCATCATCATATTGAGATAACTTGTTTGAGTTACTCTCCTTATCAGTCATCACAAGCTTATTCTTGCATAAACGATAAAGTTCCAAAGTAATCAAAGTCATCATGGTATTCACTCGTAGTCACAATCATGAAAATGACGACGAAGAAGTTGCACAACCAGAACTCACCACTGAAGAACAAGAACAAGTCAATAAGGTGATAAAACAAAACAAAAATGAATATCTGTTACGCATCCTAGCCATGGGGGCAAAACTACCCCCTGACTTCGGGACCGAAAATTTAAACAAACTCATTGACAATGGTGAATCCAGTTATCACAATGAAATACCAAACAATCCAAATGGTTCTTCGGTCGAAGAATTATTCACTAAAATCTAAGATTTAACAAAGAAACTTGAGGAAACAACGATTAGAGTTGAAAGATTAAAAGACCTCAATCTAGATTCCAATACTCACGACATGTTTGATAAACCGTAACCCGCTTCTCCATTTGCACAAGAATGGAAACTTATGAAAGACACCATTCAGGGACTACAAAAACAATCGAAACAATTCAACTTTAAAGAATTGTGTCCTTATCCATTTAATACAAAGATATCACGATTACCATTTCCTCCATCCTTTGAAATCCCTAAGTTTGATAAATACAAAAGCAAAGGTGACCCCCGTGAACATGTCAAGGAATTTTACATGTAATGTCAAGAAGTTGCCTATCGAGACACGTACCTTTTACGATTATTCCCCCAAAGTTTAGGAGGACAAGCTTTAGACTGGTTTTTCCATCTACCCAAAGGGTCGGTCATGACATTTGCAGATTTATCGGAGAAATTTGTCAAACATTTTTCTTATAACCTAGACTTAGAAATAACCATGCTTGATCTCTGCAACACTAGGCAAAGGCCAAACGAAAATTTTTCTTCCTTTTTACAACGATGGCGCGGAATTGCAACCTGATTTCCCTGCTCAGTACCCGAGAGACAACTAGTTAGCATTTTTGTCCCTAATCTCAATGTCGAATTATCATTCCACATGCAAATGCATTGTCTGAATAGTTTTGAAGAAGTCATTGAAAAGGGGACACAAATCGAAAAAGCCCTCATTTCTAAGGGCTTACTTAAAGCACCCTTTAGAGACCAACCTTATCGAGACACTCCTCAGAACCAGGACAAATCTAAATTCTTTAATCGGAATTGAAATATCGTCAACGATGGCATTACTGATTCTCGCCATGTCCGAAATGTCCAAAACCATCCCACCAACACATTACAATCGAAACAACCCATCATTATCCCTAGAAAGGAAGTTCCTTCTAGGGATCGACGAAGAGAGTTCACTCCTCTCAGAGAAAGTCTATCTAGTGTCTTTCGTCATTTGGCAAATGCTAATATGATTACATATCCCATTGTCAGACCCTTCGAAGAAGGACAACCCAAACCAAATTGGTATAAAGACAATGAATATTGTGATTACCATCGCATAAAAGGGCACTCCACAGATAGATGCATGCAACTCACGCTATTACATCCAAAACCAGATTGAACGTGGAGACATAGAAGTTGAAAATACTTTATATCATGGAAGATTATGTTGATGATATATTAGCAAAATCTAAAACATGAATTAGGAATCCAAGTGTGTTGAGATGCATTTTCGTTAGATTACGCGAGTATAAGGTTCATCCTAACCCAAATAAATGTGTGTTCGGAGTAACCTCTGGTAAATTATTAGGGTTTATTGTCTCACGAAGAGGCATAGAAGTGGATCCTACCAGTAATGTCAAAGCCATTATGGAAATGCAGTCCTCCTCAAAACCTAAAACTATTACGCTGTCTTCAGGGAAAGATACAATCTATTTGGCGTTTCATAACAGATCAGAACTGACAAGTGCCATCAGTTTAATCAGTTGCTCAAGAAAGATGCACACTTTCACTGGAACCACGATTGCCAAGACTCTTTTGCTAAGTTAAAAGAATACCTCTCTAGTCCACCTATTCTTATGTCACCGGTTGCCGATAAACCTATGTTGCTTTATACATCTGCCACTGAACATGCCATAGGAGCTCTATTAGCACAACATAACGATCAAGGAAAAGAACAGGTTGTATATTACCTTAGACAAACACTTATTGAGCACGAAATACGTTATTCCCAAATCAAAAAAGTATGCTTAGTGGTTGCCTTTGCATTCCATAAGTTACGTCATTACTTCCTCAATCACACAACTACAGTTGATTGCCAAAATTGAACCTCTCAAATATTTGTTGTCTAGACCCATTCTCATGGGAAGAATGTCTAGTTGGGTCGTATTACTTAGAGAATTTGATGTCAATTTTTTCCGCAGAAAATAATTAAAGGACAAGCCCTTGCCAACCAACTTGCCAAGGCACCCCTTCCTAGCACAAAACCACTTCAGTTCTCTTTTCCTGATGAAGATATTCTACACATAGACATCGCGCCAGCTTGGACTCTATTTTTTGATGCATCTTGTAATCTCCACGGCTCAAGGGCTTGTATTTTTCTTATCAAACCCAGCGTACATGTTATCCCCAAATCATTTCGCTTCGAATTCCCATGTACCAAAAATATCGTAGAATATAAAGCTCTCATCGTAGGATTAAAACTGGCTATATCTTGGAATCTTACAGAATTAGCTGTATTTGGTGATTCTTTACTTATCATCAAGAAAGTTAACGATGAATACCAGGTCAATGATAAAAAACTTATCCCATATAACGCATGGTGGATTATTCTTCGAAGCTATTTTCGATTAATTTAGCGTTGACCAATTCCCAGAATTCGTAATAAATCTGTCGATGCGATGGGCCAAACCATCGGATCCCTATTATGAAATCACATCTTAGCACCCCCAGTGCACATTTTTCTCGTTGAACATCTCCTTAATTCCTTCCTATGATCTTCCTTACAAACCTATGGTAATGTGAAATGTGGTCCGAAGAACCTTTACCAGATCTTTTACCTTCTTCGTGATAAACGTTTCCCTGCCGACATGAACCATGTCATAAACGTGCTTTAGCACAACGTGCTTCTTCGTTACCACCATTTTTAGCAGAAACTCTTTATACACAAGGATATGATGGCACCCTTCTCCGTGTCTTTAATCAGGAAGAACCTCGATTTCTTAGCTAAGTCCATTTTTGGTATCTATGGAGCACACATGAATGGTATCATCGCCTTAGCCAGAATCCTGTGATTATATATTCTTGCCCACCATGGAAAGTTGCGCATGTCATTTGTCAAACAATGTCAACATGTCAAAATCATGGAATCTATCACGCACCTTCCCAGGCATTACAATCGATAACCAAACATAGCCCTTCTCTCATGGGGCTTGACCTCATTGGTAAATCAGACCAACATCT
Source organism: Taxus chinensis (assembly GCA_019776745.2). Classification (NCBI taxonomy): domain Eukaryota; kingdom Viridiplantae; phylum Streptophyta; class Pinopsida; order Cupressales; family Taxaceae; genus Taxus; species Taxus chinensis. Next base: position 98,996,587 of record CM034154.1, read on the forward strand.
TCCTTAGACCGAAGTTCATCATTAACCGCTTCGATTACTCAATTTCACTAATGGGTAGAGTCTATGCTCTCACTTATGTTACCGGTAGCCACATATCGAAATTTATTTTCATAATCTCATATGTCGATTTGGTAATTCACCGCTCTGGTTGGAACAAGATAATGTAATCTATTAAAAATCAGGATGTAAAAACCTAGCCAACTTTTTCACACAATCACACTTAAATGTCCCTCCATACTAACCCTCCACATGGCCAACGTTCAAGCGAGTCAACCAATCGACTTAAATCCATCATTTAAAGATGTTCAACACCTAACGCAATTGGCATACTCAAATTTACCACCCCGCTCTTTGGGCTTACCGTACTCTTACCGCACGCCTACCGGAGCCAACCCCATTTTCCCTTGTTATATGTTTGTGAATCCATTTTACTATTGAGATAGAAACTCCATCCTTGAAATCTCCCTTAACATGTACTTAATGAGGATGAATACCGACAGTCACAGCTTCAGGAGCCTTGAGCTTCTCGTGAACAATGATTAATGCTCTCAATCATCTTTAAGTCTATCAAAAAACCGACTACAACGCAGTTATCATAAAAAAGGTCAGACCCAGAGAATTTGAAATTGGTGACCTTGTTTAAAAGAAAATCAAAAAGAATACAACTAAAGAACGAGAAAACAAGGAAAATTTGAGCCTACTTGGTTATGACCCCTATTAATCACACTACATTTGGCTCGGAGCCTATAAATGGGCCACTGCAGATGGCAAGAATCTTGATGAAACCAATGAATGCAGTTCCATTTAAAGAATTTTATCCTTGAGTGAGATGTTCCTATTCCAGGATACAACAACGTGTAAATGTTCATTCGTCTTGCTTCTCTCGAATAAATTTATTCATTTCCAGTGGCAAATAGTTTCTTTAGCAAAACACGTCTTCATATTTATCATCATGAGACAAGTGTAAGAGAATCTGTATTAAGTTTGTGAGGCATCATACGTCTCTTTTTCACTTTCAGTCCGCTTCCTCTATGGTCATACCTAGAAGCTTAACTGATGGTCTATCTCCCCTGCTAATACTTCGCTCTTTCATAACCAAGCTCTAAAACTGCGTTACCACCTACCCCGTTTCGTTGGATCGGCCATCTCAGTCTTCGGTGTTGAACCCTTATGTCCTACTATCGTGTGGGGCTGAGATTGGGGCAATGTTTCTTTTCCCATACAAAGCACCTAATTGTAAAATCCATCAATTCAATAACCTTTATGAAGAATTCATTGTCCACATATTTTGTCCGTCATAGTCTTTGGTGTTTGAGCCCACACTTCTTACTGTAGTGTGAGACTGTGAGGGAGAAGGTGTCTCTTACTACTCGTCTATGTCTGTGTCTTCGGTGATTAACCCCTTGCCTCTTACAATGGCTTGGGCAAAGCGTAAGAGGGTCATTTCTCATACAAGCATAAACATTGCAAAATATTCCAAAAAAAAAAAACAACAAAACAAAAAGACAAAAAGGAAATTCATATGTCGCCTATATTTTGCCTTGGTGATGAGCCCTTGCTTCTCACTAGTAGCAGCATGGGGCAAGGCAATCGGGAGTCATTATCAAAAATACAAATCTTATAGTGGCTTTACAAATTATAGAATACCCAAACACGTAATTTAAAGATGCCTCAGTGAAGGAGAGAACTATCCCTTAACCTTCAGATAGTATCAATCATTGGCCACATAATTGCTAAAAGTCCTAGCATTGACGTCATAAAGTGCAAGCCATTTTTGCAACCGGTTGAGTACCATTATGAAGACTGAGTCACAATTTCCCAAAGGGATGGTGTTAGCATTGTCTCTATTTCCATTAATCCACCTCCTGCAATCCCTTCTTGTTCTCATCTCAGTGATGACCCACACATCTTTCTAGTTGTGTGGAGCAAGATGGAGCTGAATTCTTTTTTTCATCATATCATCACCACCATAATCCTGGCCAATGGAACAGAGAATTTTTTTTATTCTGAGCATGAGTTTACCACACACTGAACACGCTACATACGATAATATCCTGGTTATCTCACCTCTCAAAAATAAGTTTGCACTTTGGCCATAAATTGCCACTCCACATGTAAAAAAAATCTACCACATTTGAAATCGTCAAAAATCTAAAACATTTGATACTCGTCAAAAATCCAAAAACATTTGAAAATCGTCAAAAATCTAAAAAAAACATTTGGAAAATCCTCAAAACCAGTTCCAAATTCAAAATCCAAAAACATTTGAAATTCGTCAAACTCTAAAATATTTGAAAATCGTCAAAATCCAAAAACATTTGAAAATCGTCAAAAATTTTAAAGAAAGTGTAAAAATCTCAAAATCTCCAATATTTGAAAATCGTCAAATTCCCAAGACAAAAAATCCCTCCAAATACAAAACATTAAAAAAACTCCAAAAATCTTTAAAAAAAAAAAATTTCTTTAAAAATTATAAATTAAAAACAACAACATTAAAAATCCACAAGCCAAACACAAAAACATTAAAAATAATCCAAAATACAAAAACATTTGCCAAATTTTTCAAAGACACAACAACTCCACACAATCGTAAACCCTCAATAGCCAACAAAATTCATCCTTTAAACTAATTATCCCAACAAATGGTTCCCCCCACCTTATGACTACCAATTCAAACCGACTTCTCCTCGCATGAATCCCTCGCTTGGGGAAATCCTCCGGCTCTCATGTTCCGTGTTTGAGGAGACGACCCCATCCCTGTACCCCTACTGGGGGGCACATCGAATCATCATCACTGTGAACCGTTAAGACATGTTTACTGGTTCTGTGTTGCATTATAGTGGCAATTTTAATTTGCTTTTCTTGTATCTTGATATATTACAGTGGGCATCTTGTATTTATTTACCTAGTATTCTCTGTAATATTCCTTCTGTTATCTGATTGCATGCGTACTGGGCTCATACTTCTTATGGGCCTCCTGTCTGATGCTCTCTCCATTTGCATATCGTCCTGGGGCATCAAACTTTTTGATGGCCCGGTCTAGCTATCACGCATTTACAGTCTATCTCCTGATCTTTTCTATCATGAGGCATCATGTTATGTGCTATATTAAAAATTACAAAGAATGCCTTTTCGTTCACGTGAGTATCTTTCCGGCATGATCAACCATCTTACTTGCAACCCCATCCATTCACCCATACTAATGCATTCTCCAGTTTGTAAAATCCTACTTGATCACCGTTGCAGTTGGCGAATCCTACTGACAATCTTTCCTCAAGTAGCTTCACTATCCCAGCTCCTTCTCCCCCACCATGATCACCATATTTTGATCCATTCATTCTCACTTCCTTATTTTTGCCCTCCTTCCTCCTCCCCGGCTGCTTATACCCATATAACCCTTCTCACCATTCTGTCCCCTCCCCCATTGGTATTCTTTCCTTTCACCCTTTTTTCCTCCCTCTTGTTGACAATCTACTTATCACCAACCCCTTCTATACGGGATTCCCAGTGGAGGTTTCCCTCTCCATAAGATCTGCCCCTCTCACGCTTAAAGCGTCTTCACCACCCAAACCACCTGCCCTATCATCAACTACCCATCACCACCAACCAAACACATTCTTCCCAACTCCACTCCACCTCTTCTTACTTTCCCATTCCCCGCATCATCTATTACTTGACACGTGGGCACCCAATTAAGGATCCCCTCACACTCTCCCTCCCTCCCTCCAACTGCATATTTCCTTCATTTCCATTCATGTTTACACTCCTTTGTGTCCCTTCTTTCTTATTATCACCCATCTCATATCATATACCACTTAGCCATACACCCACATCCCATCTTTCTCATCCTTCCCCAAATCCACCTATGCCGGGGTCATCCTATTACACACCTCTCGTAGTATGTACAAATTCACTTGAGGGTTCCCCTTCATCCATTTTTGTCATACCCTACTTCCCACCAACTCTAACATCATCCTTCTTCCTCACTTGGGCGATCTTCTTACCATTCCAGCCGCATGGCAATCTTACTTAAAACTTCCACTTAAGGTTGATTCTGCCCTGTGGCCTTCCCCATCCCATCATATTTCCCCCATCTTCCTTCTCCCACTTCTCATCGTTACATCTTCTTCACCCTACCATTCCCCCCCTATCCTCCATATCATTTTATCTTTCTCTTTGCATATCCATCCCTGTCGGTGGGCACCCTACGAAACCTCTCCCTCTCATAATGACGATCTTACTTGATAGTTCTCTAATCCCCTGACATGTCATCTTTACACTCGCCCTCACTCTCTAATCTCCACCCCCACCATCCATATTTCCTCTTCATTCATTCCCATCATCACATCTTTTGCCCACCACTATCACCCTCCTCTACTGCGTGGAAATCTTACTTACCCTCACCCGACATGGCGATCTCACTTAAGAGTCCCTCTTAAGGATGATCTGTCTCCTTCCTTTTCCCCCTCACTACACACCTTCAACCAACACTACAACAACCCTTCACCCTTCATTTTTTTTTCTTCGGCATTCCCCATGATCACATCCTTTCACTCCTTTTCGATTCTCGCAACCACCACTTCTGCTTGAACCATTTTTCATCTTCTCCATTTGTTTTCTCACAATGCCAATCTTACTTAAACCACTTCCGTCACAATTACTCTCTTATGTAAGGGTCCCTCCCTACACTTAACTTGTCATCGTGAACTTCTCTCTCCCCCCCTCATTCTTCGTGCACTTGGTTGATCGCTTCTTCCACCTGGTATCGCCTTTACCCCACTTTTTTCCTCTCCTCCTATTATCCTTTCCGCCATCCTTTTCTCCACATATTCTCTTACACAACATAACACTCCTTCTCTTCCCCTACAATCCCATTCTTTTCCCCCATTATTTCCCCTCTTGATCATCAGCCTTCTCCCGTTTCTTCTTTCCCCATTATTTCCATGTCTTGGGTCTTCATCCTCTCCACCTCATTCATCCGCATCAAACCCACCCCATCCTCCTCCTCCGCTTTCACTTAGTCCCAACATCCTTCCATCTTCTTTCAATCTTTCCCCACTTCATCTTCCCTCAAATTCCCCCCACATTTCTACCACCCCACACATCTTCCGCCATTATTGTTAACACTCCTATAGCCCTTCTTCATCATCATTTTCTTCTTCCTGCGCTAAGTAATTGTCAACGGGTTGTTCCCTAAAAAATATAAATCCTCATTCTGCATGACCTCATTCACTCCCTGGACCTTCTAGAGTTTTTCCCTTCATTCCTTCCCTCCCTAAGCCACTACTCATTGTCAAGGGTTTTTCCCTAACGTCCCTTTGTTGGCGTTAAACCCTTTCCAGTCCTCAATTAGTTTTTCCTCATTTTCTTCTCTCCTTCATTTTTTTCTCTCACCCTTCCCCACCACTCATTGTCAGGGGATTTCCCTAACATCCCCTCAATTGGCATTGTGCCTCTTCGGTGAATATAATTTCAAAAGATGCGCAGACTCATTTTATATCACAAAATCCCCCACATGCTTGGCAACATAACACTCCAATCTGAGAATCATCCCAATACAAATGGGTCAGTCAGTTTGGAAAAAGTTTGGTCATCGTGACAACGCACAATTCCAAGTTCTTTAGGATCTTGGTTATATATGACGGGACTTTGTGCTCCATGTTATGAGTCCCCTCAATTACCAAGCTCACCGAATAATGAAAAATATGCGATGGGCCAGGGTAGTTTAAAGGACTCGACCCAAATGAACAAGGTCGTTTATTTAGGACCCTATAAATTACACACAACACTCATGGTAACATGGTCCTATGTTTCAAGGTGTTTGATGTCGCTCCCATAATAATTTCGAGTGACAATGATGACACCAGTTCTGGATAATGACATTAGGTCTCCATGTAGTCTTTTTGAGGACCTCGCTTGAACACATCTTGCCTTTTGAAACATTTCTCTATTAATGTCATCAATTTTGAGCCTACACATCCAAGTCTCATAGACCATGGCCAACCACATCATGCAGCCCTGGACTGTTCCAAAATGATGAAGCCATCAAGAATTCCTTGGAAACTCGCGACCAAATACCCTACTTCAGACCATAGAAAAGGATTTGAACATCAATCTAAATGAATCGGCCTTTTTGGCGACGAGATAAAACTATTCAAATCCTTCACCATCAGAAACTGTGGATCAAAAGCACAAACAGAGGATTTCCCATAGTCAAACCTCACCACCACCCTATTCCAATAAACATGTCACAAAAAATCCCAAACAAACACCCGACACCTGATGACCTACATCAACCATTAGCATCATTCTCTGAAAAGGATACATCTAAAATGCTTGTGTAGAAGAAACAAAAGACATAAACATTGGCACCACCGAACAACCAAAAATTTACAACTTGGCATTAGTCTGTCTGACCAAGAATGCATAGATTTCACAACACTCCTTATTGAATTCCAAGATATATTTGCATGGACATATAAGGACATGCCAGGCCTAGACCCATCTCTTGTAGTACACCATCTTGTGGTACATCCAGATGCAAAACCTATAAAGCAAAAACTGCGTAAAATGCATCCCCAAGTTACATTACTTGTTAAAGTTGAACTCGAGAAACTCTTAGAAGCTGACTTCATCAAACCTATTGATTATTCAGCATGGATATCTAACATAGTTCCTGTCGCCAAGAAAACTCCTAGCATCAGAATATGCACAGACTTCCGTGACATCAACAAGGCTTGTCCCAAAGATGACTTTCCCTTGCCAAATATAGACATGATTGTTGATTCTACGGCAGGCCATGAAATGCTCTCCTTAATGGATGGATTCTCTAGTTATAATAAAATACGTATTGCTAAAGGAGATCAACATAAAACGGCATTTACTACACCATGGGGCACCTTCTGTTATAAGGTCATGTCTTTCGGATTAAAAAATGCTGGTGCCACCTATCAACGAGCAATGACTGTTATCTTCCATGACATGTTACATGATATCATAGAAGATTATGTTGATGATATATTAGCAAAATCTAAAACACGAATAGGGCATCCAAGTGTGTTGAGACGCATTTTCAATAGATTACGTGAGTATAAGGTTCGTCTTAACCCAAAGAAATGTGTGTTTGGAGTAAACTCTAGTAAATTATTAGGGTTTATTGTCTCACGAAGAGGCATAGAAGTGGATCCTGCCAAAGTCAAAGCCATTATGGAAATGCCTCCTCCTCAAAACCTAAAAGAATTACGCAGTCTTCAGGGAAAGATACAATCTATTCGGCGTTTCATATCACAGTTGGCTGACAAGTGCCATCACTTTAATCAGTTACTCAAGAAAGATGCACACTTTCACTGGAACCACGATTGCCAAGATGCTTTTGCTAAGTTAAAAGAATACCTCTCTAGTCCACCTGTTCTTATGTCACCAGTTGCCGATAAACCTATGTTGCTTTATACATCTGCCACTGAACATGCCATAGGAGCTCTACTAGCACAACATAACAATTAAGGAAAAGAACAGGCTGTATATTACCTTAGTCGAACACTTATTGAGCACGAAATACGTTATTCCCAAATCGAAAAAGTATGCTTAGCGGTTGCCTTTGCATTCCATAAGTTACGTCATTACTTGCTCAATCACACAACTAAGTTGATTGCCAAAATTGATCCTCTCAAGTATTTGTTGTCCAGACCCATTCTCATGGGAAGAATGTCTAGTTGGGTTATATTACTTAGTGAATTCGATGTCGAGTTTGTTCTGCAAAAAGCAATTAAAGGACAAGCCCTTGCCGACCAACTTGCCGAGGAACCCCTTCCTGGCAGAGAACCACTTCAGTTTTCTTTTCCTGATGAAGATATTCTACACATAGACATCGCGCCAGCTTGGACTCTATTTTTTGATGGATCTTGTAATCTCCATGGCTCAGGGGCTGGTATTTTGCTTATCACACCCAGCAGACATGTTATCCCCAAATCATTTCGCTTAGCATTCCCATGTACCAACAATATCACAGAATATGAAGCTCTTGTCGCAGGGTTAAAACTGGCTATATCTTAGAATCTTACAGAATTAGCTGTATTTGGTGATTCTTTACTTATCATCAAGCAAGTTACCGATGAATACCAGGTCAAGGATGAAAAACTTATCCCATATAAACGCATGGTGGATAGTCTTCGAAGCTATTTTCGATTAATTAGCTTTGATCAAATTCCCAGAATTCGTAATAAATCTGTCGATGCTATGGCAACCATCGGATCCCTATTAGAAATCACATCTAGTCAACCCCAGGCACATTTTCTCGTTGAACATCTCTTAATGCCTGCCTATGATCTTCCTGAAAACACTATGGTATGTGAAATTGTGGGTCCGAATAACCCTTGGTACCATGATCTTTATACCTTCATTCGTGATAAAACGTTTCCTGCCGACATGAAACCAATGCATAAACGTGCTTTAGCACAACGTGCTTCTCGTTACACCATTTTAGCAGAAACTCTTTATAAACAAGGATATGATGGCACCCTGCTCCGATGTCTTAATCAGGAAGAATCCTCGAGTTTCTTAGCTTAAGTCCATTTTGGTATCTATGGAGCACACATGAATGGTATCGCCTTAGCCAAGAAAATCCTGTGAGTTAGATATTATTGGCCCACCATGGAAAGTGACGCATGTCATTTTGTCAAACATTGTCAAGCATGTCAAAAGCATGGAAATCTTATCCACGCACCTTCCCAGGCATTACAATCGATAACCACACCATAGCCCTTCTCTCAATGGGGACTTGACCTCATTGGTAAAATCAGACCAACATCTTCCGATAGACATAAGTTCATCATTACCGCTATCGATTACTTCACTAAATGGGTAGAGGCTATGCCTCTCACTTATGTTACCGGTAGCCAAATATCGAAATTTATTTTCAATAATCTCATATGTCGATTTGGTATTCCATCCGCTCTGGTTGCAGATAATGGTAAATCATTTAAAAATCAGGATGTAAAAGACCTAGCCAAACGTTTTCACATCAAACTTAAATGGTCCACTCCATACTACCCTCAGGGCAACGGTCAAGCGGAAGCAACCAATAAGACTTTAAAATCCATCATGGAAAAGATTGTCAACACCCATAGACGAAATTGGCATACTCAAATTTACCCCGCTCTTTGGGCTTACCGTACATCTTACCGCACGCCTACCGGAGCCACCCCATTTTCCCTTGTTTATGGTTGTGAAGCCATTTTACCTATTGAGATAGAACTCCCATCCTTGAGAATCTCCCTTAAAGATGTAATTAATGAGGATGAATACCGACAGTCACAGCTTCAGGAGCTTGAGCTTCTCGATGAAAAATGACTTAATGCTCTCAATCATCTTTAAGTCTATCAAAACCGACTACAACGCAGTTATCATAAAAAGGTAAGACCCAGAGAATTTGAAATTGGTGACCTTGTTTTAAAAGAAAATCAAAAGAATACCACTAAAGAACGAGAAAAACAAGGAAAATTTGAGCCTAATTGGTTAGGACCCTATGTAATCACAGCTAAATTTGGCTCGGGAGCCTATAAATTGGCCACTGCAGATGGTCAAGATCTTGATGAACCAATGAATGCAGTTCATTTAAAGAAATTTTATCCTTGAGATGTTCACTATTCCAGGATACAACAACGTGTACATTGTTCATTCTGTCTTGCTTATCTCTGAATAAATTTATTCATTTCCATTGGCAAATATTTTCTTTATCAAAATCACGTCTTCATATTTATCATCATGATACAAGTGCTAATATAAATCGTATTAAGTTTGTGAGCATCATACTTCTTCCACTTTCAGTCGCTTTCCTCTATGGTCATACCTAGAAGCTTACTGATGGTAATATATCCCCTTCTAATACATTCTCTCTTTCATAACCAAGCTCTAAACTTCGTTACCCAGTTCGTTTGATCGTCCATCTCAGTCTTCGGTGTTGAACCCTTATGTCCTACTAGTCGTGTGGGGCTGAGATTGGGGGCAGATGTTTCTTCCCAAATACAAAGCACTATTGTAAAAAATCCATCAATTCAATAACTTATGAATAATTCATTGTCACATATTTTGTCCTTCATAGTCTTTGGTGTTGAGCCCACACTTCTTACTAGTAGTGTGAGACTGGGAATGGAGGAAGGTGCTCTTACTCGTCTATGTCTTGTCTTCGGTGATAAACCCTTGCCTCTTACAAGTGGCATGGGGCAAAGCGTAGAGGGTCATTCTCATACAAGCATAAAAACATTGCAAAATATTCCAAAAAAAAAAACAAAAAAACAAAAAAAAGACAAAAAGGAAATTCATTCGCCTATATTTTGCCTTTGGTGATGAGCCCTTGCTTCTCACTAGTAGCATGGGGCAAGGCATAGGGAGTCATTTCAAAAATATAAAATCTTATAGTGCTTACAAATTATAGAATCCCCAAACACATAATTTAGATGCCTAAGTGAAGAGAGAACTATCCCTTAACCTCATATCTTATCAATCAGCAGGCCACATAACTGTCTAAGTCTAGCATGTGACTCATAAAGTGAAAGCCATTTTTGAAACTGGTTCAGTACCATTATGAAGAATGGAGTCACAATTTCCCAAAGGGATTGTTGTTAGCATTTGTCTCTATATTCATTATCCACCTCCTGCGTCCTTCTTGATTCTCGGTGATGAGCCCACACATCTTACTAGTTGTGTGGAGTCAAGAATGGAGCTGGAATTCTTTTCATCATATCATCACCACCATATCCTGCCAATGGAAAGAGAATTTGTGTTATTCAGAGCATAAGTTACAACATGGAAACATGGTACATATGGATAATATCCATGTTTATCGCCTCTCAAAAAATAAGTTCTGCACTCTAGGCCATAAATTGCTACTCACAGTGTAAAAAAAATCTACCAATATTTGAAAATCGTCCAAAATGCAAAAAGATTTGAAAATCGTCAAAAATCCAAAAAACAGTGTAAAAATTCAAAAATCCAAAAACATTTGAAAATCGTCAAAAATCTAAAAACATTTGAAAATCGTCAAAGATCTAAAAAACAGTGTAAAAATTCAAAAATCCAAAAACATTTGAAAATTGTTAAAAATCTAAAAACATTTAAAAATCGTCAAAAATCTAAAAACAGTGTAATAATCTCAAAATCCAAAAACATTTGAAAATCGTCAAAAAATCCAAAAAAAACAGTGTAAAAATCGTCAAAAATCCAAAAAACAATGTAAAAATTAAAAAAATCCAGAAACAGTGTAAAAATCGTCAAAAATCTACCAACATTTAAAAATCGTCAAAAATCTAAAAAATAGTGAAAAAATCTCAAAATTCAAAAAACATTTGAAAATCGTCAAATTCCCAAGTATAAAAATCCCTCCAAAAATACAAAACATTCAAAAAACTCCAAAAAATCTGAAAAAAGTTATAAAATTCAAAAACAAACATTAGAAAATCCAAAAATCCAAAAATCCAAAAGCAAAAACATTAGAAAATATCTAAAATACAAAAACATTTACAAATTTTTCAAAATACCAAAAACATCCACAAAATTGTAAAAACTCAATAAGCAACACAATTCATCCTTTGAACTATTATCCCAAACAAATGGTCCAACCACCTTATGACTACCAATTTCAAACCACTTCTCCTCGCGTGAATCCTTGCTTCGGGAAAATCCATCTCTCATTGTTTCCTTGTTTGAGGAGACTGACCCAATCCCTTGTACCCCTACTTGGGGGCACATTTAATCAATCATCACTGTGGAACACGTTAGGGACATATTTACTAGTTCTTGTGTTGCATTATTAGTGGCAAATTATTAATTGCTTTCTTGTATCTTGATATATTACATGGGGCATCTTGATTTTATGTATTCTGGTGTTCTCTGTAATATTCTTATGTTATCTGATTGCATGTCGTACTGGGGCATCATACTTTATTGATGGCATTTGTCTATGCTCTCTTCCGTTTGCATATCGTACTGGGGCATCAAACCTTTTTGATGGCCCCTGTCTATGCTATCATGCATATTACAGTCTAGTCATCCTGATCTTTTATATCACGATGCATCCTGTTATGTGCTATATTAAAATTAAGATGTTTTTCTTCACGTGAGTATCTTCCTGCATGATCAACATCTTACTTTGCACCCCATCCATTCACCCATACTAATGTATTCTCCAGTTTGCGAATCCTACTTGATCACCGTTGCAGTTTGCAAATCCTACTTGACGATCTTTCTCAAGTAGCATTTACTATCTAGCAGCTCCTTCTCCCCCACCATGATCACCATGTATTTGATCCATTCATTTTCACTTCTCATTTTTCCTCCTCCGCCGCTTATACCCATATTACCCTTCTCACCATTCCTGTCCCCTCTCCCCCATTGGTATTCTTTCCTTTCACCCTTTTTCTTCCCGCTTGACAATCTTACTTAATAAACCCTTCTATATGGAATCCTCAGTGAAGGTTTACCCTCTCCCTAAGATCTTCCCGCTGTAGAAGCTTCTTCACCACCTGCCCTCTCATCAAATAACCATCACCACCAAACACATCTTCCAACTCCACCTCTTCTACTTCCCATTCCCACATCATTACTCTCACCACGTGGGCATCCCAATTAAGGATTCCCCCTCCACACTCTCCGCCCTCCACTCCATATATTCCTTCATCCATTCACATTATGTTTACACTCCTTTGTGTCCTTTCTTTCTTATTATCACCTCATCTCATATCATATACCACTTAGGCATACCTCACTCACTCTTTTCTCATCCTTCCCCCAAATCCACCTTATGCCTGGTCATCCTACTTACATGCTCTCGTAGTATGGAAAATTCACTTGAGGGTTCCCCTTCAGTCTATTTTGTTATACCATATTCCCACCAACTCTAACATCATCCTTCTTCCTCAACTTGGCGATCTTACTTAACCATTCCAGCCGCATGGCAATCTTACTTAAGACTTCCACTTAAGGTTGATCTTCCCTGTGGCCTTCCCCCATCCCATCATATTTCCCCCATCTTCCTTCTCCCACTTCTCATCGCGATCATCTTCTTCACCCTACCATTCCACCCCTATCTCCAATATCATTTTGTCTTTCTCTTTGCATATCATCCCTGTCGGTTGGGTGACCCTACGAAACCTCTCCAGCAGTATGACGATCTTACTTAAGAGATTCTCTTAAGCATGACATGTCATCTTACACTCGCCCATCACTCTCCAATCTCACCATTCATATTTCCTCTTCATTCCCCATCATCACATCTTTTTTCCCACCACTATCACCCTCCTCTGCTTGGCAATCTTACTTAACCACTCACCCGGCATGGCGATCTCACTTAAGAGTCCCTCTTAAGGATGATCTGTCTCCTTGCCTTTCCCCATCACTACACACCCTTCACCCTTCATTTTTTCTCGGCATTCCCCATTATCACATCCTTTCACCTCCTTTTCGATTCTCGCAAACACCACTTCTCGCTTGACCATTTTTCATCTCCAGTTTTACTCACATGGCAATCTTACTTAACCACTTCCGTCACATGACAATCTTATGTCAGGGTCCTCCCTACACTTAACTTGTCATCGTGAACTTCTCCCCCGCCTCATTCTTCGTTCACTTTGTTGATCGCTTCTTCCACCTGGTATCTCCTATTACCCACTTTTTCCTCCTCCTATTATCCTTTCTCCACATATTCTCTTACAACATACAACTCATCTCTTCCACCTACAATCACATTCTTTTCCCCCATTTTCCCCTCCTTGATCCATCATCCTTCATACCGTTTCTTCCCATTCTTTTCATGTCTTGGTTCTTCATCCTCACCTCGTTCATCCTCATCACCCCCATCCTCTCCTCGCTTTCACTTAGTCCCAACTCATCCCTCCCATCTTCTTCAATCTTTCCACTTCATCTTCTCAAATTCCCCCCACATTTCTACCCACACACATATTCGCCATTATTGTTAACACTCCTATATCCTTCTTTCATCATCATCTTCTCTTCCTGCGCTAATAATTGTCAACGGGTTTTCCCTAAAAATTATCAATCCTCATTCTGCACGACCTCATTCACTCCCTTGGACCTTCTAGAGTTTCCCTTCATTCCTTCCCTCCTCTAAGCCCACCACTCATTGTCAAAGGGTTTTCCCCTAATGTCCCTTTGTTGGCGTTACCCTTTCCAGTCCTCATTATTTTTCTCCTTTTCTTCATTTTTTCTCTCACCCTTCCCCACCACTCATTGTCAAGGGGATTTCCCTAACATCCCCTCATTGGCATTGCCTCTTCTATCCCCCATTCTCTTTTCTCTCCTATTCTTTTCCCTCACTCCCACCCTTTCTTGTCACTTTTTACTCATCTCTCCATCTCCTCTTTGCCCTCTTCAATATCTTTACTGTCTTCATCATACCTCCTTTTTCTATTTTCCCATCATCCTAGTATCCTCATTTCATGCATCTCCACATCTTTTCCAATCAATGTCATTCCTCCCCTCTTTCTTCTTTGAACATTCCTTCTACCATTCCCTTTCCACTTATTACCCCCTTTCTGTATTCCCTTCCTTCTACATCATTTTCTTTGTTATTCTCTTCTCTCGCCCACCCCTCGTCTTATTTCCCTTCCCTTGTATCATCTTCTTCCCATTTTTCCATCACGTTTCCTCCTTACATCCCCATCGATAACCTGGTTGTTCAGCGTTGTCCTGTCTTTTTTATCATCCCACTCTCCACATGCATCTCCATACGGTCTGTTCCATATTCTTTGCCTTGGTCTTCCTCGCAATGACGTGATTCCTTCAATCTTCTCCTTGTATTCATTCTATCTTCCTTTCCTCTCCCCTAATTTTCACGTTTCTTCTGACCACTTCCCCTTTTCTCTACCACCCCTACCTTTTCGTTCATTCTGTATATGTTTCTCTTCCTTTCTCTCCTCTTTTTCACACTTTCCTCGCCCCTCATAGTTTCTTTTTTTTCTCCGTTCTACTTCTTCTTTTGTCCTCTTTCCATTTCCCTCCATTTCACCCCCTACTCCCACCTCGTTTTCTCCTTCTTATTTATCCTTTCCCATTTCCTACTTTTCTTCACTCTCTCATTTATTTCACTTCCACGTATCCCTCTTTACTATCTCTGTTGCTTCCTTCATTTTGCACATCTCTCTATTTCATCCCTTCACCCTCTACTCTGTCATTTTCCTCTTTTTGCCTTGTTTGTCCTTCATCATTCCCTTCTTCCCCTATCATCCCTCTCTCTTATTTCTACCTCTTTCATTCCTTTTTTTCCCCCTTCCCTATCTCCCTTACTCTTCTCATAATCAACCCCCAATCCTATCCATTCCCTTTTCTCTTTCCCACACACCCTCACACCTAGCATTCAAGGTCGATTGAATCCTTTCTCCATTTGCGTCGTGCGGTCATTCCAGTCTCTTCCACTCCATTATCATCCTCTTCTCCACCAAGTCCATTTCCTTTCTTTTCGAGAGTTCTGTCATATATTTCATTCTCGTCAGTCCTCTCGAGGGGGGCATCACCACATCTATCCATAATCATATCTTCTCATGACATTTTGTCTTGGAGGATACTATGACATCCATCACTCACCACTTTCTATTCTCCCCAACAAACATTCGCTCTACCTTTTAAAAAGTAGATTGAATTCTTCCCCCATACCGTCTACTTTCTTTGAAAGGACACTACTTTCATAGTACCCTTCCAAAGAGGGGCAAATGTAGACACCCCAATTTCACATCTATCCTAAATCAATTAATTCCCCTTCCTCATTTCCCACAAAAATACATTTCAAATTAATCAAATATAATTTGATTAATTATCCATTTCAAAATCCAAAAAATAATCTAATCCTCATCACATGTCATTATTCTCCATGTTTTTCCATTATTGAATTAAAAATTTAAATTCAAATCCTCACCCACCCTTCATGGTCCCCACTCACCTAAAATCCTCCACTTATGAATTAAAAATATAATTCAAATCCTCACCCATTCTTCGTGGCCCCCACTCACCTAATCTTGCACACATTTTCAAACCACTCATCTAATCTTAATCTTGCCCCACATTTTCAAACCACTCATCTAATCTTACCCACATTTTCAAACCACTCACCTAATCTTGCCCACATTTTCAAACCATGATTACTTAAATTAATCTAAGTTAATCACTCCCCCAGGCTATAAATACAACCTTACCCCTCCCCTCTAAACACATGGAGAATAAGCTTTCATGCCATATCTAAGTTCTTGCATCCTTTGAGAAAAGAACATCCTTTTGCCTTGTCCTAATGTCAAAATAGCCTCATAATCCTTCTTCCCATCTAGTGCAAAGTAAGAAGATCGTTGTTGCAGGAAGGTCTTGCTCCGTCTTGAAGAAAAGCACCTACATATCACAAAATCAGGGCTCAATCCAAGTTTCCTAGCCCAGTCTGAGGTTTGCTACGGAACGTGAAGGAGGAGGTATGATTATTGGTATTTTACTTCCTTGTTAGTAGTGTATTTTTCATAGCTTACAGAAAGTAATAATTAACCCCAATCTTTTGGTCATCTTGTTTTATTTGATTTCATCATTACTGACCTCTTGCACCCATATGCCCAATCAGCTTCTATCATCCCGTGTCACTTTAGCTTCGACTGGGGTGCCCAGATTAGTACTAGGGTGCTTGTGGGTCCTCTGGTCCCACCAAGGGCACCTCAGTCCTTTTTACACTTTCCCGCCACATTTTGGGCTCTTTCTAGCCGTTTGAGGTCTTTATCTTTCTTGTGGTCAGCCTTTTCAGGGTTAATTACAAAATTAGACCAAGAGAACTCTATAAATATAAATTTATGAGACCATAATGAAGGACCTAACATCACTTACTATTATCACTCATCTAGAGTTGCATACATCTATTGCATCCATATAGCTCCATTATCAAGGCACAAGGCTATGACATCTGCATCACACTTCATAGGGGAGGGATTCTATTCTATTCCATGCACACATTCTATTACATTTTCTACACATAGTTATTGCTCGCTACTTCACAAAGTTCGACTGACACAAGAGCAATCTAGGGAATATTCACACACACTTGCACATAGAACTATATCGGGTCTGAGATGTAGTGCAACACTTAGTAATTCCACCATTATGATAGTTGAGGTCATTTTGACCCCTTCATATGCATTTTTTGTTTTTAGGATGTTATGCTTGTTTTGGGGTCTTGCAGGTCTTTCTTTCATCTTTGATTATTAGCAACATCTAGCACATGACAACGAATCTGATGCGATACACAATGAAGGTTCTAGAACATTGCCCAACCTTATGAATATCATTTTTAGACCTTTTACATAAACCAGGGTGCCCAGATTGCAAACCAGAGTGCCCGCAGGTGCCTCAGTCCCTCTCCAGGTGCTCCAGTCCAGCTAGATCCTCCAGATCCATCCTTTTCGGGACTTCTGCATAGTCATTCCTACTTCTGATTGTTCTAGTCATCATTGCGACATTTTCCTATGAGCATCTTCTATTCAGCTGAGTTATTTCCTCTTCCTTCTTGCACATTAGGGTTAGCATTTCATTTTTCATAGTTACTTAGATCGTTTACATACTTCTTTACTGCATTTATTTACTTTATTTACAACTATTCATAGCTTAGATTAACTATCCCCACACTACATAATTAGTTAATTTTAGTTAATCAGATATACATGTTATATCAAATTTATACTCAAACCTCAAAACAATGTCATCATAACATATGCAAAATAAATTATCTCATAAAATCATTTACACAAAAAATATCTTATGGAATAAGCTTCAATATGCTTACAATACCTAATCTCCCATAAAAATGTGTCCTCCAAGTCCTTTTATAATCCTCTTTTATGAAAAATCAGTTACAACTTATTTTTCTTCAAGTTTTCAATTAAATTTAATATTATAAACATTATACTCACATCAAAATAAAGCTCTATTTTATAATATAAAATAATAGGGACTCGGGTATCTTTTAAAATTAAACAAATGATGACTTTCATAACATGAGGAATGAAAAAGGGGAGGGGCCACTTAACATTAAAATACACTAAATAAAATATATCACACAAACATAAGCCTTCAATATCATTAAAATCATATAATACTCTATCATAACCATGTGATCATCAAAATATTATCCAAAATATAATCTAACTACTAAATATCAACTATTATCAAAATGTATGATCAAATCCCATAAATTCAAGCTTTTAACCACTGAAACGTATATATCCATAATCCATGCCAAATAAAAATCAGATATACATAAAAAAATAGTATTAATCATCAATAGTGAGATCCAACAATGGTAATCTCATCTCAGTCAATAACTCCACATACTCATACGGACCCACCATAAGAGTGGTGTACGTGATGGCTCCAAACTCTTCTTCCACTTTCAATTTTACCCTCTTTAGTGCCCTAGTCTATCACCCTAGGGACTGATGAAGAGGACCTAACACACTTAGGGAAGGGATGAGAATCATGAGAATGAGACAATTTATTTTGTCCAAGTCACAAATGTGGATCAAAAACTAGTTGGGTATTATGTAAAGGAAAATGAGAGGGGGAAGAATGCACTGAACGGTTATAAAATGAGGGGTTATGCTCTGCATGTGTACGGTCAATATTGTCATGTACCAAATTATTATGTATACTAAGAGATGGATGAATACGAGGGTATGAATCAATTACTTGCAATGCTTCATGGAGGTAAGGTTGATTGACATCAAATTTAATTGACACTCGAGTTGGGCCACTTCTAATAAAAGGTCTTTTTCCTCGAAGCATACTATGTCCCCTTTGTCCACCCCTAGGTGAACCTCTTTTCAATTGAGAACGTCCTTGGAAACTATTATGTTCCCAAGAATGTTGTGAAGTAGATCCCCTTGAGGGACCCTATCCATCCCAACCAGAAATTGTTGTAATGAATTGAAGAGTTGTAAAATTATCATACAAGATCCTAAAATTAACTCCCACGGTCCAAATATTCAATCAAATGAAAGGTAGACTTATTTTAAACAAAAATGGGAATAATACTAGATAATTACATTTTCTCCCAAAACCATTATCCAACAAAAATAAAACACTTTGAACACTCTTATTCATCCAACTCAAACTCATAAGGCATGTATTAAAAAAAGATGACCTCTGTAAACACCCTAGTAAGCACAAACATTTACCATTTTAATAGCGTGAGTTGAACCAAAATTTCCAAAAATCAACTTTATTACCACACAACCAAAATCAGACTAAGATATTGAAGATCAAAATTCCATGAATAAGACTGTATATTTTATAATTGTTAATAGCTTCAGAAAAAGAATGATCAACTACTACACATTTTAATGCAAATTTTTCTATCAAAAATGAAACCTTGCATATGTTTGTTAAAAAAAATCGAACGCCATAACATTGATTTCAACCAAAGCTTCCCAAATGGACATTAAAATGATATAACCATCTATATCCACTCAAAATCCCTGAAAATAACACTATTACCATAGCTAATCGTCAAAGAAAAGAGATATACCCACAACATTATTTGTTAAGAAAAATTACTCAAAACTGACCATTGCAAATACCCAGTTCAAAAATTGTGATCTCAAAGATTACAAATTAGTTTATTTATATCAAATTTTCTTGCATTCTTCCAATAAATTGATTGTTCCAAAATAGTAGTATAAGATTTACATTCTTCACAAAAAAATAGAGCTCAACACAGCTTCATCACCTTGTTTTTGAAATATTCACCACACAACCCACGAAAAATCATTTTTAACAAAAATACGCCCAAACCAATTTTACATTCAAAGAAAATGAAGCATTCCTTAGGTGAGTTGATAAAAAAATGAAATGAAAACATGAGCTCTTTCACTTCCATGCCTGAAGAAAACTACCAATTTCAATCAAAACACGCTTCCAAAATAAATCCACGAAACCACAGAAGTTGGTAATGATATATGCAATCGATATGATTGATATTACAATTCAAAATTATCATTACATGCATTGAAAACCAAAAATTTAGACACCCTCTTCATCATTTGACTCAAAAAATACATACCTAGAATTATATTTCCAAACTATGTTGAAAATCCCACCTCACAGTCACCACGATCAAAGTAGCTCGAATAAGCTTCTAAACAAAGAAAACAAACAAAACCAAATGCAAAAATAATCTCAAGACTCAAATCTACATATTTCAAAGTATCCAGTGATAGGATTTAATGCTAGCATGTCTTCATTTATTTCCATTATGCCAAGCATTCAAAACACCAGTTAGGGAAACCACTAATATAACCAACATGAACTCATGAAATACGTCAATAAACATTTCCCAAATTTTATTTTTTATTCGGTTATATAAACATGGTTCTAACCCAAAGTGATGTCTCCTAAAGCACCGATGATCAGCCAATCCAAGCACTACTCTAACTTTAACCAATCACCCTTATACATATGAATGTAAAATTTGTATCTACACAAAATCACACACTTACTATTATTATTTTACGGCTAAGTATGTTGTTTTATAAATGGATCTTGTGTAAGAAAAGTATTCACTGATGACCCATCACATAGTCCATCCAATTGTCTTGTTGGTCTTTGTTTTTTTTTGTCTTGCACACTCATCACTCATACACACAGTTCTAGTCAGGTCTCAAGGATTCATGTCTGTCATTTCTCACTCTTTTTTCAATATTGGCTTCTAGACACTAGCACCCAGGGTTGGACGATAGCGCAAGGTGATCCTGTCCATCCTGGGTGCCTTTTTCCTCTTTGTATTTGATTTTATTTTTGACATTTGAGGTCGGTATTTTCAGTTTTCTCTCTCATTTCTCGAGGCACTAGTCATAATGTCGGGTTATTAATGTTGAAATTCAAGCAAGAGATCCCTATATAAACACAACATACATACCATAATAAGGGCAGACTATTCTTATCAAGGGATAACTATCTACATAGAGCAAGGGATTGTATTTGGGCTAGTATATTCCATCCACACATTTACATTTTTATCTAGCTATTTCTCATTATCTTGGTGTCATTGGCGCGAGGGAAACCTAGGAGAACACACACAAACACACAAAACTACATTGGGTTTGATATATAATGTTTTTCTCAGTTGTAAGTTCACCATTGTGGCGGTTGAGGACAATCTGAATCCTCATTTGCATCTTTCTTTTTTAGGATTTGATGTCTATTTGAGGGTTTTGCAAGTCTATTCTTTATTACAAGTTTACAGTTACCTCGGCGATCCAAGTGCAACATACACGTGACAAAAGGTGAACAAGTGTGAAGCCGTAGTGACCATATTGAAACCAGATTCTGACCTTTTCTCCAGAATAAGGTGCCCAAAATCAAGACCAAGGTGCCCCAGGCACCCCCATCCCCCTTCAGGCGTCCCATTCCAACCAGTTTCACCTTTGTTACATTTTTTGTGGTTCGTTGTGATGGTTTTTTCTTTTTTTTCATCACACTGCTCAGTCCTAGGTCACTGTGAGTAAGAAAAATCAAGACAAGTGCCTTATCCCTCTTATTTCCTTTCATTGATAAGATTTAATAAATTGTTTAGCTTTCATATTTTATTGTATATCATTAATATCATAGTTGTGCATTTAGATTCATATAAAATAATTAGATTTTACTAAGTCAAAATTCATAATAAAATGCAAAGCGGCATATCTATAATCAACATAAAACATCAAATAATTTTTTTATACAGAAATCCAAAACTCAACAATATATTCCTTGCACCACTTTGATAAATTTATTTCCAAAATGGAAAGAACATATATACCATCACCCGATCTTGAAAACCAAAAATTGTGAGTGGGAAGCAAATCTCAATCGCCATGTTGAACCAATGCATTTATTATGATGATAAAACACTTCATATAGCCTTCACAAAAATAAACAATCTACCGATAGAGTATGTGAGTGCAATGAAACCACTTTAAATGTCATATAAATTAAGTAATGCATTAAATGTTAAGCGCACCCCCCCCCCCGCCAAACTTATTAGGAAGAAAAGCAGACAAAAATGCTTTGAAATGGAGGCCAAAAGGGATTTAGATGATTTTCTCAAAAATAGGGGGTATGTTAAATTTTGTTGATAAAAATGGCAACCATGTTGGCTGAATTCTTGTAAAAAGGAGTTAAACTACATTAGAAAATGAAAAAAATTAAAGATCGAGAGTGCAATGCAGGTACGTTATTTCTTGAGTCAATCTACAAAAACCCCATAAATAGTTTAAATTGAAATAGGATGCATGTTCGGATAAAATTGTATGAAGAAGGGATGTAAGAAGATTGGGAAGTGAGGCTGGATAAAATTGGTTACAAAGTGTAACATTCACTGTTTTGAAAATCAATTCCAACTCCTTACATTAAGTATATGAGTATAACATATATTTATGAAATTAGAAAAAATTATTCTGTAAATCATCATTGACTAAAATTTCAAGAGAATCTTACCATTCGAGTAGCTTGATAGACATCTTTAACCAATCTAGGACATTTGTAGAGATAAACATATGTTGATAAGTGTCGTGATCATAACAACACATTAGAAAAACCAAACCACAAACAAGCAAACAAAATCAACCAAAGAAAGAAAAAACAATATGTACATAATATACAAGCTCATGAAATTCTATTATAATAATGTTTTAAATATTGACCATTGACTGTAAAACGTAACCAATCACCGTCAGCTTCTCTCAAGTGGAATGAATTATTTCCCAACATTGAAGCAATTTGATAAGGTCCAAACCAAAGGGAGTAAAATTTATGATGTTTTCTTGGATTTTCCCTAGCCTTATCCCAATGTAGAACTAGGTCTCTAACCTAAAAATTATTAATTGTAACCTTTTGTCAAATAAGATTTTAAGTTTATATTTCTCTTTTTTAGGTTTTTGCAATGCATTAATCCTCATTTGATCTAAAGCAATCAGTTCATCCAAACACAAGTGTAACTCATCTAAATAATCCAAACCATAATTCATAGTAAGTGCAGAAGAAATATGCAACTCAATAGGCATAGTAGCCTCGAAACCATAAACAAGCATAAAAGGCAAGAAACCAGTACTTGTTTTAGCGGTAGTTATGTCAACTCATAATGCTTCAAAAAATTTCAAATGTCAATTTCTTTTACTTCTATCAACAAGGAATTTCATGATGTCAATCAAATTTTTATTCATCGATTCAACTTGTCTGTTACCTTGTGGGTAATACTTGGACAAATGACTCAAAATAATTGAATATTTATTGAGAAAATACAAATACTCTTCAACAATAAACGACGGACCATTATTAGATATGATTTCTTGAGGGACCCCAAAATGAGAAAAGATCTGATTTTCAAAGAACTTAACAACTTCACTAGTAACAAAACTTTTCGAGGAAACTACCTCAACCCATTTAGTAAAGTAATCAATTGTTGTTAAGATGTATCAATGACCAACTAAAGAAGGGGGTGTATATCATAAATAAAATCAATTCCCTATTTGGTAAACAACTTATTTGGAATGACAAGGTTTAATGGCATGGTAGGTAAACGTTCACGACCAACAAACATTTTACAATAAGTACATGATCTAACTCATCTGTAAGCATCCTTAAATAAAGCAGGCCAATAATAGCCTGCATGTAGAATCTTATGAGAAATTATTTTAGTAGCATATTGACCACCTAAAACGCCCTCATGAAAACTACTCAACACGCGCTCAATTTTATCATGTGTTAAACATCTTAAAAGGATACCATCAAAATTTCTAAAAAATAGAAAATTTTCCAAAATCACAAATTTAAGGGCTTGAAATCAAAGTGCTCTTCGTTGCCTCTTCTCTAAGTTTTTTAGGACATGACTAGTTTTTAAATTAATAAACGAGATCATAATACCAGTAATCTTGGGACAAAAAATAGTCTCATTCTTACATGGAAAAACCGATATTAAATTTGGAAAACAAATAAGCACCTGTCATAGTCTCAAAACAAGGGACGACATGTAAAACTTCTGTACTACTAAAATAACAACTTTAACAGCAAAATTAACATTCTCAACCAAGTGTTTAGCAAGTTCATTTTCTTTAATAGTCTTACAGGTTTCAAATTCCATTTGGCTAACCTTCCATCAATCACGGGTTGTTTAAGAAAATATGCTAACATAGGGACATTAGAGTGAACACTACTTTTATTTCCCATTAGCAAATATTTATACTTTCCCAAAATTGAGACTAATGTGAAGACAAATTTTTCAATTAAAGGATACCTGATTTATGCATCTTTAAGAGTTTGACTGAAATAAGCAATGGAATTTTCATCATTTCCTTCAAAATAATGAGTTACAATAGCACCCAAAGCTTTATCAGTTGCATTAAGATACAAAATGAAAGGTTTAGAAAAATCAGGCTTGGCCAGAACAGGGGATGAAGCGATAACATTCTTCACATCAAAAAAGGTAGAATCCGCATGAGTGCCACACAAAAAAAAAACATTATTCTTTTTAAGTAAAATCTGCAAGGGAGCATCTTTATCAGAAAAGACATATATGAATTTACTCACAAAGTTAATTTTTCTGAAAAACAAACTTAAACCAAATTTATTCTTAGGGGGACTTAATTTTTTGATAGTTTTCACCATTTTTGGATCAATGGAGATACCATTCTCTGAGATTATGTGACCCAATAACTTACCTTCAGTAACTCCAAAAACTAATTTTTTTTGGCTTTAAGGAAATGTCAAACTTGCGGAAACAAATAAAAATATCTCCTAGATGATCTAAATGTTTCTTCCTTTTAAATTAATACACATTCAGATCATCAAGACTAATTTGAATAATAACTCCAATCAAATAATTAAAAGCAACATGCATTGCTATTTGAAAAGTGGCACCTGCGTTAATCAAACACAAATACATACAATTGTAAGCAAAGGTACCTTTATGCATGGTAAAAGTAGTTTTGTGTCGATCATCAAGATTTATAAAACTCTGATTATAACTAGAAAATACATCCTAAAGAGACATCATTTCTGAACCAGTGACTTGCTACAAGATTTGGTCAATATTTGGCAAAGGAAAGTTATCTTTAGTACTTGCACGATTTAAATCTCTAAATCAACACAAAGACGAATGTCTCCATTTTTCTTATGTGCGTGCACTAAATTAGCAACCCACTCAGAATATCTTATAGGATAAATGAAACATTCTTTAAGCATTTTCTCAAGCTCATTATTAATGGTGTCTTCCATTAAGGGGCTTACTTTCCTAGGCTTCTGACGTACGGGTTTTATTCCAGGTTTGATAGGGATGTCATGTTTAATGATCTGTGTATCATATCCCTTCAAATATTTATATGACCAAGCTAAGACATCAATTAATTATTTCAATGGTTTTACAAAATCATCTTTCTCCCTTTGAGTTAAAAAAACACCAAGATAAACATATTTTGGTTCCTCTTCCGTACCTAAGTTAATAGCAATGGTTTCACCTATAATCCTTCTAAAAGTTTTAGCTAAAGAAGAAATCTTGGGTTGGTCATGTGGAGAAAACATAGAATCCAAACTCACCAAAGCAACAGGCAATTTGTTGCTAGATAACTACAAGTAATCACCACAATTAAGTACATATTCATCAGAATCAAAATAATTCCCTTTCAAAAATGCATCAATGTGTTCATCACAAGATAAAACTAGCCAATTAGTTCTAAGGTCAGTAATCATAGGCCTATACACTTCTTTGAAAATGTAGTCAATTTGATCACCACATGAGGGGATAGAGGCAAAAACAACAAGTTTATCAACTTTTGAATTAAATTCTCTAAAGACATGGTTGATGTTGAAAGCTTCAAAATGTTCAATCAAAGAACAAACCTTTTATGTATAAAGGTGTAGATGAATTTGATTAGTCTTATCAATCCTTTTAACTTGTCTTATTACAAGCTTTGAATCATTAAGCTTGTTGTAAACCCAAAAACAAAGCCTCAAACTTAGCAGTATTATTTGTTGCTTCAAATGACAACTGAAATACATAATTAAATTATGTACCAACAAGTGATTTAATAACCACACCAGCTCCATTCCCACTTTGAGAGCAAGCACCGTCAAAACACATAAGCCAAATATCATCAAAGTCCCATCTCTTTTTTACACGTAGACTTCATGTCCCCACTCTTTGAGGTACATCTCAGTGGCGAAGTACATACGAGTCTTTTCTCAACACTACATTTCACACAATCTTCTTCTTCCTTGCATTGTGAGTTGTTCTTTTCCAGCATTTTTGTTGGATACATTGTATTTGGCAACACAATGATTAGTCAATGTTAGCTCCTTCCAATATACAATGCTTACTATATATAATGATTGCAAGTGTCCATGATTGCATGTATATATGATGGTCATAGTCAATATCATCTAATTGTTATTCCTCGTGGTCGACTATATTCACCATGGTTGATGTTGGCAGTTATGGGGAACTGTAATAGCTGGTCATGTTCCTTATTTATATGTGGCATTTGAGAGAATGTATTGTCGTCGTATCATTCGTCATTTAGTATGTTTGCATTGACCAAGTTTCTCTTAAGGTCTTAAAGTTTTAGGAGTTAGTTTTTCTTATCTTTGGATTTCTATCATTGGAGCATTGGGTCTAAGACACTCAAGAATGGGAGTTGTACCAGTGTGGTCCATCAAGTCTTTGGAGTCCCTAGATGTGATTTACTTAGGTCTTATTTTTATTCTTCTTGTTGTCCCCCATATCAAGTCTCTCATAATGTGTGGCTAACCCTAGGGGAAGCTAATTTGTCATTGGTATCTCCATAAAGGTGAGCATCTCTAAATTTCCTTTTCTTTTATGTTATTTATGGTTTGATTGTTTGATTAATGCATCATGTATATAAACTAGGATACACTAACATATTCTTATCTATTGCATTATTCTATATTGGCCCTTGCCTTGCAATCCATATTTTTGGCATGATAACCTATTGATTTCCATACAAACCATGTTTATAACTTTGACTTTGAGGTTAAACATAATTGTTAACAACACATTAGACTTTTAATTTTTGTAAGATTTTTACTTGTCTAATTTTTAGTTTTTTACGCAAATGACCTCCATAAGAAGTCATTACTTTAAGGACATTTTTCCTTATGTATGTTTGGTAATAATAATAAGTATAAGTGACCCATTTTAACAAATTTATGATATTACACTCCACCATCTGTTGACCAAATTCCTTCGTTCCTAGTCAGATTAGTGAACTAGTACTAAAAAGAATAAGTAACTCAAAATATGCAAGGGTTTAAGGTACCTTGAGAAGGGATGATGATGAATATGAGCGTAAAATGAAAGAATTCCTCCGCAGTGAACTAAAATGACCTACAAATCAAGAGAAACTCAACAGAGGATGGGTTAGTAGATTGATGGGTGGGTTTCCTGACGAAACGAAGTCAGTCCTGAGAAGTAAAGACTTCCTAGGATGGATGTCAACTCACATTTTGATAAAGATAGATAAAATCAGATATTGATAAATTAGATGTAGCAGAATCTGAACCAAAACAAAAACTAAAATGTTAGATATAAGATAGAAATGTAGATCTGATCTAGTTGTATGAAAAATAAACCAAACTTGGATGGGTTTACGCTGACCTGAGACTGCAAAACACGATCAACAGTGACCCAAGACTGTAAAGCACAGTCGACGGTGACCAAAGACTGCAGAGCATGGTTGATGGCGATCGGGGAAGGATGAGAAGAAAATGTATAAAAATAGGCATGTAAGACCTCATGTGGATGGATCTGAAGTTGATGATGAACTGAGATGAAGAAACAAGAACCTGTAAGAGATCTGGAGCAAGATATAATAGAAAGGATACAAGAAAATTATGAAAATTAATGGCAAATGCAATGAAGACTAATCATTTCAACGATTATCGGGGGCTATAAAAATATATTTGAGGTGACAGAAGGGAAGAATGATAGGGTTTGAGGGCTAGGTGACTATGGAAATAGAAATTGGATGACTAGGGATCTGAATGACAGATAGGAAAATAGAATGGTAGTTGGGTCGACGGTGAC
This sequence comes from Taxus chinensis, assembly GCA_019776745.2. Lineage (NCBI taxonomy): Eukaryota > Viridiplantae > Streptophyta > Pinopsida > Cupressales > Taxaceae > Taxus > Taxus chinensis. The sequence continues at coordinate 99,024,689 of CM034154.1, forward strand.
CGGATAGGGTCAACGGTGACTGGGATGGATTTAGGGTTGGCCAAAAATGGATGGACTGAAACGAAGATCTACAAATCAAAGATGAATATCTGAGAGGGAAATAATAGGGATCCTAATGATAGTTGAACCTGCACAAGATCTGATCAGATGAGATGGTGATCAATTACAACAATGGACCCAAACATGCAAGAGAGAAAAAGAGGCTTCAAATCTCCCAAATATGGACACAATATCTCCAAGATAACTCCAAGAGGGTTGTAGCAGTTACAGAGAAAGAAACAAAAAAAAGCAAGATCACAAGAAATTTTGAAGACTCCAAAATTACATCTTGAGAAAAAGAGGGGTAGGGGAGGCTCTATAGGGTCGAGGGCAGCCCAGATGAGTCATCACCGACTACAAGGAACCCTTGATTTGGTTAGTGGAATGATGTCGAAATTGAGGCAAAGTAGGCCTAAAGAGGGAAGATTAGGGTTTTGGGTGATAAGGTCGAGTTAGGGCTACTTAGGGAAGATAAATGGGTAGGTAGAGGGTAAAAACATAAAATAAAGGCCGTGGAGGTAAAATCATTAAATGGTGGTTTGGAAAGGATAAAATGGAGGATCTAGGAAGAGGAAATAAATTAAATGAGAGTTTAGAATTAACTAAACGTGATTAGGGATGAATGATGATGGGAAATAATAATAGGTGGGATAAATTGAATTTAGGAGGGAAGAAGGAAATTCGAAAGGGAAGAGAAGTATGTATGTAAAAAATATTATGGAGAAAGAACGTGGGGTGAGGGGTAGCAATACTAAAAATTGGTGTCTACATTTGCCCCTTTTTGTTGAGTGGTTTGCGTTGGGCAAGCCATGAGAGAAAAAAGAGGAGGGACAAAAATATGATTGATGAGGTGCTCCCCATAAAACTAGGGGTCAACGACATGAAGGAATTTGATCACGAATTTGAAAGAGATAAATGAAGAAAAGATGGAAAGGATGAGAAAAATAAGAGCATATCCCAGATGAGAATAAACAAAAACTAAAAAGTAAATAAAACTATGGCAGTGATTTTTGAATCACTTTGGTAGGGAACAAAGTAAGACCTCAATAGAGACGACATAATTGTCCTATGAACTTGTGAGTTGGAAAAAAACCAATGCAAAATGGAGGGAGTCCACTCAAATGGATGTGCAAGTTGTGGGACCAACGAGTCACAAGAAGACATCAAATATGCATAAATAAATGTGAAAATGGTTGAGACAAGTGTCGCGACAAAAAGGATAAGGGGGATAAAAGCGAATATGATTTCCTTCGTATAGGAGGAATCGAAAATATGTGTCCTGGGTGATAAAAAAATACATAAAATAATGATGCCCCAAGAGGGAACATGAAGATGGCCACAAAGGCGAGATGATGCAAAATAAATATCTGATAGATGACAAAGCCCAGGTAAGACAAAGAGAGATGTGATATGAGGATCCTTAAAAAAAAAAGTGGAAGAAAAAGATAATTTGAAAGGAAGGATTTATCAAAAATAGATCGATTAAAAAAGGAAGGGTCCGGGTGACAGCGACCGGATAGGGTCGGTAGGGACAAAGGACGAAGTGAGGGCAATCTAAGGGGGTCGACGCTGACCATGGTCAATGGGCTATATAAGCCCCTTGTAGACACCCTAAAAATACATACATACTCTATCATGCTTCTATCTAATTAGAATTAATTAAATTAATTTTATCTCGCCGCAATACACCCCTTTGGAATTAATTAAATTAATTCCATCATTCAAATATTCCCCTTTAGAATTAATTAAAATTAATTCTATTACCTAAGCTATATTCCAACCCTTTGGAATTATCTCCTCACAATTAAATAATTTTAATTAACTAACATTCCTTGGAATTAATTAAATTAATTACTACACCCTCTTAGCTAATATAATTAAACATTTAATTATTTAAATGGTTAATTATCTCCCTCACAATTAAATTAACTAATTATACCATTCTCTTTAATTAATCAAATTAATTCCACCTTCTAGCTAATATAATTAAACATTTATTTATTTAAATGGTTAATTATCTCCTCACAATTAAATACTAATTACATTTAGTTATTTAATTCCATTTATTTCAGTTAACAACCACTTAGACTCCACATCCTCATCCTAGTTAACTACACTTCTAGAATCCTAGAAAGGTGGGGGCAATTGAATTGCACGTACAACCACCTTCCCAGATGCAACTTCTGCAATTAAATCCATTACTGCCCCTAAATTCCCCATCACTCTACAAATTCCTCCAATGTTATTTTTAGCATGAGCATTCAACTGTGTTTAACCAATTCCAACTACTTCTACCTCTATAAATTACATGCTTACTCTTTTACAAATCCTCTTGGATTTAAGTACAATCACCCTGCAATTTCCAAGCCAAAGTACTTGTGTTTGTAGCATTTGCACTTATATTTGGAGAATATTCAAGAGCACCCACATTCATTTGAAAAGTTCCACAGGAAAAGTCTCCACAACCTTACTGAGGTTTGCATTGATGGAATTACTGGAAGGTTTGCAATTTTATTGTTTGTCTTTCATACTGTAATTTGTCAAAGCTTACTTTTTTACACACCTGGTGGGACACCCCACATTTTCTTTCTTTCATTTTAGTTAATCATTTTATGATCTTACTCTTTCTTTATGTTTAGTGTTCTTTTTTAACCTTGCTGTCAAAATTTTAGCTTCTCAGTGAAGTACAGAAGTCAGAAAACTAAAAAAGCCAGTTGCCGGGGTGTTTTTCTCACATTCAAATGTTTCACTAAGAGTACTACTGTAGCCCATCTTCCCGAAGCCATAAATTTTTCTCCCGAAATCAGAATGACTTCATTTTTTTTATGGAAAGGTATTGAAAAGATCTATGCAATTGAAAAATAATTTTTAGATTTGGACTTACAGAAAATTTATGGTTTCATTTCTCCTAACACTTTTTTTTAAAAAATAAAATAAAACAATTACCGTTTTTTAAACTTTAATTCATTTTTTTAACATAACAACCTCACGCGTATGCTCTTTCCTCGCACTTTCAAAGTGATCTTAGAAATCAGAAATGTGATTGTTTCTTTTGTTTTGGGAATTAACCTTTCTTTTTTTTAATCAAAGCTTGTTTTACGTTTATGCTCTTTCCTCGCACTTTTTAAAGCGATCTTGGAAATCAAAAGCGTGAACTTGCTTCTATTGTTTTGTCTTTTACCTCCTTTCAGAAAAATTTATAATCTTTTCTTGTAGGACCCCTCTCACAAAGGTGGATTAAACATTTCAAAAACTACTAACTGCAAGTTTCCAAAGGAGTTCAACCAAACCACATCTAAATCAAAAGATAAAAAAACACCACATTCAAAACACTTGATTTGCAGGTTTGGTTAAGAGCTACGACTCGACCACTTAACTAGAACATAACCCCCTTGGCATAATCCTTAAGCTACAACAAAGGGGGTGGTTCTAGGAACCCCAAAGTAGTCCACACCTTGAGGGAACTGGTGGACAAAACAAGAACTTTTTCTCCTACTTGACTAGTACAGTCTTTGTGAGTTAGTGTCACAAATATCCTTAGTGGCGACCCCAGTGTGATTCATTCTAACAAAGGTATTTTCTCAAGGTTTAAAAGGGGGTAAAGTAAATCCATCATCTAGGAATAGCATCATGCTCACTCACATATTTTGCTGACACCTAGTTGAGAGAGCCACCTAGGAAGTCACGCCTTGTCCAAGCCAATCTAAGGTAGAGGCCACAAACAAACAGTTAAACAAGAACTATTTTTCTATTTTCTTCTTTTGTTTTCTTTCTCTTTATCGTAGTGTTCCACGCTTACTTTTTTCCAAACACTCCTTGTTTGGGATCCATCTTTTACGTTCGTATCTTTTTTTCATTTTCCAAACATTCCTTGTTTGGATTTTACATTCATTTTCCTTTCATCTTTCCAAGTACACTTTACTTGGATTATTTTTCACCTTCTTTTCGAAATCCCAAATACTCCTTATTTGGGTTCATCTTTTTATAGTGTTCGCTATCTCCAAATTTATCCGTAGTTGGACTTGACATTCACTTATTTTTCTTGTCATCTTTTCTCTTCATCATCACGTCATCACTTCTCTCATTAAAAGTATTCACTTTGTTTTAATTTGAGATCACTAATCCATCACTTCCTCCTTGTCTCTTATCTACATTTTTTGTGAGATTATTCATTTCTTATGATGACCTTTACCTTTTCATTGTTTTGGTACTTTCACTTCCTTGTCATGTCTTATCTTTTAACACACCTTTTTTTAAGAGTTGGCATTGATCATCATCTTCCTAAGTATCCCATTTTACCATTCATCTTGTTAAAAGTTGAGCAAATCCATCATTTTCTTTCCTAAGTCTCTTCATTTAACATTTTTGTTAATAATTGAGCATCATCCAACGTGTTTTAAGTCTTCTCTTGTCACATTTACAATTGTCGCAAGTTGAGCACACTAACCTTTTGTCTCTCCCCTCTTTACGTTCACTTTTGTAAAGGATCGTAAAATTATTTCAAGCCTCTTCATTTTTCTTAACACTCACTTTATTAAGAATCATCTAAACTAACATTTCAACCCATCTTCCACCTTAACATCACTCATTTTTGTTAGGTGTTGCAAAGTCCCTTATTTTCATCACTCTTATCACACATTTTGTTAAGCGTTGATCACCTTCATCTTGTTAAGTCTTGTCTCCCTTAGCATTCATTTTGTTAAGTGTCGAGCATGTTTAACTTGTCCCCCCTTTGTTGTTTCTCTTAGCACTTACCGTGTAAGGAGTTAACCCTTTTTACATTTCTTCATCACTCTTATAATTCATTTTGATTATGAGTTTATCGTGCCCACCTTGTCAAGTCTCTCTTCCTTTAACACTCATTTTTGTTACGGAATAGAGTGCATCTAACTTCTTGTCATCCATTTTTATCTTTACTATAATTTGGTTAAAAGACGGGCACTCGACTAACCTTTTTTTTCTTCTTCCCTCTGAGCACTCATTTTTCTACAGGTCAAACATTTTCCATCTTCTTCCCTCTTCCATCTTAGCATTCACTTTGCTAGGAGTCGAGGTTTTCAAACATTTTCATCACTTCTATCTTAGCACTCACTTTGCTAAGGGTTGTGTTATTCATCGTACCTTTCTTCACTCTAGCTCATTTCTCATTATAATGATGGATTTATACAATTATCCTTTTCCCAAGAATGGAAAATGATGAAAGACACCATTGCGAGTATGCAAAAACAACGCAAACAATTCAATTTTGATGAATTGTGTCCATACCCTTTTAATATGGACATCTTACGCATACCCTTCCCATAGTCTTTTGAGATGCCCAAATTTGAAAAGTACAAGGGAAAACTTATCCAAGACAACATATCAAATAATTTTCCCTAGCATGTCGCGAAGTGGCATATAATGATAGCTTTATCTTGTGCCTTTTTCCTAGAAGTCTAGGGGGGAAATCTTTAGATTGGTTCTTACACCTTCTAAAGGGATATATCACTACCTTCACGGATCTCTCAGAGAATTTCATCAAACATTTTTCTTTCAACCTCACTTGCAATAATCACCGTACTAGAAATTCTCACGATGACGCTTGGTACATCAACTGCAACCGTAATGTCATCATTGTTGGTGTCACAGATAATCATAATATGGAAAAAATACATGACCAATCAATCAAAAATCTAATCATACAACCTAGCCAGGAAACTACACCGTGCAAAGTTAAACGTAAGTTTACACCCCTTGGTGAAAGTCTCTGTAGTGTCTTTCATCAAGTCAAAGTGGTTAGGATGATAAAATATCCCCTTACAAGACCTTGGATTAAAGGAGAAGCTAAGCCATACTGGTACAAACCTCATGGATATTGTGATTTTCATCATATCGATGGACACACAACTGATAAATGTACATGTTTTAAGAACTATGTCTGAGACGTAATTGGTGACGGAGAGATATTTGTAGATCTTGACGATGAAGCTCTTGCAACCGATGACGTGTCAACTTCCACACCTTCAAATTAAGAGTTGATTGTTATTCCCACTTCTATTCATACTGACATTCCATGAGATCATGATGAAGGTCAAGTATCTCCCCCTTCAAACTAATCCATTTCTTCTACAAATTTTCTTCCTATAGTCCAAATAGACATTGAATCTATATTGGACAACAATCTTCTAACACCTAACAAGAACTTGAATTTTCTTCAAGACTCTCTTTCAACACTTGACATGACAGAGGAGGGTCCTTCATCAAGAAAAATTGAGCTTCATTCTATTCTTCCCATTCCATCTCCTATGCCTAACATCTCTAGTCTTGTTGTTGAAATACAACCACAACAAGTTTGGACACTTGCTTCAACGCAACCTTCTGTGTCCATTATACCTCACATGATCCATCATGTAGGAATCTCATCAACGATGATTCCTACTTGTCAAGATATCTACATGCACATTCTTTGAGGTACGTATACCCAGGAATATCCTTATTCAACTGTTTCAAGCTTTAATTGCAAATATTTTGTCTAATCAACTAATTCACAGCCTAGAAGGAGCAACATTGAATATCTCCTCTCTATGGCTTACAAGGAACCCTGAGTCTACATCTAGAGATTTATCCTTCTTTCCTCATGCTATTTCGCTCACAGGTGAATATGTATCTCAACATCTTCCTCGCATCAACAATATTATTCTAACATCACATATGTCTTTTGATCTCGTTGAAGATTTATCTAATCACACATCTTTTTTCTTAGATCCTATCCGCCCAAGTCTAGTATTTCAGGACCCATCGAATCATTTGATTCAATATTTTTACTTGGATCCTATCCACCCAAGTCTCATATTACAGGACTTATCGAAACTTCAGATTCACTCCTTTGACTTGGCTCATGTCTGTCCAAGTCTCGTATTTTAGGACTTATCGAATCTTTTGATTCTCTCTCTTGACTTGCATTTCGTCTACACAAGTCTTGTATCTTAGGAGCATTCAACTTCAATAAACATGGACACTTTCTTGACAAGTCCATTTCAAATCCTCATCCACCAACATGTTCAATTACTCAAAAATCATAAAAAGAGAATAAAACTTTGTATTAGAGCATTGTTTGCCAATCAAAAATGACAAAGTGTGTACAAATAATGTTAGGCATTCCATCTATTGGCAGATACCTTAATCATACCATTATCATATACTCGCCTTCTTCACCTATTATGACACATGTTAACCTTGTTCCTCTTGGGCATTGTGTGTCTCATCTTTGTTATGGTTCTTACCATTTTAGATATTTTTTACCTACGGTTTTGTCTCAAAGCTTACTAATGGCAAACTCCTCCTTTCAAATAAGCTCTCTCTTTAACATAAAGAACTAAACTTCTTTACCTAGTCCTTTTTTATCACCCATCTCAATCTACGGTGTTGAACCCTTGTGTCCTACTAGTCGCATGAGGCTGAGACTTGGGGGTAGAATTTTCCTTCCCAATAAGTACATTATCAACATACAAGGCAAATTACCTCAATAAAAAAATACCAAAAAAATTATAAAATCAATACACCTTTCGTCCTTCACAATATTTGGTGATAAGCCCATACTTCTTACTGGCAGTATGAGACTGGGAATGGAGAAAGCCCTTACTCGCCTACATTTTGTCTTTGGTGTTGAGCCCTTGCCTTTTACTAATGGCATGGGGCAACATGTAGGGTGTCCTTCACAAAAATCAATAAATAATAATTCAATAAAGTCTTTATGAAATCTGAATCAAAGTGCTTAATCAAAAACATCCCAAGAAGTGATTTAGTTGTTCATGTTAAGAGACACACCAATTCCTTTAACCGGATTTTTCCAATCAGTGGGCCATCAATAGATCTAAGTCAAGTCAAAACCTATAAAGTAGAATCATCTTGTAATTGGTCAGATAATCTTGACTGGAGATGAGTTACATTTTTCTCATATGGATCATTATTACACCTTGTGTCTTCGCATCCATTATCATCACTTCCATATCAATATTCACCTCATTTTCATGTCCTTTTTGGCTCAAGGTGATGAGCCCTCGCATCTTCCTAGTTGCGTGGAGCCACGAGCGGAGTGAAACACCCTATCATTTTATCATCTACATTTCTGCCAATGGAGTGGAATGCTTTTAATTATTTTCACTTGCTTTCAAGCAGTGTACCTTTTTACCGAGTTGTAAAATACCAAAAAAATTCAAAAATGTCTCACAAAACTTTAAAAATACAAAAACAATATAAAATTGTCCAAAACTCCAAAAATAGTTTCAAACTGTCATAATCAAAACATTCAGATAATGTTTGACAAAATTTCAGCAACTGGATAACACAGTTCAACACCTTCGCCATTTGATGGCGCTCCTCATGATTGTTCCAGAACATACTCATCTTTATTTCCCGTGGTGTATATCTATTCCCGAGGAAATCATTTACCCTTTCGCAATATAACTTTTCCTTGGGGCACACTTGGATTTTACATTTTAATCCAATACAGATCAAACTTCAATGGGATCTGACAAGAGTATCTTTCGAAGTATCTAAGTATCACTCCCCTCTTCACTCTGATCCAATCCTCTAGTGTGCTAAGCTATATCTTGGGGGCATTCAAATCTGTCTAGTTCTTCAATGTGGAACACATTCAGAGTGTCATTAGATGTCGTTTTTGCACGTTGTATTGTATTGTTGCAGTTTGTTAACATTGTGATGATGCTTTTTATTCTTTCAGTTTGTCATTGTGTTTTACTTTGTTTATCTTTACTGTAGACCAATTGTAGGAAATTTATTCGCAACCTACTTCACATATAACTTTGGTGTGGTTCCTTCCTGTTCATATTGGGTTTCTTTCTATTACTTCTTTTATATCTTTTTATCATTTGCACGTGTTGTGTTTTCCTCCTGGTTTATTTAAGCCATGGAATGTCTTCTTTTTTGTTTGCATTTGTATTTCAAAACTTGTGAAAATCTAAAAAAAAAAGATATTATTCAAAATCCAAAAAAATCAAATATTTCAAAATCCAAAAAAAATTACAAAAATTACAAAACATTCAAACAAACATTCACTTATCATAGAAATCCTACAATTGGAAAACCGTTGAAATTGAATCATTCAACATATCAATACAATCTTGATAAACGTCATACTTTTATCTATTACCCTAGTGATTGTGTCAATCTTACAACTATCACTTTCTTCCCTTTGCATGATATGCTAACTCTGCTTGGGGCAAGTCACTAAATTGTTTTTCCTTCGTGATATAACTTCACCTGGGGTAATTTCAACTTTGATCATTTGCATAATGGATTCAACAAGAGTGTCATAAGGAGTCGCTTTAACTCCGCTCTTCCAGTCTGATCCTATTCCCACTTGGGAGCATTTGTATCTACTTAATCGTCATTGTGGCATGCATTAGGGACATGGCTGATTGTCTTCTTTTTTTCAAATTTGTGTTGCATTGTTGATGTTTACTCTTTTTGGACCACTTACAAGTAGTGTGATTACATCTTGGTTCCTTTATAACCCTTGTGCCGACACCTACTTTGTATATTGGGTTTGTTTTCCTTTTTTATCTTTGTTATGTGTGTGTTTGTTTACGTGCATCTGGGTTAACCATCTTGATTATTTTATAATCATGGTGAAAACTCTATTGTGCAACAACAAAAATCAGGTTGCTCTAAAAATTACTCTCCAAATATTTCTCATGCTAAAAACATAGTACTTTCCCATCCTTGTTCTATTCCCTTGCTTTCTTCCTATTAAGCGGTTGTCTGCCACCTTGCTGCATCATCCACCCACTTGAGGGGGGATTCCTCTACCATTATAAATCACCGTGGCATCCTAATACTTCATTGCTTGTTGGGGCATCTCAATGCTTCACAATTTTCTGCTCGTTGATCTGCATGCATCTAATATCTTTAATAGCACTAGTACTTCGCAATAGCACTTTAAAGAGGGGCAAAATGTAGACACCCTAAAAATACATACATACTTTATCCCACTTCTATCTAATTATAATTAATTAAATTAATTCTATCTCGCCACAGTACACCCCTTTGGAATTAATTAAATTAATTTCATCATTCAAATATTCCCCTTTAGAATTAATTAAAATTAATTCTATTACCTAAGATATATTCCTACCCATTGGAATTAAATAATTTAATTCTAACATGCCTTTGGAATTAATTAAATTAATTCCTACACCCTCTTAGCTAATATAATTAAACATTTAATCTACTATTTAAATTAATTTAATTATCATTCCTCCTAACAATTATAATTAAACATTTAATTATTTAAATGGTTAATTATCTCCTCACAATTAAATTAATTTAATTATACCATTCTCTTGGAATTAATTAAATCAATTCCTAACACCTTCTAGCTAATATAATTAAACATTTATTTATTTAAATGGTTAATTATCTTCTCACAATTAAATACTAATTAAATTTAGTTATTTAATTCCACCTATTTCAGTCAACAACCACTTAGACTCCACTTGGACTCCACATCCTCATCCTAGTTAACTACATTTCTAGAATCCTAGAAAGGTGGGGGCAATTGAATTGCACGTACAACCACCTTCCCGGATGCAACTTCTACAATTAAATCCATTACTGCCCCTAAATGCCCCGGCACTACTGTAACTTCCTCCAATGTTATTTTTAGCATGAGCATTCAAATGTGTTCAACCATTTTCTAACCACTTTTGCTTCTATAAATTGCAAGCTTTCTCTCTTACAAATCCTCTTGAATTGTTTTACAAATAACTATGTCAATTTGCAATCTGAAGCTTTCCAAAGTATTTGTGTTTGTAGCATTTGCACTCACATTTGGAATATATTCAAGAGCACCCACATCCATTTGCAAGGTTCCACAAACGAAGTCTCCACAACCTTACTAAGGTTTACATTGAAGGATTACAGAGAGGTTTTCATCGTTTATTGTTTATCTTTCATTCACTGTGATTTTTCTTTGCATACACCCATAGGTAGGGTGATTAGGCTCATTTGCACAGTGCGAAGTGAGGATTGAGATCTCTGAGCTATAAAGGGAAAGTGATAGTTTGAGAGAGACAGAGGCTTGAGGAGTAGCGAGGAAGTGCCAGAGGACCTGCAAGATGGTAAGTGCCTAAACTCTAGCTTATTTTAAAGATTTTTTATGTTTTTGTTTATTTTTTTACCTTTTTTCAAATTTTGGTATCAGCGCAAAGGGCATTCGTTGGTGACTGGGTACGGTCTCCGTTGACCAAGCTTAAAAGGGTGTTGACCCATGCATTGAGGTGTCGACCCAACCTAGGTCAGCGTCAACCATGGATAAAATATTTGATTTTTTATTTTTGGATGATGAGGAATCTAACGTTTTCATGTTTTATTTGTTTTACATGCCTGAGAGACCTTATATCTACGAGATATAGTACTGACATTATATGATCAGATTAGGGGAGATGTTACAGATGCTGAGTGGGATCACTTAGCTGCAGTTGGATTGGGTGGGTTCCTTCATTACCAGCGTTTTCCATGAGATGTTGGGCTTATGATTACACTAGTGGATAGATGGGATGTGTGTACAAGCACATTTTGGTTCAAGTCGGGTGAGATGACCATCACACTCGAGGATGTATACCGCATCTAGAGGCTACCTATATAGGGAGAGCCCATCACAACAGATAACTAATTGGGAATTTTGACATGACTATTTGGATTTGATTCCCCTCAAATCACATTCACATCCGGGGCATTTCATATTGAGACATGGCATGAATGGAGTGTGGCTAGGAGCTGCTTGATATTCTTAGTGATGATGGTGATTTCAAGTTATGGACTACCAAATTATGGGGGTCCTAGGTTCCCATAGACACTAGCATGTGTAGTTATAAATATTGTTGATCACATGACAATATTTTCTTTTGGCATAGATATATCATGAGTTGTGCATATACACCGAGAGGAAGAGGACAATATTGGCTGTGGGGTTCCTTCTCCATTGTTGTGATTATGAGTATATAATGGTGATCAAGCCACCAAGGATATCATGGGTAACAGATTACCACATTGAGCTGACCATTAGATTCTTGAGATGATGAGTCGACCAGGCTCATGATGATAGAGGAGAGAGGGAAGTAGAGTGGTATGCAGATAGATTGCTAGAGCTTGATGTGGATCAGGTTATATGGCTTCCATATCATGACTATCCTACATGGACTGGGGTAGATGTGGAGTTAATGAAGATGAGGTAGACTAGGTGGGTACAGGGGTGGAGGCCTAAGATGATAGAGGTCATCTAGTTTGATAGGGTCAGGAAACAGTTCAGAGAAGTGAAGACAATGCCTAGAGATCCTATTAGATATATGTGAGATAAGTATGACAGGGTTCTTCCAAGTCCTAATATGGCCGACCCATTAGAGGAGAAAGGGGCACCATGGGACGACGACGATGATGTACGGGTTAGATCTGGTTTTGTAGATTGGATGATGAGGACATGGGCAACTCGAATGATGACAGAAGGGGTAGAGGGAGGTGATGAGGAGGAGGAGGAAGTGTCAGCTGAGGAGGATGTGGCACCTAGAGGTGTGGAGGGTTATGACAAAGGGGTTGTCATAAAGATAGCTCAATTGCACGCAAAGTTTGATTCAACCCACTTAGAGAGTGACATGACACGTAAGGAGTGCAAGACGACACGATAGGAGGCCTTTACATTAGGCTAGGAGAGGGATTTAATGATACAATAGAGGGATCAGTACAAGAGGCAGTGAGAGGCCTATAGAGCTATATTTGGAGATCTCGCACTGATACTGGTAGTAGAGTCAAGGAGTGGCGCACCAGCAGTATCATAGGGGGCTAGACATATGGCTCCTCTAGGTACTATGCCCCTGGATCTATATAGAGCACTAACATCCGAGGCACGATATTATGAGTGGATTGTGACATCCAGGCTGCCAAAGACATAGAGATATGTTGCATATCTAGTTGAGCAATGGGGAGTAGGTGACACAATGTGACCAACACCATCTAGAAGTACGACGAACATGGTACAACCACAGTGAGATGCAGGCCATAATGGAGGTGATGAGGCCCATGGATTGATTCAGGCACCTGCCCCAAGGGAGCAAGATTTGAGAATTTTTGATGTAGAGTTTACTAATTTTGATGATGTATTTGGTTTGAGACATGACCCTTAGTTTCATGTGACAGATGTATATACATGTCATTAGATTTATGATGATGATGATGATGATATGTGTGTGTGTGTGTGTGTGTGTGTGTGTATGATTTTTATTGCAATTCTTCATGTTTCAAGTGTTTATAGCTTTGATTGTGTTTGTGTTTGATTTAGATGTGATGTGATGATTATGGATTTGATTTAGATGGTTATGGATTAGATGTATATGATGTTATGATGATTATATGATTTTTATGGATAGATAGGTTTTAGGCATGATGAAATAATGGATAAACAATGTGATGGATTTATAAATATGTTAACTATGGATGACATTATACTTAAAAACATACACATAGGAATGGATAAAATGGTTAATCTAGGAAGAATATCATAACATGTTGTAGATAGGAGAAAGGATGCAATGCCGATAGATGGTGACCAAAAAGGAGATAAAATGACACTTGATAGCAGTAGGGAGCACATGAATAAATGATGCTTCAAACTGTATTGGAGGTAAACAAGAAAGGATCCAATTAGAATAATTCACTTACTGATTAATGCGGGAAATTTGTTCTGGATAAGAAAGTTGATTGATGCGGGAAGCTTTCTTAGAATGCTTGCTTTTGAATTTAATGCTTTTTCTTTTGATTATATAGAAGGTTGATCAATGCAGGAAGCCTTCGCTACCATGACATGAGATGGTATCCATCCTTCGAGGGAGTGGTCTACTTTTTTTCCTTTATGCTTTAGGATTTTTGATTTTGAGTTTATAAATGACAAGATAAGATATGGATGATAGATGTCCTTTGAGGATCAATCTATACTTTTGGATATTTTTTTCTTTTATGAATAACTGTGCTTCAAGGGAGAAGTTTATTTTCTTTTAGATATGATAACTTTTAAAGATGAGCATCCATGGAATTTTTACTTTTGATGGAAGAGATGGGGATAACTAGGTAAACCACTTATGAGGGGATGAATAATGCACAAGTGACACCCGTGGATGTAATCAATGTAATGATCACAGGCTCTAGTAGGTAAATAAGAGGGTAATAGATACAATGATTGTGGGGTTCCCACCTAGAAGGAGGAACTTGTCCATAAAGAATATGTTATGAGCAGAGCTGTGGTGCCCATATTCAAGGTCATACATAGGAAAGTGACAATAGACCACATAATTCCAAATCATTACAATGAAAGATGGAAATGGATAATAGATGGATGGATGACCACTAAGATAGTTAAATTCATGATGGTAGGTATGTTAACAATAGAATTCCCGCAAGTGCAATGGATTAAGAGGTTCCATTTTCAGTTTACCATCAAGGGAGGCCAAACAATAGGCTCTGGACCCGTACTTATGCGTGATAATGTATGGACCAATCTAGTTCGGAGAAAACTTTCCACGTTGGCTCCATTCTAGAGTAGTGACATTTTTATTTTCTTTAAATACAAGGTCACCGATATTAAAGTCATGTTCCTTGAGGTGTTTTTGTAAGCACATTTGATGCACTCTTGGTAGAAATGATGATGTTCAAGAGCGAGAAGGCGACGTTAATCTAACAAATCAAGCACTGCTAGATGGTTTTGGAGATAATCTTCACCAGAGATGAATTCGTGAATAGAATCGCGCAAAGAAGGGATTTAGACTTTAAGAGGAAGAACAACCTCAGAGCCATAGACGAGAGATAAAGGAGTAGCACTCATAGAGGTGTAGATGCTAGTTCGATATGCCCAAAGAGCAAAGGGAATATGAAGATGCCAATTACAACTTGATTTATCAATAGTATTGGAAATGATATTGGGAAGTGTTTTGTTAGTGGCTTCGGATTGACCATTATCTTGAGGATAGTATGGAGAAGAGAAGCTAAGCTTAATATTGAATGAGTCGCAAAGCTTCTTGAGGTATTTTCTTTTGAAGGAATTTCCGTTGTCCATGATGATTTTATGAGGAATGCCAAAATGGAAAATGATGTGTTGATAGATGAATTAACAATTTGATTAGCTTTGGTTGATGTGAGTGGAATTGATTCCACCCATTTGGTGAAATACTCAGTAGAAGTGATGATACAATGATGGCATTGAGAAGAGCATGGATTGATGAGGCCAATGAGGTCAAGTCCCCCTTGTGAGAAAGGCCAAAGGTTCTGAGCCGACTGCAATTCCTGACTAGGAATGTGGATTAGATTAGAATGTTGCTGGAATTTGATACATTTCTTAACGTATTCACAACACTCTTGATTAAGAGAGGGCCAATAATAACCCATTCAAAGGAAATGCTTGGTGATAACCAAACCGCTAAAATAGCCACCACATATACCATCATGGCCTTCTTGGATAGCTCGAGTGGATTCATGAGACTTAAGGAAAAGAAGTAAGATACCATCAAATCCATGCTTGTAGAGGATATTTCCAAGGATGACATAACGGTTAGAAATTTAAAGAAATTACCTCCTACCATTTTTAGATAGGTTGTAGGAGATAATTGATTGAGAAAGATAGTCAAAGATATGAGAATACAAAGATCATGTGGATTAGATTCGACAAGATTGACACCAGTTAATTCACTAAGATGAGTTGGTTTGTCGATATGCTAGATAACGACGGAGAGTTTGGATTCTTCCATAGATCAAGGAATGAGGGAAGGAAGAGATTTCATGGTGTCTACAAAACGGTTAGATGAACGAGGGATGGTTTAAAGGGTGCATAAATAAAATGCTCTGAGAAGGATGTTGACAATGTCCTTATTATTTTGAAGGATCTCATTTTTACATTGATAGATGCCTTTGAATTGATTGATGATGAGCTAAGAATCCCTGTAGATGTCAAGGATTTGGATGCCAAGTAAGAAAACAATTTGGAGGCCTAAGATGAGAGCTTCATATTCTGCCATATTGTTGGTGCATTCAAAATCAAGCTTATAAGTGACGGGAATATGAGTGTCCCAAGGAGGAATGATAATAACACCAGTGCCTCCCCCTTGTCGACACTTAGAGCCATCAAATAAGAGTGTCATTTTGAGAGGAGAAAACTCATGTTCAAAGTTGTTGATAGACTCGTGAGGAAGATGGTTATCAGGAAGAGGGTGTCAACTAATTGTTCTATGATAGCTTGGCCCTTAATTTATTTTTGCAAGATGAAATCTAGGTCAAACTCTTTCATGAGCATGAGCCATCGAGTGATGCGATCACTATGGTAAGGCTTAGAATGCATGGTTTTGAGAAGATGAAAGCTAGTGACGACATAAGTCTTATGATTGAGAAGATAATGGTGAAAAATCTTGGAAGTAGTGAAGAAAAGAGTGCAACATAGATTTTCAACTTCAGTGTAGCGAGTCTCATAATCATGAAGGGTGTGACTGATATAGTATATGGCCTATTCCCTGCCTTGCTCATCATGATGTACCAACATGGCACCTATGGCATGATCAGAGGCAGAGACATAAAGATAGAAAGGATCCCCCTTGCATGGAGGGGTAATCGCATGCAGAGATAAGAGATATTGCTTGAGATCATCAAAGTATTGTTGGCAGTTATGGTCCCATTTGAAGTCGATGTCTTTACGAAGAAGGTGATGAAAGGGTTGGAAATGGTCAGAAAGTTTGAGATGAAATGATAAACTGATTGAAGTCGACCTTATTGACTATAAAGTTTCTTTAGGTTATAAGGAGGGGGCATCTCGAGGATAGCCTTGATTTTTGTGGGGTCAATTTCAATACCCCTTATGGAAATGATAAATCCAAGGAGTTTACCAGTAAACACTCCAAACACACACTTGTCGGATTGAGATAAAGGAAGAAGCAAATAAGGCACTCAAAAAGGACCTCAAGGATGGCAAGGTGGTCATGGTGATGCTTGGATTTACCCAAAAGGTCATCAATGTAGTCCTCTATAGTCTTATGGATGAGATCATGAAAGATGTAAGTCATGGCTTACTGATAGGTGGCTCTTGCATTTTTCAAACTGAAGGGCATAACGCGATAGCAGAAATTCCCCCAAGGAGTGATGAAATAATTCTTATGTTGGTCTTCTAGCGCGATGAGGATTTGATTATACCAAAGAAACCATCCATAAGAGAAATCATCTCATGGCCTGTGGTAAGTTCTATAATTTGATCGATGTTGGGAAGAGGAAAGTCGTCTTTAGGGAAAGCGAAGTTAAGATCTCAAAAATTAGTGCAAATACGGAGCTTTCTCGAAGCCTTAGAAAACGTGTTCGATATTGGAGACTCATTGCGGCTAATCTATAGGGATGATGAAATTAGTGGAAAGGAGGCATTGCAAGCTCCTCTTTAACAAGGAGGGAAACTCGAGGGTGCATGCGATGAAGTTTCTTCTTAACTGGCTTGGCGTTAGGAAAGGTAACGATGTTATGGACAACAATGGATGGACCAATACCTAACATGTCAGTGTATGAACATGTGAAGGCTTGGATATGTCAAGAAAGGAAAGCGGTGAAATATTCAAACTTCTACAGATCAAGGGATTGACCCACTTTGAGAATGTGAGGCTCTTGTGGAGTCCCTATGTTGATGTCAATGGTGGATTCATTAAGAAGGGTGGATGTGTTTGGCGGTAAGGTCTTATGAAGATAGGAATATTTTGCCCCCATGTAAGAAAGGATGGAATCATTGTCAGTGCATTGAATAATGTCAATGGTAGGGGAATCTTCCTCTATCATATCCGGAAATTGAAGAGGGAGGGACCTAGCTTCATCGTCACACTGATAAGTGATGGGTCCCAAGGTAATGGTGGAGATTATAAAAAAATCCAAAGGTGATAGACATGGTGTCATATGTATCCATAACCTCATGGGATGGAGAAGAGGTAGGATCGATGTCCATGAGAGCTAAAGATGGTGGAAGAGGGTCTGCAGATTGTTCTTTGAATCCTATGCCAATTTTTTCATGGGGTTTGCAAGATTGATCAATGATAAGGTCATGCATGCCTTATTCATAACATCCCATTCCAAATCCTTTCTATGTGAAATGATGAAGATAAGTGTAGGAAAAGGATTTCTTATAAATAAATTCAAAGCCATTGGTATATGCTTTGGTGTGTGATTGAGTGTTAATGTGTGAAGAAGGGAGATCAATGCCAACGTAGATGAGATTAGTATGAAGATGAGGTGGACCAAAGTGAATGATATCCCCGACATTAGGTGTATACATGGGAGATTTTTTGGGTCTTCCAAATCTATGAGGTGTGGGGAGAGCGTTAAGTGTGAGAAGATGATACTCCCCCAGCGTGAGCTAATCCATTACTTTTTCTAAGGATTCATCGTTAGGAAGCTTAGATGTGGAGAAAGATGAGCTAGAGGATGCTTGAGAAGGATCTTGTGTGGGAATAAGCATGTCGTTAGGTTGATAAGTCATGTGACATGCTTTGAATGGATGAATGTCTATAGGGAGGGTTAAAATATTCCCCTCGTGTTCATATTTGATGCATCGATGAAGGGTGGAAGGAACACAATGCATGGCGTGAATCCATGGTCATCCAAGTAGGATGTTGTATTGAAAATCCCCAATTTCAATATAAAAGAACTTATGGAGGACTTTTTCACCAACACAGATAGGAATAATAACTATTCCTAAAGCAGGGGCAACAACATCATTGAATGCGTGAAGAACCACAGGTGATTGGGTAATAATGGAATTAGGGATTTTAAGTTGATGAAAGGCATGGGATGAAATTATGTTTATGCTAGCCCCATTTCCAATCATAAAACGATAGATAAATGTGTCGTTGGTATGCACAGTGATGAAGAAGGGAAGATCATGTTCTTCAAGTGATATGTCAGGGATCTTGGTGTCATCAAAGGATATGGAAGGTTGAAGCGGAAAGTTCTCTAAAAAGAGATGCAAAGGGTTGTGCCTCATCGTTAGGAGTAGGGATATGCTTAAGAGCTTCAATTAGGGCTTGCTCATGATCCGGAGAGCTTTGGATGAGCTCATAAAGTGACATCCTAACTAGGAACTAATGGAGTTGTTTCATAACAATCTATTCAATAACAACAGGTTGAGGAACAACTAAGATATATACCTTAGGTTTTGATTAAGAAGGTGGAAGAGTAGGATCACTAGAGGGAGCGGTGATGATGAAATTTTATTTTTATTGAGTGGGTGATTGAAATTCATGGGGGTGAGAACGAGTTGTGACCTGAAAAAATTTATAAAAAGAGGAGGACCCTCCTTTGGAGAGGTCATGGTCGGAGGAGGGATGACAACAAATTTTTTGGATGAATGAGGAGATTTGAATGTCTTAGTGGATATATTTTGGGATGAAGGGGCAAGATTGGTCGATGGAAGTGGGTGATCCCTTTCAACCAAAAGATCATCTTCATCAATAAGATTATGGATGATACTCTGGAGGGCCTTACAATGATCGGTGTCACGTCCTTGTGCAGTATGGCATGCAAAAATGAGATTAGATTCAAACCAAGAGGGTATTGGGGCACATGGATTGAAGGGTTTAATAGATGGAAGGGTGATTGTTGATGCTTCAAGTAGGTGTTGAAATATTTTTGTGTAAGACCCAATAGGGGTGGTAGGAGAAGATGTTGTTATTGAGATGGCTTTAAGAATGGTGGATGAAGAAGGTTGGTTTTGACGAGGCTTTGTGAGGGTCTTTGATTCTATCTTGGCTTGAAAGAAGAGGAAGATGGTTGTGTTTTAGTTTTGGTTTCAATTAATGGTGACTTAGATGGTGTGGATTCTGATTTGGTATTTGAAGATGTAGATGAATTTGAAGAGAGATCATATTTAGGGGAAGGAGGAGATGGCTCTGACTTGTTGATATTGGGGGACTTGGATGGAGGACCTAGCCCTAAGATGGATGGAGATGCTCCTAAGAGTGATGATGTGACACTAGATTGCTTAGGAGGGTTATTCTTAGGAGAAAGAAGCTCCAATTTTTTTTGCGGATGTGTGAGGGATTTTTGGATGGGCATGCCAAGGTTCTTAGTATTAGGTTGCAAGGATTTACCCTTAGTAGGAATAATGACGATTTCAACTAGAAATTCTATGGAGGACGAACTTGGTAATTTAGATTGTGTTGTAGAAGTGGATATTGAAGGTGGAATTGGTTTTTGTATGATGCGCTTGACAATATCTAAAGGGGTGGTAGGTTGTGTAAGGTTAGGATTCGTTGATGTTGGTGTGATTGGAGTTACAAATGTGGTGAGAGTGTCACTTAGAGGCACATTAAGTGTGGATGTTTATATGGCAAATGATTCAAGGAGTGGTGTAGATGTGGTCATAGATTTGAATGATGAGGTGGGTATAGTCATAATAGTAGATGTAAGTGATGTGGGAGTAGGTATAGGGGGTAAGGTGAAGATGTTAAAGTAGGCATTGAGGGAATTATTGGTGAAGTAATATATGTAATGGATGAAGGTGTGGATGTCATGGATGGAGAAGTAGGTGTGATTAAGGTTGATGTGGATGTAGTGGTTGTGGTTATAGTTGATGTCGATATGATAGGTGTAGGAGCCGATGAAGTTGTGATTGTAAGGGAAGAGTTTGTAATAGGGGTAGATGCAATGGATGATGAGATGATGGGTATAGGTGATGGGGTTGGATTTTAGTCTATAGTATTAATTGTATGGGAATTAGGTACTTGTGATGTAGGGGTGGAGTTTGATTATTGGGTGGATGATTAGGAAATGGTTGTTTGAAGACGTCAAGAAGTTGATTAGGTGGTGTGTTTGAATTATCCACTTGGAGGTTGCCAGAGTTTATAAGTTTTTGGATAACGTCTTTAAAATAATGACACTTCTCAATGTCATGGCTGCAAAATTGATGATATTTGCAGTAATGTTGCTCACGGTACCATTTTGGTTTGGGTTGTGATTTGTCAAAGGGTTCTATGGGAGGAAGACAAATGAGATGGACCACCTTTAACTTATCAAATATTGAACTATAATACTCCCCAAGAGGGGTATAGTTAGTGGGCGGTCTAGGAGATCATTGTGGCTTCGTGTGAGAAGTGGATGTGGAGGATTATTTAACCACGATGGCAT
Source organism: Taxus chinensis (assembly GCA_019776745.2). Taxonomy (NCBI): domain Eukaryota; kingdom Viridiplantae; phylum Streptophyta; class Pinopsida; order Cupressales; family Taxaceae; genus Taxus; species Taxus chinensis. The sequence goes on from CM034154.1 coordinate 99,045,908, forward strand.
TAGTGGTGTTTTTGGATTTTTCACCATGCGTGGAAAATATATATCACTTAGTATTGGGTTTGTTTGATCAAAGTTTGATGTGTCCTTCCTCAAGGGCACGGATTTCAAGTTTGTGAGCCATAGTAAATGCCTCTTCAAAGGTTTGGAATGATTGAATTTTAAGAGTAGAGGAGATATGCTTCCCACAAGACCATGAGAATAATTCAATTAATTCAGTTTGTGGAAGGGAAAATGATAGTTGGTTTATGATGCCATGCCATCATGCGACAAATTTTGTAATAGATTCATCATCATAATGTCTAATGGCGTAGAGGTATGTGATAATGATCTTATGTGCAACATTGATCAAGAAATGTTATAAGAATAATTGCGCGAGTTGAGTGAAGGAAAATAATGAATGTTGTGGGATGTCATTGTACCAGTCCAACGCAGGTCTGGCCAATAACATGGGAAATATGTGGACCATAAGGTCTTGATCATGTGTGATGAGGTAACGTGCATGTATAAAAGCGCAAAGATGCTATTAAGGGTTCTCCTTGCTATTAAACTTAGAAAATTTTGGCATTTCTAAGTGAGGAGGATAAGGCTTTACAAGGACAGATGGATCGATTTGTTCATTACAAATTTATTCATATGAGAATGTGGTCTTGAATCCCAAGGTAGTGGCTTCAAGATTATCCATTCTACTCAGTAACGCTTGTATGTGATCATTAGATGGATGGGGATGAGATGTTGAAGGATGAGATTTTGATGCATAAGAAGTGAACGGGTTATGTTGTTGATAAGTTTGATATGTTTGAGGATGAGTGGGTGTTACTGGAATTGGTGTATAAGGGGGGATGTAATTAAAGAATTGAAATTGGATGGGTTGAGATAGATGTTGTTCTTGAGAAATGGGGATGTGATAAGATTGGTTATATTGAATTGGTTGTTGATAGATAGGGACATTCGATTGGTTTGTTATGATATGAGTTGGAATGTAAGTAATGGGTGGCTGGGATACTTGGGTTGGTTGAGTGGGAAGTATGGAATGATAATCACCTCAAGGAGGATGTTGATGGGTTTGCGCTGATTCAGATGGATGGGGTTGTGACATGATCACATTAGCATGGATATGGGAAGTGAAGTGGGCATGGTATTGGGGCCTACCCCCTCACTTCATGGTCCCACAACAATAAGAGAGTCGGGTGCTTAGCCAATATACCAGTAGACAAAAAAAATTGTAACACATCTAGAACACCGCAATGACTTTCCTATTGGATGATGAAATCCCAATAGTTTCACCTGGTATGAGATGTTTAGATGTGTAGTTTGATTTTTGTGATGAAGGTGTATGCAAAATACTAAACCCCCTAGTTAAACTAGATTTCTAAGCAAGTATGAGGGATTATTTTTAGATCCAAAATGAAATGTGATATTCGATGAAACCAATAGACAAAGGATGCAATGCAATATAAGAAAGAGATGGGGAATTTAAAAAAATAATACCTAGATAACGATTTTCCTTTTTATCTAAATTTTTTATTTTTAAGCAAGCAAGCAAATGGCCATCCAAGTAACGTGACCCAACGAAAGCAAGAAAAAATATGCTCCTACCTGCAAGGTTAGTATAAGATGGATAGAATAAAAAACAAATGAAAAACAAATGAAAAGACTTACGAAGAAAGGGTGGTCCCACTGGGCATGCCAAAATATTGACCAAATTACCTCATTCCTGCTCATATTAGTAAACTAGTACTAAAGAAAATAAGTAACTCCAAATATGCGAGGGTTTAAGGTACCTCGAGTTGGGATGACGATGAATGCGGGTACAAAATGAAATATTTCCTTCACAACAAGCTAAAAGGACCTATAAATCAAGAGAAACTCAACAAAGGACGAGTTAGTAGATTGATGGGTGGGTTGCTTGACGAAGTGAAGAAGTCAGTCCCAAAAAGAAAAGACTTCCTAGGATGGATGTCAACCCACGCTTTAATAAAGATAGATAAAGTTAGATATTGATAAATTAGATGTAGGAGAACTTGAACCAAAACAAAAACTGAAATGCTAGATATAAGATAGAAATGCAGATCCGATCTAGTTGGATGCAAAATAAACCAAACCTGGATGGGATGGTGGCGACTCGAGACTGCAGAGTAGGGTCAATGGCAACCAGGGTAGGATGAGAAGAAGATGTAGAAAAACAGGCCTACAAGACCTCACGTGGATGGATATGAAGTTGATGATGAACTGCGATGAAGAGACATAAACTTGTAAGAGATCTGGAGCAAAACCTAATAAATTTATGAAAATTAATGGAAAATTCAATGAAGACTAATCAAGTTGACGATGACCAAGGGATGGAAAAACAAATTTGAGGTGACCGAAGGGCGGAATAACATGATCTGAGGGTTGGGTGACTTTGGAAACAAAAATTGGATGACTATGGATCTGAATGACAGAGAGGAAAACAAAACGGCAGTTGGGTTGATGACGACTAGGATTGATTTAGGGTTGGCCAAAAATGGATGGACTGAAATGAAGACCTACAGATGAAAGATGAAGGCCTGAGAGGGAAAAGACAAGGCTCCTGATGATAGATGAACCTACACAAGATTTGATGAGATGAGATGGTGATGAATTTCAACAATGGACCCAAACATGTAAGAGAGAAAAAGAGACTTCAAATCTCCCAAATATGGACACAATATCTCCAAGAGAACTCCAAGAGGGTTGTAGCAGTTACAGAGAAAGCAACAAACAAAAGCAAGATCGCAAGAAATCTTGAAGACTCTAAAATTGCATCCTGAGAAAAGGAGGGGTAGGGGAGACGTTACAGGGTTGACGGTGACCCTGATGGGTCATCATTGATTGTGGGGAACCCTTGATTTGGTTGGTGGAATGAGGCCCAAATCGAGGACAAGTAGGCCTAAAGAGGGGAGATTAAAGTTTCTGGTGATAAGGATGAGTTAGGGCATCTTAGGGAAGATAAATGGGTAGGTGGATGGTAAAACAAACATTAAATAAATTCCATGGAGGTAAAAATATTAAATGGTGGCCTAAAAGGGATAAAATGGAGGATTTAAGAAGAGGAAACAAATTCAATGGGAGTTTAGAATCAATGAAACGTGATTAGGTATGATTAATGGATGAATAATGATAGGAAATAATGATAGGTGGGATAAATTGAATTTAGGAGGGAAGAAGAAAAATTGAAAGGGAAGAGAAGTATATATGTAAAAAATATGATGGAGAGCGGACATAGGGTGAGGGGTAGTGATACCAAAAATTAGTGTCTACACCATCATTCTATTTATTATTAGAGGATGTCTATTTACATAATTGAGAAGTTAGAGTAAACATAAATGTTATAATTATATATTGGATATTAAAATTAACAAGCATTACTAAATAACAATAATAAACTCTTTCAACAAAAATATATACCTCAGTAGATGGTGTAACAACTATGACTTACAATCATCTCCACTAATTAAAATACAATCTTTTAAATACTCTTTATGATAAATAAATCATTTATATCATTTAGTTCTTATTATTCTCAATTTAATTTAAATACCATCTCTAAAAAAATCAATCCAAAAAAACTAAAGCTTTTGTCCTAACAAGGAGGAACTTCATCTCTTTACCTTGGTGAAAAAATGTATATGTGCCGAACCTAATTTTATATTCCACCAAGGTAAAATTGTGTGTGTGTGTGTGTGTGCGCGCGCGCGCGCGCCACATCATAGATTTGGAGGAGACACAAATTCTTGGTAGCGGTAGGAGAATATAATATAAATATTCCTTGAAAGATGCTTGGTTTAAAATGTTAACGAGTGTTGTATGCGAGGGACCCTAGGACTAGGAAGGTTACTTATTGTATTTCATCACCCTAAAGAAGTTCAGAAACACATATAATAAGGAAACTCAGTCAACATAAAGAATTGTTAACAAGATATGAATTCCCATAATTCCATACTCAAACATAATCGATCTAGCAACCCAAACACGGTTGTCCATTACAAAGCTTAATAAATTACATAACAAAGAATTTGAATACTTCATAGTTCCAATACATCATTGTACATGACTAGTGTGCTCTCATATGGACTCCAAAACCCTAAGATTGCATAACACAAAAAACTATCAAGCCTCTTATTCTCGAGCTAACAATACCTATATAGGGGTGGGGACTTTCCCTTCACTGCTTTCATGCACTCACCTAATAATAGGTGTGCGTACAAAATAGCATGTATGTTTTTTACACTATGTTAATAATAGACTAAGCTAAATATACAATATGCTTTAATTCCTATTATTAGCTTGGTCCATGCGTTTGCTTTGTCCTACTCTGCATGTTCTTTCTTTTCCCTTACTCAGCGTCTAAGTCTTCATGCTTTTATCTATTTTTGGATCTTTGCTTGAGCGGCACTCCAACTCTGTTTTTCTTTTTTTAGCATTCTCTTTGGAAAATTTGCCAAGTCCTTGATATTCTGTATACATGCATGCAACCTTGCGTGTTGACCTTTGTTACCCCTGGCACGTTGCTCCATTCTCCTGCATGGGCATACTCGTGTGCGTAAACCTTTTTGATTCACTAATACTTAGTCAATTTTCTTTGACCACCATTCTTGCTTAGGGTTTCATACTATTGCAAATTTGTTGTTTGTTCATTTGTTGTATTTTATTACTTGTACATCATACATTACAGTAGTTACTCTAAAATATAGATTTAATTCAATTTATATTAAATCACCAAGCTAATATATGTCTTGGCTTGCGCTCGAGATCCTATAAAATATCACCATGCATCTCTCAGCTAGCTGTGAAAATCTACTACGACCATAACCTGTACCCTCTCTTCGACAACAGGAAACCTCAATATCCTATATACATCTTCTAGTGTCACCGTTATCTCCCCTGTCAGTAACCAAAATGTACAAGTATCTGCACACCACCTCTCACACAATGATGTCAACAATGACATATTATGGGGTATCTCCCCCAGTCTCATGATGTGCTACAAACCGACACGGTCCAATATACCCCACTCATCATCAGTCGGCCCCAAACCAAGAAATGTACTCAAATGTCATCCCATGAAGAACTATCTTGAGTGTATATCTCTCTGCACATCAAAAACAAGCAAAAAAACACAATATTATCTTGTAGACATACTTCAAAATCCATCATAACAACATCAAAGCAACTTGCATCCACCAAACAATACAAAAAATTAGCCTCTGGACACTAGCGCCCAAGAGCTAGACACTAGTGCCCCGTGAGAGGTCAGTAGCACCAGGAACTAGATGCTAATGTCCCAATGGACAAAAACGCCCTTTCCACTTCCCTCTAGGTCAAAAAAACCCACTTTTACAAAATCTCTAATTTTTCTAAAAATGATAAAAATAGACACATTTAACAAAAATTCCCAAATTTGATCACACATACCAACTCCCTAGTCCTCTGTGCAACCATGGTCGTCGTCACCCTCTCAAATAACCTCCCTAACATGTGGCATCCTCACAATTCAAAACTCAAATCACACTCACTCTCGGTTCAAATGAAGTTGTTATACATCTTTTTCACCTTAATATATATAGTTAATCAATTTTACTCTACACTATAGTCACTACTTTCTCCTATTCTCGCAGCTAATACAAACACACCGTTTGACTCCTATCTTAAGCCTTGTTACTTCGTTTTCTCCTTATTTGCAACATTCGGATCACGGTCTCATCTAGCAAAATACTATACAATTTTAAACACTTTATATTCAATTTAGGCACACACACTATTCAACATCTACACATACTTTATCAACACTAATACATATCTTATACTATTTCATGGTTATTATTACAATCCTTAACATCATTTCTTCCGGCTTAGTGCTCATTTCTCCACCCCTCGCCCTTTCGCCGAAAGGGGGGCATACAATCGGGATCATTTTATAATCCCTCTCAGGATACAACATAATCAATCGACATTCCTAATACGTTACTATCACATTTTCTCTTATCTCATTCAAATATGGTTACATTTATTTTATACAATAATCAATACTTTTGCTATTTCCAACCCATTCCCCCAAATGACCTAATATGGGGGCAAAACAAAATCTCTCTGTGAGTAATATTCCAAATATATCCTATTCAATTGACTCCTATCATTCAAACCAATCAATCAATACAATAACTCTAGTTATTATCGCTTCCATATGACCTAACTTGGAAGCCATCTAATATTATTAAAAAAGGAACACCTATTACTATAGGAGAAGGGGCAATGAGACATCATTTCCTTTCCTTTAATGCTCTTATGTGGGTTCTTCAATTGGAACAAATAAATTTCAATTGGAACACAATGATAACAATTTGATCCTTATATGTCTGCAATGGTTGGACATTTTGGTGAAGCATCAATGGATGGAGAGAAAAATAGAACTCTCCCCCCAATACTCTTCTTCTGGCAACAAAACGCCCAATCCTTCAATTATCAACAAGCTGGGTTGGGAACTGATCACTTCATACCTCTTTTATCACCATTGACAAAAATTTGAAGTCTCCAATATCATCACAACTATTTCTCCAAGTTTTTCCTTACAAATGTTTGCTATCTCCTCATACGCCACATGGGTCAAAACATTTATCCATGGTTCGCCATGCTACAAGTTTCTATGTTTTATGTGCACTATGTAACATGGCTTCTCCGGACCCTATACAAATATGTTTCTTACTTCCTTTACTTTACTTTAATTTCACTCAAATAACATAAGGGGGCGGGGGGGGGGGGGGGGAGGCAGGGCAAATTTAGACATGGAATTATGCACATATCATCACTTTACTATGCCATCAGTATGTGGTTATATGCATGAATCTTAAGTAAGAAAAGTACTCACTAGTGACATTGTCCCTCGTCCATCTACGTTCTTTGATTAATTTCTATTGTGACTCTCTTCTACACCTCTCAATTCTGTACGCACTTTTGGTTAGATCACAGAGATCCCTATCTATATGTCTTGTCACATCTGTCATTCTTGGTCTTAGGACACTAGCACCCACTTCAGACACTAGCGCCCAAATGCTTGTGTCCCTTCTGGGCGCTCCTATCCACTTTGTTCTTTTTACACATTTTTTTTTCATTTGTGGTCAGCCTTCTTTTTTCTTCTTATCTTTATCTCGCATTCTTAGTCAACCTTCGATGTCACTAGTGTTAAAATTCAAGCAAAAGACTCATATATACACAACATACTAACCATTATTCTGACTAGAAAATAACAAGGGACTATCACATCTACATATTATAAGACTCATATATACTCAAAGGTGAAAGGAACTATAAGAAGATTGTTCTAAGCCGCAATCTCAGATGATAATAGCACACCACATTAGATTTGCAAAAATAGAAGAGCTAAAATACCATATATGGAAATCCATCATAATCCATAATGCTCAATACATTACAATAGAATGACTTAAATTATTCAATAAGAAAGATGTAAATATAGGAGGGAAGTGCAACTACTACCTACATCAATGGTGAAGAACTCCCACTAACAGATACAGACAGTTAAGTTAACTCCAAAAGACTAGTAAGCTAACTCGACATAACTGAGAAGCTAACTCAACACAACTAGTACACCTAAGCAAGCTAACCCAACAAGTGTAGGGCTAACACAAGTGTAAGAATTATCCTAATAAATAAATAAAAGGATAAATAATAACCTACACTAACAGCCTCCTGTAAGCATAGCTTAGGTGGGTGGAAAAGAAGGTGGGTCCCGATAACAAGGCCTAATGGGGTACCCATGTACAACAACTGGGAAAAATGGACACCGCAAGGTACCTAAAACCAGTAATAACAAAGTAGAGAGCAAAATCCTACTGCAAGATATTCTCATAAGCTTGACTCTAGAAACTCATACAATACTGAAGAAGTGTGGTGCACACTATGTCCTGAATCCACTGCTCGATCATAGAACTCAAAAACAACTGACATTGGGATTCACCATAATAGCTCCATGCAAGGAGACTGTCAATGGAGTGATGTCAAAAGTGAAAAACAAACACCAAACATAATTTGATCAACTGCTACAAATATGTGTGTCACGATCCAAGAACAACCAAGGCAACAAGGCAGACACGAGATCTAAATAAATAGGAGTGCCACGATCCAAGAAAAGCCAAGGTAACAAGGCAAGGAAATGAAACCCGAAGAAGCAGTATCAACACCACACCCTCCCATACTGCAGAATGGGTAGAGTGGACACCATAGATCTGTATGAGTTGTCAAAATCAACTACTCGAACACTGACAAACTAACACTGGGCTCCACCAGAATAGCTCCCCCACAAGATAGACTATCAACATGCCAAAAAAAGTGTCGAAAATATAAATCCAAAATATCTCAACAAACAAGAGAGATATAAATGTATACACCCATAGATACAAGAATGCAATACCCAAACATTTAGGACGTTGGGCTCAACCGAAATTGCGTCCACAAGTGATCACAACACCCTCCTGAATTTGGCACTTTATAATTGAGTGCATGTAAATATTACAATGAGTAAAAATACCATATATGGAAATCCATCATAATCCATAATGCTCAATACATTACAATAGAATGACTTGAATTATTCAATAAGAAAGATGTAAATATAGGAGGAGGGAAGTGCAACTACTACCTACATCAGTAGTGAAGAACTCCCACTAACAGATACAAGCAATTAAGTTAAATCCAAAAGACTAGTAAGCTAACTCAACATAATTGAGAAGCTAACTCAACACAACTAGTAAGCTAACTCCACACAACTAGTACACCTAAGCAAGCTAACCCAACAAGTGTAGGGCTAACACAAGTGTAAGAATTATCCTAATAAATAAATAAAAGGATAAATAATAACCTACACTAACAAAAGGGATTGTATTCAGAGCTGAATACACTATATAAGAAGGGGAAGTGTTGAATTCCATACCACACATTTGCATCAAAGTTAGTTATATCCCACTATCTTGGGGTGATTGGCATGAGGGAAAACCTAGGAAAAGGACACCATTTCACACACAAGCACAAAAAATGACATGGATTCTGAAATCTAATACAACACTCAGTATCAAAATCACTCATCGGGTGACCACCGGGGTCAATCCGACTTCACATATTGCATATTTTATTCATATTGAATATGTTTGTGAGCTTGTGCATATAGCTAGGGTTTGTTTTGCAGGATTATAGGTGCAATTGAAACCCTAATAGAGAAATCAGAGTTACAAAGAGTGAATATAAGAGGAGACCTTCCAACCCAAAAAATATTAGATCCTGAGCATTCACAAAATCACTAACACCCAGGGCGCTCCTGTCCTCTTGTGGGTGCTCTTGTCCAGGACAATTTTGAGTTCCAAAACCCTCTGTGAGCCATTTTGACACTATTTCCAGCCATATCCAATACTCAGACAACCATGATCACTCCTGAATCACACAGAATCAACTAAGTCATCATTCCTCCCTTGTGTATTTATGGTTTTCATATTATTGAATTCTTATTGCTTGTACATTACTATATTTTATCACTTGAATATCCTTAGTTACTTTGAAATTAGATTTAGTTCAATTTAGATTAAATCAATGTTATGCCCCTTAGCTTTATCCATCTATCTTCTGAATCTTAGTAAGATACCTCTCTTTACTATAGGTATAGGCCTTATAAACCTACATATATCTTACGGTTAGGGTTACTATCCTCTAGAATTGTGAATCTTGTACTCTTTGAGCACATTTGGTATCTATATATTTTGTGTGGGTCTAAATTTTATCCCCAATAGTAGAGAACATGTGGGGATTCGTCTTAACATGTCATACAAGTAGTCCAAGCTAGTTCCAACCCTATAGCATTCTCCTAGATACCAACTGATAAACTCAGACATTACTATTTGACGATAGTGTCCAACTTTGATAGCATATTCTCAACAACCCCATGATGTTGGTTTTCATCAAACATTTTGATTATGCATTTGAGTTGGTTCCAAACACCTACACTCATTGTACTTTTCATCTGTAAGAAGAATCATGTTGGATATTTCCAAGTGCATTATATAGCCATTTCATTCAATTTTTTCTTTAGAAATTATCAATTTAATCCTAATCCAGGTTCATCATTTGTATTTACTATATGTATTTAATAAGAATTAGGACATAACTCTGATTGTTTTTATGTGGTTGATCACCAAATAATCAAAACAATGTGTTTGCAAGAGCTCAGGTTTCCACATACATGAGTGTGAGTACTAGCTACATGATCTTCACAACCCTTCACTTGGGAGATAAGGTGATCTATCTTTCATTTTGAATTTTAGCTTGTTTATGTTCTCTTATTAACTTCAAAAAATCTCAATATATGGCGAGGCAACTGCAAAAAAAAATCATTCTCAATTAAGTGCTTGTTTGTCTTTACTTTGATGTGTATGCACATATGCACACACATATCAAAGTAGTGCATTATGTAGACAACCAATTTTAGTATGAGACAAGTTAATTGCTTTGGTATTAGTGTATTTATGTGTATATTGATTATTGGTTCAAGTTAGGTTCGTGTTGGCAAGTGTTCCCTTGTGTTTTTACCCTTTTATCTTATTTTCTTTGTCATCGACCCTTGGTCGAATTTCCTTTGTCTCTTGTCGTTTCTACTCTTGTTAGCCTCGTTTATCCATGTTTTTCATTTTCTATCTTTGTTATCTTTTCTTAACTCTTTTCTCCTAGTTTTCTCTCTCCTCCCTTATTTTTGTCTTGGTTTGCTATAATGAACAATTTTATATGGTTTTGACCAGAATCATACGTACACTTCTGGTCATTGCTCTTATGGGCTCCTTTTGCACCTTTGTTTTCCATCTCTAGAAGTTTTTTGGCTCTCTTTGATGGATTTCCCGCTCATTTTTTATTGGTTCAAGTACGCAATAGGGCCCTGATTTTAATTTGAGAAGTCTATAAATATATAGTTGCATTAGTGCATTTAAGACAACAAATGACATTGAAGTCCTATTTACAAGAGTGAATTGAAGATATGAAAGAATAATCTATTATATTTATGAAGCAACCATGTGCATAAAGTAAGTTCAAGGATTTTGAAAATTCAATCTAGCTTATATTAATTATTGCACGCACTAAAAGACAAGGGTTCAAACATTAACATACATTGAACTAATTGTTGACTTACATTGAGTGTTGCTTGCAATTTTGTCAAACCACAAGGGCCCTGATAATAATGGAGGGATAACATGTGCCCTCACTCACATCCCCTTTTTTTTGGGTTTTGCAAGGAGTTGAAGGTGAATTAGGGTTTTGACAAAGAAGATCAAAATCTTGATAATTCACATATGAACCAAACAAACTTAGAGAAGTTTTACAGATTAAGACGAAGAACACAATTCACACAATCAAATTCATATTTACTCCCACATTGTCATGTTTATAACGTTGTTGTCATTTACATAAACTTCCCAAACTATACAACTTTAATCAAATTTATATGATTCTAGACTACTTAATTTGATTTGTAACTAAGTTTTGTGTCTTACCAATTTATAACTCCTTAAATCTGAGATATAATTATTTGTGTTTATTCCTTTGCACACACTAAGAGTGGAGGGGTAGTATATTTGTTAGCTGAACCCCGGACCCCCTCTCAACACCTACACAACAAATAACTAATCTCGTACCAAAAATTGGTTGTCCATGGTAACGGTAGCGTGATCCATGACAAGAAAACGCCCTAGATCTTCGGGAGGCTGCATGCTTCTACCCTCTCTCCGACACCCGTTTTCTATTTAAAAAAGACGAGATCATGCGTGCAGAATAAGGCTTAAATGGTGTAGCCCATAAATGGGGCCGCCTCCTGAATTCCAGGCGCAATCAACGGATGCCATATCTCAGCATGTTGGATGAGAGCTCGTTTTCATATTTGATATCCCCAATCCCCAGGTGAAATAGAACGCGTGTAAGGAATACCAATAGATTTCTGCCATGAACGCTGCACCTTGTCAGTTAAATTGAAAACTTCACAATGCCGTATGTTTATCTGCTTGCTTCGTATGTCTGTATAAGCCTGTTTGTGGGGAATTGAATATAAAATTCACGGGCAACTGTGGACTTTTACACTTTTGTATTGATTTTATGTAAAGTAGTTGTGTGGATTGGATACCCACTTCCTTTTTTTCGGTAAGCCAAAGATCAATTTGGTCGTTACATGTGTGGGCTATAATTTATTGTGAAGGTGGATATATTGATTGCAATTTGCAGTAAGCGTGACAAATAACCAGTAATTTTGTTGGGTGGAATCATATCATATGATACCCATGTATTACGTACAAATGTATGCTGGCATGTTTATGGAATCACCTGCACTTTTGTTGGCATACCATTCATTTAGCTTAGGAGATTTTGTCATGGTCTGAAAAACCTTTTCTTCAGTTCAAGTATGTTTATTGGAGTGTTTTCTTATTTAGCCTCTGTAACTATCCAGTATCCATTCTCAAGCCCAATTGGGATGGCTCATAAGATTTTCCCCCTCCTGAACTTAAATCATAATAACCCACAGATTATGCCCAAAAACATAGGAAACAACTTAGTTTGATTCAATGCAAGCATGGAAGATTGGATTGGCAGTAGCCCTTCCAGCTGCTGTAGTCATATCATGCATCCTTTACATAACTTTTTATAGGAGTTCCCACAAGAAACAAAATCCACAGGTGCCCACAAATAAGCCTTCCCTGAATCATAATCTGAGACACAGTAACCGAGTTGCAAATGTGTGGAGGAACCATTACAGTTACAGTCATCGTTATCCTATGCAAGCCTTCAGTTGGAAAGACCACCCATCTCTAATTGCAGAGGTAGTTGAGCATGGGTGGGTAACTTTTGGATTTACAAAAACATATGCTCCTTCTTCTCCTAGTAATTTCCGGGGTCTCTACAATCGTTGTCCTCACGGAGGAGGTGTTGAAGCTGAGATCAGCTGGGAAATGGAGTCAGGGGCTGATTGCTTGCAGAAAATTAGATTGAATCCGGGTTTACCCTCAAAGAAAAACCTGAATTCATTGCTGCCGGTTCAATCTATGCAGGCTGCATTGCCTATTCCAGGTCCAGGTCCCTCACTGGGGAGCCTATTATTTCCTCAAAAGGCTTATTTTGAGATTACAATATTGGCAGAGAATGGAGTGGGGGTTAGAAATTTGTTTTCCTCCGAGAGTTTTGAAGACAACGACAATGCTAAACTCATATCACAGCCGTTCAATTCAGAGGACCATCCTCAGCATGTGAGCTCTGAGATGACACCCACAAATGTTAAGGTCGATTTGGAGGCCAATTATAAAGAGGTTGGTGTGGCAAAAATGAGATCCAGAAACAGTTCTAAGGACACTCATTTTCAATTAAGTAGCTTAGAGCCTTCAGGCATTCCTAAGGTGATATCTCTGGGGCTTGCTGTTGGTGGTACCGCTCTTTATCGGCTACCTGGTTGTGAGCCAGGGTCTGTTGGGTTTCATTCCACTGGATTCATATTCCTAAATGGTAAGTAGTTGTGGCATGCATGCTTATTCGGCAGTAAATTGGGTTTTAAATTCATGTTTTTGCTTTTCGTTTGTATCCAAGTTTAATTGAAGTTAAGAGGGTTTCTGGGCATTTAGTTCACGGGAATTCATTTTCAGCTGGTGATGCTAGGGGCTCAAACCCTCTTCCACACAGAGCGGGTGCCTATAGCCAAAACCCTCGCTTGTAAGAATTTAGGAAACTTAAAATTGTAAACATTTTACTGTTTCAAAAACTCACCCAATGTACAGGGTCAGAAAATGGATGCCCAAATAATTCAATAGATCCCTCTGCTTTTTATATTTATAGATAGACAAATGTATACTGAGCTACAGAAGTGGCCCGCAATCACAATTGGAAGCTAATAGGAGGAATATTTGGGCTTCTGGTTCATTTAAATATTAGAGAAGTGGTCCAAAACCTACTAGAATTAACATGAGTAGCTCACCTTCTATAATTTTTTTCCTTAGAGTTTGCTCAACCAGAACCTCATGTATCTAACGATACAGTCGGTCTTTCTCTCCACATGATCTTCAGGTTTGGGCATTGCTAACCTTTGGGTTTTGCTCCAACATGCCATTAGCATTCAACCCTGTCTAGCTGTTTGATGGTATTTTTTTAAGGACATTTGTTTAGCCTAGAAATGCATACTTCCGAAGGTATTATAAGGGTATCTGGAGGGTAAAAGAATTAAAAGTTGATAACCTAGAAACAAGTTATCAACTAAATGAGGATAAGCCATACATTTGAAGTGTTTGTGCCTGCGACATTTCGTTAGATCCATTGCAGGTGGGCATGCCTACGTGTAAGGATATCATACAACAATGCAAAAGTGCAAGCTGTTGTGGTAAACTTCCATTATGCCAGAGATGACATTTTGAAAAAAAAAAGGGATTATGCTTTTCTCAATTGTCTAGTGGCAAAAAATGAAAGATCGGAAAACAACAAATTGTAAATGCTTTTCTGTGAATGCTGCATTCAATTTTAAATGTGTTTCTTCCGGTTCCATCAGCATTGATCAGACTATAAGTTTCAGAGGATTGAAAACATATTTCTAATTTTAACAGTCGTAGAACATATTAGTCACATAAAATTAGCATTTTAAGTTCTGGATAGAGATGGTATCACTCCCAAGACACATACACATAATTATTTATTGTAAAACAAGTACAGTACTTTTCACTCATATTTGGTAGTTGCAATATATCGCTTAAGATCATATCATTTCCATGACATATGTATTCATGTATTTTGTTTATTTATAACCATTATGATACTTTTCCCTCATCCTTGCTAGTTGCAATATATTGCTCCTATGGTGACGACATAAGTTGGATCAGTCATGTTAAATTTGCATGGACCAGCTAGCAGTCAAACCTAGGACCTCTCATGTGCTTCTGGGGTGCTCTACCAGAATACCACTGAGCTACTTGTCCTCTGTGTGGTTCGGAATGTGGATTGTTTACAACAATTCAAGCTGTTCTTAGGCCCCTTGCTCTGGCATGTGTCATGGATGACTGGAAATTTATTGTTTACATACTATTGTACTTCTGTTTATTAGGTAGGATTATCAATTTTGTTGAAGGAATGAATTCATATTATAGCCTCTTAATAGTTGGAATGTGATTGAAATTAATTGGGGGTGTTGATGCAGGGATGGCTCATTTGGATGATATTCAAGAACAGCATAAGCCAGCTTCTTCAAAGCGGGCTTGGGGTGATTTAAACACAGTCATTGGATGTGGTTTTGATCCTGCAAACAGGAGAGTTTTCTACACATTAAATGGTGAGCAGGTTTACTCTCTGATCTGCAATTCATACGAGTTCAGTCATCCTCTGTATCCAACAATTGCGGCCAATTATGATGTGACTGTGTTAGTGAATTTTGGGCAGAGGCAGTTTGAGTACCTGCCTGCCAATGATCAAAGGGTGCCCAATCCATGCTTCAGAAAACCACTGCAAAGTAATTCTGTAAAATTTGTTTCAAGATGTGTTTATGAGGACAGTAGTGATCTTTTCTCGATGGGCAGAATTGATGCACAATGGCTAGGAAATCTTGAGAGTTCTAATTCAGATTTGCAGCACAAACACATACATTTTGACGCTGACTCTGAATTTATTGAGATCCACCTTGATGAAAATTATAAATAGATGCTGAGAATTAGTCAATACACAGAATTCTTTGCCAAATACATATTTGCAGCCTGCCCAATTGCCGGCAGCTGCTTTCATCCAGCTGGGTAGTATTTCCTTCTAGCAGCCAAATATTCAGCATCTAACAACAGTCTGTAAATAAAAGGGAAATGTGCATTGTATCCATAAATCAAAATCCAAAAGTGTCTAGGAGTGGAAATCGAAAATTTATCAATCTCAAATTCTTGTCTGTTAAACTAAATGGTGTTTTCCACATGTGGGGTTCCAAAAAGCTAGATCAAATTTCAAAGCCTCCCGGATTCAATGTGCTCATTTACTTTCAATCAGCACTCATTCACACCACTCCAACCTGCACATCCATTCATGATAAAATACTAGACAGCTTGTTAACATTCTACTAGTAAATACTAAATACTTTTGTATTTTTCAACTTATGGTGTGTCTTGCTTAATCTGGGTTGCCCATCAAAGAGCAATGCAAGTGTTGGTTAAGTTATTCCATAATAAACAATTCCGTGATTGTTTTCATGAAAATTTCCCTGAACTGGAAACAGGATGCGTGTTCATGAATGAGCTCGAATGGTAAAAAGTACATGAACTTTTATAGAGGAGCACCAAGTTCAAACCCCCAATTTCCCTGTACTGAATACAGGATGCATCTAGTCATGGATGAGCTCGAGCAGTAAAAGGTATATGGACTTCTATACATGAGCACCCAGTTCAAGCCCCACTGAATATTTAGTTTTTAAAGGAGCACCATGTTTAAAACACCGCCCATAAGCATCAGCACAAGTTCCATGTAACTTTCTATTGTATTTAAGATTCCACAAAGGGAAATTTACCAAGTTAAAACTAAAGATCCCACAAGGGAAATTTACCAAATTAAAACCATACAGTTCTCCCAAATTTTGAATTTTACCATTAAAAAGTTAACTAATAAGGTACAAAAGGCAAAATATTTTGTTGCCACGGATTTGTTAGGTGTTTCCATAGGTCAAGTTTAAAAAAATGTAAAGAACAATAAAGAGTATAATGTTACCGTTTATTCCTCCATAGGATCTTGTAGTCCAACAATTTGTATGGCATATCCACACGAATGAGGCATGCCTGCCATGCATTTTTACATGGATTATTTGTGTTGAGTGAGGTAGGGACATTAGTCTTGGACAAATTTGGCTTTGCTAGCCAAATCTCATAACACATAATATTCCTTATGTTGGTGCATTCCTTTGTCATGAAGGGGGAGATAATTCAGAAAGAAAGAGTAACTCCTCTATAGTTCTCCTAATTCATGTTTGAGCAGTGTACATATGGCAGAAATCATTGTTACTATTCGGCACTTGTATTCAGATCAAGATTGCATTTTTATGTAAATTTAATTTTGACCCAGTCTGATCAGATTCCCAAATAAAGCATGGGCATCTAATCAAAATCAACAAATAACTAGAGCCTAATGAATAAACTTTTAGTACCGGTTTTGTAATTGTTTAGGTCTGCCGCTCTCTAGTTTTGTAAACAGGCCAAGCTGTTCAGTGTTCACCGAGAGAGAGAAAATGGATGAAACCTTAAAAAAAAAGATGTAAAATTCACTAGAGAAAATAAGAGGAGTGGGTTTTGGTGGGCTTAGTGGTTTGATGGATGTTAGATCTACTTGGATCAAGAGTCATGGTCAAAGTTGACAAACTTGTTTCACCCATATTCCAAGTTTCATACTCTGCTTCTTTTTGTTTGGTATGACATTGTCATTTATCTTTAGAATTAAGCATCTAACGTTGAGAATGCTATGGAATATGACGATATAGAAGTGTAAAAAACACCGCAGTCTGGCTGTTACCTAACGATTAAAAATATATTAGCTTAGAAATTATGAAAGGAATGCCACACACATCACAATCATGAAAATATGATATGGTACAGAACACAGGTTATTGACAAATTCTCTGCATTTATTTATTATTTTCATCAAGATGGATTTCAAAAAACTCCGAGTCAGTCTCAGAATATACATGTTTGTGCTGCATATCTGAGTTGGAACTCTCAAGATTTCCAAGCCACTGTGCATCAATTCTACCAATTGAGAAAAGATCACCACTGTCCTCATAAACAGACCTTGAAAGAAAATTCACAGAATTACTTTGGAGTGGCCTTTTCATGCATGGATTAGCCACCCTCTGATCATTGGCAGGCAAGTATTTGAACTGGCTCTGCCCAAAATTCACCAACACTGTCACATCGTAGTTGGCTGTAATCGTTGGATACATAGGATGATGGAACTCATCTGAATTGCAAGTCAAACAGTGAACTTGCTCACCATTCATTGTGTAGAAAACTCTCCCGTTTGCAGGATCAAAACCACATCCAACTATAGTCTTTACATCACCCCAAGCCTGCTCTAAAGAAACTGGTTTATACTGTTCTTGTTGATCATCCAGATGGACCATCCCTGAATCAACACCAGCATATATTATCAATTTAGAAGCCAATTTTCAGTGATTACTGTATAAATTCATTTTGTTAACAAAATTGATACTCCTGCCTAATAGACATCAAGTACAACATTGTGTAAAATTAAATGAAACAATAAGTTCCCAATCAACATAAAATATGCTGAGGAATGGTCTAAGGGTGGGTGTGAAGGGGACAACTAATGTCATCACTATGGGAGCAAAAATGTTGCAGCTACCACATATGAGTGAAAACTATTTTATTTGTTTTACTTTAGTCTAGTCTATAAATATACATGTCTTTGAACTGATATGCTCTGAATCCTCGTCAGAGTATCTGGGATGCCCTTTGTACTCATCTGTGACTAATATGGTCTGTCATTTGGAAATATTCAATGATAAGATTGAAAAAGACTTTTGAGTTTAATTCCAAGCTATGTTGTTGTTCATTGCTTCATAAATTCCTCGAGCATTTAGTGCCTAATGCATGTAAATCTTGCCATATCATTCTATGACTTGGATATCAAACCATGAGAAATAAGTTTCCTATCCTCTGAATTTTATAGTCTTGTCAATGCTCATGAAGCTGAAACATAAGCATTCAAGAGCCAAAACTGAATATAACATTTAGAGAAACCATTTGGGCGCCCTTTTAAAATTTTAATCCTTAAATTTATATAACAATGGCATTCAGAAATGGAGCATCTTTCACATTTTCAAGAATGTCATCTCTAGCTTATGGAAGTTTACCACAACAGCTTGCAATTGTGGAACGATGTTTGATATAATTACACTGTACACGTAGGTATGCTATCCTGCAATTTAACGAACAAAATGTAACCGGAAATACTTTAAAGATGTTGCTATATCTAACTTAGTTAATTTAAATTGATTTCAGAACAGTACATTATCTCACTTATTCTCTCTCCTAGGAACCTGATAATACCTCAAGAAGTACAAATTTCGAGGCCTAACCATGTCTTCAACTAAAGGCCGTAAAAAAGTTACACAGATGGAGCAAAAGCCAAAAGTTTGCAACACCCAAACCACAAGATTGTGTGGAAGGAGAAGACCAAGCCTATTCTGTGATCTGTGAGCAAAGTTCAAATAAGAAAGTCATTGGGGTTGAAAGAACACCCCTATTTTTGCAAGCAAGGAAACTCATGGGTTGCATATGCTAATTCCAGTAGATTTTGGACCACATCCTTTCTATTCACAGAATCACATACCGTGAGAAAGTATCCTTTTCCTTAGCTTACAATTTTGAGCAATCCACATCTTTACCCGAAGATACATTTGGCTGTCTTTCCATACAAAATTGGGCGGAATCGTTGGCTTATTTATGCATCCATTTTGTAATCCTGTACACTGGGTGACTTTTTTTGAAACAGAAAAACAAATCACAGTTTAGGTTTCCTAATGACTCTGCATTCTCCAAAGCACAGGTTTAGATATAGGCACCAAATTAAAGTGGATTAGGGTTTGAGCATTGAGTCTTGCCATCTAATAATTAATTCATATGTACCAGGCTCAAATAAGTTCAACGTATTCATGCATTCATTTTCAAATCCCATACATAGGATGATTCTTTTCAAACAGGAAAGCAAAATACAGTTATGTTTCCTAATGACTGCACATTTGCCCAAGCCAGGGTTTGGACATGGGCACCAAATTCATGTGGCGTAGGGTTTAGAAGCTGAAGTAACTCCAACAAGAAATAAAATAGATACAAATGAAAAACGAATAGATAAGTTGAAATGGATTTTAATACAAAACAAGCATGCCTGACATAACTTACCATTCAGGAAGACGAGTCCAGATGAATGAAATCCAACAGACCCTGGCTCACAACCCGGTAGCTGATAATGAGAAGTCCCACCAACTGCAAGCCCCAGAGATACAATCTTAGGAGTGCCTGCAGGGTCTAGACTACTAAATTGAAAATGAGTTCCCTTAGAACTGCTTTTGAGTCTCTTTTTGGCCATACCACCCACCTCATAATTGGCCTCCAAATCAGCATTGATATTTGAGGGCATCATCTCAGAGCTTATATGCTGCAAATGGTTCTCTGAACCAAATGAATGAGATATGAGTTTCGCATTGTCATCGTCTCCGAAGCTCTTGAAGGAAATTAAACTTTTAATCTGTACCCCATTCTCTGCCAACATTGTTATCTCAAAATAAGCTTGTTGGGGAAATGATAGCCCCCCCAGGTCCAATGTTGGACCTGGGAGAGGCAATGCAGCCTGCACAGATTGAACAGGTAGCAAAGAATTCATGTTTTTCTTAGTGGGTAATCCTGGATTGAACCTAATTTTCTGCAAGTAATCAGTCCCTGACTCCATTTCCCAGCTGATCTCAGCTTCAACCCCTCCATTAGAAAAATGGTTATAGAGACCCCACAAGTTACTGGCAGAAGGAGCATGTGTTTTTGTAAACCCAAAAGTGACCCACCCATGCTCAACTATCTCTGCAATCAGGGATGGGTGATCTCTCCAATTGAAGATCTTGAGAGGATAGTCATGACTGTAACTGTAATGATCCCTCCACACGTTTGCGATTCGGATGAGATTCAGAGAAGGCTTACTTGTGACTTCAACCAGGGCTGTCTGTGGATTTGATTTCCTGTGGGAACACCAATAAGATGTTATGTAAAGGATGCAGGCTATCGCTACAGCAGCTGGCACGGCTGCTGCCAATCCAATCTTCCATGCCTGCATTGAATTAAGCTAAGCTATTGTTTTCCTATGTTTTTTTTGGGATTTTCATCTTTTAGATTTCCTCATAACATATAGAAATCCAAGGCTTCTAAGGCAGGCAAGATGGAGAAATGGTTTGAGACATCCCAACAAGGACTGTTAGGCAGAAAGTACTAGATTCTCACAGAATAGAATTTAGAGATCATCCCCATTAAACCAAATGAATAAAGGGTTCCTCAGACCATGATAGCATTATCCAAAACCAAATCTGCCAACATGTAAAATGTTGTTAAACAGTGATGAATGGGTGTATTTCTTTTTGGGTTTGTATACTCTGAGGCAGGAGAACATGCAACAATTGAGTTCCCCAACAGAGATATGATATGATTCAACTGTGGAAAATCATACTCTGCTTGTCTCGTTCAGGTCACGCCTACTGCAACATCTTTTTAATAAATTAAAGCCCAACAGGCAGCCGACCAAATTGACAGAATGAAAATCCCCTTGGCTTGGAAAAGGTGGGCATTCATTCCACAAAACAACTTTAAGTGGGTATCTATTCCTTACACAGAACAACTGTTACGCTACCATATCTTGGCATTAACCATACAAATTGCACGGGTCAGAGTCTTGTTGGCAAAATAAATTATATAATTCAATTGCCGCCTGTTTAGCTTTCCAATGCTTGTCAAGACCATGCCAAGCAAACAAAAACTATAATTGATTTGCTATTTTTGTTTTCTCAAGTTTTTAGTTGCGAAAGTGCACTGTTACGTGACGTATCTTTCCATGGCGGGTTCGTTTGTTTTTCTTCAATGTGGAGACATGGCTTGCACAGATTAAGGAATTTAATCTGCAAATAAACGGGAATTAATATTAAAGGCCGGCATTCGCAAATATTTGGCGTGGCTACTCTGTTTGCAGCTAAGAAAAATTAACGTTGAAAAGTGCTTAAATTGGTGCAAATACCCGGTCCAACACCTTTTAATTGGTGACCTTTATGGACAAAAATTGTGTTGATTTATTCATCTTTTTGAGTTGATTCTCACTGTTTATAAATGATGTAAAATGTGGGTTATATAGGTGGCATTTGTCATTGGAGTTTGATTTTTACTATTTATGCGTTGGGTGAAATATATGTTAAAGATATGATTATGTTTTAGCGACTTGTAATCTCATAAAAATAATCTTAATGCATGAAGCAAGGCTTGGAGACACGGACAATAAAATGGTTGAGTGTCCTCATGAAAGTGATCATTGATCTAGTTTGTTTGCTTACCTTACATAGTTAAATCTATATGTTCCCTCAAAAACTTCGGCAAAGATGCCATCAAACTATGTAATCCATCGCCCAAACACACCTTAGAAGTATTCAATCAAAAAAATTCCAACAAATTAATATATTTAATTATTTTGATTGATAAAAAATTATTAACAATTTAATTTTAAGAAAGAAAACTATTATTTTTTTACTAAAATATTAATATAGAAGAAACAATTCTAAAATAATTTATTTACATTAAAAATTATAGTATATTCATAATAATATATATTGAAAACTAAAATTCGAACTTTTAAATTATCTTCTTCCAAACAAAACAACTCATTTTACCATATTACTCTAAACAAAATTATATATTTTAAAAAGTAAAACATTTTGTTCCCCCATAATACTTTCATTAAATATATTAATCTAAGAAAATAATTTATTACTAAAATTTATTTAATAACAACGTTTTCTCATAATATAAGGGACGGATGGATTTGTAGTTGGATGGATAGATTCGTAGCCGGTTTGGCCATATAGATACGATTAGAGATGAGATGAGAGAGTTGGGTTGCTGCTAACTCCAGCTGCTATCTCGACCCAGATAGAGCTACCTACTATGCTTTGATAACTCATGTTGTTAACCCCTGTTGCTAACTCTTGTTGCTAACTCCTGCTAGAATCCTATCTCAAACCAGATAAACAGAGATATAGGTAGGCCTGGGGTGCACCCAGGGAGATTAGATGTATAGGGGCCCTACAATCAATATTTCAAGGGAGTGCCTCCCCCAATTAGATATATAAGGATCGATATTTCAAGGACCCCCTCCAGAGAGATTAGATCTATAGGGGCCCTACGATCATTATTTCGAGGGAGTTCCCCTGGGAATAGAGCCATAGATAGGGGGCCCCAACCCCATCTACAGAGATCTGGGAGAGGGGGGCTATCTAACTTTTCTTTTTTAAATATTATTTAAAATTTTAAAACTTATCCATACTCATTAAAGAGATTTTAAACCAAGAACTTTACAAGAAATACTACTAAACTTTTGAATCCATGTTTTCAATCATCATACGATCCATTATTTGAAAAAACATATACATTCATTAATATCTAAATTGAATCATATATTTTCCACCTTAATCAAAACCTCTCCAATCATAATATTATTTATTTGTTAGAAAAATGTACAAATTTATACTTTAAAAAGTAGTTCTCATTTTTTTTTTCTAATTTATTTCTAAAATTATAACTACTAATACAAAGAAATTATTATTCTTTATCACTTTAATAAGTTTTATTAGATATTTTCATATCAAAAAATAAAATAAAATCATAGAAATAAAAAAAATTGATTGAATTTCAAGTTTGTATAAATTAGATGCACAAAATTCACTCAATATATGTCTCCATCATATCCCCTTATTACTTACTATCCCTTAAAATTTATATCTTAGTAGACAGCTAGACAACATTTTTTACACAATTATACATAATGTATTTAAAATATAAACAATTTTAAGACATATTCAACCTAAAATAATAAAATATATATCAAAATACAAAATATATATATATATCACTTCCATTATAATACCACCCATTAACAAAATTCCCCATCTCTACCGTTGAAGAGTTCCGAATAAAACAACTTCAATTTTAATTTTAAAATAAAAACAAAACATGCTCGTCTCCTACATACCCTTTGCCCCTCGAATGGTCTACGCAAAACGACATTTTAAAAAAATGAGTGACGAATGGGATGATCCTCGATTTTTAATTTTTTAAAATTTTTGTAAAGTGGGATCTTAGTCAACCCTTCTAGACCTATGCCGGTCAAGAATTTCATTAAAATAAATAAATTTTAAAAAATTAGCCGTCGGAATGGATAATTTCGACTCCCCATGTCCGGCTCAATTAATTTATTTCAGGCCCCACCACCTCCTTAAATTTCTTCCTAATTAGTAATTACCGCGTCTTACAATTCTCTTTTTCCATCTTAATTAAACTCACAAACCCGTCCCTTGAAATTGTGATCTTTTTATTAGGATTTAAAAAAAAACAAAAACAAAGAAACTGCTGAACAGATTTAAAAATGCCCTAAACTATTTATTATTTTTAAAAATTGGGAATTCTAAGGTGTATTTTTCAATTATTAATTTAATTTTGAGGGCTTATTGACTTGTAATGATTTCTTATATATTTTTTCCAATTTCTACCGGAAACCTCTTTTTGCCTACCGAGAGGATATTAATACATTCACGAGCCTTAAGTATGTTCACTTCTAGCTCATAATCACATGGCCCTTTGTTTCGTCTTTTTTGTTTTTTCTATTGTTTGATGTGAGGTTCGACACCAACAATGTCTTAATTTGCATTTTTTTTAATAAATACACAACTGTAGGTCATTTATCATTTAGAGAAAATAAAGCATTCATAAAGAATGTGTTGAACACCCACAAACATTCTAGAGAAATCAAACAATCATTGGAGCATTTATTCTCAAAGCACACAAGTTTATGTTAGAGTAGTCACTAAATAAGACACATCACACAACATTGGAGTTTGCATGTTAGTGACACTATCTTAATTATGATCTTTGTTATTCTTGAGCCTAAAAATATCAAGATAGCTCTTTTATTCTTTGGTTTACCATAGGCCCCAACATAATGGTTGTTTTCTTTAATCTTTCAGGGATTGTTGCCAATTTATCATGAATGTCATTTACGCATTATACACCATCAGGGGTGGGATTAACACTTAGAACATTTGTTTCTATTCATTAAAAAAATTGGATGAGGTTATTGTCACGTCTAGGCACACATTTCCACAATTAGTCCTAGAAATTCCCACCAAATCACATGATAAAAAAGATACACCTCTAAACCTTACATGCCTGCATCTTTATGATTTTAAAATTAATTAATTAAATATTATTTATATAAATTATATGTTATTTTGCCTAGTTTAAAAATTTAAATTATTTGTGTTGCATTTAAATGTGTTTTTGTTTTCACCCAAAATTAAATAAGATGTGTTTACCTACTTAATTTGAATTGAAACTGGAACCTAATTGATTTGTAAACCTTTACTTTGGAAATTCACAAAATCACAATAATTTGTTGTTTTACTTTCTACTTGGGAAAATGACAGTTTCACTTGAAGATTAGAACTTAGTGATTGAATTTCTTAGTGCTTAGAACAAAATTGCAAAGAGGGCTAATGAATCCAAACACACAACACAAGAGTTTTTATCCTGGAAACCCCCAATGAGGGAAAACCAGTCGGGAAGGGCCACTGCTCTTTCTTCCCACTTGTATTGGCCAATTAATCAAATTTTATAGATTACAATAAGTATGAAAATAAGCAACAATGTAAACCTTCTCTCCAATTACTTGATTGTTCTATTTTCTTGCACCTTGCTCCTACAAATCCACTCTAGCACTAAAAGTCTTTTGCTCACTTGCTCTCATACAATTAAACTTTGCTCTTGATCTCTCTGGATCTTCCGAATTCCCATTTATCTTGCTCCTTGTATTTATAGCCTCCACCATGTCCTCCCATGCACTGGAGAATGGGAAAGGTCAGGAAGGGAAGAGACACAACCCAGACTCTTCGAATCTGTGGTTGTTTGTGCTTCATTTTATTTTTCCGTCAAAAGTGACAGGACCGCCGCCCGGTACAAATCGACGGTTCTGCAACTGCCGCTCTACGCAGAGTGGCAGATCTGCTAAAAAGCTGACAGAACCTCCTTTTCCTCACTTTTCCTTCTTGGTGTTGATGGATCTGATGGAATGGTGTGTTTTTCTGGATCCATATGGATCACTAATGCATAATAAGCTTATATATATATATATATATATATATAAAAGCTCTAGCATTCGGATTCAACAGTACATGTAAATGTTATAAATAAACAATATTCAATTAGAGAACATCCTAAAACATAGTAAAACAAAAACCAATGAGTTGACTTAGCTTTTCTGATGTTTCACAAACTGATCTAGACTTGGAATCAAGTCAAATAAGTATTGTTGAGGTTGGGTGTGCTTCGTCTTTGATTTGGAGTCTGGAAACCCTTGCAAACACTATCACTAAGTTGGCCACTAATACCGTGCTTATATCCTACTTGACACTAGTGGTTGGTGCTTCTTTGCACGTTTGCTTCATTTTGGGTCATTTCATCACTCTCTTTACTGATTTCTTGTACCTTCACTCCTTCAATAATGCTCATACATGCACCTCTAATGATCAAAGCCCTAATCTTCTACAGTAGCACTCCAAGTACATGATTAAATAAGAAAAAGGGTTTTATATATGGAGGAGTTGGATTTCCCTTGGTGGAAACCCCTTTGTAGATAGCTGACAATTTTTAATTTAACTTTAAGATGTTTTTGAATTGTCTTGGTCTACTCCAAACCTGGGTCTCAAAATCCATGTATTTCTCCTAGTGCTCATATAAGTGTGAATGCAAATTTAGAATACATCCCCAATGTTTTCCCTTGTTCCTCAACACAAATAGTAAGCTAACTAGGTTTATTTAGATATACCTTTGTGCAAGAAAATTATAACATAACTAGAAAACCATGGATACAATAGAAAATTTCTCTAATCTAACTCAAATGCAACCCTTCAATTGCGCTAAAAGGAAGGAAATGTATACTTGTGACTTGCCAAAAGGAAGATCCTCCCTTTGATGTGTTGTATTTTCTCAAGGTGATTATCTGATGTTGGTTGCTTCAAAAAGGGTTTTGTGTATAAAATTTGTTAGCACCTCTCCTTGGAAGCTTGATGATTGATTGATAAAGGATGATGGCTTGATTGGTGATCAAGGTGGCAAGAGTTTGGTGTGCTTCTTCTCCCATGGTTTGCATGGAAGATGTGGCTCAATTTATAGAGGCCACATGGAAGAATGGATGTCTAGAATGAAACCATGATGGATTTAGAACAAATGGTTGGGATTGATTTGGATGAAGAAGGTTTTAGAGATGGGAGAGATTTTAGCAAGTTTAAATTCATGGAAAGTGGTAGAAGATGAAGGTTCTAGAGATGGAGAACTCTAGAAAAGGATTGTATTAGGTTAATGATGATTAAGTGAGAGATTAGTTGGAGGATTTGTATGATATGCTAAGGGGATAGGTGGAAACAAGTAGCTAGGAATTTGAAATTCCTAAAATATCTGATGATGTAATTAGATGACTGATTATCGAAATTAATCACGATGAAAGGACATGTTGGATGTTATAAAGTTGGATGTGGTGAAGGGATGATTTCTAAGGGGGATTATTTTAGGTGTATAGATTTTCCCCCACTTTGAAATGTCATTACGACTAGACAAAGAAACAGATTTTCAAATAAGATAGAAGCCGAGGTTGGGAAGAGTAATACCCCCTCGAGGGATCATGCAGGGAGGAGTGAGATATATGACCACTTGAAATGAGGAGAACAAGTTAGTAGATTAGATAAATTGTGATGAGATTGGGATAAGGTGAGGTTAATGATATGGTTTGGATGCTTATTGGCATTAAGCAATGATTGATCAATTAACAAATTGATAAGTGGATATATTGGTAATGCCCTAGGAAACGATATATGTGAGGGAATGAATTTTATATTGTTACGACCCAAGATGTACCCCAGTAAACGATAAATGAAAGGGGGAATTCGTAAACATTTGATTGATGAATGGATTTTGAAGCTGTAATCTTGAATATGCCCCATGAAATAATATATGCAAGGGGGAGCTATGAGTTTTGAAAAAATGATTTACTGATAGTTTGTTGGATTAAGAATGATTTGAGGATGGATTTAATTGATCATTAGATTATAAGATTCAAGTAGGATTTTTCTAGTTAACTGATTCTGGTGGATAATAGATAGGTGTGAAATGATGTTTTTATATTCTTGATAGGTTACGAGATGGGTGTTTGGTAGATGAAGGATAAGTGACGATCTTGTTAGTAAGGATAATGCATTGAAGGATATTTGGAATAGGTGTTCATCATAGAGATGAGGATGGGAAAGATTTGATGGTTGGATGAGGAGATGGTGAAAAACGTGATGAATGGAAGAGATTATTCATCTATATTTTATGTTTACATTTGGTGATTAGGTTAGAGTGATTGGTTGATAGATTGATTAATTAATTGATAAATTGATGATGCCCTAGGAAAATATGTATGCAGAGGAGAAATATTGACACTATATGTGCCCTAGTCAATGATATATGAAATGAGGAAGTTGTAAACTATGGATGGATTGGTTGATTTGATAGAATATTAAATAGATAAGATAATTGATTTGGATTATATTTGATAAAAATGATCATTGTTGAAAAGGATGCAAGCATGATTCAAGAGCTAATTGACACCGTATGAGGATTAGTGAGATGAGGATGTGATTGAACGATCAATGATTAAGGGATACAAATAATGAGATATGACAAGATGATTGGATGCTCTATATAGGTGGTGAGGAGGGAGAGATGGTTAGTGATAAATACTTATGGTTGATATGTAATTAGGTTTGATGAACGATTTTATGATAAAGAGAGATGGTTATCTTAGATCAAATTTGATTGCTAGATTATTGATAAATTAGTTGGTTAATAGTTAATGGTGGGAGGTGATGGGAGAATATGATTATGATAAGGGGGAATTTTTGGCCATGTTGTAAAAATTCCCACTATTTTCATCATTAACAACATTATTGTTGTTGCACAGAGCAAAATGCACCATGATATGGAAAACCCACGATGACATGATTTTCATATGCCCCAGACTGACTCAAAAATGAAAACATACACAACTATACTCATGTCATTGGACAATATTAAAATATAAATCTGCACAACTTACATCATATCATTGTAAAAATATTGCCGCAATAGAAGATAAGAATACCAAGATGAATCTAGCTTCCTGCAAGAACATCAAACACTCATTATATATAAAATAAAATATGCAAATTATTGAATTATATATACCTTGACGGTCACCCCGTTTGTGATTCACTTAGTGTTGCACTTCATTTTAGACTCAATGTAGTTATTCTACCGTGTTTTACAACTGAACATGTAATCGAGAAACCTTGACCTAGCTTTACCCTTGTGCTTTCACACTGATAGTAGGTTACGTTACTTTTTCCCCATAGAAAACCTTATGTGTATATGTACAAAATAGATTTATACCCTCTTATGTTGTGATATGTAGCATGAAGATAATACTCTTTCTTTGCTAGCTTAGAATTTTATATTGTAAACAATAAAATTTGGCAATTTACCCTTTTGACATTGCTTATTACAATTGTGATTCTTGGCTAAGACAAACACACCCACATCCTATTCCCACTCAATTTATCTTTCCTAACTTGCTTATTCTTACACACTGGTTTGTCGATTTTTTAAATACAAGTATATAGAATTAATGTTTAAGATCTTACCATCATTGTGAAACTTTTAGATTTGATTTACCTTCTCCCTATTCAAAACTATACAATTCAGGAAGGTTGTATATTCTAGTCCTTTCTATTTTGTACAGTCTTGGAAGCCTTCAAAATTGGGCTATATCACTATTTAGGTCTTTTGGAGGACAACTTTTCAACAACAAGTTGTGAGTAAGCTATCTTTAGATAATTTTTATGGGAAATTCAAATATATGTGGATACTGATAGCCAAGATTGTAGATATGAGGGTTTCCAATTTGATAGAGATGGAATTTTTATATTCCACGTAGAGTATACATACCTAACCTTAAGGGATTAAAGGCCCTAGCATTCGAGGAGGAACACAATGACCCTTATATAGGTCATCAAAGTGCGACATAGATGTTGGTTTATCTCGAAAAGTTATATTTTTGGCAAAGTTTTAAAATGTTTCTAGAGTGTTAGCAAATTAAAATTGAGCATGTTCATCCAATAGGGTTTTTTTACCCACGTGAACCTCTTGAATGGAAGTGACAAGTTATCAACATGGATTTTATTCAAGGGATTATGATGTCCAAGAACAAATGTAATTTTATATTGGTGATTGTGGACGAACTCAACAAACTATCTCACTTCATTCCATGGAATTTGAAGGATGATTCACTTGTTTTGGTGAAGATGTTTTTTAGGAGATATTTTGTTTACATGGAGTTCCCAAGAAGATTATCTCTCATCAAGACACTTGCATGACATCGAGGTTTTAGCAAATCTTGCACATTGTTTTTGACACAAAACTAAATTTCAATACTACTTATCACTTGTGAATAGATGGTCAAATAGAAAGGGTGAACAAAGTTCTTGAAGACATGCTTAATATGTACTTTATGGATCAACAATAAAAATGGGAGGAATAATTTCCATTAGTTGATTTTTATTATAAAAAACACAATTCAACATTAGGCATGCCACCATTTAAGGCATTGTATGGAATAAAATACACCTATCAACTAGGATCGGATAGAAGATAGGTTGGTTATGGGTCGTGATATGTTTAAAGACATGAAAGAGAATGTAAAATTGATTAGGCAACACTTGTTTGAGGCTACAAATAGGAAATGGATTCCTACATAATAAGTAATTAGTGATAAATGTTAGCTTAATGTGCTGATGGAGCAGCTCCTGCAGAAAATCCAATGTTTACCTCGCAACAAATGAGAATATTTTCAGACTCTTTCAGTCAGCCAATAAGAATCTCAAAACATAACAATCAACGTATAGTTCTAATAAATGGAATGAATAAAATGGCTAGATTCCTTCCCAGTTGTATAGCTTGTAAACCTTCAGGCCTCATACCATTCCTCAACACCAAATATTTTTGAAGCATGGATTACTGAACAATATTTTGATAATAGGGAAGAAAACAGAAACAATACAGTTGCATCCAGATATACTACCAAAAACATTTTCTTGTGGAAATCTTATAAAACTATTAGTGATCTTATGTTTGCATGGAGTCTTTGACAAAAGATGTTCCAACATTGAGGAAATCAATTAATCTTTGGTAGAAGAGATCACCCCCAATCAAATAGGCAAACACAGAGAAATCAAATTATGGAAGATAGGAAAAGCTATCCTTTAGAAACTTCTACAAGCAGACTCGTCAAAAGCAATGAGTTTTTTGAGGGAGGGTTGATATCAGTTCCAAAAATTTCATCAAAGCTACAAAAGTCACTCATGAAACTATTGAAGGTAACCCTTAGGACCAAAATTTAAAAAGTGATGAACAAAAATCAGTCCCAAGAAAAGTGATGACCTCATCATAGCCTTATTATAACATCATTTTTATGTTTAGCATGAAATTTCTCTTTTTCAAGTGTAGACTTCAGTATTTTCTCGCTTGGCTGACGTGGCCATTATAACAGATATTATTACAGTTGTATTATATAGTAGAATTTTGCCATGTCACCCTTAAATACTTCATTAAAAATTTAAGTGCATATGAACACAAGGACAAGACCTCATTAAAGGTTATTCACCTTATGCCTTCTTTCTCCTTTGACCAATGAGATGTAAGAACAGAAAAGGACAACTAGAGGTCAGAAAGGACAACGGACATCAGAAGAGCAGTGGATGACATCAGCAAACCTGCTGGAAGTAATTGAGCATTACTGTTCTTTGAGCAGAAATTGTCACTATTTGACCAGGAAAACTGATGATGTTGACCAATCTGCCAATGTTTACCAGCTGTAAGGTAGAAAAATGACTGTTCCTAAGGTACTATTGCAAATTATGGGTTGATGTCTTGTATTTTGCAGTTGTGGGCAGGTGCTCTATAAGTTACCATAACATTCTTACTCTCTCGGATTCTTGTGTGGTTCTATCTTTGTCCTGACATACTATAAGATGAGCATCTCCACTCCCTTAGAGCATTTTTCCATGAAATATCCCTGCTTATAATATCAACTTATGTTCTCTTATTGATTAAAGACATTAAACTCTAAGAGAGTTTGATATGCTTGAGTGTAGATGCTAGAACAGTTTCTATCCCCATATTAGATATGGGGCAAAAGATGTTAGTAAACAATAGATCTGAAAAGGTAGATGTGACCTTTATAGATAGTTAATGTTCTGTTTCTGACCTGTTATGTGCTATTATAACAAAGAAATCTGTCTCTAAATCTATAAATCTGAAACCTTAAGTGAATTCAACAATCAAAATTTGAAAATACGAATTCTCGGAAATCTAAATCTAAATCTCTTCTGGAAACTGAAACCTGAATTTCTAAAAACTGAAATTGGGACTTACTGTGGGGGAAAAAATAAAAAACAGAATTTTTATTGATGTTTAAAAATCTATATATTTTCAAAGGTGATAACTTGGCAATCATGATCTTATATGTTAGTGATCACATTGTGGTGGGAGATAATTAGGTTTTTATATAGGTAAATTTAAAAAGGAGTATACTACAGATTCCCTTCCTTATCATGGAAAGAATTAACAACAAACTACTGTTTTGAATGGTAAGATCAGAAATAATAATAATAATAATAGGTTTTTACAGTCCACGATGCCGGGCAGCCTGTTTTTGGGTCTACAAGCAGCTTATAGCATATGGGACTACCTCGTACTCACATGCGGGAGGCAACTAACTTTGCTACAAACGAGGCGTACATACCCTACCCCCTTCAGGGTTTGAACTTGTGACCTATATTTCAAGAGCACATGTTCTTCACCATCAGGCCAACTCAAGTGTACTAAGCCCAAAACCACCACCACCAATGCCTTGAACCGTCTGTCAACCCTACTCACCCACGTGGAAATGCATGAAGACGTAGAACAAAATTTGTAGGGGCTCCATGACCTAAAAATTGAAAAGTAGATACAAACTACATGTTTTATGGGGGCGATGAAGATTAAATAATTTCATGAACCGAGGTCATATGTTCGAATCTCTCTCCCACTACATAATGCTTCCTAAACCATGAGAACAAATCTTTTAATTTTCAGATACAAACCAATGAGGGTTAATAATTTTTAGTTATAAAATACAAAACAATGAGGGTTAATAGACTCATATATTTTTATGAGATTAATAACAGAGTTTGAATATGTCATGGAAGGTACAAGGAGTAATAAAAAGAAATTTAGATCACCTAAGTTACTTATGAACCATAGAAAATTATAAAGGGCACAATTAAAATGAAAATACTAGATATGATTGTCATCAATGCATTGGTCATTCTACTGATCGATGTTTCAAACTTTGACATCTTATTCAAGATCTCATCGACAATAATTAAATTAAGCTCCTTGAACCTTTGGCATCCAATCTGGACAATGACAACAAAAACGTCAACATTTTCAATGATCCATTGCCTAAACGTGACAAGGAAGCGTCTGATTCTTCAGCTAATCATACTTGTTGCGTTGTGCCTCTTCCTTCATTGGGGACTCTTGATTTTCTAATTACACGTACTGAGGCATCTCCACCACTCATCACATTCTTTGATCATGATTTTCATGCTACATTTTCTTCTAACACACTACATATCAATGCTTCTATCGGATCTTTTACTATCAACAATACTATGATCAATTCATTGTCCCCTCTTTGTGTGTGTTTTATTGCCCTCATCATTGCTATCAACTATCCACTCTCACAAATTTCATATCCAATTCCCAAATTATATGGTACGTCAAGCTTCCAATTAGAGTTGGTCCTTTCACCATGCTTGTTTCATTCCTTGTGGCACCTTCAATCAAAGGTTGTGATATGCTCTTAGGTCTTCCTTGGCTTCGTGCCACTATGGATATCTTATCCATGACTCGCTTGTCTCTTAAATTCATTCACAATAAGCAAAATTTCACTCTTAAAGGAGTTCCATCATCCACTCCATTTCCCCAGCCTCCTCTTGAGGTTGTTGTTGCACTTGCTAGAGCATCTAAGTCCCATGGGCCTATCAAATCTAAGGCATATTTTGTACCTAGCTCATCCATTCACACACATTCTCCTCGTATTCATCGGGCATCTAGTCCATATTCTCAGCATAAGTCCCCTCCTCGGGCAACCCTTTCACATAGAAATTCACCACCCCCATCACCTCCACATAGGTGCTCATCACCTCCACAATTTCCTTCACATAAGTGTTCATCACCTCCTAGGTCTAATTCACATAGGTGTCCATCATCTCCTAGGTCTCCTTCATATGTACAACATCTGTCTCATACACCACCGATCTTAGAGCATTGTCACATAGATTTATCTCCCCATACATCAGGTGGAGGACCCTTTCCCTTCAATTTTTTTGGATAGCTCACGATACATCATACACTTGGGGGACATCATACTTTATCCCCCCTTTCAATCATTTCTAATTATCTCTAGTTTCTACACATACACATTATGCTCCGTGCTCCACCTCTAGTCACTTTCTATGGACACAAAATCACACACTTGGGTACATTTGTAGGTCCTAGTAACATAAAACTATTCATATAATTCATAAGTGAAAAAACTAGCAATTGACAACTATCTTTGGCCTCTTCACTTTTTTTTCTAGTGTTCTTTCTAGCCTCTTACAACCAACAACCTAGTCGATATTTTACTGTTTTATCTTTTATGAATCTAGACACCAATACCTAGATAGGATGCTAGCACCCAGGTGCCCTTGTCCTTCTGAGAACCTCAACCATTATTTATCTTACTCGCCTCTTTTGTGTATCTTTTATCTTTTGGGCATCTTATTTTCTTATGGGTCGGCCTTCCAGTTTTCAATTATGAAATTCAACCAAGGGAATCATATAAATATAAAGCTATATAACCAAAATAAATGACCAAGCTCTAAACATCTAAATTATCATCACCTAAGGTTGCATCCAAAGGCATTATAAGAGAATTAAGGCATTCATCTAGCACTCACTCAAGGGACAAGATACTGCATTTTCTGCATACACACATAGGAAGGGAATTTCATTTTGACATCCACACTTCTATTTACATTGGTACATCTAGCTATCACCCACTACCAAGCTCACTTGCGCAAGGGCATCCTAGGGCACGGTTCTTACACACATACAAGAACTACATGGAGTATGAAATGTAGTGCAATGCTTGGTTATAAGATCACTCATTCGGGTGACTATTGGGGTTAGTTTGACTCCCCATTTTCATCTTTCATTTTTAGGATTTGATGTAGTTTGGGGTTTTACAGGATATCATTTTTTTACAGGTTACCGATGAATTTAGAGATCATCCAACGACATATAGGTGACCAAAAGAGAAGGTTAGCGATACTTGTGTGACACCAAAAAAACTAGGTTCCAAGCTTCTATGTAGTCACAGGCACCCAAAAGAGGTCTCTAGCACTCAGGTGCCCTTGACTCGGTCTAGGCGCCCTGGTCCAAGCATATCCAGAAGTTCTAGAATTTTTTTAGCACAGTTGCAACAATATGCCCTTCCTGTTTCTCATTTTCTCCAGTTTGCATAGTCCCAACATTTGACATAAATAATCTAAGTCTCTCTTTCTCCATCTTACACTTAGGGTTTCATTCTTATCTAGCTTATTCCTTGTGTCATTCATATTCCAACAATTGTTTAGCATTCGTTTATCATACATGAATATACAATTAGGGTTTTACAAATTCTATATTTTTGTTAAATCATTTGGTGAACCCACATTCGAATACTCTTGGATCCTCATTTTTCTTCTCTCATGGATTCCCATTTCAATGCTTCCTCATTCTATACCTAGGTTCAAATTTGTAATATCTTTGTTAAGCATGTCATAGTTGATTTTGGATCTGGTCTTAATGTATGTAATTTTTCCTTTCTCCATCAGATAGGACTTCTCGTTACTCATCTCAAACCGTCTACTCTTCGTATCCATGGATTTGTTAATACACCTCAATAAGTGTCGAGCACAATCACTCTTCCCCTTACTCTGGGATCTTATGCTCTTCTTGTTCCATGTCATGTTATGCCTCACAAAGTTCCTTATACTATCCTTCGAGGCCATCCTTGGTTACATACTATGCATACAATTATTTCTACTCATGCCAATACACACAATGAACTTGTTCCTTCTTATTCTATGGATACTGTTATAGTAGATTCCACGCCTCATGTTGCAATTCCTTGGGATATTCCTCTTATACATGATGCTCATGAAATTTTACATTCTTCCCCACTTGGGATGCACCCTAGTGCTCATGAATTACACAGACAATTTTCTATTGGTACCTATATTACTCTATCTCACTCTCAATGCACTTTTATTGATCATATGCTTTGTGTTTTTAATGTTACATATCTCTTCACATCTTCCTCATTACATGTTATAACATTGTATGTTGGGTTTACACTGATTCCTAACTCTTTCACTTTCCACGATCCTATGCATGATTCATTTTCTATGGCTACACCTTCTCTTGTTACCCCGCACATTCTACATTTTTTCTATGATCATAGGGGCTAGTTCATACTACTTTATTGCTTTTAATATTTTCAAATTGCACTTATTATCTTTCATTACTACTGATGAACATCCCAACATTACATATGTTATACATCTTTTGATTTACATGTTGATCCTTATGTTTGCACTTACTTTTTCCACTATTTTCAACATACACAATGCTACACCTATTCTATTTTATCCTAACGAGTACATTCTTATTACTTAAACACTTCCTATTTATCTAGTGCAACTCTTAGAATCTATCGGGTTTTCCCCTCACCATAATGACACTATTCCTTTATAGCTTTGCACTCTCCTACCCATTCTAATTCCACCACCATGTCATGATTTCTCTTCCATTCCCGAATAGATCTCCATCTCCCATACACTTGGGGGCATCACACTTACTTCCCCTCCTTGCATCATCAGGTGTCTAGTATTTCTACACTTATGCTCTGTGCTCTATATTTTCTATTTCTAAGCAATCGTGCACATCTTGATACACTTTTTATCGCCATACAACCCTATGATGCACTCTTGTGCTAAGGTTCACAATTGATTGTTGAGGGCATATTACATTCATGAACCTCACATCATACAAACTTCACACTTTGTGCATTCACGAAATCTCTTTCTAGCCTATACTATCACACATCATACACACATCACACTCTGCACATTCACAATATAACTTTTTGGCAACTCCTTTTACATGTTACACTCACTACCCAATGACACACTCTATTCCATGGTTCATACTTGACTGCTGAGGGTCTAAATCTGAAATGAACCTCACATCACCTCGCGCACTCTCTATGATCTATGCTCTATTGATCATATCTTCCTAGTTCACATTTTCAAACCATTTCTCGACGATACACTCTTGTTATATGGTTCATTCTTGATTATTGAGGGGTCTTTTGTAAATGAACCTCATCTCATACATACTCATACACATCCGCTCGGGGAGCACGTTTCCCCTATCACATTCACTTTGCATTCCATTTCATCTCACTCATACACACAACATTTTGCATATATTGGTTTCACTTAATCTTGCTTGCTTATACTCACATGTTACACTTTGATTAGTATGTTATCTAGATATCTTGTATGTCATTATATTTTTTATATACACATGCACATTCACCTATTCTTTAGTTGTGAATGTATACCTCTTACAGATATTTACACACAACAATGATTCTTGACATGGTACCTCTTACTAGTCCCAACGAGGCTCATGGGGGAATCTATATTTATACACATCATAGGTGATATTGTCTCATTTTATATTACTTACTAATTTTTCTATCACACTATTTTCCATGGATCTATACGTGCTTTAACATACTCTTTATATTTCTAACATGCTAACAGGTGTTTCATGTATAACATTTGTTTTGTAGGAACTATTTTCCACCATGGTTGTATGATACTTTGCTTGCTACTATTTTTAATTGTTTTCCATTTTATGTTATTGTTTGTAGGTTATGCCTTTTATCTTCTATGCACACTGTATGATTTTGGCCACTTCAGCCCTGATTGTCTTGCAACATTGTGAGTGATGTCCCATGTATGAACCCCACTTTTTGCAGTCTATCTTGTCTCTTTTCTTGTTACATTATTTTCTATTACATGCTTGCTAGATTTTTCTACTAACACATGCATCTATCCATTTTGTTTTCATGTGCCTTGGCTTCTACCATGCACATCCCCCTGCAAGGTTACAATTTCATATCAACATCAGGTCCTTCTTTAGGCTGCATTCTCCTAGCGACATTGCATGCACCCAAAATGAGGGGGGAATACATTGGGTGAATGAGTCTCTCCATACAACATCACC
The DNA here is from genome assembly GCA_019776745.2 of Taxus chinensis. Classification (NCBI taxonomy): domain Eukaryota; kingdom Viridiplantae; phylum Streptophyta; class Pinopsida; order Cupressales; family Taxaceae; genus Taxus; species Taxus chinensis. Next base: position 99,084,265 of record CM034154.1, read on the forward strand.
GAGATACATTGAATTATAGTTCAACACAACAATAGAATAAATTTCAGTTACAAAAAAAACCTAGATCTTGACTTGGATCCTTAGTTCAACACAGACGTCAATGCCTAGCTACAAACACTAGTGCCTAGGTGCTCTTAACCTTTCCTGAGCACCTATGACCAGGGGAAGTTACAGTTACTTTCTCATATCACTACAATCTATAACAGTTAGCATAATACATGCACAATCCTCCAACAATCAAAAATACATTCTATATCCCTTTTCTACTTGAATCAAACTAAAAACACGAAACTAAACACATATCACACCATCTGTAATGGTATATAAATATGGGAAGTAGCCATGGAAGGAGAATAACACTAGAAATATCTCCCCAACACTCTTTTGTTGTGGCATGAGATCGCCCAAAAAACTAGCATTTGGCATGAGATCACCCAAAAAACTTGTTCTTGGCATGAGATCACCCAAAAAACTCTCTTTTGGTGTGAGACCACCCAAAAATATCACTCTTCTATAGCAATTCAAGACACTTTATATCCCTTTACACTCTTCACAGATCAGGTGCACACTTTTTGTAAGGAAATAAGGGATAAAATATTCAGAATAATCCCTTACAGAATCGCAATAGTAGAAACTAATATGCAAAAAATATTATAGATCTCAAATAAAAGTGCAGAATAAAATAACACAGCACAAAGAGACAATATTTAACGTGGTTCACGCAATTTGGTCTACGTCCACCAGGAGTCACTTGCTCAGATTTTATTACAAGCCACTGCTCTCTCAATACAATACCCAGATCTGTTTGGAGCTATGCTCAACAAACTCTACAAAATTCACACCCGAATTCAAAACACATATGAAATGATACATAATACCTACCATATGCATAAAACCATATAAGTAGATAATTGTTTAACCATGGGCCAAAACCATGGGTATCAAAACCATGGGCCAAAACTGTCCCATAAACCTATGGGTCAAAAATCCCACCCATATGAGAAAAGCACATTTCCCGATATATCGGGCATGTTTTAAGGCCAAATTTTTTTTTTGGGGGTTGCGCCCCGAACCCCTACTATCAGGGGATGCCGTCCCCGGACCCCTACTTAGGGCCTAGCCTGGCCCCGAACCTCGGCGAGACAACTGTGGAAAGTGTACATTACTCTTAGTGTATAGTCTTCAACACTTTCTCACATGAAAACAGGCTCCACAACTTAACACTTTCCTTTTGCTATTTTTTACACATCTTTACATACTTTTGCAAGAGTTTTCATAACACATGAATTTGACTACTCTTTTTAGCTTCTTTTTTCAGGCATGTCCTTAATACACAACAAGAAGCAACCCCACATCAAGAAATATTATAGGTACAACACAATACAACACTACATACTTCACCCCTAGGGTCACTTCCTCTTTCTTAGCTTCCACGCTTCATTCTTATCACTTCACACTTTCACTTGTCTCCTCAGCACACTTTTGCCATCGATCTACAAGGAATAAAGGTAAGAAAATTCTAAACTACTTTATACTATTGAGTATTCACTCAACAACATAAATTAGGGTAAAATGTAGACACAAAATTAGGCGCTTGGGTACATTTATAGGTCTTAATCATATACTACTAATCATATAACTCCTAAGAGAGAAAAATAGCAATTGAAAACTATCTTTGGCCTCTTTAATTTTGTTTGTAGTGTTCTTTCTAGCCTCTTACACCCTACAATTTAGTTAATACTTTACTGTTTTATCTTTTATAACTCTAGACATCAACACCCAGATAGGACGCCAACGCTTAGGTGCCCCCGACCCTTCTTTATCCTACTCTCCTCTTTCGGGTCTCTTTTATATTTTGGGCATCTTATTTTCTTATGGGTTGGCCTTCCAGTTTTCAATTGTGAAATTTAACCAAGGGAATCATGTTAATATAAAGCTATGTGACCAAAATAAATGACCAAGCTCTAAACATCTTTTATCATCACCTAAGGTTGCATCCAAAAGCATTCTAAGAGCATTAAGGCATCCCTCTAGCATTCACTCAAGGGAAAGGGGACTTTATTTTTTGCATACACGCATAGGAAGGGAATTTCATTTTGTCATCCACACATCTATTTACATTGGTACATCTAGCTATCGCTTGCTATCATGCGTACCTGCGCAAGGGCATCCTAGGGAAAAATTCTTGCACACACACAAGAAATACATAGAGTCTGAAATGTAGTGCAGTGCTCGGTTGTAAGCTCACTTAGTCAGGTGACCACCGGGGTTAATCTGATTCCCCATTTGCATCTTTCTTTTTAAATATTTGATGTAGTTTTGGCTTTTGCATGATATCATTTGTTTTGCATGTTACAGGTGAATTAGGTGATTATCCAACTACATACAAGCGACCAAAAGATAAGGTTAGTGACACTTGTGTGACACCAGAAAAACTAGGTTCTGACCTCTGCGCAGTCACATGCACCCAACAGAGGTCTTCAGTGCCTATTCACCCCTAACCCAACTAGGTGCCCCGATCTAGGCATATCCGATAGTCCTGACATTCGACATAAATAAGCTAAGTCTCTCTTTCTCTATCTTGCACTTAGGGTTCATTCTTATCTAGCTTATTATTTGTGTCATTCATATTCCAGCAGTTGTTTAGCATTCATTTATCATATGTGAATATGGAATTAAGGTTTTACAAATTCTATATTTTTGTTAAATCACTCTTACACATCTTGATACACTTTGTATCATCACCACCCTATGACACACTCTCATGCTAAGGTTCACACTTAACTACATTGAGGGCATGCAACCTCCATGAACCTCACCCACTACACATATTTACGCTCTGCAATTCACGATACATATTTCTAGCATTATATTGTCACACATCATACTACCCTATGACGCACTCTAGTTCTACATTTCATACTCAACTGTTGAGGGTCTAAATCTGAAATGAACCTCACCACATTCATGCTTCATGCTCTATGATTCATTGATCATATCTTTCTAGCATCTCTTTCAAATCATTTCCTGATGAAACACTCTTGTTCTATGGTTCATTCTTGACTGTCGAGGGGTATTTATAAATGAATCTCATCTCATCTTCATCTACATTCGCTTGAGGGGCACGATGTTCCTATCACATCCATATTACATACCAGTTTTGTTAGAAAATAATATTAAATGCTCATAATATTTAGTTTATAATTAAATAATATATAATATAGTTTATATTATTTATCATTTAATATAAAATTTATATTGGGTTTATTAGTTATTAATTAACTAATTGTATATTAAATTAGGTTGTACCCCGTCACTTAATAATTATAACCATTCGGGTTATTCAAATATGGTTGTGGACCGTAATCGGATGCATTGTATAACATCGGGTTAAAAACATGGAGAAAGAAGTGAGGAAAGGAGTTACTTGACTGGTTAATAGTTTCTCATTAATGGAAAATTCTTTCCATGGATTTTTACCCCATTGGGGTTTTCCACGTTATATCTGGTGTTAATGTGTAAATGTGTTATTTCATTTTTCTTTGTTAAATGTTTATTGTTTGGTTGATTTAATAACTATTTTATATAGTTAATTAATATCTCGGTCCTAATATGGTACCACAACATGGTTCTAGGTTAGATTAAATTAAATCAATTTAATTGTTTCCTAAGGGTTACTCCTATTGAAGGTTGGTTATAATCCATAACCTATTAAAGCTCCCCTCTTAATTTGACACACATACTTACAATCCCTTTCAAATAATTTTTCCCTCCGTGTGAATAAAGGTTGGTGAAAATCATGTGTGCACAGGTGAAAGGGCTCAGAAATTATGATTTACCTGTGTGTGAAATCACAAACTAGAACACAGGTAAGAGTTAATTCTGTATAAAATATTTTCTATTTTTTGTATAGTTTCAAATGTTTGCAGGATAAATATTTCCAAAGATAAATTCAAGAGTGAATGGAGGGAGGAGACAATTTTCGTTAAAATAGGGATTTCAAATTATTTCATTGGACGGGTGAAATTTTTTGTCCCCTCTCTAAAAATAATGCATGTTATTTATACTCTCATGTGGATTCAAAATCTCCTACCCTGGTTAAAAAAATTATTGGTATTTCATCTATATTGTTTGAAATCAATTTTAACTATGTCCTAAGAATCTTTTATTAATAAAAGGGTTGACTTAAAACCTGAAAACTATAAGTATAAATTCTAATGTTTAAATCTAAACTATAAATTATAGTTTAAATTTTATAAACTGAAATATGTTTTAAATTAAAAAATATAGTCTTATAATTTGTGGCCTATACCTTTTTCACACACACCTAAACCCTCATATGAAATTTATATAAGATCTCCATACTAATGTATTGGAGTGTGTTTGTTGGAACATAAACAGATCCATATCCATATGTAATTTTAGTATAGTCTATGGTACTCAATGAAGCATTTTTCTATCAAATTTCACTAGATACACTTTCCAATGTGTATGCACAAAAATTTGATTGATTGGTTATTTTTAGTAGGATAATATTTTTATTCTATGCAGTCTTGTGGTCCATATGATTCTACTTTCATTTGTGGGTATGCAATTATTATATATAATGACTTATCTCCATGTGCAGGGCTAATTTAATCCATAATCCATTGTTTTCTTGTGTTCTTTCTCCAACCAGGAAATTAACACTTCAAATTGTAGAGTAGTTTGAAGCTCAGGGGTCTAGTATTGTTGTTAAATGTGTAGTGGGCAGGATCTCATTGGATTGGAAAAAATAGGTTTTGGGAAAACAAAAACATTTGCAATTTTAATTTTGCAGGCACTTCTCAAGAAACCAATCACATTTTCACCTGATTTCATTCAACAATCTTGTTCATACTTCCTCGTAATCAACATAACTAATATTATTTGGAACGTAATTATCAACAAAATAATTTTTTGGTACTAGAAAACATCTTCTCTTTAAGGAATAAAATTCCAAAATCTTTTGCCAAGGTAATGGTCATTAGCATGGTGCAAGTGCTTCCTAAACTAGCTGTTATGCTGAGATGGAAAAATATGGTCCTAAACTAGCTAAAACATTGAGATGGGAAAATCTGATTCTTAACTAGATAAGTTCATAATATAGCTTTGCATTTATAGGATTTAGATTAAATTAGATACTAAAAAAAATGTTAAGATTAAGGTAATAACTGGTCCTTAAAGGTGTGTAAGTATACAAAGACACTTGTACCCATTTTGTTTGTTGGAAAACCTCCAATTACAACCTCCTCCAATTACAGCCTCCACGTGCTCTATCAACACCTTCTAAGGGTATCACCAGTTTTTGGTTTGACAAATTATAGATGCCCATTTAGATCTGATAAAAAAATTGTACAACTCCTTTCTACAATGCTGATTTTGTAACTTTATTTTTCATTAGATTTAGACTCTGATTTTGTCATGTACCAATTCATTTCTTTCAAAAAAGAGCTTGTGTGAACAGATCGTATAGTTAATATTTCACATAAAATCCACAGTTTTGTGGTTTTTTGCCAATTACTAATGAAGATATAAGAAAGGAAATTAGACTTCAAAAACGGTATATAACTTTGCATTGATCAAATCATACAACTTGTCCATGTATGAGAGGTTCTATACCAGAAGGAAAGGCATTGATTATGGTTGCAAAGTGGCCAATCTCCCATGCATTATATTTGGTCAAAATTGACTGCAATATTTCACATGCAGTGAAATAAAATAGATGCATAAAAGTTCAAATCACACCTCAATTTACATTGGAATTGACATTCCAAACTACATCTACTATGTACAGTTGACCACCTTTTTTTTTCTTTCGCTCGATTTTCCAGCTCATGAAAGTTATTCATTACTTTCACTCCACTAGCCGTGACCTTAAAGTGGACACCATTGGAAATGGCCGATATTTTTCTCAAAAATCTATGTCTGCTCTTGCCTAAGCAAAGTGCTCAGGACATTAGTCCCACATGGGACACATGAGGGAAGTATTTAGGATTTATAAGCCATTGGGTTAAATATATGTGGTGTGACTTCGATCACACCACAATTTTTTGTTAAATATCACAATGGGCTAGGCGGCAGTGGTGTTGTGGAAGTAACTCGGCCCATTCGAGTTGGCTTGTGGGCTCGATGTTGAACTTTGGTTTATATCTCATCGGTGTGGTATAAGATGTCTCAACTCACCGAGTTGGTAAATCCAACTTAGCCGAGCTAACCGAGTTAATAGAAAATTATAAACAACTCAAAGTAGCTAAATTCCACATTTTTATATAACATATGTAATTCTTTATTTTTCTCATTTATTAAATTAAATTATTATTAATTTATTTTAATTATTTTTATTCTAAATGGGAAATTTATTTCAAATAATATCATTTGTATATATTGGTCATTCAAATAAAGTGAAGTGTTTTTTGATGACAAGATGACTTAATCGTCATCCTTTTTCATGTAAAACTAAAAACAATTCACTCATATTTCGATATATCAATATTATTGTCAAACTAATTTATCGTATATTTAGAATATTTGTTTGAAATGTCAAAATTTTGATATGAATAAGGGAAATTCATCAAAATTCGATTGCATGGTTTGAACGACAGGGGGATTGTTTTAAATTCCTTTTGTAATGTTTTTCCTCCATAAAACCTAATTTATTATTGAAATGTTGATCATACAAATTATTATAATAATCATGGTTTTTTTCACAAAGAGTTGTTTTTTGTCAAATTTAAAGGAGTAGTATGCTATAAATTGTGCTTGGTGTTGAGGGCCACTGCCCCTTGACCTTGCCCTATATCGTGATAGGGAACACATAAAGGGTGCTTCCCCCAGAATCCATGAGGGGCTCTACCCCTTGACCCTGCTGGGGGCTGTTGCCCCCCAGACCCCCACTCCCTGATCCTGTGTTCAGTACCTTATGAGAACAAATCTTCACCTTTGTGTATGTTGTGATTTTTCTTGTATGATTTGATTTTTTTTTAGATATGTTATCTATCAAGTCTTATCTCATTATTTAAAGGCTTAGAATAAGATAATGAAGATATATACATTGTTGATAAAACATTTCTTAGTATGTGATTACTAAAATATTATTATATGCATATCAAATGACACTTGGGGACACCTTTGTGTTTGTATTGGAGACGTCTAATATTGATTGCATCTAATATATATTTTACAAGAGTAATATGTTGAAAACATATTTTAACATGGTTAGTTGTTATACAACTTATGTTTAACTTTTATAGTTGGTGAAAAGTGAAATCAATAATGATTTATACTATGATTATTATGATGTCTATATGGATATTATGAATCTAACCATGTTGATGTTGTGTTTGATATAGAATATACATCTGTATTTGTGTCTAAGTTTTTTGGTGTAGGTTCCATTAATTCGAACAACAAAAAGCAACCAATAGTATCCATTTATTTTACTGTGGTAGAGAATAGAAGTGTACTGGAAGCAACGAAGAAGCCATGTGGCTGAAGTGACTGTTGGAAGAGATACACATGTTAAAGGAAGTACTCCTCTTCTATGTGATGGCAAAATTTGTATTTCTCTTTCTAAAAAATTTAGTTCAACATCAGAGAATGAAACATATTGATCCTCCATCAGGCTGGGTCACGGTTAGCAAAAAGAAAAAAAAATTCACCCTGAAGGAGAGCTATTCGTCTAGATGATTTCTCTATTAGTGTTCGGCCGGAGTACATTGTTATCATTTTTGTGGCCAGATCACTGCGTGTTTTCTTTCCAAGGGTGTTGTTGTACCATTATTGTTTGTTTGCTGTTCAGCAGTTGTTTATTTGCTGCTGAGTTGCTGGTTGTTGTTTCTTCTTTGTAGACTGCATTCTGCAGTTGGTCCTTATTGTTATATCTGGATGTTGATCCTTTTCTTTGTGCTTATTTTTTCTATTCTGGATTTTGAGCCTTGTTGTACAAGGGTATAGTCCCTTTCAAAAAAAGGTGCCAATAATAAAGTGAAAAAGTGCACTATTGAAGCCCCACTATGCCATATTTGAGAAAAAGTTATCGTGAGCCCACATTGAAGATCTCCAAAATATGACTGAAGTGTTGTAGAAATACTTAGAGATTTATGAGCCATTGTGTTCCAAAAGAAATACTGAAAGTTTTGTGCAATGCTTGGACTTTCAGAGTTACCATTAAGGGGGAGTGTGTATGGAAATTTCACCTTCTAATGGTCGGCCGATTGATGAATCCTTCTCCTTCATACTTCTACTTTGGTATAAAGCATTGTAAATAGATCTTTATGATCTTTGTAAACTGATAGAGTTTACGGTATACAATCCATTATGTTGCATCTATTTTTAAAGGAGGTCCTTGTGTTATAAAAGGCTCATGAAGATGTGGTTTTAAGAATTTTTCAATGATAAACAATGGGATGTAGTCTCACAAATCATTCTTAGCTTAAATCATAATTCTGATTTATGGATTCCAAAACCTTTTGTACCAAAAGGTAAGTTGAGCATGATGAAGGTGTTATAATTCCTTCAAAATACATATGCTAGCCTAAACCTTCACTAATGGTTTATGGATTTGTAAATCATGTTGTACAAATAGGTAATGTTGGCATATGGATCCCCACTTAATATTAAGGGGGAATGTTAGAACATAATATTAAGTGCTCATAATATTTAGTTTATGATTAAATAATATAGAATATAGTTTATATACTTTATTATTTAATATAAACTTTATATTAGGTTTATTAGTTATTAATTAACTAATTATTTATTAAACCAGGGTGTATCCCATCACTTAATAGTTACAACCCTTCGCGTTATTTAAATATGGATGTGGGCCATAATCGAATGTATTGTATTATACCGAGTTAAAAACATGGAGCGGGAAGTGAGGAAAGGAGTTACTGAACTGGTTAATAGTTTTTCATTAATGGAAAATTCTTTCCATGGTTTTTTACCCCATTAGGGTTTTCCATGTTATATTTGGTGTCACTGTGTAAATTTGTTATTTCATTTTTCTTTGTTAAATGTTTATTGTTTGGTTGATTTAATAAATATGTTATATAGTTAATTAATATCTTGGTCCTGAATGATTATTTTCTGTATCACTCATTGCTCAGTACATACTAGGGTTATACTCTGCTATGCTATATTTCTCTAAAAGTATTGCTTATACTAGTCTACATCTACACTTTTCTTCAGTTCTTCCATTCGTTTGTATTGAATATCTTGTATTTTGGTAAAAAATCATTTCTATAGATGTCACGAGCGTTCACTTGTTCTCTAAGATGTGAAGTTGTATATTTGTATACAAATTTTTACATGCAACACAGATGCTTTCAATAAGGGAACCTCTCCCTAGTCACACTGAGGCTCACGGGGGTAGCTACACTCATACACACTACACATGTGGTTTTGTTAAAAGTACCATTTTATATTACTTCCAACAATCTAACATTGCACAATGAGTGTGAATTCAAGAGAGTTTGTTGACGCATAGCACCAAACATTTTGGGTATTGTATCTAACATGATAAGAGGTGGCTTCATGTAATAGAATTCAATTTGCAGCAAGCTGATTCTTAGTGGACACATCCCATGGTTGCATGAACCACATTAAATCTTTTTTTTTGTTGTATTTTTTGTTTTATGCACTTTTATTTCACGATCTGTAATATTTTCTATGTCATGCTTAGTTTCTACTATTTTGATTATGTGTGGGATTGTTATGCATATTTTATCCCTTATTTCCTTGTGAAATTGGTGATCAATGTATCTTGGTTTGAAACCTGCTTTTCGCTGTCTAGTGTTGAATGCACTAGGGAAAGTGTTAGATTGAGTGGGAGCTATGGAAGATGATGGAATATCAAGGGTTGATAAATAACACATGGGCTAGAATTCTTAGTCTTTGGAAGATGCCTTGGTTTGGAAGATGTATCATTCCCTATCAGAAGTATATTTATAATCCATTGTCTAAGATCAAGGGAACAAACCCTCAAGTATGACAGATGCGGAATGGGATTTGCTAGTGATAGTCACAGGCACCTTAGGATGATCCGGATGTGTCTTGCATACATTGAGTGATTATTTAATGTTTCAAAGGAAAAGACAACAAAATAACAATGGATGCATTAAGGAAGTTATATGAAAACTAGTCTCTACCTGTTAAAAAGATACCCATTTTAATGAAAAGGTTGTTTAATATGAATATTTCTGAGCACATATTTCAGTAGTGGATCATTTCACATGATTTTAATATGGTTGTGAATATCCTAACCGCTCTTGGTTACAATATAATTTGATGAAGAAGTTACAGTCACTTTATCAAATCAGTGTAGCTCCTTACATGGGAGTTGACAGATAAGCCTGGTACATGGCGGTACATGCACACTCGGTTCCAGATAACTCAGAAGTTGAAGTTTGAGGATGTCTGTAGGGATAATTCTAAGCTTGGATCGAAATGTGAAGAACACATCTCTGGGGACATATTCTACCATCTACAATGGTGAATAAATTTGGGATAGTGGAAATCATGGAGGGAGACATAACATAATAGAGGAAGCCATGGAACAATCAAAAGATCATGGTGAAAGGTCAAAATCCAAAAGCAAGATTGCATTGTGGAAAGACTGGGTATCCCAAAGAAGGATTGGTCTGAGAGCTGTCGAGACAACCCAAGAAATATCACATGAAGAAAACAAGTTCAGGCAAATTTGGCTATCCATGTCAATGTTCATGGATTAGGATGTTTTACACTTCTATCTTTGCACTAATATTATTAAATCTTGGTTTATATACTTTTGAGGGATTCTTTCCATGCTACTCCACATAGGATCAGTATTTTATCATGATACATGACTTCAAGGGGACCCTTTTGGACATGTTTTTCTTAGGTCTGTCCTGATAAGAAGCCTTGTAGTCACAATTTGGACAACAGGTTTTGTTCAGGTTAAGATGTAGAATACAGTACATCACAATACACTATTGACCCCTAGGATGTCAAACATGTGCCTACATTAAGATGTAACTTGATATCGCCGAGGCAGTTGGGAAGTGATGGTTATCACTCCATGATATTTCACTAGAAGACTCTTGGACACGGTATCACCATCAGGGTTCTACTTATGGTGGATCAGAGGTAAGAAGGTCTAGAGCTGACTTTATGTTATCGACCATTGACTTAGCAACATAAAGTGCTTGTAATATTGTAGACACAAAATCATACTTGCAGATACAAAATCTGTGTCCTAATCACATACTACTATGGTCATATGATTCCATAAGGGCATGGAGATAGCAATTAAAAAATAATTTTCCTGGATATGCAAAATTGGGTTCTGGAGTTCTGTCTAGAACTATGTACACCTGGGAAAAAGAAGTCGAGTAAATTTCACTCATGTATCTTTTATGACTCTATGACACCAAAGCCCAGTAAGTTAGAGTTGGTACAGCGCTGATGTGCTGGGGGTCAGCTTCTGGGTATCATCGACCTTAGGGGATCAAATTATTATGTCACTTCTTATTGATGATGTAATAAGGAAAGTTTGGGTCATCCTTTCAGTTATTAACGACAATAAGTCTAACCATATTTGAGAATTTTGTTAAATGGAAATCCTATGGTGACTAAAATTAAGGACCAAACTCTTAAGCATCTAAAATGTCTCAAGTCAGATATGGAGGTTGGATCCAATTGCAATTCTAATGAGTTTGATTATCATTGTTCTAAGAATGGAATCCGCGGGACAAGGAGCTACTGGTTCCAAGCATACATCCACAACATAATGGAAGTGTCAGATTTTTCTGTGAATATGATCTATTTACATTAGAACATGATAGCTATCTTTCGCGAGGTTACATGCAGGACTTATGCTCTTTCTTTTTAGGCAGAAGCATTTCTAGCACAGCTATGTGTTTGATAAATACAAGGACCCTGAAATGTAGTACCAAAATTTGTTGTAATATCACTAAATGAGGTGACCGCTTGGTCTGGTAATAAATTTGATTACTCATTTATTAGAGTCTTTGGATTTGTGAAATGATTTGTTCATAGTTGATAAGGTTTTGCATAAGATCAAACTAAAGGCTAAATTAGCAGGAAAATTCACTGATCATTTAGTGTTATGGTGGTGATGACTTTGGATATAAATGTTAGAGACACTTTAATGATACAAGAAAATCAGTTTCTGATCTAGGGATGTGGTCTTTAATGACTCAAAGTTATGTATGAGTCCAACGCCTAGTTGCACCCCTGAAAACAGTCCAAGATCATCCAAGAAAGTTCTATGATTTTCTGTGTGTGATTGCGATAGTCTTCTGAATAGGAAAGTGGTTAAGTCCAAGATGACTTTCACTAATGCAAAGATGCGAAAGAAAGGCTGAGTTCTTTTTCTCAAAATGACAAAATATCTTTGTGAATATTTAGAAGAAAGAAACAACTAGTGTAGCTCCCTATATGAAAACAAGCAAGAAAGAAAGAAACCCGAGAAGGGTATCCATCCTATGCGTGCTCAAAATGTTTCGCATAGAATTTTCATTCCAGAATAGAGTTATTTCTATCTTTTCATTCTCTTAATAAATAGATAAGGGTTAGGGCTAGGAGGAATACATGTTGAGTGTTGGGAAGGTGTGCGCGTACCGTAGAGAGATCAGACTGATTGTGAAGAGCTCATTTTTGTCTGGGAAGGACTACCTATAAATAAGAATGCAAGACCACCAGATTTTCGTTAAACAATAAGTAAGGGAACTACCTTGGGCCCAGGAAATATTAGACTTCCTTTCGAAGGTGGTCAGTTCCCTTTTAATACAAATTAATGCAAATGATAATAAGGAAGCTATTGCGAAATCACGATTTAGGTACCTCGTTACTAAAACCAATAGAGACTAAACTACCAATAATAAAATGTCATGATGTTTGTTTGGTCACCGGTTATTGATACGTTCAGATCAAGTTACAGGGATAGACAAGGCTGGATATGAGATTGTTTGGAGATAAATAGGTGAAAGGTTAGTTTTTGGTATAAGTCACAGTGACCGATGCCGGTCACTGGATAACTGATCGCGGTTATAAAACCGGTACCGGTAGGGGATAACCGAGATCAGTAGGGGCAGTGATTTAGGGGATTTTAAATTGAGGTTGGTTGTAAGGTGGTTACGGTGTTTAGAAGGTTGTTAGATGGTTGAGGGGAGTTAGTAGGGTGATAGAGAAGACACAAAGAGTGAGAAGGATCTATCTTTGGGGCAATATAGAGATGGATGAATGAAGGTTAGGTTCTAGGATGCTACCGGGTGGTAGATCCAGGAGTGAGCTTATAATCACTATGAATCAAAAGTTCACAAAGTAGTGTCTAGAAGCATACAAGGTAATAAAAGAGACTACTTACTAGTTTTTGATGTGGATGCAGGTCCAAGGAATGCAGTGGCGAAGGCAAGGCTCAGTTCGGATGATCCGGTAATCGGAAGTGAGCTGATGAAACTATCATCTGACTCTCCCAAAGTTTGGATGAGTGTGATCAGTGATCTAGTTGCTCAGTTGTAGTCTTGGGCTCAATACTCCTCTCTGTAACCTTTTCTCTCTTTCTCACTTGTCTCTCTCTTGCAAATGAATTCGAGATCCCTACAAATAAATTCGGATCCTTTGGTTTTGGTTGGGGGAGGTCATTTACAGGGAACCGATGGTGGTTACCTAACCGACACTGGTCAAGTAGGGACCGATGTCGGTTACCTAACTGACGCCGGTCGAGTAGGGACCAATGTCGGTTAGGTCAAAGTTGGCTATTTTAGTAAAATAGCCAGCTTTCCCTCCTTTTCTCCCGAGGGGTCAGTTGTGGGCTTGGTCAAGTCATTATTAGGTTCGTTTTCATGTGGGAGAGGAGCGATGAGTCATGGGTGTGGGTCTAGGCCAAGTTATAGGTCTTAATTAGGTTTGTTTAGGGTTAGGGCTAGGTCATGGTGAGGTGGCGAGGTGAGGTGGCAGGGTTGGAGATGTGGATTTATTAATTATAAGGTAATTAATAAATAATTAAGTGTGTAAGGTTTAGGTGGTGAGGTAGGGTTAGATTGCGAGACGAGATGCGGGGCACAGGGCATCGTAAGACCCAAATTTGGTGTCTACATTTTCCCCTTGTTGTCATGTAGCTTGTCGTGTAAAGCTGCACTGACAATAATAAGAAGTGCCCTAGTTAAGGGTATAGGTAATCCCCCTGAAATCTATCACAGATTGAGGCGACGTGAAATTAGGGATAGGGTTGATAAAGGGTGAATGATGATGAGATGATGTTAAGATGGCGGGGTAAGTTCAAGGAAGTAGACGCACGTTGAAATGTAGTAGTGTGACCAGGGTACACGATATGAAGAGCAAACAAGTAATTCATAGGCAAAGGTCAATAGTTTATCCAAACAAGGTTGATATAATCCTGGTATCCAAGGCATAGGAAGTAGCTACAGGGGATATAACGGGTAAGGTACCGGACCATTTAGGCATGTTCGGTAGTACCAAATGGTTGGTTTGGTTGAGATAAACGTCACGGTCTCGGTCTAGGCAAAGCTGTTCGGCTGATCAATTCAAGTATCCTAGTCATGCTAAAACATGAACATGTGAGCTCGATTGAACAAACAGCTACATGATGGGTGGATAGAATCGTAATTGGTGGGCCTCGGTCGAGGTACTTAATTGGTGTGGCCTTGGGTCAGGCCGATTGGTTGGTTGCGGCCTTGGGTCAGGCCGATTGATTGGTTGTGGCCTTGGGTCGGGCCGATTGGTTGGTTGCGGCCTTGGGTTGGGCCGATTGGTTGGTTGTGGCCTTGGGTCGTTAACGATTCTGGGAAAAAATGACAACAGCGGCTTGCTGTATAGGGACAAAGGTGGTTATGGAGGTAGGTTGTTTGGTGAGAGAAGCAACGTGGTTGGGTGTTAAGATGGAGGCGACGGGAAAGGTTTCGTTAGGTAGGACCTCTATCCCTTGGAGGATCTCAATTAGAGCTTGTCGATGAGATTCAGATGTTTGAATGAGATCATATAGCGTCATTTTTACAGGAGATTGGTGGAGTTGTTTGATCATGGTGCGATGGGAAACCCCATCAGAGACTGGATAGGCAGGTCCACGAATAACCACTTTAGGTGGTGGTGTGATTGGGATGGCGGAAGGAGAAAGAGAGACCGCCGGTGTGCTCTCTTTAGCTTTTCCATTATTTTTCTGACCTCGAGTAGCAATGCTAATCATGTTGATCTCGTGAATACGAGACGAGGAAGATGGCATGGATAAGTCATTGTTCTCGAGAGGCAGGGTTGCAATGATGATAGATTTTGGCGAGGAGGGGACAAGCGGTATAGGAGAAGGGATCGAGGCTAAGGACTTTTCCCTCCATAAGTTGTCTTTCTTAGATTTTCTATCCAAGATAGGCAACTGGTGAAGGATGGCTTTTAAAGCTTTGCATCCTTCTACATTGTGTCATGGTGTGCGGTGATAGGCACAAATTTTAGATTCATCATAACCTATAGGTTGAGGTTTAGATGGATCATAGGGTCTGAGTGGGGTAGGGAAACGGTCTCATCCCCTACCAACATATCAAGGATCTTGGCGTACGATCCTTTGAGCGGGTCAAATTCAGATGAAGATGAGGCTATGGATTGAGTGGGTGAGATTATTGATTGTTTTGGTAATGGTTGGGTACAAGTGGTTCATACGGGTGGTGGTTTAGGCAAGGGATTTTGATGATTGGGTTTAACTAGGTGTGGCTTCTTCTGCGCAGAATCCATGTTTAGCTGGTTAGATGATGAGGCCACAGATGATGTGGTGGCAGGAAACAACCACGGGGAAAGAGGAGCGACAACAAACAAGTCCTTCGACGATCAAGTTTTCTTAGGGTTGGTAGGTAGGAAGGATATGTGGGGCGATGGTGTTGAGATGCTCATGGATTTCTGTATGGGTGCAGAAGGTGCAGGTCGTGTTAAAGAAGACATGGGAGGCATAGTGTATTGAGGCAAGGTGGAGGGGTGAGGACCCAATATAGAAGGTAGGTGTGACGGAGAGGGTTGAAACCATGTTTGCTGTACCGGTGTGATCGGGGGCGAGGGTTTTAGTTGTGGTGGAGGCATAGATTGGACTTGAGGAGATTGGGTCTGTCTCCTAGGTGGATTGACGGCTTTAGTTTTGGATAAATCTAATCGTTTAGGTGGGTGCATCAGGATGGGTATTGGTGAAGTCCCAAGCGTAGGGGAAGGTTTGGTTATGTTGATAGAGGTGGATGAGGTATTTGGTATAGATGAGGGGGGTGAAGGTGAGGACATAGGCATTTTGAGCTTTTGTAAAAACTTCGAGTATATGGTAGAGGTATCTAGATTAGTCATCTGCATTTGAGTAGAGCATGGTGTATTCAGATGTTCCCATAAGACTAGTCTATCTTCTGGGGGATGACAATCTTCACGTGTGGACGGGAATTTTGGTATGGAAGAGAAGTGGGCTGTGATTTTGATCCACTGTGGGGGTGAATGAGGTGTTGTATCAATGGGTGTTAAGAGGTCAACTGGTCGCTGGAAAGATTTAGGCGATGAAGAACTGATAGGGAGGAAGGCATGCTCTAAAGGATCCGTCATGGTTAAGGAGTTTGGTGAAGTAGGCTCGAGGGGTTTCTCTTTTAAGGACGACAAAAAAAGTGGCGATCCTTCTTCTTTTGCAGCAAGAGTGGTGGAAGGAGATGTTTGGGAAATAGATAGGTTGGATAACATCCGCTCACAGTCTTACAGGGATGTGGTGTAAGAAGGCTCTTCTATGAGAAAAGATATCTGGGTGGTTGATTCCTTTATGGGTAAAGGAATAGTGGGGCTGTCCTCTTGTCCTGATGAAGGAGAAGGGGGTGAGGACCCCTGTGTTGGTGAAGAGGCTCGATTCAGAATTTCCTTGATGGAAGCCCTTGGTTGGGAGTTGAAAACCGCATGGATCTCATGCACACTCTTCTCCTTGGCTGAGGTTTCTTGGTTTGTGTTACTGTTAGATGAATGGTTTGGAAATGGTTTGTTGAAGATTTTTAAATTTCGATTAGCAGGGGCATTAGGATTATCGAGGGTTATATCCCCTACATCAACCATTTCCTACACTATGTTTTTCAACATCTTGTAGTTTTCGTGGCTGTGTCCCTTCACGCGATGGAAGTTACAGAAGTCATTTTCTTTATACCAAGAAGGTATAGCGCGGGTGGAATCAAACCCGGAGTGAGGTTTAACAGGAGGCAAGGTGATAGCTCCTGCTTTAAGCAATTTGTCCAAGATCACATCATAAGTTTCTCCCAAGGGAGTGTACTTGATGGGCTCGACTTTATACCTATAGGTGGGTTTCGGTTGGGTATTAGACGATGCTTGAGATTTGACCGTCACCGCTTGTACGGCTCCTTTTGATTTTGAAGTAGCCGAGGTGTGAGAGTTGGTGGTGTTGGGTTTATTGGTGGAGTCTTGGGTTCGAAAATTTGAGTTTTTGTTGCACAACTTCAATTTCTCCTCCTCTAAGGCTCGAATCTCTAGTTTCCGAGCCATAGTAAAGGCCTCATCAAAGGTGCGGAAAGTTTGAATTTGGAGGGTGGGAGAAATGTGTTTAGCGCAGGCCCACATAAAGAGTTCGATGAGCTCGGCCTGAGGTAAGGCATAAGTAAGTTGGTTGATGAGGCCCCACCATCGTCCAACGAAATCTACGATAGACTCGTCTTCAAATTGTCGGATGGCATAGAGGTCAGTAATGGATACTTTCTTGGCAATATTGATGGAGAAGTGATCCAAGAAAGATTGGGCTAATTGGTTAAAGGAGAAGATTGAGTGCTGGGCTAAAGCACTATACCACTCTAAGGCAGGTCCTGATAAGGACATGGGGAAGGTACGGAGTAGTAAGGCATCGTCATGAGCAATCAGATAGCAGGCATGTCTAAACGATCGCAAGTGTTGTTGAGGGTCCTCCTTACTACTAAAGCGAGTAAATTTCAGTAATTCCCATTGAGGAGGATATGTATGAAGGGGGAAAGAAGGATGAATAGGCTCCAGACAAACTTGCTCGTATGTCAGGGTGTTACAGCTTCCTGAAATAAAAGCCTCAAGATTTTGCATCTTGTTTATCATTTGTTTGATTAAATCATTGGTTCGGTTAGATGATGGTGCTTTCGTCGTAAATGGAGGAGGATTGGGCCAAGAGTCGCTACTAGACAATGGTGGGGTTAAATGTTGATAAGGTATCGATGATGAATGTGTTGGGGCGGCTGAATAAGGGTGTCCTATATAAGATGTTGAGGCCACCGGATGAGTTTGTGGAAATGAAAAGGTGGGCGGAGCCTGAGAGGGAAAGCTCGTGTGGATAGGTGGTAGAGAACAAGTTATGAAAGAGGAAATCTACGAGAGAGATGAGATAGGGGCAGCAGATAGTAGTGATATGTGGGGCCCCAGATTAACCAAAGGAAGGCCAATTGGTGCAGTATGAACCATCAAAGCTACTAAGCTAGGAGACGGGGCTAAGGATGAAGACAGTGAGGAGGAGTTATTAGGTGGGGAAGGAGCTAAGTGAGCGGCTATACTAATAGGCATACCAAAGAGGAGCTGACCATTAGATGTACGGGCAGGGGTATGAGACAAATAATACTATACGACACCAAGATTAGCATCCAAAAATTTAGCAAAATCCAGATCTCCTACAGAGATCTTGGGAAAAGCACTGGTGTCCGTAGGATTCCCCATAGGATGCGAAGGGGGTGACTCAGGAAAAGATACAGAACAATCATGTGAAACCATGGCTGGGGCTTGTTTCCAAGTGATAACAACCATGGAAAAGAGGATACAACAGGGAATTAGTCAATTAGGAACAGAAATAGCAAAAAAATGTTGGAATTGGTAGGTTGCTGGTTTGTCAGGAACTGTGACACAGTAACCGATATCGGTCTAGTAACCGATATCGGTCTAGTAACTGATGTTGGTCAGACTGTAGCCGGTGTCAGTCAGGTAACTGATGTTAGTAGAAGAGGACCGGTGTCGGTCACTATGAAGGCAAAGAGAAAATGTAAGAGGCTACTGGTTTGGGGATAACAAGGCTTAGTATACCCACCAAACTGTCTGAAGTGATCACTGAGACAGGGTATAACAGAGAAACAAAACTGAAAGAAAAAAAAAAACAAGCAAGATGCACAAGCAAATCAAGAGACTAACCCTAGGATTAGTTTTAATCACTTTGGGCTTATGCCTTAGACGTAAAATGATGTCAATCCTAAACAAAAGACCTAAGGGAGATGTCAAGTTTGTTTTGGCTTGTAAGGCTACCTCAATCGGGGGGAGGAATACCTTAGAAAGGGGGGATGTTTGAGATGTTGTGTAGATTATGATGTGATTTGGTATGTGTTGTGCAGTGAGAGTAAGATTAATTTCTCATCAATACCATGGATATCACCCCCACGTGTACGACCTGTCACTTAATCTACATTCACTAGAATTAAAAACAACAGGCAAGAATGTGATGCACGTGTTTTAAACCCAAATCGAAAATGATATTCGATGAAGAAAAGAAAGAGAAGAGGTCAAGAAGATGACTTTCACTAAGGCAAAGATGCGAAAGAAAGACAAGTTCTTTTACCAAAATGACAAAATATTTTTTGAATATTTTAGAAGAAAGAAACAGCAAGTGTGCTCCCTATATGTTAACAAGCAAGAAAGAAAGAAACCCGAGAAGGGTCCCACCGAGCGTGCCAAAATGTTTCGCACAGAATTTCGTTCCAGAATAGAGTTACTTCTATCTTTTCATTCTCTTGAGAAACAGATAAGGGTTAGGGCTAGGAGGAATACATGTTGAGTGTTAGGAAGGTGTGCACATACCGTAGAGAGATCAGACCGATTGTGAAGAGCTCCTTTTTGTCTGGGAAAGACTACTTGTAAATAAGAATGCAAGACCACCATATTTTCGTTAAATAATAAGTGAGGGAACTTCCTTGGTCCCAGGAAATATTAATCTTCCTTTCCAAGGTGGTCAGTTCCCTTTTAATACAGATTAATGCAAATGATATTAAAGAAGCTATTGCGAACTCACGATTTAGGTACCTCGTTACTAAAGCAATAGAGACTAAACTACCAATAATAAAATGTCATGTTGTTTGTTTGGTCACTGGTTATTGATACGTTCAGATCAAGTTACAGGGATAGACAAGGATGGATATGAGATTGTTTGGAGGTAAATAGGTGAAAGGTTGGTTTTTGGTATAAGTCATAGTGACCGACGCCGGTCACTAGATAACTAACCGCGGTTATAAAACCGATACCGGTATGGGATAACCGATATCGGTAGGGGTAGTGATTTAGAGGCTTTTAAATGGAGGTTGGTTGTAAG
The DNA here is from genome assembly GCA_019776745.2 of Taxus chinensis. Classification (NCBI taxonomy): domain Eukaryota; kingdom Viridiplantae; phylum Streptophyta; class Pinopsida; order Cupressales; family Taxaceae; genus Taxus; species Taxus chinensis. The sequence goes on from CM034154.1 coordinate 99,104,612, forward strand.
GTGGTTATGGGGTTTAGAAGGTTGGTAGATGGTTGAGGGGAGTTGTAGGGTGATAGAGAAGACTCAAAGAGCGAGAAGGATGTCTTTGGGGCAATATATAGATGGATGAATGAAGGTTAGGTGCAGGGTATTGCCAGGTGGTAGATCCAGGAGTGAGCTTATAATCCCTATGAATCAAAAGTTCACAAATTAGTGTTTAGAAGCATACAAGGTAATAAAAGAGACTACTTACTAGTTTTTGATGTGGATGCAGGTCCAAGGAATGCAGTGGTGAAGGTAAGGCTCAGTTGGGATGATCCGGCAATCGGAAGTGAGCTGATGAAGCTATCCTCCGACTCTCCCAATGTTTGGATGAGTGTGACAGTGATCTAGTTGCTCAGTTATAGTCTTGGGCTTAATACTCCTCTCTGCAACCTTTTCTCTCTTTCTCACTTGTCTCTCTCTTGCAAATGAATTCGGGATCCTTGCAAATGAATTCGGATCCTTTGGTTTTGGTTGGGGGAGTTCATTTACAGGGAGCCGATGGCGGTTACCTAACCGACGCCGGTCGAGTAGGGACCGATGTCGGTTAGGTCAAAGTTGGCTATTTTTAGTAAAATAGCCAACTTTCCCTCCTTTTCTCCCAAGGGGTCAGTTGTGGGCTTGGTCAAGTCATTATTAGGTTCATTTTGGTGCGGGAGAGGGGTGATGAGTCATGGGTGTGGGTCTAGACCAAGTTATAGGTCTTAATTAGGTTAGTTTAGGGTTAGGGCTAGGTCATGGTGAGGTGGCGAGGTGAGGTGGCAGGGTTGGAGATGTGGATTTATTAATTATAAGGTAATTAATAAATAATTAAGTGTGTAAGGTTTAGGTGGTGAGGTAGGGTTAGATTGCGAGACGAGACGTGGGGCACAGGGCGTCGTAAGACCCAAATTTGGTGTCTACACTACAATAAGGGTTTTAAAAATTCAATATTTGTTAAATCAAATGCAAAGGATCATCCATAGAGGAGAAGTTCATGTTGAGCTTCCATAGATACTGAAATGCACCAAAAAAACTCCTCACTTTCATCACATTAGAAGGATTCAGAAAATTCAAAATCACCTCTAACTTGGTTTAATCAATCCTCAATTCCCCATCTCTAACCACGTGCCACAATAAGACAAGTGGTTATTGAGAAAACTCACATGTATTCTCATTAAACACCAATTTCTTCTCCTTAAAAAATTCTAAAAAATTGTTTTAAATGAACAACATGGTCATCAATAGCCTTACTAAAAACAATAATATCATCCAAATACACAATGGAAAAGAAATGAATAAATGGCCTTGTTACCTCATTCATCAATTGTGTAAATGCATCTGATGCATTACATATCCCAAAGGGTTTAACCAATCACTTATATAACCCTTGTCTTGCTATGAATGTTGTTTTCCAAATTTCATCTTCCTTTATTTGCACTTGGTGGTATCCAGACTTTAAATCAGTCTTAGAAAAGTACCTTGCATATTGCAACTGATATAGTAAATCATCAATATGTGGAAGAGGTTACCTATTTTTTATGGTTATCTTATTAAGTTCTCTATAATTAACACACATTCAAGCCACTTAACATCTTTATCAAGTATTAAACCAATAGGATAACCACATGGAGAAGTACTAGAATGGATTCCTTATTAATTAATTAAATATCATAACTGTTGTTTTACCTCATTGACATCTTTCAAGGGCTGCTTATACAAACTGAGATTTGGAAGTGGGTTATCTCATGGAAAATGGATTTCATTCTTGATTGGACTATGAGGTGGAAACCCCTTAGGCTCTTGGAAAACCTCCTTCAAATATTGTACCAACTCTTTCATTTTCATTTTATTAGTAAACATACTACAAGAGTTCTTAGATGTAAAAACTTCCTTATCTTGAATATGTCTCAAAAGAATCAAAGAAGACTTCCCACTAGCATTAATAAGCTTCTTAGATTCATATGAACTTACCAAAGATATTTTTGAGTCTCCTTTTATAGGATGAAATGGTTATTTATTATCATTCTTTACCAAGCGGTATTGGCTAAATCTACTCATGAAGATAACATCATGGATATACAATTAGGGGCTTTCAAAAACTACACCACTCACATCAAGAGGAAATACATCCACCATAACTTCATCAATGAAATGTGCATTAATACCAAACTTAACATTACATTTTGATATTTACACAATTCCTCACCTAACCCAAGGTATACAGGATTGGATGATTGAAAGTCTCTATTTTAGCTTATCTACTAACTCCTTGTTTATAAAACTAGTTTGAACAAGAGTGTCAAAAAGAGAATCCGTTTTTTTACTTCATATGAATTTTTATATGAAAAATATTAGCAAGCTCAATTTCTTGATCTCTAGTACTACCCAAACATACATAATTCTTAACAGAGGTAAAACGTAAAGTTTCATCCATATTAGATTTGCAATCTATCTTTTCTCCTTAGAGAGTATTCATAGCATTTTTCTTCATGTTATTCTTGATAGGTGTAGCTTCGGATGAAGCTTCCAACAGTTTTCCTTGGAGTGAGTTTCAAAATTAAATCCACCACAATGAACTTTAGTATACTTATTAGAAATTTAATTTGTATTTCCGTTACCTTTCCCATTTCCTTTACCCTTTTCATTTGGCTCAACTGATTGTTTTGGAACATCTTGAGAGGTAGAAAACATTTCTTCTTGTCCATCTATATGTAATGAGATTGAGAACAAGCCTCATATACATATGCAGGATTTACCAAGAGGTTGGGCATCCTCAAGTGGCTATGGATTCCATTTACATACTTCATCAATATGTCATGGTCCACTACATATTTTACCATTTAGACAACCTTCTTGCAAAACCCACTTGTGTACTCCTACATGCTTTGACCTTGCTTTTTTGATATATTGTTAATACATAGATCTCTCTTCCTTATAACAAATAGGATTAAACCAATTATTTATTAACATCTTAAAATCATACCACTTAGAAATATGAGGAAACCTATTAACAACCAAGGTATGTACATAAATTTCAAACCAAGTTAAAACATGATTGGTTAATGTTAACCCTGCAAAAGAAATCAACTAGCCTTCATCAATCTAATGTAAACCAAAATATAATTCAAGTTGAGCTAGCTAATGCTCTAGCTTATTAGAATTCACATCTCCATCATAAGGTTGAATCTCTATCATATCATCATTCTTGAATGGAGGAGGGACCTAGCTAGCATGGGGTGATTCTTCCTTCTTCTAATCTCATGAACTATTAGCTATGGTGACATTCATAAACTGCAATGTAACAAACTTACATAACCACACAAATATTAATATTGATAATAACCACCTCTGATACCAATATGATCTATAAACTAGGTGGATATTCCACTCTAGGTTTAAAAAAAATGGATTCTCGACATTTTAATTCAACTAATGATGATTGTAAACTTAGAATGCATAAAAATAGATTTATAAGATCATGTAAATTAATGTGTAACTCATATAACACATAATAAAGAAATTATAAATAATTGCAAGCACATATGAACATAATATTTACCTTAGAGAAACCCAAGAAGGGAAAAAACTCTAACAAGTGAGGCAATAACACTGCCCTTCAACTATGTAATTCACAATCTCTACAGTACACTACCATTAATGACCTTTATGGATAGGAATGAAAATTGTCTCCCTCTCCGAATATTGTAGATATTTTTTAACACTCTACAAATCTTCTCGAAATAACTACATCACTAGAATCTCTCATTGTTGTTAGGATACACCTGAGTTATTGAAAAATAGACTCTCCTTATTTAATTCAATAGATAATCTCCAATTCATAACTCCTATTACTCATTCTCAATAATTTTTGACATTTGCCAAAACTGTACTCATGTGTACTAGCCAAAGGAATCTTCCAAACCTTCAAATGACACTAGAAGGAAGTGCAATGTTTGCAATTGTTTCACTCCATGCATCTTTTCATAATGTAATGAAACCAACGATGTTGACAAGTGACAATTACACAATCACCCCTAAAGGCATGAGAAGTTATGTAACCACCAAGGCAATTATGGAATTTCCCCTCTATGTAAAGTGGTGGTTTTATCCTAAGGTAAAACCACTTTGTTTTAGGCTATGAAACTTTTGGCCAACTTCATTGGATGAGGTCTAGATCACTCCCCATACAAATTCAACCACTATTACATATAGGTCTAATGTGTTTTATCAAGGTCGTCTAATACAAGTGTGTATAAGTATGCATGACATTAATTAGGTACATTGAAGATCTAATTTTGGATCATTCTTTTTTACTAAGATTTAGTTTTCTAAAATGAAGCTTCATCATTGATTGATCCACGTGCCTTGTTTTGCTTGTGTTTTTTTCTCTTTATGCTCTATTGGGTTCCACTTCACTTTTAGCTTGGATATCATTGGTCGAGTTCTTGTTGTAGATTAAATGGATCCAATGGTGGGAGGGAACTAAGAGGTTGCATAACATAGAATTTCTATATGATAGTTCCTCACCATAGATTAAAGACATATCTTTGATAAGGTGGATATCTCATTTGATTAGGAGTTTAAATGTCATTTTAACTTTCTTGAAGTATGAGTGAGATAGCTAAATTTTATTTGAAATTTCATATAAGCCAACAATCCTTTATAATAGATTGTAAGAGATTGAGAAAGATAGAGAATAAATCTTTGAAGTTTTGAGAGAGTTAACAACACAATACAATGTCAACATAACACAATGATAACACCATATGATTGGCATTAGATATGGGTTTTATTTCATATATCAAGTTTAGATGGTCTTTCAATTGTCATATATGGCTTTTAATGAGATGCTTTATACTAAACCATATTTTTTATACTAGCTATTTATTATATTCACCTGAAACACTCAAAAGGATTAATGAAACCTTCAAGATTCAATATATTTTTGTTCCATTGGTGAAGTTGTTTGGATCACAAAAATCCTATCAATGATCAAATTTTGCTAAGTGCAAAGGCTCTAACACCAAAAAATAGGAAGAGGCTAGGATAGTGCCCTAGGGGACTTAGTGGAGTGGGTACCCCTAAGTCTTTGGCAATAAGCAAAAGAATGTAGTTATTGTGAGCACCTAATCCATGTAATTGGTGTTCAAAGAATTAGAACGTTTATCCTTCAATCAAAAGAAAGGAGGACAAATTTCAAATAAAATGAAATTGCAAGTTTTTTGAACAAGTTTTGGGATATATATTTGCATCTTTTCCATTTGTTAGGCACCTTTAGAATAATTTGTTATATTTAGGTAGGAAGTTTTGGGTCACAATTACTTGGTTGTTGTCTATTATCCCTATCGTAAGGAACGTTAACTACTTGGATGTGGATAAAATGTGTGAACATTTGAAGATGGTACAAAGGGCATATACACCTTCTTGATCCATCTTACAGAAACTCATTTAATTAAGATGGTTTCAATAGTGAACAACAATCAAATTTGGTTATGAAATTTTACCCATATCACTTCTTGCATTACTTATTTGCAATCACAACATGTCCAAAGTACAAGTTTAAATTTCAAATTGACTCGGTTGAAACAATATCCATAATGGCAACATAAAATTAAACAGAGATAAAAGGGAAACAAATTTGACTAAGCTCAGGGCCCCAACTTACATCTATTAATGTCGCAAGAATGTGCATGTTAGATACAATTATGATATTTTACACCACATATTAAGTACATCGAGGTTGTTTGTTGATCCTTCAAAGTGGTATGAAACTCTAATTTGAAGATAATTCTTCTCTTGGTACATAGGTTTAGCAATGGTTCGTTTTTTCTTTAGATTATCTATTGAATGGTATGAAACAAATATTTTGTTTGAAGGCAACCGTTCTCTAAGTACATAGGTTTAGTAACTCTTTTTCTCTAAATTGTCTTATGAATTTGAAGTTAGTCGTGTGAAACAAATGTTTTGTTTTAAGCTATTTTTTTTACAAATACAAAATTTTGTATAATTCTTTTCCTTTAAATTATGTAACGAACATGAAATTATTTATATAAAATAAATAAAAAACATCTTTTCTGAACATAATCCACCCGATAAACAATATTTATCTTCGAAAAATTTGTGACACTTACTTTATATTAGAGCGTTGTTCTTCAAACTGCTGAATAATCACCAATCCCACTCAACTACTCAATAACACATTTCTCCACGACAAAATAATGAACTTGCAAAATACTACCAACCCTTTAAAAACCCTAACTCCATTATCCATGCTTACTGTTTTAAATGTCTAAAATTAAATAAATAAAGCCTCATATACAAATGTCTTTTAAATAAAGATTTAAATCATGGGAAACCATATGTAGTTTTACTTGTAAAGATTTTGATATGAAGTTGTTTTATGGGGGATGGAAACTTAGCCGCTAATGGTTTTTTTAGAGTAGTATTATTTTATATCCCATACACGAAAGACGAGGCTTTACTATGGATAAAATTGTTTGTTTCGAAATGATGTTAGTCAAAAACAACAAACATAGAAACTCCAAACCATGTCTTTGTGAAATGGACGTGAATTGTTTGACCAAATGCCTAAATTAAAATTCACCACCTTTTTCCGAAAAAAAGTATAACGAGGAGACAAATTTCTTTATTTATGTGCTCAAGACAATCCGAAATCTCTTCTTTTTATGTTAATGTCTTCATGATTTAATTTTCAAAATTTTAGGTTTTTTTATTTTTTATTTTTTATTTTGTAAATTTTAATTTTGGTTAGGTAACACCTTTTACATTATTAATAAAATTGTTAGAATACAATTATAAAATATAATTTTTTTTAAGACTCCATTAAAAAAAAATGTTGAAATGAGAAGATTTTGTTTAAATATTTGATTATTAATTAAATGGATTATAGACCAATAGTACAGACGATAGTATAAAGAGTGTTATTTCACCATCCATTAAATTTTAAATTTGGTAGCCATTTTGTATTTTTAAAGCGTAAAATATGTACTTTTAAAAAAATAGTCGTCTCTTCCAATTTACATATTAAAATTATGACGTTCATTTTTAATATAAATTTATATAAAAATTACATTAGTAGATATAAATATATATTTTAAATGTACAACACATACCAGGTTTCCTAATAATATTTTATTAATAATATGTTTTATATGTTTTGAAAGGTCATATTCAAAAATTACATTTACAGATTGTTTGATAGGTATAGGTGGTCACCAAATTTAAACCTTTCCATCCATCAAAATACAAATTCGAAAAGATATTAAAATAAATTTAATTGAATAAAAATCCTTAAATAGATATCCCTCAATAATTAACATTAAATTGTAATTGATCTAATTATTTTCAAATTCAATCAAAAATGAAAATAACTATTAAATAAATGTCGATTTTAGTAAGATTTGAATATTACTTACTATTTAAGGAAAACTCCTAGAGAAGGAAAAGGTAGATATAAACTCCATCTAAAACATTTATGTGTAGTTGATTTCTATTTGAGTCTTTTTTTGAAAAAAGGGAGAGTGTATATATTCTTAGATTAACAAGAAATAAATGAAGATTTCATTTTGTTATGATTTTTTTTCAATAGAAAAGTAAAATTAGAAGAACTGCTTCATTTGTTCACCCCAAGTTAATGCAAATCAATAAGGATAAACTTTACTTTTCCCAAAATGTTGCATACACTTGTGTATTTTTATGAAACATGTGCATCACCACATCATTGAATTGCTCAACAACGTTACATGCATCTTGCACCATTTGTAGCTCCTGTAATTGCACACACTTTCTTCGCAACACTTGCAACTCTTGCAGTTTTGAACTAGCATACCACAACATTTATACCTCTGATGGAATTTGCAAACCCATCTTGCAAGATTAGTAACTCTTGCAATGTCGCACACTTCCTTTCATCATTTCAACATCTCCTAACATTTTGTAGTTCTCTTCTTTTGCACAAATCCTCTTAAGCATCGTTGAACACCTTAGTATCTTGTATTATGTGTAGAGGTTTCCTCACTCAACAACCTCGTGCCACCTTTGTGGGACATTGCTATGCAAAATCTGCATTGCACATAAGAGAATTTTCATAACAATCACATGGAAACTCCTTACTTCTATTTGTAAATTCTTAGGCGACACTTTCCAATTCTGCGACATGTTAATATCAACATCAACATCAAAGATCTCTAGACAAAAGGAAGTTCAACAATCACATCTAGAATAATTCTAACCATCACTCATGAAAAAGATGAACTATTCTTGTAACCATCCTCTATTGTGATTGTCATTTTTTGTATATGATTTCTTATAATGATATATTGTAAGGCATATGATAGCAAGAGGAAGCCATTTCCCCCTTCCCTAATTGTCTACATCCACAAAATCTTAAATGCTTACATGTTAGCATGTTTTGTTGTCTAACACCTAACTGGATATCTCCCAATCTAGACAAATTAGCTAGGATATGGCATCCCCATTCTTGATCATAATATACATTTCTCTACTTGTCTTTCTAGTCATTTGTACCCTAAAAAATCAACAAGGATGCATTCTCCTTCTTATCATAGGATCTTTCTCTCCTGGTCTTATTGTGCATTGTACACATATTATACTCTACCCTATTATTTCATCTAAATAGAATTAACATGTTTTTATAACATTAAGAGTTAAATGTGTAATTATTTTTTCTGCATCCACTAATTTTCATTGCATATTCTACAATCTGTAACTCTTCTTAAGAAGGTCCACCTAGCTTAAAACTAGTTGTAAATATGTCCTTTCTCCTCATGTGCAACATAGAAAAAATTACGAAAATGGATTCCTCTTCTGATCATCGGAGCATTCTCTCCTAGTCATGTTACACATTGTATACATATGTACACTACACTTTTCATATGAATAAAAGTGGAATTATCTTTCCAACCTCATGTTTTGAATCTATAATGGTTGTTTTCACATCTACTTAAGTCATTTTCCACTTCATGTTCTACAATCTATGACTCTTCTTAAGCATGCATGCCAAGCTTGACTAGTTGACGCTTTATCCTTTACACAACTTGGATTCAGTGTGGATCATTGGTATTTGAGTTTTAAGTTTGGTACACCACCTCATAATTAGTTCTTTGTACTAGCTCAAAAGACAATTAGTGGAATCATGATCGACTATTTTTTTTTTATTATTGGCAAATAGTTTTTTGAAAGGGACTATACCCTTCTACATGAAGGCTCAAAAGCCAAGATTGAAACATGATCGACTATTCATTGTTGTGGTTATTGGAAAATTTCATAGGACCAAGAAAACCCCTAGATGAAAGAATCAATTTCAAAACATTTGGATGAGAATATGTGCATGTAGATGAAAAAGAGATGTTAGTGCAAAATGCAAAATAGAAACCACACTAGATCAATTCCTAATCTACCACTCTTTATCACTACCTCAGATTGAGCTAGATGGAAAGGAAATAAAATTCAATACCTTCACTTACCAAAGTGGAGCTCCCTTTGATTTTTTTTTAGGTGATCAAGATGTTGGATTGTAGTTGCTTTTGCTTCAGATTTTTGGATTTATTTGGGAAGCATCTCCCCTTTGATTGCTTGATAAAAATGATGATGGATTGATTGTAGATGGATTAAAGATAAATAATGGATTAATTGAGTGTTAAGAGGATAAAATGAATGGATTGAATGGCTTGCTAACTAGCTAGCTCTCATGGAGGAAAAGAGCTCAATTTATAGTTTGTTTGGGTGGATGATTCAATGGCTAAGATGAAGCCATGTTGGATTTGGATCAAGGGTGGAGAATGCATGTAAGGATTAGAGGATTCTAGAGTGGAAGGCTCTAGAAATTTTAACTCAAAATTCATAGAGGGAAGAAGCTTCCATTAAATTAAAAATTCAATGGAAGGAGAAGGTTGAAGAGGCTTCTAGATTTAGAGGTGAGGATGTTATTAGGATTAAAATTAGATTAGGTTAACAAATGATGGTTAGGGGTGAGTTTACATGGAAAGGCTAGGTGGAGGGATGTGTAGGGTAGGTGCGTAGGTAGATGTAGGAATATTAAATTCTTAAAAATGTTAATATGGATTATAATAGGATAATAATAATGAATATTGTGATTAATTATTATATAGTTGAAAATGGATAAAATAAAGGATTAACGGGATAAACGATGAAATGAGATATTTAGATAAATGATAAATGGATTAATGATGATATTAGGATTAAATAATAATAATAATTAATCTTGCGATTAATTATTATATGGATGATGTTGGGATACTTGTGGGACATATTAATCATAATTAATCATGTTGACATTTTAGCTGTCTATATTTCCCCCCTCTTTGAAGTGTTATTGTGGAGTAATGACAGTTCAAATAAAAAGAAGAAAATATGTTATGATGGTGATATGAAACCCCCTCAAGGGGTTAGATGGGGAGGAACGAGTTGGGTAACCACTCGAAAAGAGTATAGGCCTAAGTGAGTAGATGAGAGAGGATGATAATATTTGAGGATGTAGAGGGTTAGGATTAGAGGATTAGAAGATAGGAGGATTAGAGGAATAAGAGATTAGAAGAATAGGAGATAGGAATAGAGGAATAAAAGAATAGGAGAGAGGATTAGAGGAATGGGAGAGATTGGATTTTGGAGATATTGGATGCCCCAGTCAACGATGTACGACAAGGGTGAATATTTAATATTTTGGATTAGAGGATGTTGGATTTAGAGATTCCCTAGTCAAGGGGGTAGGATAGAAGATTTAGAATTTAGATTTGAGGATGATATATTTGATTTAAAGGATTAGAAAATTGAGGATGTTAGTATGTGAGAACGAGGATTGGTTTTAGGATCAAAAGTGCCCCATCCAAGGGGTGAGGATTTTTGATGTTGTATGTGAGATGATAAAATTTGGATAGGGGTATTGATTGATTGATAATGATTGATTGGATATGAAGATGAGGCAGTGAGATAGTTAAATGATGATGAGGATTAGGTGTGGATGACGAAAATCCTAAAAGATGATGATAGAAGGGGGTGTGCTACCATCAAGTGACCACTATTATCATCACTTGCAATGCGATTAATGTGGTATAGAGAAAGATGCACCATGGTATAAATACCATGATGACTAAATTACCAAATGCCCTTGTCCTCATATCATTGGATAGATTAATATTATGATGGTCCTCCTATCATTGGACCAAAAAAAAGTAGCCTTGTATCATCGGCTGAAATAGTACAAAGAGATGGTCCTCATATCATCGGCCAAAATGTAAATGCAGACAAGCAAGCAAACACACACAAACAAAACACACATTACATTTTTTGTATGGATTTTATATTTTGGATTTTTTGAATGTTTGGATGTTTTGATATTTGGAGATTTAGATTTTTGGATTTTGTATTGTGGATGTTTAGATTTTTGGAGGTTTATATTTTTGGATTTTGGATTGTGGATGTTTAGATTTATGAATGTTTGTACTTTTGGATATTGGATTGTGGATGTTTAGATTTGTGAATGTTTGTATTTTTAGATATTGGGTTGTGATGAGTGCATTAATTGACTTGTTTATATCATTTTTGTGATTATTGATTTTTCATTAAACATGATTAATTAGTGCACGAGGATGCTTTATATTGTTATATCCTAGTAAGTTCAATGCATTTATCTTGTTTTGTTTCATGCAACTTGTTAACCATAGAATCTCCCACTAATCACCTCTGCGAGTGAAATGTGGTGATATGTGTAGGATAATAGTGGAGATTTACTGCCAATGTTGGGAATTGTAATCATGGAGTCCGAGCTTGGAGTAGTCGTGTAGTCATGGAAGACTTTTTCCACTGACAACCTATAAACATTGATCTTGTTTTTAGCAGTTCTATAGGATTTAATGAACTTTAATAGGGTTGTTAGTGGAAGAGCTCAGTGCCTACAATTTTGGCATGATGTGTAACCAAATATATATATATATATATATATATATATATATATATATATATATATATATATATATATATATATATAGAATTCTTCTTGAAGAAAAATTTAGTAGTTAGTTGATGTTGGTAATCTACAATACACTTTATAACAGTTAGTATCTATTTTCCAATTATGTACTGAGTATGTTATGGAACTTTTCTGAATCAATATATTAGATGTTGTTTTGAAATCATGTGGTGTTGAGATTACCTCCTTCCTGAGGAAGAGAAAGGGCCCACTCGACCAAGGTGACTGGAGGCTTTTACGTTTATGCATGCTCGTGGTTTTTGATAAGTTACAATTTTAATATAATTACTTATTTCCTTTACTACAATTTTCATTCAATGTGTGTTATTTCCTTTCATGCAATTTAAATTTTGAGTGTGTCATTTTAATTTTGTAATTTCAATTTAGAGTGTGTTATTTGAATTTTGTTATATTGATTTGGTGTGTGCATTTCAATTCCAGAAAATTATTTCCATTAAATGCATTTCATTATAGTAAAGTTGTTTCAGTATTTTAGCATTACATTTCAGTAGATTAGCAGAGATAGAGAGAAACATATAACCGAAACCCCCCAAAAGGAACCGCCGAATAATTGAGTTGCATAGAGCTTCATTGCATACAACCTTGGACACCAAACTCGAGTTTTATAATGACACTAGCAGAAGACTATGCTAGTTTAATGATTGGAGAATACAACGATCCATCATTTTTGGCATCTTTGTTGGGATCACCATAAGCACAAAACACCATTTTATTCACTTTGTATGTTATCGGTGTTAATAAAGTTAATATATATAACTAGTAGAAGTCCTAGGCCTTATTTACATAACCAAACTTGATGCACAAGCCATAGAACATTCAAGGGAGATTTATACCACGCAATATCCAAAGAATATCTCTAAAAAAAGTACAAGTAGGGAGAAATGAAAGTGACATTGAATCTAATACAATGCCTAGAAGCCCTTTTGAACATTCTGCATCATCCTATTTAGAACCAGAACAACCTTCAGAAATGGGAGATAATTGGAATATTGAGAACCGACCCTTGGGTAGAAACATTACCTATCCCATTGTCTTAGATGAAGATGAGGATGCACCTATGAAAAACATCTCACCATCCATCCTCCCTATCTTCCGAGGAATGTCTATAGAAGACCCAAATCAATTCTTATTTGAATTCAAAGTTATTTGCCAGACATATGACTATAGAATAGACAATCAAAAATTCAAACTATTTCCTTCCACCCTCAAAGACTCTGCTATGAGGTGGTTCATGGGATTTTCCCCTAACTCCATTCATTCTTAGGAGAACATGGAGACAACATTTTTGGAAAAATATCAAGACTATTGTAGGGGAAGAGATAGGAAAGAATATTTCTTCCAGATAAAGCAAAAAGAATATGAAAATCTAGAAGATTATCTGGATAGATTTCTCTGTCTCCATCAGAGGAGTGGTTATGAGTTACATGTAGAAATAATTATAACAATTTTCCTTAAAGGAATTGATGATGAAACCAAGGATTCCCTCCATCTTATAGAAAGTGATGATGTGCACAAACTTAGCATGGAAGAAATCACTGAGCTATGCAAAAGTTACTTTAGAACATGAAAAGGTATAAGGAAAAGAAAAACATCCAAGACTACCCTAGGTGCCTCAAAACTTCTGGAGGAAATAGCTAACATGAAAACAAACATCTTGTTGCAAATAAAATCAACCATAGATGGGATGAAAGCAAATACCAGTGCTGCAAAAGAACCTCTAGACATATACTACCCTAAATGCAGGAAGAGACATCCTTTGAGAGAGTGTCCTTTGGATGTCACATAAATGTGTTTGATGTGTGATGTCCTTGATCACGATACTAACCATTTCACTTTCTTACCTCAGTTGAAAGAAAGATTGAATGCCATGTCTTAAGAAAATACAGAGGTAAACTTTGTTCAAAGGGAAAATAATCAGGATGTGTATGCCCCTAGACCTACTCAGAACCCCTGGATGATGTCATGGCCCAGTCATGCTCATTAGCCTACTTGGGGACAACTTGAGTGGACACCACAAAAATGGATGGTTTACCCACATCCACCACCATTGATGACTCCCTACAATCAGCCGGGTTGGACACCACCAGCCAATGCAAATCCATGGAAAAACCAACAATGGGCAACTCAACATAATTCTAATCAACAGAGGAGGTTCCAACAATCACAACAGGATTTAATGGCCCTAACACAAAACTATCAACAATAGGGGAAAAGAAACATAAACTCAACTTCTAGCCCAACCTGTAGAAAACTCTAAAAATCAACAGACAACTTCAATTAATGAAGCAAGAAAAAGTGATATAATGCAAGTTAATACTATCAATAATATGCTACTAAGGTCTAGTAAAACAGTGAATAATCCTCTTATTATTATGACAGAAATACCTGAGGAAAATGAGAAAGAAGAGACACCTGAGGAAAATAAAGAAACCGAACATATTCCACAAACGCAATCCAATAGGAACGACCAAGGAAAATATAATAATGCACATGCAACTCCTTTTCCAGAATGATTATAGGAAAATGAAACTGCTGAAGAAATAACACTAGTTCAAGAGTTGAAATAGATGAACATTGAGGTCCCACTTCTGAGAGCACTAAGGGACATTCCTAAATTAAACTAGACCATTAGAGACTAGTGTATAGAGACACCAGGAAGAAAGAAGAAATACCTAAAAATGGTCAAATTGGAAGGGAATCGAGTTGATCTTGTTGTTGGAATGCTTATTTCACCAAAATATAGGGATCCTGGGAATCCAGTCATTACTATTTTTGTAAATGGTCAGTCAATATCTAACAATTTGGTGGATCTTGGTGCTGCCATCAATGTTATAACAATAGATATGTTCAATCTACTATCTTCAACAAGATTACAACTAACCAATACCGTTATTCAATTGGTAGATCAATGTATTGTTGTACCAGATGGAGTGATTGAGGATGTAATGGTCACAGTTGAATCTTGGGAGTATCTCGTCAATTTTATGGTCTTACAACCTAAAGCTCGGAAGTTGGGATATCCAGTCATCTTAGGAAGGCCCTGGTTGGCTACTGTTATTGCATATATTGACTATAGGAAATGAAAAATTGTTGGGGTTAGTACACCGGTTGCACATATAATATATCAGATCTAAGCATACATGCAAATAAAAGTGGATATTCTACTAGAAGAAATATACAGAACAAGAGATATAAATCAACACCAGATTTAACATGGTTCACCTAGTGTGGGCTACGTCCACCAAGAAACAAGCCAATATATTATCCAAAGCTTTGACAAGATATACAATGAAGATTTACAATCTTCCACACCTCTTAGATGTACAATACTTTCTTTCACTCAATATTTTACTTCTTCTCCAAGAATTCTCTCTCACACAATTATTCTCACAATAATCATAAAATTTTGCAAGTTCTTAATTATTACTTCTAAAACCTAGCTTTTATGCTTATATAGGTGTATACAAACTTAGGGCACTTAGCCATGCAATTACAATCAATAGACCTACTTTAATACTAAAAATAGATCTAATTCCTGAGAGTTAAATAAAACACTCCCACATAGGTAACCAATGTCGGTTAGCCCTAACTGATGCTAATTCCTCCTTTCCTAACCGATGCCAGTCATAGGTGACCGATGCCAGTCCCTCCATAACCGATGACAATTACTATTTTTTCTAGCAAGTTTCATATTGCATGCTAATCTGAAGTAATTGAGCTCCACAACTCAACGATCTCCCACTTGGAGATTAATTACTGCACCATACCTATACAACATCATTCTTGGATCCTTCCTTGGTTTTGTTTCTTCCTCTTCAAGTATCAAACTCAAAGACCAACAGAAGTGGAGTGTAGCTCCAACTTCTCCTTTACTAATGGCTTTGTTAGCATATCCGCAGGGTTATCACTCATATGAATCTTTTTCAGATTCAACTTCCCATCCTCCAATACCAGCCATATGAAGTGATAACTCAACTGAATGTTTTTCATTCTCAAATGAAACACTGAGTTCTTTGCCAAATGAATTGCACTTTGACTTTCATTGAACAGTTTGCAATCATCTTGCTCCTTTCCTAACTCTTCCATGAACCTACTCATCCATATCATCTCCTTGCTAGCCTCTATAGCTGCAACATACTCTACCTCTGTAGTAGACAAAGTCACAACCTTCTGTAATCTTGAAATCCAGCTAACTACCGTCCCACATACTATGAAAATATATCCAGTAGTGCTTCTCCTACCATCAAGATCTCCAGCCATATCTGAATCAACATAGCCATATAATGAAATATCCAAACCTCCATAGCATAACCGCATGCTAGATGTTCCTTTGAAATACTTGAGTATCCATTGGACTACTTTCCAATGCTCTTTACCTATATTGGCCATATATTTACTCACAACTCCTACTTCCTGTGCAATGTGTAGTTTGGTACAAACCATATCATACATGAGACTCCCAACTGCTAAAGCATATGAAACTTGTTTCATGTATTCAACCTCCTCATGTGATTAAGGAAATTGATATTTGCTTAATTTGAAGTGTCCAACCATAGGTGTACTAACAAGTTTTGCATTCTACATCTTGAACCTTTCTAACACCTTGTAGATATAATCCTCCTGAGACAAATACAATTTCTTGTTCTTCCTGTCTCTGTGTATTTGCATGCAAAGGATTATTTTTACAGCTCCTAAATCCTTCATAGAAAATGTGTGAGCTAGCTTTCCCTTAAGCTCACCAATGTCCTACATACTAGATCCTACAATAAGCATATCATCCACATACAGTAACAAAATGATATAGCTCCAATTTTCAAGTTTTTAAAATAAACACAATGGTCATATTCACATCTCAAGTAATTGTGCCCATGCATAAAAATATCAAACCTCATGTACCATTTTCTTGGAGATTTCTTGAGCCCATATAGGCTCTTTTTCAACCTGCACACTAATTTATCCTTACCCTTGACTTCATACCCAAATGACTACTGTATATAAATCTCTTCATCTATATCACCATGAAGGAAATCTGTTTTCACATCTAGTTTCTATAAATATAAATCCTCTACTTCAACTAAACTCAATATAGTACGAATAGAAGTCATCTTTACAACAGGAGAAAATATTTCACTAAAGTCAATACGTGTTTTCTGTGCAAATCCCTTTACTACAAGCCTTACCTTGTACATTTTCTATCCACCCTCTTCTTCCTTGATCCTGTAAACCCATTTTTTCTACAATGTCCTCTTACCTACAAGCAACTTAACCAAATCCCAAGTCTGGTTCTGTTCCAAGGATTCCATCTCCTCATCCATGCCATGCTCCCACTAGATGTGGGTCTTATCCTACATTTCTTCTTCAAATATTTCTGGTTCACCATTATTAGTTAATAATAGATAAAATAGAGAAGGTGTAAATCTTTCTGGAGGTTTAACTACCCTTTGTGACCTTCTCACAGGATTTTGGGGTACCAGAGGCTCAATCGGTCCTCCTGGACATTTGTATCCAAATTTGTCAGTGATTGACACCAATCACTTGTAACCGATGTCAGTTTTATTGTTCTATAACCGATACCGGTTCTTCTGATTGATGTTGGTCAAGGATCAACCGACACCAGTTACTGTGTAACCCTGTCGGTATTACTTTTAAATTTGGAGTTCATTTTCATTCAAAAACTTCTCAACTGGTTCATCCTTGGGTACCAAAATTTGATCCTTGTACATTCTCTTTTCATTCCATTCAATATCACGACTCCTAATAATTTTATAATTCTCTAAATCCCAAAAATAGAATCTGAAATCACCAGATCCATAACCAATGAAAGTGCATCTCTTGGATTTTGCATCCAACTTTTTCTTATTTTCTTTATTAACATGCACAAAAGCTTCTGAACAAAAAACTTTAAGAAAAGAAATATCTACCTCTTTTCTTGTCCAAGCTTCCCCTGGTATTCCTCCATCTAGTGAACTTAAAGGCCCACAATTAATCAAATAAACCATTGTATCAATTGCTTCTGCCCAAAAATGCAAGGGCAATCTAGAATGTATCCTCATACTTCTAGCACGTTCCATGATTGTCCTATTCATTCACTCTGCAACACCATTCTCCCGTGGTGTTCTTGGAACCTTTCTTTCTCTATGTATCCCATTCAGTAAATAATAATCATTGAAAGAATTGCTATAGTATTCACCACCATTGTTAGATGTAAGGCACTTTAACTTAGAATTTGATTCATTCTCACCAAGGAATTTCCATCTCTTAAAAGTCTCAAAAACATAAGATTTACGTTTAATACAATAAACCCATACCTTTTTTGTAGCATCATCAATGAAAGTAACATAATATTGGGATCCTCCATGGGAAGCTACCTGAGCTGGTCCCCTCACATATGAGTGTACAAGCTCCAATTTATACTCCTTTTTAGTTTCCCCAACTTTGAGAAATCTCACTCTCTTTTTATTTCCAAAGACACAATGTTCACAAAAATCAAGATCTAAATCTTTCAAATATGATAACTTACCTTTAGCCTTTACGATCTACATTCCTTTTTGACTCATATGTCCCAACTAATTATGCCATATGCATGCATATGAATCTGAAGTAGATAATGTAGAAAAGGAATCAATAACACATGCAGATAAATATAATGGTCCTACCTTTTTACCTCGTGCCACAAAAAAATCACCCTTGGTGACTTTCCAAGACTCTCGTGTAAAAGTAACCATGCAACCAACATCACCTAGTTTCCCTATAGAAATAAGATTTCTCTTGAGGCTTAGCACATGCCTCACATCTTTCAATACCCATGTATTTCCATTCTGCAATTTTAGATGAACTTCCCCTTTACCAGTAATACTGCAAGGTTCATCATCACCCAAATAAACATGCCCAAAATTTTCTTGGACATAATTTCTGAAATAACCCTTATTAGGGGTTGCATGGAAAGAAGATCCTGAATCTAAAACCCATGATTCAATTCTATTATCTAAAGAAATAATAAGATCATCTTGCATTACGTATGCTGCAGCAAGATTTTCTTCATTACCTTTTTCTAGTTGTTGGTTTTATTTATCCTTTGACCAACAATCTTTTTTTGCATGTCCTTTCTTTCCACATTTCCAACAAGTAATTCCCTTACCTCTGGATTTGATCTGCCATCACCTGAATTTTATTTTCCATTATTCTTACTCTTGGATCTCTCCTTCTTCCTGCCCCTACTTTCTACATTCAAAGCATTCCCAGATGATGATTCCTATGTACTCTTCTGTGAATTTCTTCATTCAAGATTATACTAACCACATCATCAAACTTCAAAATATTATTAGGAGATGTTGTATTACTAACAACCATTACTAAGTTATCCCAAATATCAGACAAAAAACATAAAAATAAAATTTCTTTCACTTCATCCTCAAATGGTATATCAAACAATTTTAATCGATTTACAATAGATCGGAAATCATTCAAATGACTAGATGCAGATGCACCTTCATACATATTTTAACTAAATAGTTTCTTCATCAAATAAAATTCATATGAAGCACTAGTTTTTTCATATAAATTAGCAAGAGATTTCATTAACCCTACCGTACAAAATATCTTCTATAATATTGGAAACCACGGATGCTACCAGGATCAATCTTATAGATCCCAAAGCCTTTCTATGAAAAATATTCCATTCTTCATTAGTCATCTTCATAGGTCTATAATTCTTATCCAACGGTAAATACAAATCTCTTTGATACATATAATCCTCAATCTGCATCGTCCATAATTGATAATTTCAGCCGTCAAACTTCTTTACCTTGTATTTGTTTTCTTCTACCATTGCTATAGCTCCCACTCAATCAGAAAACCGTATGTGAATAAATATGTCAACAAAAAAACCCTCAAACAAAGTTTTGATACCATTTGTTGGGGTCAGCACACCGGTTGTACAAATAATATATCAGATATAAGCATACATGCAAATAAAATTAGATATTCTACCAAAAGAAATATACAAAACAAGAGATACAAATCAACACCAGATTTAATGCGGTTGACCTTGTGTGGGCTACGTCCACCAAGAAACCAGCCAATCTATTATCCAAAGCTTTGACAAGATATAAAATGAAGATTTACAATCCTCCACACCTCTCAAATGTACAGTACTTTCTTTCTCTCAAGCTTTTGCTTCTTCTCCAAGAATTATCTCTCACACAATTATTCTCACAATAATCATTAAATTTTACAAGTTATTCTTAATTATTACTTCTAAACCCTAGCTTTCATGTTTATATAGGCATATACAAACTTAGGGCACTTAGCCATGCAATTACAATCAATAGATTTTCTTAATACTAAAAATAGATCTAATTCCCGAGAGTTAAATAAAACACTCCCGCACAGGTAACCGATATCGGTTAGCCCTAACCGATGTCGATTCCTCCTTGCCTAACCGATGCCAATCATAGGTGACCGATTCCGGTCCCTCCATAACCGATGACAGTTAGTATGTTTTCTAGCAAGTTTCACATTGCATGCTAATCCGAAGTAATTGAGCTCCATAACTCAACACAAATGACCATTTTAAATGGGAAAAATCAAAGAATATTTCATTATATCCTCTTGTCCAACCATATGTGGATGTTTGTGAACATGTATGGGTAGATTATTCTGATACTAATCATCTGAGTTCTTTTTATCTGACCACCATTGTAGTGAAAAATCACATGGAAGAATTTGTTGAGTCATACTTAATGTTTGATGAAGAGGAAACTGTGGCTACGGAAATCAGAAATAAGGCTACGGAAATTGGAACTGAGGTTATGAAACCATCTTTTCTTAAAAAAAAATATTACCTTGGTAAGTGACATTTCCAATGAAATTTATAAAGAAACATATGTTTATCATATGGAATGTTCAGTCACTGATTTCTATTGTCCTTTAACCAAGGTTATGTCTCTTGAAAATATGACTATTTTACACATGCTTCGGCCTCATGTTTTTCCCTTGAATTCTGTAATTTTTTATGCAGAGCTTGCTATTTTGAAAGATACCAAGAAAGTTACTATTGACATAAGAAAAGAGCTAACCAATTGTAATAAATTAGAGGCCAGCCAAGAGACTAGGGTTGTAGAAATATTGAGGAAGCATTCCCAATATTTTTCTTGGGATTATAATGATATGAAAGGGATCCATCCAAGCATTTGTAATCACCATATCTACACCAAGGATGTTAAAAATATGAGATAAACACAACAAATAATTAATCCAACACTTAGAGACATAGTAAAAAATGAGATAGAAAAATTGCTAGGTAGGATTCATCTATCCTATATCTGATAGTTAGTGGGTATCACCACTAGTTATAGTTCCCAAGAAAAATGGTAAATGGAGAATCTGTGTAGAATATATGGAACTTAATAAATCCACCAAGAAAGACTACTTTCCCCTGCCCTTTATTGATTAGGTTCTTGGACAATCTTACAGGTAAGAAATATTTCTCCTTCTTGGATGGGTTTAGTGGGTATAACCAAATTAGTATTGCACCTACTGATTAGGATAAAACCACCTTCACTTATCCCTAGGGTACATTTACATATAGAGTCCTACCATTTGGGCTTTGTAATGCACCTGCTACTTTCCAGAGAGTAGTTTTGGCCATTTTTGTAGATCTTACAAATGATTGTGTTGAAGTTTACATGGATGACTTCATTGTCCATGGTTCCACTTTTGATGAATCTTTGAACAATCTTGAAAAAGTATTAACTAGATGTGAGAAGCACCAACTTTCCTTGAGTCATGTAATTTTTCTTATTATGGTTGATCAAGGAATTGTCTTAGGTCATCATATTTCTACCAAAGGAATACAGGTTGACCCCAAAAATATTGAAGTAATTACTCAGCTTCCTATGCTAGAAAATCAGACCAACATCAAGAGTTTCCTTAGACATGGAGGGTATTATAGGCGTCCCGTCAAAGAATTTAGTAAAATTATTGCACCTATGTTTTATTTGCTAAAAAAATATCTTGTTTTTGAATGGTCTCCTCAGTGTTAGCAGGCTTTCGAGATTATCAAAGAGAAGCTAACCACAACTCTAGTCTTGAGAGGACCAGACTGGGGGAAACCTTTCCATATTCACACTAATACGTCTAATACAAAAATGGGATATTCTCTTGGACAAAAGGATGAAGAATATTAGATGTATGCCATTTATTTTATCAACAAGAATATGACCCCTACAGAGAGAAACTACACCAGTACGAAAAAAAAATTAGTTGTTGTTTACTCTCTGAATAAATTCAGACATTATATTAGTCGTTACAAAATATTTTTTTATGCCGACCATTCAGCCATAAGGTATTTGATGAATAAACTAGTAGTGGGGAGAAAAATTATCATATGGTTACTATTTTTGCAAGAATTTAACTTAACAATTATTGATAAGCCAGGAAAGACTAACGTTGTTGCTGATTTCCTTTCAAGATTGAATGTTTCAAGAGAAGAAGAAGCAATCCAGGATCATTTTCTAGATGAATTTTTTTTTGTAATATCGACTCAGCCTCCATGGTTTACTGATCTTGTGAATTACCTAACTACAGGGAAGTTTCCAGCTTACTTTACCAATAAGGAATGAAAGAGATTAGTTAAAAACAACTCAACATATAAATGGTGTAACAAAATTTTATTTAAATGTTGTCCTGATATGGTTCTTCATAGGTGTGTTCGTGAGGATGAAGTATATGACATACTGAGAGCTTGTCATGATGAGCCTGGAGGAGGACATTACTTAGTGAAGAGGAAAATTCACAAGGTCCTTGGAGCTGGGTATTACTGGCCTTCTCTTCACAAGTCTATCAAGAAGTAGGTGTGGTAGTGTGATGCATGTTAAAGAATGGGAAAGCCTACATTGTCCATGGAAATGCCTCTCAATCCTCAACTGGTCTTAGGACCATTTGAGAAGTGGGTTATTGATTTCATCAGACCTTTTGATCACCCATCCTTTGGGAAAGAGTACCTATTGGTGTGCACTGATTATGTCACAAAGTGGGATGAGGTTCAAGCATTGACATCTGCTAATGAAGATGTTGTAGATGATTTTTTGTATAACAATGTTATGCTAAGATTTGGTGCCCCTAGAGCTATTGTACTTGATTAGGGACCTCGATTTTTATCTAAAATGATTGAGGATTTCCTAGATATATACCAAATCAAGAATTGGAAGTCATCACCATATCACCCCCAATCCAATGAGAAGGTATAAGTTACAAACAGAGAGATGGAGAATATTTTAACCAAAGTTGTCAATGCAGATAGAAAAACTAGGTACCAAAACTCCCAGAAGTGGTTTGGGCCTACAATACAACCTAGAAGACCACTACTAGTTTCTCCCCATATGAAATGGTGTATGGGAAGAAGCCACTATTACCCATTGAGTTTGAATTGCAGACTTGGAGGACAACAATGGAAGTTGGCATCGATTTGGATGAAGCACAATGTGAGAGAGTAATGCAACTAAACGAGATGGATGAAATGAGGATGGAGGCACAACAAAAAACTGAGATTCTTCAACATCAAAGAAAATATTGGCACATGATGCTCGTATCAAATATAGGAAGTTCAATGAGGGAGATTGGGTCTTACTTTTTGACTCAAAGTATCAACAGTTCAAAGGAAAGCTGAGGACAAGATGGTTGGGACCATACTAGATCGAACAAGTGTTTGATAACGACTCTGTGATATTGTTTTCAATTGATGGAGAAAGAATAAATTTTATGGTGAATGGACATAGATTAAGGATGTATCAGCGTCCTTTAGATAAAGAAACCTTCAACAAAGATATGCTGATATGCAAGGAAATGGATTTAGTGGAGGAGATTGGCTCTTCCCGTCATGAGTAGTCATTTTTAAATTTGAATAAAGAAATATGATCATGATTTCGATATTCTTTCCCTTAGATTTTGTTTGTTTTTATTTTTCCATGCTTTCAATAAAGGTGGGCATGTCTTGTTAGAATGTACACTACTCACATTTTCTCTATGAGTGCAGGATGCGAAAAGTTATGGATATCGGGAAGCTGAGATAGCAACGGTAAGTGCATTTTACTTCACTACAGAAATTAACTTTTGAAGTACTTCCCCATCACATTTACTTAGCATGATTAAATTAATACATAATTTTCAATACATTTATTGGGAATATCATTCAAAATCTTGTGAATTGGAGTGGGGTGTAATGAATCATAATTAACAATGATACCGCATGTGTCAAATTTCTAAGAAAAGGACGAGATGTTTTATAAGAAGGATAGGTGGCATTATTATTCAATATGATGGGGTGTGCGTCATACCATGCATTAAAACTTTCCACGCATACTTGGTCCTGTCAACTTTTCACGTTGCCAATTTTGCACCGAACTAAGGAAATTAAAAGATTGTGGTATATTTCAAATTGTCACTTGTCAAACACTTCATGTCATTGCTCTATGAGTTCAAACACAACACTATTATTCTATACAACTATCTAAATTCATCTATACTATGGGGCAGAAGAAGAAATTCGAACCAAAATCCCCAGACCCATTGCTTTGAAATGTTGTAATTTCCCAGGTATTTTATGATGCTGGTTGGCTAGAATTTATTAGGAAATTTGAGGGCTTCGATGAAAATTTAGTTGATGAGTTTCTGATAAATTTTGAAGCCACCTGCTTGCAAATTGGGGGAAAAAGAGTAGAAATAAGTATTCAAGTTGTTTTTGACCTATCTGGTTTGCTAGAATGTGGTCTCAAGGTTATGATAAATGCTCCTCTTAAAGACATAATTTCCTTATTTCATGATGATGGAGAAGCTCTTCCAAAAGTAATCCTCACTTCATATGGTACTCAAAAGGGGATTAAGCAGGAAAGTTTTCCTGGTATTTGGAAGGAAGTTGCTAAATGGGTCAACAGGTACTTTATCTGTGACAGAAAACCATCTGTGCTTGGAGGGGATTCACTGAAGATTTTAATTCATTTGAAGAAAGGCTACATAAACCCTACACTCAGGGTAAATTTACCTAAATATTTAGCTGATGTAGTCATTAAAGTGGGACATAAATATAAAAATGGAGGTGTTAGGGCTATATTGAAACACCTAGGGCTTGTACAATTGATCTGTTCACATCAGGTTTTCTACAGACCCAAGAGAAGAATCTAACAAATAGGTGTAGGGGAGAGTTCCAAACAAAATAAAATCAAGAAGGGACCTTCTCCCATCATTCAAACTAAGATTGATTTGGTTCCTCGCCCTTCACAAGAGACTGTGGAAGAACCTAGTATTCAGGATAGTCCATCTACTATGCCGTAAAATTTTAAGGGTAAAAGTACTTTACCAGTTTCTTCTTCTATTTTGTTGAGGCCAAAAGTTCTTATACTTTATAGAGACCTAAAGTTTCCAAGCTGGAAGTTTTTCATGCATATTCTACTCCCATTGTGGAGGAGAAGGAAGAGGATGGTACCTCGATTGTCCCTGATGAAAAATATAAGGATGATATATTCACAACAACTATCCATACAACACAGAGTCCATACATTTCTACAACACTGGAAATCAAGTCAGGAGCTTTGGAAATCCCTTCAACACCAGTTATACAGACCTCGGTGCCATAATTTGTTGCAATGGTGATTGGTGGCCAGGAATCACATAGAGATGATGTACTGAGGTGTTATCTAGACGAAATTTCCTACCTGAAGGAAAAATCAAAAGGTATGCAAGAAACCAACTTATCTTTGCAAACCGCATTTACACAGAGTACTGTAGAAAAAGTGAGAAAAATTATTTCTTTAAAGGTAGAGGTTAGCAGTCTCAATAGACAACGAGATACAGGCCTTAAAGTATGGTATGAATTAAATCTGTTATCTCTTTAGAATAAAGCATTAAAAAGAAAAATAAAAGTTAAAAGAGGAGATTGAGGCCAGTGCAAATGAGAAGAATAAATTAGAATCTATTTTATACTTTGTTTGTTCATTGGCTTGTAAGTGTATGGCATGTAGGAAACCTTCTTTTGTCTATAACATATTTGTCCAAGAGCAATTCTATGCTTAACAATTAATGAGAATGTGTAGTCAAGAACCTCATGAAGCTCTTGATGGCAAAACCTTTTTGTCAATTTATCAAAATAGTTGCCCTGAGATACAAAATAAATTGTGTGTATTTTACCTCCACAACATGCTGGTCACCAATGTGCCTGATTTCTTTATTAATTTATTTGTGGGGGATTTTCAGTTGAAGGCCTCTCAATTCTTTCTTAGGAACCAAATTACATAGGACGAATAAACATACATTTTCACTAAAATGTCTCACACCATAGGTTTCTAAATTATGCCTACCCATCACAATGATGTGGCCATGAATAAAAATTTCTGATCTCTTTATTATCAGATTGGTGTTGGGGAAAACACTTCAAATATTCTACTGAAATGTGTGCAGGATTTTGAGGCCTATATTTAGCTGCATTTTGGTGAAGAAAGACATGCTTGTGATAGAAGATGGGATAGCTTAAAATTTCCATTAAAAAGGATGGAAGTTATCTCCCCTTAGAATCTCACTTGGTGTATGTGGAGGGGTGATGCATTGGTTACAATAATTCGGTAGTTGTCTGAGAAAAATGATAAGGAATACAGTGATGAGTGGGTAGGAACACAAGTGAGGCCACCTCTTCTCCTAAATCTGATTACTATCTGGTATAATAACACTTCCTAGTCACATGATAGTTTCACAACTTGGGTGGAAGTTATTTCAAACAATCAGGGATGCAAAGGAATCGGGATACAATATGCAGATCAATTTGCGGAATATGATATGGCATAACAACTTGGCCTTAGGGCAAGACACATATGAGTTGCATAGGGACATGCAATAGGTAAAGTGTAGGGGAGATGATGAGTGCATTAATTGACTTATTTATATTATCTATGTGATTATTGATTTATCATTAAACATGATTAATTAGTGCATGGGGATGCTTTATATATTTATATCCTAGTAAGTTCAATGCATTTCTCTTGTTTTGTTCCATACAACTTGTTAACCGTAGAATCTCCCACTAATTACCTCTGTGAGTGAAATGTGGTGACATGTGTAGGATAATAGTGGAAATTTACTGTTAATGTTGGGAATTGTAATAAAGGATTATGAGTATGGAGTAGTCGTGCAGTCATGGAAGAATTTTTCCATTAACAGCCTATAAACATGGATCTTGTTTTTAGTAGCTATGTAGGATTTAATAAAATTTAATAGGGTTGTTATTGGAAGAACTTAGTGCCTACAATTTTGGCATAATGTGCAATTGATTATGTCTATAAATAATTCTCGTTGAAGAACAATTTAGTAGTTAGTTGATGTTGATAATCTACACTATAGTTTATAATAGTTAGTATCTATTTTCTAGTTATGTATTGAGTATGTTATGGAACTTTTTTGAATCAATATATTAGATGTTGTTTTGAATATCATGTGGTGTTGAGATTACCTTTGTCCCGAGGAAGAGCAATGGCACACTCAACCAAGGGCCCACTTGACCAAGGCGACTGGAGGATTTTACGTTTATGCATGCTCGTGGTTTCTAATAAGTTACAATTTGAATGCAATAACTTATTTCCTTTACTATAATTTTCATTCAGTGTGTGTTATTTACTTTCATGAAATTTCAATTCTGAGTGTGTCATTTCAATTATGAAATTTCAATTCAGAATTTGTGTTATTTGAATTATGTTATATTGATTTGGTGTGTGCATTTCAATTCCAGTAAAATATTTCCATTAAATGCATTTCATTACAGTAATGTTGTTTCAGTAGTTTAGCATTACATTTTCATAGTTTAGAAGAGACAAAGAGAACTATAACACCACCTAACAATTTAGTTGCAAAGAAATTCATTGCATACAACCTTAGGCACACATCCCTAGTTTTATAACGACACTAGCAGAAGACTCTGTTAGTTAAATGATTGGAGAATACAATGACCCATCAGGTTGTGGATGTTTAGATTTTTTGGATGTGTGTATTTTTAGAGTTTGGATTGGATAGGGGGATGGGAAGGAATGTAAGGTGGGATATGAATTTCTCCTATAAGTCCCAAAGCATGTTTGGGGTAGGATGAAGGGAAGGATTGAGGGAAATTAGATAGATTGGATAGGATAGGGATTGGTTGATAGGTTAGGATTAGATGGGATGTGGGATGGGAGATAGATATGATGAGGGATAGATTTAGTGTGCGCCTAAGTGTGAAGTTGGGTAGATGGTGTGAATGGATGGATGGGTTCGACTTGCCCCTAGGTGTAGGGTAGGATGTGAAGTGAGGGGTATCTAAAATGGATTATGCCCCCAGTGGATGGTAGTAAGGCTGCCCCCACTCATGATGATGACAATTTGAAAGGGACATGAGGAGGTTTGGATGAAAAGGAAAGGATCATCTTCTACCCATGGATGTTTGATCCAAGGAAAAAAAAAATGTGGATGTGATGGATGGAAGGAAAATAACATTAATGATGAAAAAAAGATGAGCCTAACGGCACATGTTGTAAGGAAAGAGTTAGACTAAAACAAAAGTGTGACCAAGGTCTTAAAAATACCTGGCAACATGCAAGCCCTATGTCTCTGTGAGATTAAAGTGTGTGTGATTGTGATGGTTAATTACTGCTTGAAGTGAAGAATTAATGGGTAGTATGTGAAGACAAAATAACCAATGTAGAGGGAGTGGTTAAGTCAAATTGGTGGATGGATGGTGAACGAAATGCTAAGTTGTGTATTGGTCTTTTACCAGCCAGACGTCCATATCCCTTACGTAGAAGCATCTGATTCTTGTCACAAAATTTCTCTACTGCCATCTAGGTGTCCATAGCCCTGGTAGAGTTTCTAGAAACACCCCTTGAGAGAGAGTCTTAAGGTGGATTTTATTTGATATTTTTAATTTTGATATGATTTTTTGCTTTTATCTTTTTGATATTTGGACTTTATTTTTTTACATAAAGATGTTCCACTCTTTTGAGAACTCTCAAGGGGTTAATAATCACTAGTGGCTTGATGGGGGGATGGAAATGAGTGTGGATATGACATTAACTAGAGTGTCAAAAGACACACCCAAGGGTCTTCACCACAAGTTGATTAAGTGTGTTAAATTGTGTGGATCTCTAGGAGGAAAATTGTGCTTGAATGTTGGAGGTAATGATAGACCAAGGTCACATGGTTGTAGTAGGTACTATTGTCTTACAATGTGTGTGAGAAATTTGATCAAGTGTTCAAATGAATGGTTGGAAGAAGATATTAATGGATGTGATGATACAAAATGGAATAGATGCAAAGGGATGTAGATTTTGGATGGAAGGAGGGTGGGTGGGAAGGAAAGAACACCCGTGTGCAAGGGACGAATTATGTGTTTAATCCATTTTTAGTTGTTTAGTATTTGTAGGGGGATTAAATGATTTTTGATTGGGTTGAGTGGTTGGGATGGTAGGATCAACAAGAGGAGTGGTAT
This sequence comes from Taxus chinensis, assembly GCA_019776745.2. Taxonomy (NCBI): domain Eukaryota; kingdom Viridiplantae; phylum Streptophyta; class Pinopsida; order Cupressales; family Taxaceae; genus Taxus; species Taxus chinensis. The sequence goes on from CM034154.1 coordinate 99,134,161, forward strand.
AAATGGATTGTGATGGAGTAGTGTTAGGTTTATATCCTAAGCCGAAATGACCTAGATTTAGATGAAGGGAGATAGGTTAGCGAATGCCTTGTTCATGGATCCCTAAGATTTTGCCTCAATGTTTCTGTTGTCGCAAAATCACTGCACCCCCCGAATGGCCAGGATGTGAATAGGACGTTCGGTGTGATTGGGACACATGGGATCACCTCTCAAGCTATGGGACTTGGGCTCGAGGTGAACCTCCGGAGAAGGCCAGCTTCCTCTTCCTAAACTAAGTGCTGTACTACTCCTAGTGTAACAAAAAATGATTATCTAGTCCTAGGCTAACATTTTCATGGGGTTTTAGGGAAAGAGATTTACAGAAATGAAACTATACTAGGGATGGTGATGCACCGAATAAAGGGTGTCTTCAGATTCAGGAAGGGTTAATTTGAAGAGGGTATGTGCACCACAGGTCAACTTCACCTACTGAAACTTAGAGAGGGTACATGATACCACAGACTAAGAGACACGCATTCCCTTTGTTAAACTTTATCAGACTGAGAAATATACTAGTTTCCCAGTGAAGAAGGATGAACTCAAGAAGGGTGAACAGACACCACAACTCAACTACATGCAATACTCCACCACTCGATAAGCACAGAACTCCAAGAACCTATAATAGAAACTTAAACTTGCACAGTGTACCTGCAAGTACGAGAAAGGCACAAAGAAGCATAAAAGGATGAAAGGACTGAGATTAGTCACAAAACACACACTTTTATTGCTTCAATAACATGCACAATGCATCATACATTCAGAAGAGGCAATAGTTGCCATTACAGTCTTGAAGAGGAGGCTTGAAAGTTCTCTCAACACACAAGAACAACTTGCAGAAGAGAGAGGACCCTTGAAAAGTATACACTCGCCTGAGATATCTAACTGTCCAACTTGTCTGAACTGTTGGAACCCTTTGAAATGAGCTTCCAACTTACATTTATAGAAAAATATGTGAGAAAGAAGAGGAAATGATCATAATTGCATTCCTAAAATGAAGGCCCATGATGTATTTATTGCAGTTAGTTGAACTACCTGAGAAGGTTCCATCATGGGTCATTAATTGCCTGATGACCTAGTCTTCTCAATTAATTAAAAGAATATTTAAATAAAATATTTAAATAATAATAATAAATATTATTATTAAAATATTTAAATAAAAATATTAATTTAATTAACATAATGTTGGGACCCCCCCGTTGACCCGTTTGACTTGAAGAGGAGGGGGGTCCATGTGGAAATAGTCTGCACAAATCTCAACTCGGTGAGCTTCGAATCCTCTAACTCGGTGTTGCAATCGATTTTGAACCCCACACTAACTCTTTCCTTGTCTTGGCAATCGAGCTCTTTTGCATTGAGTCTTTCAAATGGTGAGCTATCAAACTTGATTCTTATCCTTTTGCTAAAATGCATGTAGATCCTGTGAACCTGGCCTGACGCAAATTAAGACTCGCCTCACGAATGCCACTGCTACGGTCTTGCTTCAAACTCCAAATCGAGCCATTCTGAATTACCAAGCCACCTATATGCATCGTGAACATGAAGCTTTAAGCTCGAAATTGAAAGCCTCTACAAATACATTAAACTTCAACACCCGCGAGCTTATTCTTTATCTCGACTTGGTGCCAATGTTTCCACAATATGAAAAGTTTGACTCTAAATCATACTTAGTGGATTTGATCCATAATACATTGGTTGTACCCACAGAGGTTAAACAATTCAATGAATTTAAATTATTTCACTCCTGCATGTTGCGCCATTTAGAAATGATTTTCGAGCTATGAAAATTATTAGGGATCACGTTACGTGGCCCTGTCAACACTGAATCGATTGATTTCTCTGTGATAGCTCTAGCTTGACAGATAGAGTTATTTCTTCTTGTTTTGGACCACATATTCACATGCATTCCACGTTCAAACTCCATGAAACAACACCACGAGCTCTTCAACTGATTCGACCTGGCTTTGTTTTGCATATCAACCCGAGCACCCCGGTTGGCTTAAACTCACTTGAATGTCGAGCTTAACCCAACATTTCTAAAAAGAATGGTTTTACCACAATGCTCACGGTTATTCCTTATCATATAACACTTGCAGTAAGAATGTTTTAGCTTGGCCATAATAAGCACATTTTGTACCTTCCAAATGATGAGAAAATTCCATTATCAATAAAGACCTAATGCTGCCATGATGATGACCCAGGTTCATGCCCATAACATGTCGATAGACACCCTTAAGACTGATTCTTGGACAAAGAGACCTTCGGTATTTTGGCTTTGCACTCTGCAATCTAGGCTCCAACCAACAATTATGCCACTATTGGGGTCTTAGTATGGAATGGGTAGCTGTGAGCTACACAATATACTCATTTTTCCAGAAACTAAAAAGATCCTTTAGCTTTGACCTACACAATATACTCATTTTTCCAGAAACTAAAAAAAATCCTTTAGCTGTGAGCTACCCATAAAATAAGCCCTTCAAACAAAAATACGTTGAATAACTGGGGCAACCAAAAGGACCTTGGAAAAAATGTACAGTAACAACCATATGAATTCTTCCTTAGTCGTGGATAAAAGCTAATAGAAATGAGCTAGATAAAAACAGCTTGAAACTACAGTATAATCGTCCATTGTTAAAAACAGGCTTCTCTGAACCTGGTAAAAGAATATTGTTATTGTCTGATTGGACGTACATAATGGAAGGGTATAAATATTGCTTCTTCCCTCAGAGTTTCTCAAAGAGACCATTTACGAGTAACAAGGATGTAACATGCAAAACGGGCCGACCAGGTATTTTCAGAGCTGACCTTCACATTTAATTCGTTTCTAGGTAAAGAAATGCTGAGCAATACGAATCGTTTCATTCTGTACCATAGTAAACCTTCATCTCCTGATTCAGGCAGATTTTATGAAGCCTTGAATGGCGTGACTCCAATCCATCATACACGGCAGTGAATATTTGTTTCCTGCAGTGCTTGCTGGAAGCGTTCAAAAGACTTCAGAATAAGGATAGGCATGCATTCGACACTGAACAGATAACAATACAGTTGGACAACCTGCTTGTTTAAATACGTTCAAAAGGCTTTTACTGTACTGCGCATGCCTGCTGACTATGCGTGGGAGCAACTGCCACTTTAATTCTCCCTGTAACTCGCTCAAAGACTCGGACTACTCCAAACTGCGTGGGGTTTTCATGACGGATTGTCATCTTAATATTTCCCGTGGCAGTTTAATCTGATTTCTCCCTAGTGCGGAGTGAACAGCATGGTTTTCCATGCCAAAATTTCCACTTGGCGGTGCTGCTCCGAATCTCCCCCGCGTGGAATTTCTTCCTTGGCTTGCCATCCACGAAAACCCACTTGGCATTGCTCGCCTTATTTCCCCTTCGCGGAAGTTTGGTCATGGTTTGCGAAACCAATATTTCCATGTTTGGCAGTGTTTGCCTTATTTTCCACGTCCTTGGCAAGATAGCAAAATGTTTCCCATGTGCGGGATTTTCATGACGGATAGCCATCATATTGTCTTCACTTGGCAATTTGACCCAATTTCTCCAATTCATGGAAGTCTGACCATGGCTTACCACGGGTATATTTCCACTATTCATTCCTTAGCGTGGGATTAACAGCTTGGCTTGCCATCGTAATAGTTCCACGCTTGGCATACTAGCTCCAAATCCCCGTGTAACAGCTTGGACAAATTAATTCACAGGCCCTAGCCTCAGCTTTGCCGTGCAAACTTGGCAATTTACCAGATTCCTCCATCTTCACAAAACTTTTCAATGGCTTGGCCATCACCGTCATTTCCCTTCCACGGGCCCACGTCAGGATTGGAGTGCAGGCTTTCATTATCATTTGGCCATATTTCATTTTGGACAGATGGCCACCGATCTCCACTTTTCCACCAGCGCGCGGGATCTTCATGAATCTTCTCCTGCCGAGTTTTCCTTCAACAGATTTGAGGATAACATTAAACTCTCAGTGCAAACATTTCAGCTGTAGCTTGTAAGGTGTGATAATTTCAAAGGAATCCTTTATGCTCGCCAATCTAGTGACTCGTTGAAGATGCTCATATAATTGCAAAGAAAATTGTGCCTCATGAATATTCTGATATGAAACAGTCCCACCTCTATGAGATTCACTTCCATGAGTTACATCGTAAAACAAGTAAGATCTCGATAGAGAGTCTTTGTAATAAATTTCCTCAGGTCTGCTGGTAACACTCTTACTATCACTTAATCGATTTTCATAAAAATATCTTGAAGGAAAATCCTGAATTTGAGGATGCATTCGATGCTGAACAGATAAAAACATCGTTGGACGACTTGCTTGCTGGAAGTGCTCAAAAAGGCTTCGCCGAGGAAGGTCTGAACACCATTATAATTTGCAGCTCTTTTTAAAATGTCGGTTTGACTCAATTTTACATGGGTATTCCATGGTGCTTATACTATCTTCCTGGGTCGATAGAAGTCCTTCATTATGTAATTACAAACCCGAGATTCAATGATGTTGAACCTCCCATATCTGCATAATTTCATATCATCTCGGTCAAACAAGATAATTCTCCCAAGTGGTTGGTCGAGCACTGTCTTAATGGATTAAACCTGGCATCATGTTGACTTTGACTCTCCCTGACTTGGCCTTCAGATCTTTTTGCATCGATCTCCACCGAGATCCTTGTACAGTTCCTTTCATTTGTCAATTTTCAACGAGCTATATTTTGCATTAACAAGACCATCGTCGAGCTCTTACAACTGAGAGTCTCTACTGAGATGATTTCCGAGATGACTATCAATTTGACACCGGGTTCTTTAACAACTCGACCCTGAACTCTTCACTGAGTCGAGATCAACTGGGTGCCTTTCGATGCTAGGTGATCTCTTCATATGCAATTTAGGAATTATTTTTTTAATTATTGCATCTCGATAATAACCGAAGGTGGGTTCCTGGGACTATTATTTCATTTTGAACGTGACAGGACCCCCTTGTCCAATCTTGCCAGGTGTGTAAAATTGGATAACATTTTTGGTGACCTCTCGGGGATGATTGCCTGCTAAGCATGATTCCAGTAGCCTTAAGTCATCCATTGGGCATGGAGTCTATGTTGGAATCTTGAAAGTAGTATGATTTTCTTTGACACATCCTGAAATCTCCTTGAACATTGCCGATATCCTAGACCTCCCTGGAATGCTAAGCATGAAGTATACTGAATCTATTGAATGCTTGACATCCATGGAACACTGCAAAATTTTGAATGAAGTAGATTTTGAAACTCTTATGGAAACCTTGAACCTTCTTCTCCTTGACACCTTCCAATGATGAAACAATGTGCAGAACAACACAAAACACAACAACAAGGAAATCAAAACAACAACACACAACAATGTGCATAAGCACTTGGAGGAAAACACCTAATTTAACTGTACAGGGGGTGGAACGCTTCTCAAAAACAAGCTTTGAGATGTATCCCATTCACATGAATGGGCAGTTCTTCTCCATTGAGCCTAGATAGATGAAATGAATTTGCCTCTTTGCAACTTGTGATGATGTATGGCCCACTCCAGAGAGCGTCAAACTTGGCATGCTTGCCTGGTTTGGCCCTGTCTTCATCCCATTTGAGAACTAAATCTCCCTCTTGAAAATGCCTGTCGGATGCCTTCTTGTCAAAAGATTTCTTAACTTGAGCCTGATGCTGCTCCAAAGTTTTCATAGCCTTGTCTCGTACTTCCTCTAACTCCATGAGTTCAGCAAACCTTACTGTCAGAGGATCACTCTCTATAACTTCAAGTTGATGAGCTAACTCCAAAGAAGGTAACTCCAATGAGAGTGGGAGTTTTGCCTCTCTTCCATATACAAGAACGAAAGGAGAATTTCTGATGGCCCTTTTAGGTGTGATCCGATCTGCCCATAAGGCAGTCTTAAGCTGTGTATGCCAAGTCCTCTTGTTAGTCTCCATTGTGCGCTTAATAATCCTTATGAGGTTTTTGTTGCTAGACTCAGCCAATCCGTTTCCTTGAGGATAGTAATTGGATGAAGTTTTGAGGTATACCCCATTTTTAACAGCCCATTCACTCAATTTCATACCAAGAAAAGCCAGCGCATTGTCTGAAATGACTGTAAACGGAACACCGAACCTCGTCATTATACCCTCCAAAAAATCTAGAACTACCTTTTCATTGCTCTCTTTTAATGCTACCGCCTCTGTCCATCGAGTAAAATAGTCTGTTGCGGTAAGGACCCACTTATGTCCGTCACTGGATGGAGGATTAATCATTCCGATGAAGTCCAACCCCCATTGAACAAAGGGTTGATCCACTTGAATTGGATGCAATGGAAGAGCTGCCAGCTTCTGCTTACCTGTGAAAAAGGCACATTCCTTACATTTCCTTACCCAGAGATGGGCATCCTTGAATAAATCTGGCCAATAGTAGCCAGCTCGCATGATCTTGGTAGCTGTTGTTCATGCAGAATAATGTCCTCCAGATAGGCCATTATGAAACTCTTCTAGTATCTTACTGACCTGTTCTGGTCCTATGCACCGAAGGAGGACGCCGTTCAAATCTTTTCGAAAGAGAACGCTATCTACCAAAACATATGGGATAGATTGAAGATGGAAAGTTCGTCTTTGGTTTTTATCCATGTTTGCCGGGTATGCTCCAGAGAAGATGAAATTCTTCATTTTGGATAACCAGTCAGCTTGATCAACATCCTCATCAGTATTTAGGAGTGTCACGTCCTCATTACTTTTTGATTCCATGTCTGTTGCAAGTTGCTGACATAAACCCTTACCTCTGACAAGTTTAGTGACTTTGATGTGCACGTCATACTCCATTACCTTTGTGATCCATCCAGCACACTTTTCGTTCATTTCTTTGTTCAGCAAAAACTCCTTGACACCTGGATGAGACACCATCAGATGAATCTTGTTGTTGGACAACATGTGCTTGAATTTCTTCAAAGCTCGAATAACCGCAAAGACTTGCTTTTCAATGAATGAGTATTTGAACTCGTAGTCTTTGAGGGATTGACTGAAGAAAGTGATTGGTTGCTCCATCAGGTTGTTGTTTTGTTGGGTGAGGATCCCTGAAATGCTCTCTTGACCTGCAAAAGCATAAAGGATAAAATCTTTGTCAAACCTGGGGTTCACAAGCGTGGGAGCTTGAGAAATGGCTGTTTTGATGGCTTCAAAGCTTTCTCGTCCTTCCTTTGTCCATGAGAATGGCATGTTTTTCTTTAGCATGGCTGTCAGTGGTTTAGCCAATGTCGCGAATTGAGGGATGAATCTCCGCACGAAATTTATGGTTCCCAGAAAACTCTGGAGGCCCTTCTTGTGACTTGGGAGAGATAAGGACATAATTGAATGAATCCTGGCTGGATCGATTGATAATCCTTCTGCTGAAACCACATGCCCCAACAATTTTCCCTCGTGCACTGAAAATACATTTCTTGGGGTTAAGTGAAACCCCAAATTCCCTACACCTTTGGAAAACTTTCCTTAGATGCGTGATGTGATCTTCTGCATGCTTAGAGTATACAGTTATATCATCAAGGTAAACTAAAATAATATCGTTGATTAGTCCCTTAAATGCCATGTCCATGGCTCTTTGGAAAGTAGCCCCGGCATTGGACAATCCGAATGGCATTTTATTGTAGGCATACGTGCCCCACTTGGTAGTGAAAGCCGTTTTGAATTGGTCAGATTCTTGGACTAGGATTTGATTGTAACCTGAATATCCATCGAGCAAAGAAAATCTTTGAGCTCCTGCCACCGTTTGAAGGATCTGCTCCATCGATGGAAGAGGATAATGGTCTTTTAATGATGCACGATTCAAATCCCTGAAATCTACGCATAACCGGATCTCTCCGTTCTTCTTCCTCACGGGCACCAAATTGGCTACCCATGAGGAATGCTTGATGGGAAAAATTATACAGGCCTCGATGAGCTTGGTTAGCTCCTTTCTCATTAGTGGCTCAATTTTGGGATTAATTGGTCTCTGTTTCTGACGAACTGGCTTAGCATTAGGATCCAGTTCGATGGTATGTTGTGCTAGACCTGGATCAAAACCACGCAGATCTTTATAGCTCCATGCAAAGATGTCATGATACTCTTGACAAAGTTTGATGAAAGCTTCTTTCTCTTCAGAAGTACACACTTTTCCGATCTTAAGAAATTTTTCATTTGATACTTCAACTTCCTCAAAATATTCTTCTCTGACCACCATGTTAGGGCTTTGTCTTGTGGCTTGGTCATCTGAATTGAAAATGGATTCCAAAGTGACTAAACCTTTTGGTAACTTGTTGCTTTTCAATTGGATAATTTTCTCACCATATGACTCCTGCAACTTATCTTGATTCTTTGTAGCAAACTCCGCCTCTTCTTGTAGGAAGAGGACAATTTGTTTGTCACTATCAAACACTTGCCAACTACTCACATTATCAGGGACTGCTGGTCGAACCACCATTTTAACAAATTGCTGCCCTTATTTCATGATATCAACTGGTATGTTGTATTGTGAACCAATTGTAGCAAGCCTATCTGCATCTTGATTTTGATCTCTAGGGATTGCATGGATTCCAAAAGCTTCAAAATCTTCAATCAGGTCCCAGACTCGATTCTTGTATGATCTTAAAAGATTATTTTTGGATGCACTACGTGCCGAAACTTGATGAACAACTAACTCACTATCTCCAAAAATAGTCAGGGCCTTGATTCCCTTCCTTTGGGCTAGCTGAATTCCTTGCACAAGAGCCTCGTATTCAGCAACATTGTTAGTGCAACTGAACTGCAACCGGAAAGATGAGAAGTACTTATCTCCCTCTGGAGAAATTAACATAACACCAGCACCGGATCCATTCTTACTTCTTGAGCCATCGAAGAACAATTGCCACAGTCCTTTAGAATCACTTGGTGTTTTGACAAGTTGTGGTATGATCGTATCTTCTTCATGGATACAGTAAGTACCTAATCCTGTTTCTTCCAAGACCAGCAAACCAGCTTCTTCTTCTGCCAATACATCAGCGTAGGGATCGTACTGATGATCTCTACTTACTTCATCTAGCAAAGTATCAGGGACTTCTTCAACAAGGGTGGTTGGTTCATGATCGGCATCTTCCTCTTCGGGATCGCCGATGGTGTAATTTCCATTTATGGGACTAGCAGTGTAGGGTTCTACATGATTATGGCAGATTGGTTCTGCCCTTATAGTTACTTTGGTTCCGTATCGAGTCCTGAGAATCATATGCGACCAATCGGCTGATAGGTAACCACCCATCTTGGCAGTGAAATCCCGTGATAGGCAGATGGCAAAGAGGGGAGGGAGATCGATGACCGATATGTCTTGGGTGAATGACAAACTTGGGCATGCATGACTGGTAAGTTGAAGTCCTTTGATAACCTCAACAGTCTTAACAGCTGTTCCATCAAGCTGAACAACCCCTCTTGCAACTGGCGCATATTGTATGCCTAGTACATCTGCAATTTGTTTCGGCATGACAGAGCTACTGGCACCAGAATCGATCATGCAATTATGTACCAGGTGGTCGCCAATGATCAGGGAAATGTAGAATGGCGGTGGTTTGTTTGCCGTAGGAATGATTTTCCCTTCCGGTTGACACAAATTTGTAGCATTTGTCACTCCATGGCTTGGTGATCCACTGGTTGTACTAAAACTGTTCAGAGCTTCTCGCAACAGGTTTCTTTGGGAAGGGATCGAGAGTGCGTCCCACATGGTAACGCTCAGATTGGTTTTCTTCATTTGTTCTACTATGCTGAAGGGAATTGCTCCAACTTTGATGACACTTTTTTGGGCATTGGGGTCCTCCTTTGGAAAATGTTTGTTGGGTACCGTGATGCCTGGAGAACCATCTTTCCCTGCGGTGTGGCTAGCCGGTGTTTCTGGTGATTTCTTTCCTGCATTTTTATCAACTGCCATTTGAAACCCAGGTTGAGAAGTGGATGCTAGATCAGCTTCGAGAGGTTGAGGCTCCATTGCTCTCTTTTTGGAACGAGTGTTTGCTGCCACTGATGAAGAATCTATATTTAATCCGCAAAAATCTTCTTCTTGCCAGTTTAGCAAAGTGGATTCTTCAGGTGCCTGCGGTTGATCTGCTGCTTCTTGCGTAGATGAATTGTTTGTTAACTCTGAAGGGGCAGATACACTTTGAACCATAAGGGCCTGGCTAAGAACCCCATTGGGACAAAGATTTTGATTGTGAGGTTGAGAGCAAGGATAACACCATTCGTAGTCTTGAACTAGATTATTTTGAACAGGTACTATAGCTCTAGATGAGCTAGCTGCAAGAGGGTTCTGAAAGTTCAAGGGCCTGACATTTGCAACTTGACTTGTAGTTTGATTTTGAGGCTGATTGTTTCCTTGAAAAGGAGGACGGTTAGCCTGATACTGCTGATTTTGTGGCTGATACGGACGATTGTATTGAAATTGTTGCCTTTTGAGTGCAACGAGCTCATTTCCAAAATTTTGCAGTAGTGACTTGACTTCAAATAGGTCATTTGAAGAGGCAGGGGAAGATTGAGATGGTTGCTTGGAGTCTACTGGAATAGGAGCAATGATAGGCTGATGATTCGTAAGATCTGGAGAAAAGGGCATTGGTGGTCGTGGAGCTATCTTTCCAGCCTGAATCAAAGAATTCTCTGCACTTATGGCAACTTCGTAAGCATCAGGAAGTGTAGTCCCTCCCATGGACTGGATCATAACTGCTACATCGCTATTCAAGGCTCGCAAATAGTACAAGAATGCATTATGTGCAGAAGGCTTTACGAGCACCGGAATCCTATTCCAAGTCCTGTGGAATCGGAAGTTGAAATCACTCATGTATTCTTGGGAAGCTCTCTTTATGGTAGTAAGTTGTTCCAAAAGTGATAGGTGATCACTTTTGTCTTCAAATTGTTTACATAGCTTTTCTCCCAACTCGTCCCAAGTGGTTATAGTGCCAACACCTAACCCGCGAAACCATTGAAGCACTTTTCCCTTGAAAGAGGTAGCAAGAAGTCTAACTGCAACGTTGTCTTCGGTGATATTATGTACTGCACAGATGCTGGCTACATCAAAGATATGCTCCACTGGAGTAACGTGAGTTTCCCCCGTGTAGAAGGGTAAACTTTTGAGTGCCGCAACAGGTATCGGGTCACGTTGAGCCAACATGAGAGGACTGCTTGCATTGAAAGGGGGAAAAACTTGGTTCCTCGCCATAGCAACGAAAGGTTGATTGTTCCTGGGTGGAGGAAATCTTCCGTAAGGAGGAGTTGAATGACCCCTACTAGGTAAATCTGCAACTGGGGATGTGGAAATGCCTCTTCTGCTTCTCTTTGGAGGAGACAAGGAAAGTTCGATATGCTGATACTTTCCTTTCTTTGAAGAAGCTCTTGTCTGAATTCTTCGCATAAGTTACTGCACTGAGATTTGGAATCCAGAGATATAGAGTCGCCAGGTACTTTGACTTGTGTAAGTGAGAAGAGAAGTACCAACTCTGTCCCACCGGGCGTGCCAAAAACTGTTGTGTGTGGTCGCACGGTGGCTTAAGATTTCCTGTTTGATAATGAGACACCTCTGAAAGATGGAACTCTAACTTCTGTGATGTCCCACCGGGCGTGCCAAAAACTGTTGTCGCCAAATCACTGCACCCTCCGAATGGCCAGGATGTGAATAGGACGTTCGGTGTGATTGGGACACATGGGATCACCTCTCAAGCTGTGGGACTTGGGCTCGAGGTGAACCTCCGGAGAAGGCCGGCTTCCTCTTCCTAAACTAAGTGTTGTACTACTCCTAGTGTAACAAAAATGATTATCTAGTCCTACGCTAACATTTTCATGGGGTTTTAGGGAAAGAGATTTACAGAAATGAAACTATACTAGGGATGGTGATGCACCAAATAAAGGGTGTCTTCAGATTCAGGAAGGGTTAATTTGAAGAGGGTGTGTGCACCACAGGTCAACTTCACCTACTGCAACTTAGAGAGGGTACAGGATACCACAGACTAAGAGACACGCGTTCCCTTTGTTAAACTTTATCAGACCGAGAAATATACCAGTTTCCCAGTGAAGAAGGATGAACTCAAGAAGGGTGAACAGACACCACAACTCAACTGCATGCAATACTCCACCACTCGATAAGCACAGAACTCCAAGAACCTGCAATAGAAACTTAAACTTGCACAGTGTACCTGCAAGTATGAGAAAGGCACAAAGAAGCATAGAAGGATGAAAGGACCGAGATTAGTCACAAAACACACACTTTTATTGCTTCAATAACATGCACAATGCATCATACATTCAGAAGAGGCAATAGTTGCCATTACAGTCTTGAAGAGGAGGCTTGAAAGTTCTCTCAACACACAAGAACAACTTGCAGAAGAGAGAGGATTCTTGAAAAGTATACACTCGCCTGAGATATCTAACTGTCCAACTTGTCTGAACTGTTGGAACCCTTTGAAATGAGCTTCCAACTTACATTTATAGAAGAATATGTGAGAAAGAAGAGGAAATGGTCATAATTACATTCCTAAAATGAAGGCCCATGATGTATTTATTACAGTTAGTTGAACCACCTGAGAAGGTTCCATCATGGGTCATTAATTGCCTGATGACCTAGTCTTCTCAATTAATTAAAAGAATATTTAAATAAAATATTTAAATAATAATAATAAATATTATTATTAAAATATTTAAATAAAAATATTAATTTAATTAACATAATGTTGGGACCCCCCCGTTGACCCGTTTGACTTGAAGAGGAGGGGGGTCCATGTGGATAGAGTCTGCACAAATCTCAACTCGGTGAGCTTCGAATCCTCTAACTCGGTGTTGCAATCGATTTTGAACCCCACACTAACTCTTTCCTCGTCTTGGCAATCGAGCTCTTTTGCATTGAGTCCTTCAAATGGTGAGCTATCAAACTTGATTCTTATCATTTTGCTAAAATGCATGTAGATCCTGTGAACCTGGCCTGACGCAAATTAAGACTCGCCTCACGAATGCCACTGCTACGGTCTTGCTTCAAACTCCAAATCGAGCCATTCTGAATTACCAAGCCACCTATATGCATTGTGAACATGAAGCTTTAAGCCCGAAATTGAAAGCCTCTACAAATACATTAAACTTCAACACCCGCGAGCTTATTCTTTATCTCGACTTGGTACCAATGTTTCCACAATATGAAAAGTTTGACTCTAAATCATACTTAGTGGATTTGATCCATAATACATTGGTTGTACCCACAGAGGTTAAACAATTCAATGAATTTAAATTATTTCACTCCTGCATGTTGCGCCATTTAGAAATGATTTTCGAGCTATGAAAATTGTTAGGGATCACGTTACGTGGCCCTGTCAACACTGAATCGATTGATTTCTCTGTGATAGCTCTAGTCTTGACAGATAGAGTTATTTCTTCTTGTTTTGGACCACATATTCACATGCATTCCACGTTCAAACTCCATGAAACAACACCACGAGCTCTTCAACTGATTCGACCTGGCTTTGTTTTGCATATCAACCCGAGCACCCGGTTGGCTCAAACTCACTTGAATGTCGTGCTTAACCCAACATTTCTAAAAAGAATGGTTTTACCACAATGTTCACGGTTCTTCCTTATCATATAACACTTGCAGTAAGAATGTTTTAGCTTGGCCATAATAAGCACAATTGTACCTTCCAAACGATGAGAAAATGCCATTATCAACAAAGACCTAATGCTGCCATGATGATGACCCAGGCTTCATGCCCATAACATGTCGATAGACACCCTTAAGACTGATTTTTGGACAAAGAGCCCTTCGGTATTTTGGCAGTGCACTCGGCAATCTCGGCTCCAATCAACAATTATGCCACTATTGGGATCTTAGTATGGCATAGGTAGCTGTGAGCTACACAATATACTCATTTTTCCAGAAACTAAAAAGATCCTTTATGTTACAATCATTTTTGCAACACATAAAATAAGCCCTTCAAAAAATACGTTGAACAACTAGGGCAACCAAAAGGACCTTGGAAAAAATGTACAGGTAACAACCATATGAATTCTTCCTTAGTCGTGGATCAAAGCTAATAGAATCAGCTAGATAAAATTAGCTTGAAACTACAGTATAATCGTCCATTGTTAAAAACAAGCTTCTCTGAACCTGGTAAAAGAATACTTTTATTGTCTGATTGGACGTACATAATGGAAGGGTATAAATATTGCTTCTGCCCTCAGAGTTTCTCAAAGAGACCATTTACGAGTAACAAGGATGTAACATGCAAAACGGCCGACCAGGTATTTCAGAGTTGACCTTCACATTCAATTCGTTTCTAGGAGAAGAAATGCTGAGCAATATGAATCGTTTCATTCTGCACCGTAATAAACCTTCATCTCCTGGTTCAGGGAAATTTTATGAAGCCTTGAATAGCGTGACTCCAATCCATCGTACACGGCAGTGAATATTTGTTTCCTGCAGCTGCTTGCTGGAAGCGTTCAAAAGACTTCAGAATAAGGATAGGCATGCATTCGACACTGAACAGATAACAATACAGTTGGACAACCTGCTTGTTTAAACTGTTCAAAAGGCTTTTACTGTACTGGCATGCCTGCTGACTGTGCGTGGGAGCTTGTCTTGCAATTCCACCGAATGCTCAGCACAAGTATGCTGGCAACTCCAAACTGAACGGGGTTAGGATGATGTATGTTGAAAATCGAAATGATCAGGTCGGGCATCTGTTTGTTGCATTCGTGAAACCTGTGTCTTCTGTAAGCTGCAACATGGTATTCCATGAGAAGGCATTTCTTTGGCGGTGAGCCTGAAACTGGAGGACTGTTTCCAATAGTTGTCGGGTTTACACCATCCACAACCATCTTGGCATCATCCTCCCTTATTCGCTTCGGAAGTTACTCATGGTTTTCCAAACTGCCACTTGGCAGTGTTTGCCTTATCGCACAAAGTCCTCGGAAGATCCAAACTGTTTCCCATGCGCGGGATTTTCATGACGGATAGCCATCATAATTGTCTTCACTTGGCAATTTGGATTTCTCCAATTCTGAAGTCTGACCATGGCTTACCACAGGTATCTCCACTATCTCATTCCTTACGTGGGATTAACAACATGGTTTTCCATCTTAATATTCCCACTTGGCGGTACTAGCTCTGAATCTCCCCCAGCTTGGAATTCAGCTTGGAATGCCTCAGCTTAATATTTCCCACTTGGCATACCAGCTCCGATTTCTCCACTTCACGGAAACTTTTCTTGGCTTGACATCACGTCATTTCCACGGCAATGCCCCTTATTTCCCCTCAACTTGGAGTGCCGTTATCATTTGGCCATAACTTGGCAGATTGCCACTGATCTCCACTTTTCCACCAGCACGCGGGATCTTCATGAATCTTCTCCTGCCGAGTTTTCCTTCAACAGATTTGAGGATAACATTAAACTCTCAGTGCAAACATTTCAGCTGTAGCTTGTAAGGTGTGATAATTCCGACAGAATCCTTTATGCTGCCAATCTAGTGACTCGTTGAAGATGCTCATATAATTGCAAAGCAAATTGTGCCTCATGAATATTCTGATATGAAACAGTCCCACCTCTATGAGATTCGCTTCCATGAGTTACATCGTAAAACAAGTAAGATCTCGATAGAGAGTCTTTGTAATAAATTTCCTCAGGTCTGCTGGTAACACTCTTACTGTCACTTAATCGATTTTCATAAAAATATCTTGAAGGAAAATCCTGAATTTGAGGATGCATTCGATGCTGAACAGATAAAAACATCGTTGGACGACTTGCTTGCTGGAAGTGCTCAAAAAGGCTTCTACTATACTGCAACATGTCAACTGCCTGTGCACCAAATGCTCGGCCGAGGAAGGTCTGAACACCATTATAATTCGCAGCTCTTTTTAAAATGTCGGTTTGACTCAATTTTACATGGGTATTCCATGGTGCTTATACTATCTTCCTGGGTCGATAGAAGTCCTTCATTATGTAATTACAAACCCGAGATTCAATGATGTTGAACCTCCCATATCTGCATAATTTCATATCATCTCGGTCAAACAAGATAATTCTCTCAAGTGGTTGGTCGAGCACTGTCTTAATGGATTAAACCTGGCATCATGTTGACTTTGACTCTCCCTGACTTGGCCTTCAGATCTTTTTGCATCGATCTCCACCGAGATCCTTGTACAGTTCCTTTCATTTGTCAATTTTCAACGAGCTATATTTTGCATTAACAAGACCATCGTCGAGCTCTTACAACTGAGAGTCTCTACTGAGATGATTTCCGAGATGACTATCAATTTGACACCGGGTTCTTTAACAACTCGACCCTGAACTCTTCACTGAGTCGAGATCAACTGGGTGCCTTTCGATGCTAGGTGATCTCTTCATATGCAATTTAGGAATTATTTTTTTAATTATTGCATCTCGATAATAACCGAAGGTGGGTTCCTGGGACTATTATTTCATTTTGAACGTGACAGGACCCCCTTGTCCAATCTTGCCAGGTGTGCAAAATTGGATAGGATCATGTTGTAGGATTTTAGACAATAAAATATGGTGGTCAAGGATTCTCCTAAAGGAGTGAAGTGGTTTGGGTTAAATGGTTTTGGGGGAGTAGGAAGGAAAGGTGCAAAATTAGGTAGATTATGAGATGTTTTGGTTGATTTGGATTTAGGAGTTAGATTAGATTTTGTGGATTAGAGGATGAAGGGGATTGATCATTGGGCTTGGGACCGAAGGATATTTGGTTGAATTTTGATTGGTTGGAGTATGTGGTTTTGAGGCAGATGGTTGTGGATTAAGATTAGATTGTTTGAGATTGATAGATGTAGATGAAGGGGATGGGGTAGATTTAGATGAAGGGGAGGGACACGATATGGGGCTCATATTGGATTTGGGTGATGTTGGGGGTGAAGTAGATGAAGTTGGCATAAGATCCTTATTATATTGGATAGGAACTAGGGTGGGGAGGGGATTGGTATTAGATTTGTTAGGTTTGGGAGTTGGTGACTTAGGAGTCATATTAGATGTTTTAGAATTGGATTATGGTGGATTCAAGGATAGAATAGTGTTAGGTATAGGTGATGAAAGGGATGGATTAGGAATAGATGTGGATGAAGATGATGAATGTGTCATAGGATCCACATTAGATGGTTTAGGGTTAGGATAGAAGGGGATGGGGGTGAGTTAGGAGTCATGGTGGATGGGATAGTATTGGGTTTAGGTGATGAAGGGGGTAAGATAAGATTAAATTTGGATGAATAGGATGAGGGTGGTGTAGGAGCCACATTAGATGGTTTGGGATTAGTGGTAGAAGGGGATGAGGGTGAATTAGGAGTCACGGTAGATGAGATAGTTAAGGTAGGATTGGGAATATGTGATGGAGGTGATGATATAGGATTAGAGGATAAATTTGATGGTGGATTAGGGGATGTGGTACTATTTAGGAGAAATTCCATAGGATTGTGTTCGATGATAAATATGAAGAGGATGAAGGACTAAGATGAGATGTATGGGATGATAACTTTGGGTTAAGTTGTTGGGATTATTATGGATATGTGAATGGGACTCGATTATAGGTTTTACAATGATTACATTTAGGAAATGAGATTTTGGATGGCAGTGGATTATCTGCATGAATTTTGATGGGAGGAAGGTGTAGGTCATGATGATTGATATGGTATTTGAAGGTTGAAATTTAGGATGGTTGTGTGGGCTTGGGATTGATGGCTAGATTAGCAAGGACATAAATGAGATCCTCTTAGTCTAGGTCAACGTTAGTGAGGTAGTCAAATTCGATGTAATTGGCTTGTGGGGATAGTGGTTTATGTTGATTAGGTTTGGGTGTGGATTGAGATGATTCGGGTTAATTAAGGAGGAATTCAATGGGGTGAGAATTAGAGCTCTTAGGAAGGGGAAATTGTGGTTGGGATTGGTTAGGAGATGATGGTTTAGAATGGGATTGGTTGATTGAAGATTAAAGATCGAATATTTGTTGGTTAATTAGTTGGAAGGATTTTAAGAGGTTAGGATCAATATGGGATGGCTGATTTGGATGACGAGGATGGGATTAGTTTAGGTAGGATGTTAAATTTTATATTTTTTTGCTAATGTGTTGGATGGTGTGTGGGAATTCATGGTCAAAGTGAGATGGTTGAATTTTATGGGTGGGGGATGATGAGATAGCTTGGTTGATGGATTTAGAAAAGAGATAGGGTTTGGATGTTAGTTTAGGAAGGATGGGGATTGAGGATAAAAGTCCATGGTTAGATAACATGTGTGGGGGATTTGATTTGAATTAAGATTGTTGATTAAAATGGTGATGGGATTACCTGATTAGGATTGTGTGATTGGGGATAATTAATTATGATGATGTTTGATTGATTAAAATTTTAATGTGATAATATGGTTAAGGGCATTCATAAGCAAACAAAAAACATGCAATACACACCCTAACTAGTAAAGTGGGATTACAATCAAGCTATAGCCCGCTTTCAATACCACACAAGTTCCATAATTATCTCTCCACCTATGTGTTAATGTGGGTTTGGATAATGAGTGATCTTGGGGAGTGCGGCCTCCTTGCACTATAGCTTAATATGTGGCCAAGAGGTTTCCTAGTCTAGGATGCATGAGCTCATTAGGGGCATCCTTGATATACCTTGCAGTACGTGGGGCCTAAGTCTATATTGCAAGGATTTTTCTAAGGCCTATGTATTGGGACATTGAATCCCCTCACTTCACGCCACTCTTAAAATAAGCAAGTGCTTAGACAATAACGAAACTTGTCCAAGAATTTGTATACCCCGCTGGAAGATGGGGTGTGTCTACGCATGTGGAGATGAAGTCCACGGTCATGAAACCCCTAGTACTATGACAAGTGTGTGGATATCACTTCCACATCATGATGTCCCTATAAAATTAAAAAGGGAAGGCTAGCCGCTTTTGATCCTCAAGATTATTCTAGGACGTGAAAGGAGAGCATACACGGTTTCGCCTTCGGGATGAACAAACAACAAAGGAAAAACACACAAAAGGATGATAAATGTAAAATAATTAACTGCTATATGATAAAATTAAATGACAAAGATTAGTATTTTGATGATTGGGTCTTCAAGAGAAGGTCCTACAAAACAAAGATTAGAAATTTGATTTATAAACCCGAATGTCTTGGAATGATCATGCTATAGAAAAAAGGGTTAGTAGTTTTAGATTTATTTTTATCTTTGGTAAGTGTAGGAAGCTATGCTCAAAGTTTTAGTAGTTTAAAATGAAAAAATATAACTTAATGTGTAGTTAAAATGACAATATTTAGGAAAATAAAAACTGTGAATAAATTATACTATAAATTTATAAATTAACACTTTCATTACATAGATATTTTTGATACCTTTCAGGGGAAAAAAATAGAGTTGTTTTGAGTTCAAGATCAAAAGTTATGGCTCTCAGAAGGTACGAAAAATAAAAAAGAAAAAAAGGTGCCAAAACAGAACGAAAGTGCCAACTTAGGACATATGCGCCAAAACACAAGTCATAGGTGCCATTCCATGTGAAAAATGGAAAATGAGCACAAAAATTCAAAATTTGAAGGTGTAAACAAAATTGAAAATTATTGAAACTTTGACAACTTGTTGTAGGGATAAAATAGAGTTAAAAACAATAAAGAAGTGGGGGGTAAGCCCCACGGTAGGCGCCAAAATGTAGATGAAAAATATATGTTAGTGCAAAATGAAAACTAGAAACCAAACTAGATCAATTCCTAATCTAACATTCTCTATCACTACCTCAGATTGAGCTAGATGGAAAGGGAATAAAGTGCAATACCTTCACTTACCAAAGTAGAGCTGTTGTATATATCTTCCCCCCGGGTAGATATAGACAAGCGGAAGAATATGGAAACCTCAGCCAAGGCGCACAGAAGTGGCGCACGACAATGGATGTCGACAAGGCAAACGGTGCGCCCAAGGCGCACAGAAGTGGCGCACGACAATGGATGTCGACAAGGCAAACGGTGCGCCCAAGGCGCACAGAAGTGGCGCACGACAATGGATGTCGACAAGGCAAACGGTGCGCCCAAGGCGCACAGAAGTGGCGCACGACAATGGATGTCGACACACACATGGATGCGCCTATGGCGCACCTTCAGGAGGCGCAACATTCTGAGTGTTGACAGGAAGCAGACCCTGACCCAGATATTCAGATGGCCATAACTTTTGACTGGGAGCTCCGATTCACACAAGGTTGGACTTTTTGGAAAGCTTACGGCGTCCTCTACCTAACTACGATTGGATATCTTTAATTGGGTGGGAACAAGTTCTTAAAAATGAAAAATATAGTTTGCCACTTTTGGGGTTTGATATGGTCCTCACCCACCACCATAATGAGATGAATTAAATACAACCTGAGGTGGTTGGGGTAGATTTGGACTTTCTCTCTCTTCTCTCTCTCATTCTTCCTATAAATTGTAAGGAGGGGCTTCTTTCTAAAGGTTGGACATTCTTGTTTTGCCCCTCCCTTCTTCTCTTTGGCAGGTGAATCTGTGGAGTTAAAACCTCCCATTTAAAACTGTAATGCAGTTTTGCCTCTTGGCATTTTGCAGTGTGTTGTATCAATCTTTGGAGCAAATTAATGCATGTCTGTGGATGATTATCAACCCTCTCAGTGTTTATTTGCATCTTCTTTATCTTTCACTGTAAATCTGGTTATCTGTGCATGATCTTGCATTACATTTTTTTGGTCTGTGTTTATTGGCAAGACAGGTGTTCTTCATTCCTCGGTGCATCACCTCTGTTAGTTTAGGTTTTATTTTCTGCATTTTCTAACCCCTGTCTCCTTGGAAAGTTAGATTAGGTTTTGAGTAGACCCTCTGCATTTTTACGTGTGCATCTGAACAGAGGAATAGGAACCGGCCTTCATCCGGAGAGCTTTTCCGATTTCGCAAGGTCCCACACTTGGGAAAAGCTCCATGTTGTGCAATCGCACTGAGATTCTCAACCCATCAAGTTACAGAGTCCCAGGGGTGCTGTGATTTCGCATCAACAAGAGCTCCCTTTTATTTTTTTTATGTGCTCAAGATGTTGGATTTTAGTTTCTTTTTCTTCAGATTTGTGGATTCATTTGGTCAGCATCTCCCCTTCGATTTATTTTGATTACTTGATAAAAATGATGATGGATTGTTTGTAGATGGATTAAAGATAAATAATGGATTGATGGAGTGCTAAGAGGATAAAATGGATGGATTGAATGGCTTGCTAACTAGCCTTCTAACTAGCTACTTCTCATGGAGGAGAAGAGATCAATTTATAGTTTGTAGGTGGAGGATTCAATGGCTAAGATGAAGCCATGTTGGATTTGGATCAAAGGGTGGAGAATGAATGTGAGAATTAGAGAATTCTAGAGTGGAAGGCTCTAAAAATTTGAATTTAAAATTCGTGGAGGGAAGAAGCTTCCATTAAATTAAAAATTCAATGGAAGGAGAAGGTTAGATAGGCTTCTAGATTTAGAGGTGAGGATGTGAGTAGGATTAGAATTAGATTAGGTTAATAAATGATGATTAGGGGAGAGTTTACTTGGAAAGGCTAGGTGTAGGGATGTGTAGGGTAGGTGGGTAGGTAGATGCAGGAATATTAAATTCCTAAAAAATGTTAATAGGGATTTTAATATGATAATAATAATTAATCGAGTGATTAATTATTATATAGTTGAAAATGGATAATATAAAGGATTAAAGGGATAAATGATGAAATGAGATATTTAGATAAATGATAAAGGGATTAATGATAGGTATAGATAAATGAAGAAATTAAGATGAAGGATAAAGAGATTAATAATGATATTAAGATTAAATAATAATAATAAATCTTGTGATTAATTATTATATGGATGATTTTGGGATACTTGTGGGGCAGATTAATCATAATTAATCATGTTGAAATTTTATATGTCTACAATGCAGATGCAAAGAGATCAACATCTCACACTCTAAAATTAAAAATTGCAATATGCTCTCTGATCTAAGTAGAAATGTTTCAATCTTATCATGTAGAAACTAGCATATATCATAGCATAAAGTGATTTCAATTTTGATCCTCTCCTTCAAAGTGTTATTTAAGTCAAGGACAGACATATTCAATTCATGCAATATCTACAAAAATAAATTTCATATCCAAATAAAAAGGAGTAACATTCCTTAGAACTAAGGGTGCACACTTCAAAGTGCATGGTAGTCTAACTATCCATGCACCCCCATGCCAAATTGAGACTTGTGATGCGCAAACAATGATATATGATAACTTGGTCATTCGTTGCAGTCTAATTCAACGTAATTGTTTGGAAATTTTTGAGAATCATGATAAAGGAATTGGTTCTAAGATGTGGAAAAAAATGGGCTATAACAATTGTTAGGTAAAACTATTAGAGTAGTAGTAATTTTACATTGTAATTATGTATTTACTATTACTATAGGTATTTAGGTATTTAATTTGTGGTAAAGTGGTTACATGGTTAATTTATTATAATCATATTTTTTTTATTAGTCACGTATGTAATATTGTTGTTTTATTTGTTGGGTTTGTCTAATTTGAGCTATGAAATATCTATAAATATTGTAGCCTCTCAAATCCCTATAACTTAATTTTTCTAATTGATATAGTCATTATATGCTGCCTCCCATTTTCCCAATCACAATTAGTATCATAACAGGTGTCTGAAAAATCCAAGGAGAAGTGTAGGAAATTGCAACAAAGAATTTTGAGGATTGAGAGAAGAGTGGGAAAAAGAGAGAGCCATAGAGCCTCTCTACCCCTTCCTAACTTTCTCCACCCGTGATAACTCTGCAAGATCTTTACAAGTGTTTACAAGAAATTTGAATTGTTTTGCAATTTTGTGTGCACTAGGTAAGGCGGAGTCACCTAGGTAATACCTCTGCATCAGCAAGTATGCAGGAAACTAAGGAAAAAAAATTAATTTTTTCCTCAATAGGGGTTTTACATCTAACTTTAGAGGTAAATTTAGTTGTAGCCAATTTTGTTTTCTTTGCTAAAGTTAGCAGATTGGTCCATCTCTATGCAGACCAATTTGAGCCCACATATGGGAAAGTTATAGAGATAAAGCATAAGTGGTTGAGCTATACATCGATTTAAAGGAAAGTTTTTAATTGAATCCAAGTCGCGGTCGATATCCTTAATGTGGCATCTTGACGAGTCAAGGCCAAACCATACAATATGCACCCGTTGAATCTTTGAGTGATATCATACAATGTTGGAACATCCCCAAGGTGTGGGACCTTGTCACCTTGGGATGAACCTCTGGAGAAGGCCGACTTCCTTTGAGACTTGGAGCACTTGATTTAAGATCAATATGCAAGGCTAAAACATTTGAAAATAACTCTAATCTACTCAACTTATGGGCTTAAAGTCAGAGATAAACAAAAGAAAAATAAGGTGATGCACCAAGTATATTGAATAGATAGACCCACTTAAATGCACAATCAACTCCTCACAAAAATATATGATATGCACATGTCTTGCAATCTTCCTCCATCCATGACTATAAATAATAATGCAACTTTGTAACAGAAAGGAAATAGATTTTCCACAACTGATATTCAAAGTAACTATATCACTTTTCACATAGATTGAAATAAGATAACTGGGATAAAGGTAGATTAACCAATCACATCAAGGAATTAAACATTCACAAGCTATAAATTGATCAATGATTAACACAATAAACCAGACATTTTCATGACAAAATATTGTTATGAATATAACTGAAAGGCTCAAAGTATATGAATCACTCTTCCAAGCTTGAAGAGTAACTTTTCAAATGATCTAAAAGGTCTACATAAACTTAATGCATTTAACTATTTATAATTTCCAGAGGTTGAGCCATTACAGTTGAACCTTAATTAACAAGTTACTAAAAATAGAGTATAATAAGTTCAAGGGAACAAGCTCCCATAAAAATAGTAAATTTGTTGCAAAGGTTTGACTAAGTCAACCTTGCAACTTTGACTGATTTAGAGCTTGGAACCATCCCAATCATGGCTGCCTGGCTTAGCTTGGACCTGCAACATCTCTCTCTTGTTCGGTTTTCCCCTGATCTTCTTCCCACATAGCCATCTGGTGTTTGTAATCAACGAAACATTTGATGATTCCCTGTACCTCCTTCTCCTTTGGTCTGCATGCATAATGATTTACCATGTCCACTGTATCAATCTCCCTTGAAACTTTGGCTGGAAACCTTTTCAACTTATTCACTACTTTCTTCAGCTGACTTATGAAATTTTGGCATGAGACTAACCTGTAAATTGAATTGATATTGAAATTTTTAGTCACTTCATCATCCTTCTTCACCAAATATTTGAAATTTGATTTAATTTGGTCAACCAGAAGAGCATCAATATTCTCATTGAAAAAATTGTAGTTCGATATTATCAAATTCTTCTGAAATATCATTTAGACCATCCATTATTTCCACACGTTTATCATCCAATTTCTTGATCAAATCTTGCAATACCTGGGATCTAAATTCCATAGCTTTTTGAAACTCAAAAAATTTAGAAGTATCATCAATTAATCCTTCTTGGAGGAGTAAATCTGGGTCCACATCTCTAATCTCTCCCCATGTAGTCAAATTCAGATTCAAATTATTATTGTCCTCAGAGAGGACTTCATCTATCCTGCGAATAGAAGTTCTTTCAGTTTGTAAATCATTATACAATTCAACAACTGTTTTGATCAAAGGATTAACTTCCTGAAGCATGCATTCTATCCATCCATCTACTGATCTTCCCTTCTGACCTATCTTCTCAATTTCATGATATGAAATATCATCCAAAATGGAAGAAACTGTCAGAGCAGTTGTAGTTGAAGGATCAGTAGTTGGAGTGGGTTGTGTTACTTTCCTTAAAAGAGTAGTAAGTTGTTCAACCTTTGAATTCAATTCATATTTGGAAGATTTATCTTTGTCATACTTCTCCAAAAAATTTCCAAGGGCCACTTGAACATCCTGTTTGGTGCCTTCATGTGTTTCCTTTCCTAGTGAAAACCTAGAGATCTGATAATCTGTTGTCGTAATGGTTTCTTTAGTTTTCCCTTCAATGGGAGTAGCTACCTCCATGAACCTTTCTCCTGACTAGTTTATTGATAAATTAGAGATGATCCTTGGCCATTTGGCATGTCTCTTTCAGAGTAGGTTCCAACACGCTCAGATCTATCACATCTACAAGGGGCACCTTTTTCTTCTGCTTTGGGGTTTGGCGATATAGCCATTCAGGTATAGTAGATGTGGATGAAAGTGGCATGGTTGGTTCAACACTTGGAGCACTGGATAAAACAATGGCACTGGTAATATCAGTTGACAATGAAATGGAGGTGGTTATGATAGATGGGGTGGAAGTGAGAATAGCCTCGGGAGCAAATGCAACAGGACTGGAAGTGGAAATGGAAGGAAATGAAAACTACTGAGAAAATGGAGTGGAAACTAGAGACCCAATCATTTCCCCTACTAAGAGAACAGGAAGGGATGAAAACACTTGGGCCATGGATGGGGATGGGAAAGTAGAGATGAGTAGAGGAGCAGTGGATAATGATGGGGAAAGTGGAGCTGAAGATGGTGACAATGGTAGTGAAGGAGGGGGTGGAAAATCTTGTGATACAACTGGAGAATCACTAACTTCAACAACTTCTGATACTTGTGTTGTAGAGGACACAACCTTGGAAATGGGAAATTTTGAAAGAGAGGAACTCCCAACAACAAATGAGATCTTCCTTGGAGTTATATTGGCCTTTTGGGTAGACCTCTTACCTTTTGTGGGTGTAGGGAGACTCAGTGTTGGTTGGGATTCTATTCTTATAGATTGATCTAATCCTTTGGGTGAAATTCCCAAGGTATCCAACCAATCATATGTCCTTTGTAGAATGGGCCCCACCCTTTCCTTAGTATTGCAATGTTCTTCTTGGTACCAATCAATCCATGGCAAAGGTTGATTAAGCAACATTATTGTTCCTGTAAATTGGATCCAATACTTCATCATCATCCTCCATTCCTTCTAGAATATCTGTAATACCAAATTGTTTAACTTCATCCAAGGTCAACCTCTCATATTCTCTTTGTTTGATAATAATCTCATCCAGAAAGTGAATCCAAATATCCTCCAACTGAGGAACATGAGAACTGGACAATCCTATTTCATTGAACTTACCCCAGTAATCAAAGTTAGTTCTGGGATGGAAAGTTTCACAAGGTAACCTTCAGACATTTCTCCATCCACATTCTTTTCCTTGTAAATACTGGCACATGTATACCTTCCTATTGAAATAGGAAACTGGACTCCCACCTTATGTCATTTATTTTGAATTTTATGGTAATCCAACAATTGTCGAACCAATTCTAGCAAGACCCATTTATCGGTAGGACATCTTGGTAATTTTCTAGGGGCACCTAGAAAGCCTAGAATCCTGATGTATGTGAATGTCGGGAATTGAAGATAGATGGCTCCCCATTCCCTTACCTCTTTAAAAGCTTCATCAAAAATTCTTTGATTATACAATTTTTTATCAAAATGATAAAGGAGGACAACAAAAAAGGCATCATTGACCCTACATAAATGTTTGTTTCCTTCTTCCATTGTAATTTGAGGATAAAATTGATAAATCTATGACACACTTCTAACACCTTTTGTATTCAAACCATTGAATTCTCCCATGGCAACTGCAACATAAATGAGGAAGGAAGTCATGAAGAAGTTTTTAGAAGTCAAGACATTGCTCAACTAAAAACAAATTGAACTGTTGATATGTTCCCCCCATCGTATGAACTCCTTATTCTTCTTGATAGTATAAATATAAAGGAACATCCATTCCTAAAATTCCCTCACCGAAGCGAGACCCGAAACTCTACTCAACAATACAATAAGATCATTTACTTCCTGGATGAAGTCTGAGTGGAACAATGTTTTAGGAAGCTTGATGACATTCTTGGCCAAGTAACTCTTCATCATGACCTTTGTACACAGTTCAGTTTCTTTATCCAATGTTCAATTGCAACTTCTGGTGAAATTGTTGCATATCCTTCAACATTTGGAAGTTTAAATAAATCTTCAAAGAAATTAGTGTCCATCCTAATCACGACCTTGCATTGTCATCATCCTTTACCGATTCAGAATCCTTATCAAAGTGAGTTATTGTAGCCAAGACAAACACATGGAAATGTGTGGATGAAGGAAAACCTGCAGTGAGAGAAATTCCACTGTTGAATATGGCCTACATCCAAGGTTTCTTATTAGGGGCCTTTAATCTTTCCCAGAAGTCTGGCATATCCACTTGTCCAAGATCAGTATCTCCAATATTCCCCAAATCTGAAGATAGGCATGAGTGAGGAGAAACTCCTAAGAATGTGTACTTCATTTTTCCCTTTCCCTTTGATGAGGAAGTTGACATGAATTCAGAATTTGGAATCTGATTTATCTTTGAAAACTTTATAAGAAACCTTAAAGGTTTCGAAATACCAAAGTCCAAAAGTTTGAATAAAAAAACTGAAAAGGCTTCAACTCTGAAGTGCAAACCTCTGAAAGTCTGAAAACTTCGCAGTTCCAAAACCCTAAAAAGTGAACCTCTGAAAACTCCAAAGACCTCCAAACTCTGACCTCAAAAAGTAAACCTTAAAACTTCGAAACAAAGACCTTGCTGAAACCTCCAAAACTCTGAAGACCTCACAATCTGAAACCGTCAAAAATTTCAAAACCCTCACAGTTCTAAAACCTTGAAAATTTGAACCTTCGAAACTCTTAAAGCACTGCTAACTCCAAAATCACTGAAAGGCACAGTTTCGAGAGAGTGAAAGTTAAATATTCTAGAGATCTGAAAGGAACTTGTTGCACAATCCTTGGATTTGATGAGACTAGATGCCTGCATGAATTGAAGCTTGCAGTGTTGAGAAAAGAATCAGATGACATGGTTAAAGATGAATAGTGGATGATAGGAGATTTCATGCCAAGCAAGAAAATAAGAACAAATAAAAATAAACAAACAAAAAATCCTTGATTAATCATAAACCAAAAAGAAGAAATAACCTAAACAAATTCCTTGAAAGTGATACTTTGAAAGTACAAAATGGTTCAGTAAAATTAGGGTGTCAAAGAAAAAACCAAGTGAAAATGACAGGTAAAATTTTGAGTTTATATAGGGAAATGTGGAATTAATGCTCAGAAGTTGACATGTGTGGGGGTATTTGGAAATTAAATGTTGTGTGGAAGCTCTAAAATTGCAACCCCCAAAACTAATTAAAAAGGCCAAAACCATTACTGAAACCTCCAAAATTCTGAAAGGCTGAAAGTTCCAAAATTTTAGAACTTCAGAGTTTCAGATGTGTGGGGGTTTGGAACTTTGGGAATTCAAAAATATCCACGAAGGTAACATGAGACTTTGAAACTTGAAAGTATGAAGTTCCATGAAGGTAATGAAATTTTGGAACTTTAGAGTTTCATAGTTCGGAGACCGGCAGTGAAATATAACAAAAAATGCCAAGGAGAACTCTGAAACCCAAAAGTCTGAAGTTCTAAAATTTTAGAACTTTGGGTTTTCAGAGTTTAGAACTCTAAACAAAAATTTCATTTTGTAATTGACAGAAAAATCCAAAATAAGAAGACCTCCGAAGTCGTAAAATTCAGACTTCAGAGTTTAGAAAACTTTGAAATTTTGAAAACACCTTCAGGCAAGAAAACTCTACTGAAGGTTCAAGGAATTTGACAATTTTTTTGAAAACACCTTCCTGTAGAGGTAATTTTTAAAGGTTAACATTTTTGGTGACATCCAGGGAATGCTTTCCTACTAAGCCTTAGGCCAGTAGCCTTATACAAACCATTGGGAAAAAGATTCCTAAAAAGAAAATATATCTAGAGCACACACCAAACAAAAAGAAACAAAAAAACAAACAACACAATGTGTGAAGCACTTGGAGGAAATGACAAAACAAACACTGTAAAAACGTAAAAACTGTTGTCAAAAGAAAGATTTGAGATGAATCCCATTCACATGGATGGGAAATTATTCTCCATTGAGTCTTGATAAGAAAAATGAATTTGCTTCTTTACAACTTGTGATGATATATGGTCCGCTCCAGAGGGAATCAAATTTAGCATGCATACCCAGCTTGGCTCTATCAACATCCCATTTGAGAACCAAATCTCCTTCATGGAACTCCTTTTTGGATGCCTTTTTGTCGAAATATATTTTAACTTGAGATTGATGTTGTTCTAGGGTCTTCATTGCTTTGTTCCTTGTTTCTTCTAGCTCCATTAGTTCAGAGTACCTGACTGTCATTGAATCATTTTCCATGAGTTCCAGTTGATGTGCTAATTCCAAAGAAGGAAACTCTAGAGATAGTGGGAGATTTGCTTCCCTTCCATATACTAGCATAAAAGGTGAATTCCCAATAGTCCTTTTGGGTGTGATCTGGTCTTCCCATAAGGCAGTTTTAAGCTGAGTGTGCCAAGTTCTTCTATTGGTTTCCATTGTACGCTTGATGATCTGTATGATATTTTTGTTACTAGACTCGGCTAATCCATTTCCCTGTGGGTAGTAATTTGATGAAGTTTTGAGATAAACCCCATTCTTGACAACCCATTCAGTTAATTTCAAACCAAGAAATGCCATTGCATTGTCTAAAATTACTGTAAATGGAATGCCAAAACGTGTCATTATTCCTTCAAGAAAATCAAGAACAACCTTTTCATTTCCTTCTTTCAGTGCCACGGCTTCTTTCTAGCAAGTGAAATAGTCTGTTGCAGTGAGAACCCATTTATGTCCATCACTTGATGGAGGATTAAGCATTATGATGAAATACAATCCCCACTGGACAAAAGGTTGGTCAACCTGAATTGGGTGAAGAGGAAGGGATTACCAATCTCTATTTTCCTATGAAAAAAGCACATTCCTTGCATTTCCTTACCCAGAAATGAGTATCCTTGAATAAATATGGCCAATAGTAACTGACCCTCATGATCTTTACCATAGTAGTCCTTGCAGAGTAATGCCCTCCAAACAAACCATTGTGAAATTCTTGCAAAATCCTATCCGTCTGCCCTGGTCCTATACATCGAAGTAGAACACCATTTAAATATCTATGAAAGAGAACATTATCCACCAAAACATAAGGAACAGATTGAAGATGGAAGCTTCATCTTTGAGTTTTATCCATGTCAGTAGGATATACTCCTAAAAGGAGAAAATTTTTCATCTTTGACAACCAATCAACCTAGTCATTTTCTCGAGGTTCATTCAGGAGCACTGTATCCTTTTCAACCTTTGTCTCCAAATCTGTAGCCAACTGTTGACATAGGCCTTTACCCCTAATGAGATTAGTGACCTTAATGTGTACATCATATTCCATAACTTTAGTAACCCATCTGACACATTTCTCATTCATGTCTTTATTTAGCAAAAAGTCTTTAACTCTAGGATGAGACACCATCAAATGAATTTTGTTATTAGATAACATATGTTTGAACTTCTTCAAATCCTGAATAACAAAAAAGACTTGTTTCTCAACAAATGAATACTTTAGCTCATAATATTTGAGGGATTGACTGAAGAAAGAAATTGGTTTCTCCATCAGATCATCATTTTGCTGGGTGAGGATACCTGAAATGCTCTCTTGACCTGCAAAATCATAAAGAATAAAATATTTATCAAATTTGGGGTTCACCAGTGTGGGAGCTTGAGAAATTGTTGTCTTAATGGCTTCAAAACTCTCTTTCCCTTCCTTTGTCCATGAGAAAGGCATATTTTTCTTCAACATGGTTGTTAGTGGTTTAGCCAAAGCTGCTAAATTGAGGTATAAATCTCCGTACAAAATTTATGGTTCCCAGAAAACTCTGGAGACCCTTTTTGTGACTTGGGAGAGATAAGGACATAATTGAATGAATCCTAGCTAGATTGATTGATAGTCCTTCTACTGAAACAACATGCCCCAACAACTTCCCCTCGTGCACTGCAAAAATACATTTCTTAGGATTGAGTGAAACCCCAAATTCCCTACACCTTTGGAAAACCTTCCTTAGATGTGTGATGTGGTCTTCTGCATGCTTAGAGTATACAATTATATCATCAAGGTAAACCAAGATGATATCATTGATTAGTCCCTTAAATTCCATGTCCATGGCTCTTTGGAAAGTATCACCAACATTGGATAATCCGAATGGTGTTTTATTATAGGTGTACATACCCCACTTAGTAGTGAATGCTGTCTTGAATTGATCAAATTATTTAACCATGATCTAATTATATCTAGAATATCCATTGAGAAGTGAAAATATTTTCAGCTCCTGATACTATTTGGAGAATCTTCTCCATTGATGGAAGAGGATAATGATCTTTCAACGAGGCACGGTTCAAATCCCTTGAAATCCATGCATAGCCAAATTTCTCCATTCTTCTTCCTTACAGGGACCAGATTGGCTACCCAAGAGGAATGCTTGATAGGAAAAATTATACAGGCCTCGATGAGTTTGGTTAGCTCCTTTCTCATTAGTGGCTCAATTTTGGGATTAATTGGCCTCTGTTTATGATGAACTGGCTTGGAATTAGGATCCAGTTCGATGGTATGTTGTGATATGCCTGGATCAAAACACATGCAGGTCTTTATAGCTCCACAAAAAATGTCATGATACTCTTGACAAAGTTTGATGAAATATTATTTTTCTTCGGGAGTGCATACTTTTCCAATCTTTAGAAAATTTTCATTTGCTACCTTGACTTCCTCAAAATCTTCTTCTTTGACCACCATGTTAGAGCTTTGTCTTTTGGCTTGATCATCTGAATTGAAGATGGATTCCAGAGTAACTAAGCCTTTTGGTAGCTTGTTGCTTTTCAATTATATGATTTGATCACCGTATGCTTCTTGTAACTTTGCTTGACCTTTCGTAGCAAACTCTACCTCCTCTTGTAGAAATAGAACAATTTGTTTGTCACTATCAAACACTTGTCAGCTACTCACATTATCAGGGACTACAGGTCAAACCACCATTTTGACAGATTGCCACCCTTCTTTCATGATATCAACAGGTATGTCGTATTGTGAGCCAATTGTAACAAGCCTATCAACATCTTGATTTTGATTTCTAGGAACCGCGTGGATCCCAAAAGATTTGAAATCTTCAATCAAATCCCAAACTCAGTTCTTGTATGATCTTAAAAGATCATTTTTGGATGCACTACATGTTGTCACTTGATGAAAAACTAACTCACTGTCTCAAAAAAAATTCAGGGATTTGATTCCCTTCTTTTGAGCTAGCTGAATTCCTTGCACAAGGGCCTCATATTCAACAACATTATTAGTGCAACTGAATTGCAACTGAAAAGATGAGAAGTAATTATCTCCTTCTGGAGAAATTAACATGACACCAACACCAGATCCATTCTTACTCCTCGAGCCATCAAAGAACAATTGCCACAGTCCTTCATAATTGTTTTGTGTTTTGACAAGTTGTGGTATGATCGTACCTTCTTCATGAATGCAGTATGTACCCAATCCCATCTCTTCTAAAAATAACAAACCAGCTTCTTCTTCTAGCTAATGCCTCAACATAGGGATCATACTGATGATCTACACTTACCTCATCCAAACATAGTATCAGGGACTTCTTCCACAAGAGTGGTTGGTTCGTGATCAACAACTTCTTCTTCTCGATCATGGATGGTATAATTCCCATTTATAGGACTAGTGGTATAGGGCTCCACATGATTATGAAAAATTGGTTCCACCCTTATAGTCACTTTAGTTCCATATTGAGTCCTAAGGATCATATGTGACCAATCAGCTGATAGGTAACTTCCCATCTTGGCAGTGAAATCTCATGATAGGAAAATGAAAAAGAGAGGAGGAAGATCGATGACCGATATGTCTTGTGTGAATGAAAAATTGGGACATGCATGGATAGTAAGCTAGAGTCCTTTGATGACTCTGATGGTCTAAACTGCTGTACCATCTAACTAAAAAAATCCTCTAGAGACTGGTGTATATTGTATTCCTAACACATCTGTAATTTTCTTGGGCATAACTGAGCTACTGGCACCAGAATCAATCATGCAATTATGTACCAAATGATCACCAATGATCAGGGAAATATAGAATGGTGGTGGTTTTTTCACCTTAGGAATAATTTTCCCTTTCGGTTGACACAAAATCATAGTATTTTCTGCTCCATGACCTGATGATCCATCGGTTGTACCAAAACTATTCAGAGCCTCTCGCAACAAGTTTCTTTGAGAAGGAATTGAGAGTGCGTCCCACATAGTAACACTTAGGTTGGTCTTCTTCATTTGTTCTACAATACTAAAGGGAATTTCTCCTACTTTTCTGACATTTCTTTGGGCATTAGAATCCTCTTTTGGAAAGTTCTTGTTGGGTACCGTGATGCCTGAAGAACCTTCTTTCCTTGTAGCTTGGCTAACATGTGTTTCTGGTGGTTTCTTTCCTGCATCTTTATCAACTGCCGCTTGTGGCTGAGGTTGTGAAGTGGATGCTTGATCAAATTTGGAAGGTTGAGATTCCATTGCTCTCTTTTTGGAATGAGTGTTTTCCACCACTGATGAGGAATCTGTATTCAACCTGCAAAAATCTTCTGCTTGCCAATTTAGCAAAGTGGTTTCTTCAGGTGCCTGTGGTTGATCTTCTATTTCCTACGTAGATGAATTTTTTTTGGCTCTGGAGGGGTAGATATTATTTGAACCATAAGGGCCTAGATAAGAACTCCATTGGGGAAAATATTTTGATTGTGGGGTTGAGAACAAGGATAACACCATTCATAGTCTTGAACTAGATTATTTTGGATAGGTACAAGGGATCTGGAAGAGCTAGCAGCAAGAGGATTCCTAAAGTTTAGAGGCTTGACATTCGTAGCTTGACCTGTACTATGATTTTGAGGTTGATTTTTCCCTTGAAAAGGAGGATGGTTAGCCTGATACCACTGATTTTATGGCTGGTATGGATGATTATATTGAAATTGTTTCCTCTTGAGTGCAACAAGCTTATTCCCAAAAGTTTGCAGCAGTGAATTGACTTCAAATAGATTGTTTGAAGGGGTGGGGGTAGACTGAACTGGTTGCTTGGAAGCTACTAGAATAGGAGAAATGGTAGGTTGAGTGTTTGTAAGATCCAAAGACAATGACATTGGTGGTCGTGGAGCTATCTTTCCAGCCTGAATCAAGGAATTCTCCACTCTTATGGAAACTTCGTAGGCATCAGGTAGTGTAGTCCCTCCCATGGAATGGATCATAACTGCTACATCACTATTCAAGGCTCACAAATAGTACAAGAATGCATTATTTGGAGAAGGCTTTATGAGTGTCGGAATCCTATTCCAAGTCCTTTGGAATCAGAAGTTGAAATCACTCATGTATTCTTGGGGAGATCTCTTTATGGTAGTGAGATATTCCAAGAGTGACAGGTGGTTGCTCTTTTCTTCAAACTATTTATAGAGATTCTCCCCCAACTTATCCCAAGTGGTAATAGTTCCAGCCTTTAACCCATGAAACCACTGAAGTGATTTTCCCTTGAAGGAAGTAGCTAGGAGTCTGACCACAACGTTGTCTTCTGTAACATTATGTACTGTGCAAATGTTGGCCACATCAAGAATATGTTCCACAAGAGTAATATGAGTTTCCCCTGTGTAAAAGGGTAAAATTTTGAGTGCAGCAACAAGTATAGGATCCCATTGGGCTAATAGAAGAGGGTTTCCTACATTGAATGTAGGAAACACTTGGTTCCTTGCCATTCTACTGAGAGGTTGATTGTTCCTAGGTGGGGGGACCTTCCATAATGAGGAGTTGAATGACCTCTACATGGTGACACTATAACTGTTGATGTTGAAATGCCTCTTCTTCTTCTTGGAGGAGACAAGGATAACTCAATATGTTGATAATTTCCTTCTCATTTCGTAGAATCTCTTATCTCAATTCTTTGCGTATGTTAACACACCGAGATATGAAATCCAGAGATATGGAGTCTCCAGGTACTTTGATTCATACAAGTATGAAGAGAAGTACTACCTCTTGTCCCATCGGGCATGCCAAAAATTGTTGTCACGCGGATCATGCACTTGTTGAATCTTTGAGTGATCCTGTGCAACGTTGGAGCATCCCCAAGGTGTGGGACCTTTACACCTTGGGATGAAACTCTAGAGAATGCTAACTTCCTTTGAGACTTGAAACACTTGATTTAAGATCAATATGAAAGGATAAAACATTTGAAAATAACTCTAATCTACTCAACTTCTGGGCTTAAACTCAGAGGTAAAAAAAATAAAAATAATGTGATGCACCAAGTATATTGAACAAATAGACCCACTTAAATTTACAATCAAATCCTCACAAAAATATATGATAAGCACATGTCTTGCAATCTTCCTCCATTCATGACTATAAATAATAATGCAACTTTGTAACAGAAAGGAAATAAATTTTCCACAAATGATATTCAAAGTAACTATATCACTTTTCACATAGATTAAAATAAGATAATTGGGATAAAGGTAGATTAACCAATCACATCAAGGAATTAAACATTCACAAGCTACAAATTGATCAATGATTAACATAATAAACCAAACTTTTCATGGACAAATATTGTTCTAAATATAACTAAAAGGCCCAAAGTATATGAAACACTCTTCCAAGCTTGAAGAGTAACTTTTCAAATGATCTAAAAGTTCTACATAAAGTTAATGCATTTAACTATTTATAAGTTCCAGAGGTCGAGCCATTATAGTTGAACCTTAATTAAAAATTTACTAAAAATAGAGTATAATAAGTTCAAGGCAACTGTAGACACCTAAAATATGCTTACTCTTAGAATTTCCTCCAATTCAACTGATTAACAAAACTTCGTTAATTCCCCATTCTTCACTCCATTCTTAGATGCCCATTCACGACACTCTTTCGGTCATATTCCTCCTATAATCATCTAATTGGACTAATATCTTGTTTATTAGCTAAACATTCTTCCTTTTGACCATTCAAAACCTCCCTAGTTCTCTCTAAACCACTTCTGTAGGCTTCCTAGGCTATCAATCACAAATGGTTAATCAAACTCCTCCCAACTGTCAATGAGTCTCTAATGACTTCCTAATCAAGTTTAGCTATCCTAAACCCTAATTAACTATTCTAAACCAAGCTTAACTAAGCCTAAAGCATGTTTATCCTAATCTAATCTAAAAGTGATTTTTGAGCTTTAGTCCCACATGCACAAGAATTCCAAACTCTCCCAAGTGGAAAACTATAAATACAAGGCCAAGCCTACCCATTCAAACTTACAACTTTACATAACACGAAACCAAAACATGCCTAAGAAAGCTTTGAGATCTCATTTGTATTAGCTTTAAGCTAATTAGACATTTGATATTAAGCTAACCTCCTCCATTGACCTTTAGCTAACACCTCCATTTGCATCCTTAAACCAAGTTTTAAGTAATATGGAGAGAATCATTGGCTTTGAAGCTATTAATGGTGAGACTCCATTCTTGAAAGCTTGAGTTTCATATCAAACATCACATTTGATTGCTAGGATCTTCACAGGTTCAATGTTTTATAGCTTTTAAAAGAGTAGAGAGTAGTATATATGCTAGGTTTTCATGTTTTTTTCAAATTTATGATGCAAGAATAGGATTAAATATTGTTTAGCTCTTATCTCAGGGTCTATGGTTGAGTTAGTTAAGCTTTGAGGTTTTTTAGCCTCATTCCATAGCTTTGCAACTTTTCCATTGCATACATTTGGCATGCCCAGTGGGACATGAAGTCCATCCTCCATTAATGGAGTCTCTTTCAAGCTATTTATTTTTATTTTATAACCCCTTTCATGATTTCTAGGAGAAACAACTTGTTATTCAATTAAATTCATTTTTAAGAAAGCTAAATCATCATTGTTCATGCACATTTTATGGGTCTAAGCTAGAAATAGGTTTCCTTGACTAACAATTAACCTATTTGTTTGTCAAAACTTTTCATTTCCGTGATTTTTTTGTAGGTTTTATGGGGGGTGCGTGTACATGTCCTGGATCAGTGCATTTCTATTGAAATAGGCACGTATGCGTCATTCTTAGCACGTATCCATCACTGTTAGTGTTTTTTTACACAGGGGTGTGTATCCATCGAAACAGGCACATTTTCATTGAAACGGGCACGTATATTTTGAAACAAGCACGTATCCATCATTCTAGGCGTGTTTCTGTCACTGTTACTATTTCTTTTACACTGGGGTTTGTATCCATCAAAATGGGTGTGTATCCGTTGAAACAGACACATACATGTCATTAGGGGCGCATATGCGTTGAACTGTGTTCACTACCAATATTCTAGAGGCCATAAATTTTTCTCGTAAACTCAAAACGACTCTAATTTTGTTGTGTTGAAAAGGTATTAAAAAGAACTATGCAATGGAAACATAAAATTAGGATTTTGACTTACAGAAAATTTATGGTTTACATTATTAGGTAACTAGTCATTTTCTAACATATCTTAAAGTTTGAAAAATTGTTTTCTTGGCTATTCTAACACTTTGAAAGGTTTTTTTTGTCACTAATCATTTGTTTGTAGGGTTCTTTTGGTTTTGTTTTTGACTAACTTAGTAAAAAATTTTGTTTATTAGTTGATAAAGGTTTTCAAAGTGCGTATGCTCTTCCCTCCCACCTTTTAAGTGATCTTGGGAAACAAAACACTTCCAAAACCTTTTTATTGCTTTCAAAAACACTTATTTTTTGCTTCCTAATG
Organism: Taxus chinensis; assembly: GCA_019776745.2. Classification (NCBI taxonomy): domain Eukaryota; kingdom Viridiplantae; phylum Streptophyta; class Pinopsida; order Cupressales; family Taxaceae; genus Taxus; species Taxus chinensis. The sequence goes on from CM034154.1 coordinate 99,171,939, forward strand.
AATGAGCCTTTCAAAAATTGGTTAAAATGAATTCAAATTTTCGCAAAAATGTATTTTCCATCAAATTATTTTAGTTGTGTTTTCGCATTGCGTATGGTCTTCCTTCGTGCCTTTTGGTTATCTTAGGAATCAAAATTAAAACACAAACTCTCTTTTGATATCATGATATTTTGTGGAAAACTACTAACTCTTTGCATATAGGGCCTAAATTCTTGCCAAAGAAAGGATTCAAGACAAAAAAAAACCTTCTAATACACGTGTTTTCATGTAGGTGGCCAAATGGTGTGCTACTTAAAACCACATTAAGTTAAGCAAGATAAAAAAAACACACCATTTCACTTCACACTGTATTGTAGGTTTCGGAAAAGGGTACGTCCCTATCTGCTCAACTGGAACATAACCCCTTTGGCATAACGCCTTAAGCTACAACAATGAGGTTGGTTTCAGGAACCCTAAAGTAATCCATCGCTGAGTAACCTCATGGATGAAACAAGAAGCGCTCCGCTTACCCACTTGACTAGTTTTACATTGTGAGTTAGAGTCAAATTTTTCTGTATCACAACCCCAATGATGGTACAACCTAATGAGCTAGTTTCTCATTATATCCGAAGGGGGTAAAGTAAAGCCGAGATACTCCAAAATCAGTCAATGTGACTCTTTGGGTAAAATGCACTTGCATTAGACAAAATTATGACACCTAGTTGAGAGATATTATTAGGGAAGCCATTCTATCTTGGATCCCACTTTTCTAGTCTGGTATCACATAAAGCCATCATGAAGTGGCAACTTACTTGGAGTTTGAACCTTGTTTCTCGAACATGGCAAAGAACCCACACAAGTTTGATCTAAGTGTCTTTCATCATAGAAGTAAAAGACGTCTCACTTAGCTCGATTTATGTCTCACCTTTGGACGAGGTGAAACTCTGCCCAAGTGGCACTTAGTTTATTTTCATCTTTTGATATATACCTTTACGTTCTTGTTTCCGATTTGGGACAAGAGAAGGAATCTTTTAGGAGTGTTATCATAGATAGTGTTCACCACTTTTTTGTCTGTTTACACTCATCCATGTTTGCAGTTGAGTTGTTAAACATCTAAAGTGCATGGATGCGTACTCATATCTTTGATGGCCACTTGATCTTAATTTCAAGATCATCATCATAGTTAGGATTGATTCATCATTTGATCTCCCTTTGATGTGTTACCTTTTTCACATTGTTTCGACACAATTAAGATACTTATGTTGTGTTTCTCATAAATTTGATCTAAGTGTCTGCATTGTGGTGATACATTTCCCACGTTTTAGCACATCCTTAGTATACTTTGACTTGGTTTAAATTAAAAAATTGTTCCAAATCTTGACGGGTGTTGCTTACTTTATTTTGTGTCATTTCAATACCAATTTGATACCAATATCTCACTTCTCCATGAAGCTTTATAGACGTGTCCAATTTGGTGGGGTTGCGTAGCTTATATTTGTAATCCTCTCCCTTTTATGTTTAGGCCTTGCTTGTCTCTAAACTGGACATAATATCCTTTGAGTGGGAATCATATTTACCCTTTTTTAATATTTATGCCTTGTTCATTTTGAGCTTGAAGTAAGTATTTACATTGTGTTGATCCTCTTTTCATCAAACTATCATTTTACACGCACATTTTAAGGGAGTATTTCCTTATTGATTGGCTTTGTGTTTCACACTTGTATGATTGTTCCTTGTGATCATTCACCTGGAAAAATTATTTTCTAGGATAATCCTTTTTGATCTCATCAAGATTGCATCGTCATGATGTCTATTTTCCTTAGACCTTTGGAAAATCACACACGCATATCCATACTTACGAAACGTCTAGTTGGTTTTTGTTTTGCAACTCAAATCAATATGGAGCCTTATTCCCTTTGAAGGAGTTCCATTACACTATCTAGGTCTAAAAATTGGTGCTTAAATGATGCCAACAATTATTGACTATTGCACGATTTCTCACACTTACAAAAATGTGGAACCTAGGTTTAGGAATTCAAATCAAAATATTCCCTTTACAACTAAAGCTCATTTGGTTCTTCGTGCTAAAGGGCCCATTAGGGTACCCTACTCCCCACCTTCAGATCATATTTGGTGGTATGGTTTGGATGCTTCTAATCCAAATTATTATTCAGGTTCCCCCCACTCTTCTTCTAATTCAGATCCTAACTATAATTCGGATACCCCTAGATCATATCTCGACTCACAATCCTTCCTTCCTTCGCAGGACCTTTATTCCAAATCACCTCAATGACGTCTTCCTCCTTTGAAGACTCGTGTGACTCCAAGTTCCATCGATCAAAAATCTGATTCGGTTCTTGATTCATGAACCTCCCTTCCTTTGCAGGACCACCTTTATTAGTCACTTTAATGACCTCTTCCTCCGTAGAATAATTCCATGACTCATATTCCATCTAGTCAATCATCTAATTTGACGCCTACATCGTAACTCAATAGATGGTTATACGATCCTATTTTCTCTTCCACATTAAGTCATCTTTTAGAAAAATGATCTAAGACCATATCTAAATCGTCCGTTTATGAGATGCTTTCCTTCAATCCTACTACCTCTCTTGAGTCATCTTCTTATATCAATCAATCTTCCCTACTTATCGGACCTGTGTCTTCTATTCAACCTTATATGGCCAAAGAAAAAAAACCTCTACTAATTTATTTTTCTCATAATGAAGGAATAATTAGATGACACAATGATATCCCTTTAGAGGATTGAAAACAAATATTCTTTCTAGAACTTGATGCGCTTGCGTATTGGGGAGAAGAAATTGATCCTTTTCGACAGAACATAAAGGAAGATCCTAAAGTCGTGGAACTTGATTCTTATTTTGATATTCCATCTTCACCTTCCTCTAAGCATGATGAAATGTCAGGGTCTAACATTGATCCATGGCCTATCTTCTCGTTACCAACTCAATCCTTATCTATCATCATTCCTCAATCAAAATCTTGCCTTGAATCACCATTGAGTTTCCCATCATCTTCTTTTATCTTGGAGCCACCCCTAGGTATCCCTCCATTTTCTACTTATGGGTCACCTCCTGGTATTCCATTCCCTTCTATTCTTGGGCCATGTCCTAGTATCCGTTCATCCTCTTCTATCTATGGGATATCTCCAAGTAGTCCCTCCTCGTCTATACTTGGGTCACCCCTAGTATTCCATTGTTATCTTGGGCCACATCCTAATATCCCTTAATCCTCTTCTATCTATGGGAAATTTTCAGGTAGCCCATCATCTTCTATTCCTGGGCCATGTCCTTATAGCCCAATTTCTTCCATCTTAGGGCCATATTCTAGTAGCCCTTCATTGTCTTCTATCAGTGTCTCACCTCTTGGTAGCCCATCCTCTTTAATTCTTGGATTGTACCCTTTTCATCCATCACATATTTCTTCTATCAATGGTTGTGGTAAGACCGTGGTCATTTCTCACATCAGTTCTAAACGTCAACATTCAATTTCTTCTCCTTCTTGCGATCAGACAAGTCATGCATCAGCTTATAAGAAACCTAAACAATTTCTTAATCAAGCTCATGTGAAAAATTCCAAGAGCTCAAAATCCCCTAACAAATTGAACAATCTCAAAATTATAAATCAAGTGTGATTCAAGAACGCACATCAACGTAACCATCAAGTATGGCGCAGAGTGTAGAAACCTATGGATAGGGAACTCAAGCTCCCACATGAACAATCAATGTTTCAAGATAAATCACATTCATTTGTTGAGTATGAGCTCACCACGATAATCAAGATCGGGGATAGTATGATTCTTGATAGACAAACACACTTAATCTCCCTTATCAAGGAAGTCACAAACATTATTATTGTATCTTATCATGCAGATTGAGTTTGTTAGTCCTAAATTTCCAAAAACTATTGAAAATCTAAAAATAAACAACAATGATAAAATACCAAAAACATGAGAACACACAACAAAAATCAAAGGTACAAAGATCAAACATTGTAATCAGGTATTGCGTACACAGGGATGTTATTTCTTCCATTCCTTGTTATTAATTCTGCAAGTCTTCCTACCATTTTCATCCCTTCAATGTTATTTTGGTTAGCTTATTCACAAACATTTTACGATGTTTATATATATGGTATTTGTTTGATCCTGGTCTTTTATCACCTTGGTAAATTAAAGAACGACTGACCTCTTAGAGATCCTATCACAATAAACATCTAATAAACTTGTTGCGAAGAAATTTTGGACATACATGTTGACACTAGCCAATGTCTTCATCACAATCAATTCCACCTCCTGCCATCAAGCCATTAGTGGTGCTTAACCCCTCGTCAAAAAGGAGAGCTGAAATAAGTTTTCAGAAATAAAAAAGAAACAAAATCAATCAATCAAAAGCTAAAAGCTACATGCAAAATGAAATTGATATATAACTCTCTCTTGGATTATTTTCAATAATCTCTACCGAGGCTATGGATTCCTGACTGGTAGTAGAGAAATGTTGTGATTAGAATCAAATACACTTCCGTTGGGGCTATGGATGCTTGACTGGTATCATATCAATGTATGACTATCCTTCCACCATCCATTCACAGAATTGCCTTTCAAAATCAATCATTACTACACATTGGCTAGGGTGTATTCACTTGTTGTCTATTAATTCTTCCCTTCAAGAGGTAATTAAATTCCACGTGCACACATTGGATCTCTATGAGTGAACAAGATTAGTATGCTACCAAGTGTTTTTTTTGGACCTTTTTTAGACTCTTTCCTTAGTCCTTATCTCGTCTCACAATTTGTGCCTTTGGCTAATCACTTCTTCATTGCAAGGCTTCTAAACTACATTCATATCATCCACATCATTCTTCTACTTTGTTCAGAACATCCATGTGTATAAGATTACTTATTTTGCATGTTTGCAGACACCTTTGTCACCTTTCAATAAAATAATCTTCTCCTTCCTTTCTATCATGTGTTTTTAGGCCAACTTACGCTGGGGGCATCCTTGCTTCTTCCTAGCACTTCATTGGTTTACGTTCATCATCATGTTGGACCTATCCATAATGGCCTTGGGTCTCGCTTCTACACGTGAAGAGTTTTCCTTTGAATACTCCCACCTAATCACTGGGGAGTTTTTACATCTTCACCTTTCTCATATGTTCATGGCCTTCTTCCCTTGTACATCTCATCTATCACTAGGGGAATCCACATTTCTCTATATTTTTATACATAGCTTCAGAAAACTTTCAAAAATCATAAAAAACATTCAAATATATTAGAAAAATCATCCAAAACATTCAAATATGATAGGAAAATCATCAAAAACATTCAAATATGTTAAAAAAAATAAAAAACATTCAAATATTTTTCAAGAAACATCAAAAACAATATAAATCATCCTACAAAACATCGTTCTTTGGTTCTCACCTGTTCATGTGTGCGACTTGTTGATCATCTTGATCTACCTCCATCAACAAAAGATAGGTTGTTTACTTCGTCTGTACTCTGGGGCACAATGAGTTGCATGGTATTGTTTCATAGTGCACATTGATTTTTTATAGGACCGAAGTGTCCTCCGTTATTCCCCTTGCATGTATCCTTTCTTGGGGAACCATCGTCAACCCTTGTCATTAATTCGAATAGGTTAGAACTGAAGCTTGATAACAAAAACATTACATTGTGTTTCTCTATTAGGTTAGCTTGTTTACCTTCTCATATTGCATTGCATTATGTATGTTGCATGGAGTTAGGAATATTTTACTTTCTCGTATTGCGTTTCATTTTTATGTTGCATGGAGTTGGTGTTTTCAGCAATGGACATTTGTTTGTATATGGATTTTCATGCCATACTACACTTTTGTTCATTCTTTTTAATAAGAACCGATGATGAAGATCACTAGCAATATGATGAAAAATAAATTCATTTGAAAGGCACTGGATGGATGTTAGCTCATTCCCCCTTCCTCATTATCCTTATCTTCTATATCCCTTATCTTATTTTTCACACTATTATTTCTTCTATTCTCTTTCTGTCATCTTTTCGATCGTTAATCGAGTTCTTCCATCACCCCATCATCAAATGAGGGGGCATCTTTCATTCTACTCATTTTTCTTCTACCCTTTCAAAATTTCTACTTGTTTATGCTTGTCTACTTTCTTTGAAGTGACATCACTTATGCCACCCCAAAGAGGGGCAAATGTAGACACCTAAAATATACTTACACTTAGAATTTCTTCCAATTAAACCAATTAATGATACTTTGTTAATTCCCTATTCTTCACTCCATTCTCAGATGCCCATTCATGAAACTCTTTTAGTCATATTCCTCCTATAATTATCTAATTGGTCTAATATATCTCTTATTAGCTAAAAATTCATCCTTTTCACTATTCAGAACCTCCCTAGATCTCTCTGAACCAATTTTGCAGGCTTCCTAGTCTATCTATCAGTCACAAATGGTTAATCAGACTCCTCCCAACTCTCAATGAGTCTATAATCACTTGCTAATCAAGGTTAAATAGCCTAAACCCTAATTAACTTGCCTAAACTAAGCTTAAGTAAGCCTAAAGCATGTTTATCCTAATCTAATCTAAAATTTATTTTTGAGCTTTAGTCCCAAATGCACAAGAATTCCAAACTCTCCCAAGTGGAAAACTATAAATACAAGGCCAAGCCTACCCATTCAAACTTACAACTTTACATAACACAAAACCAAAACAAGCCTAAGAAAGCTTTGAGATATCATTTGTATTAGCTTTAAGATAATTATACATTTGATCTTAAGTTTACCTCCTCCATTGACCTTGAGCTAACACCTCCATTTGCATCCTTAAACCAAGTTTTAAGCAATATGGAGAGAACCATTGGCCTTGAAGCCATTAATGGTGAGACTTCATTCTTGAAAGCTTGATTTTCATATCAAACATCACATTTGATTGCTAGGATCTTCATAGGTTCAATGTTTTATAGTTTTCAAAAGAGCAGAGAGTAGTATATATAATAGGTTTTGATGTTTTTGTCAAAGTTATGATGCATGTATAGGATTAACCCTTGTTTAGATCTTATCTCATGGTGCATGGTTGAGTCCGTTAAGCTTTGAGGTTATTTAGCCTCATTCCATAGCTTTACAACTTTTCCATTACATACATTTTAATGGAAAAGTTGCAAAGCTATGGAATGAGGCTAAAGAACCTCAAAGCTTAATTCATTCAACCATGCACCATGAGATATGAGATAAACAAGAGTTAATCATATACATGCTTCATAACTTTGACAAAAACATCAAAACCTAGCATATATACTACTCTCTACTCTTTTGAAAACTATTAAACATTGAACCTATGAAGATCATAGCAATCAAATGTGATGTTTGATATGAAACTCAAGCTTTCAAGAATGTACTCTCACCATTAACGGCTTTAAGGCCAATGGTTCTTCCCATTTACTCCATGGTGTGTGGTGTTTTGCAAAGGATAAAGTAAATAACTCAATAAAATGAAATAAAACTCCTAATTCTAGCAATAATACTATAGTTTATGTTAGAGAGAATACGTATTCTTGTAAATGAGAGGGGGATAGTGGGCTATTTATAGTTTTCACTCGGGAAAGTGGGAGATTTAGGTGCATGTGGGACTAAAGCTCAAAAAACACTTTTATATTAGATTAGGATAAACATGCTTTAGGATTAGTTAAGCTTGGTTTATGTTGGTTAACTAGGGTTTAGGCTAGTTAAAATTGATTAACAAGTGATTAGAGACTCATTGAGAGTTGGTATGGGTCTGGATAACCATTTGTGACTGATAGATAGCCTAGGAAGCTTGCAGAAGTGGTTCAGAGAGAACTAGGGAGATCCTGAATAGTTGAAAGGAGGAATGTTTAGCTTAATAAGAGAGATATTAACTAAATGAGTTGATTATAGGAGGAATACGACTGAGAATGTGTCATTAAAGGGGAGTTAGATAGGTCTAACTGATGGTATGTTGTCAATTTTATAGGAGGATAGTTAGTGCAATATTAAAAGTAATAGTGCTTTGATCAAACTACATGTGTCTACATTTTCCCCTCTTTGGGGTGACGTAAGCTACATTACTTCAAAGAAATTTGACAACCATAAATGACTAGAATTTTTTTGAAGGGGTAGAAGATTTTTTTTTTAAGCCAAACGGATGCCCCCTCAAATGTCGATGGGATGATGGAAGAACTCGATTGATGATCAAAAAGAGAATACAAGAAAGAAAGACGTGAAGAGAAGATTAGAGAACATCAAGAAAAAGGGATATTGAGCTATTCACAAACCAGTGCAAGTAATTTTTTAATCATCTTTTTGCTTAGCATCCTCATCATCATCCCTTATTAAAATGTAAGCATACAACGGAACCGTAAAATGACATGAGAAGCCAAGATACAAACAATCGTCCCTTGCTAAAACATAAAATCCATGTAATATACAAACCTACAATGCAATACGAGAAGTAAACAAACACATCTAACAGGGAAATAAGTACAATCATACACACTCAAACCAACAACATTCAAGATAATTGCACAAATAATTTGTTATCAAGATGTAGTCCCAAATTTTCTAATAAATGACAAGGGTTTAAAATGATGCCCCGAGAAATTTGTATATGCAAGGGAAAGGATGGAGGACACTTGGGTCAAATGGAAAAGTGATGTACATGACAAAAATAGTGCCATACAACTGATAGTGCCCCAGAGTATAGATGAAGTAAGCAATGTAGCTTTTGTAAAATGATTGTAGAGTTAGGTGATCTGCGAGTCATGGTTTCAAAACATGTGAAAAGATCAACAAGATACGAGATGAGTTTCATTCAAGAGACAAAGATTTCAACTGTAAATGAGCCTTTTACCAATTTTAGTCCATTTTTGAAGTTTTATGATTTTTTTTGTTTTTTGGATGGTTTTATAATTTTTAAAATTTTTGATCGGTTGAAAGAATTTGCATAAGAGATCAAAGATCTCCTAAAAGCATGTGCAACTGTCTGATGGCAAAGGAAAAGAGCCTTAGATAGAAAATAATGCTCTGGTGAGAAGAATTTTAAGCACTAATAATCATTTTATAAAAATAATCATCATGATGGGAAAAAGAAAGGAAAAATAGAAGAGAAATGATAGAAAAATGGCTCCTAGAATATTTGTAAATCATTCCGGGTTGAAGAAGTGACCGCGTGGTGGCATTGAGTGCTCTTGCATGAAAAACAAGTAGAAATAATCACCTTAGATATAAAAATAATTATCTCAGTGAGCATAAGGAGTACCAGAGTGATCAAGACAGAGAAAACATGCCCTAAGGGCATCATGATAGCCTAATATACCCCCCCGGGGGGTAAAACAATCACAACTAGTTCATTTGTAGCAGAGCTCTTGCAATTTTTTACCACGAGTGAGAGCGATAGCCCTAGAGTGAGATGGCGAGACTACTGAGTAGACGGAGATGAGAAGATCACATCCGATATTTTCTTCGAGACCCAACGAATGGACCCTACGTGAGTTCCCTATCCCTCCTTTGTCAATTATGCATTTAATGTGTTTTTTCGTCTTTTAGGGTAGGTTTGGCATTTTTGACGGATGCACGTTTGTGCATGCGTTGATTTTATGGATGCGCACACGCACATGCATCAGAAAAATAGGTACATGTATGCATATGTGTTGAAAAATAGGTACACGCCCACGTATCCATAGAAAAGGGGGCGTATGCATTGGGTAGGAAAAAAAAAGGACGCGCACACATGCGCGTCAAAGGGTGAGCATATGCATCGCATTGGGAGCACATGCATTCTAGGTAGAAAAGGAAGAATAGGAAGAATGGGGGGAAGCATATGTGTCGGGTAGGGCATGTATGCATCAAAGTAGAGTTGTAAATGCGTTGGGCGTGTATATGCCGAGACAGATGAGCAGACGCACACACTAGGGAAAGGAGGGAATTTATCCCTGCAACCAAAATATCTAAGTATAGATGAAAAATAGACTAGATGGTTTGTAGAAGAAGGTGAAAATTAGTACATTAGATGAATGAAAGAAGAATTGTGCTAGAAAATTAGCTAGGAAAAGATAGAAGTGGATAGAAAATTAGATCCTACCATGTGTTCTTTTTTTTACACACGATACTACCCATTCTGCATACCCGTGATAGGTACGACCAGCTAGTGGCAATAGAGGGACAGTTTGATGACGGTGATAGGAGGATATTGGATATACTTCTATACATGACATGATTGGCTTATGTGGCCGATATGCCACATATTACCTTGGATCATGGCCTGCTAACAGCCGTAGCTGAGAGGTGGTACAATGAGTGTCAGTACTTTTAGCTCCTGACTGGTGAGATTACAATTACACTAGAGAACGTATGGTGTATCATGTAGTTCCCCATCCAGGGTTAGATCATTCAGTATACCCATCACCATCTCGACATTGATCGGTGTTTTCTTGAGCTATTTTTCGTCCCGATGATACTGCATCGTAGGATGACTATTAGATTGTTATGATGCATCGAGGACCCAGAGCTGGATCATGTGGTTTTCTACATGATGGACTTTGTCAGTGGAGTTTTACTCCCTAACAAGACCAATTCTTCATTTCCTCTTAGTCTCCTTGGAGTGATACGAGGTTTGATTGATGGGGAGACATACTGCTAGGGTCAGTGCATATTAGCACACTTATATTGAGACCTCCACTTGGTCACATACTACCATAAGAAGATGGTAGGACTGACCAGATTATTACAAACTTGGGTGTGTGACCACATTGTTATTGGTCGGCCTGTAGGTGCATTGAGAGCTTGAGCTCTAGAGGAGCCTTTTACTATGGGTTGGGTTCCGATTGGAGACGATGTGCAGCCACATATAGGAGATGCCTACCATCACCACCACGAGTTGGATGAGCTACAATAGGCTACTATGGTATGGAGGCCTTACAGACATTTTTAGTGGCAAGAGGATGGCCTAGAGCTCACCACTGTGACTGTTGAGCACTTCATGATGGGAAATTGCAGCTATATACGGGATATTTATAGAGTGGATAGGTGCCAACGACAACTTGATATTACCTAGGATGTACCTAGGCTAGATATGTGGTATGATCGTAGGGCCATAGAGCATTTTGATATGGGGCCATAGATTTCCAGGGGCAGGGTCTTGACTAGCTTCTTATACTTGGTACTAGCTATATGGGTACCCCTTAGACATATCAGAGATCCTGGTTATACGCCAAAGTGTGCCCCTAGTACCATGGAGTGATTCCACGCTATTTGACCATTCATAGAGTAGCCTATGAGGCAGGAGTGATGGCACCCCTTGCGGGGCCTCCTAATGGTGAGGAGGGTAGAGGTGGTGGTGGTGGTGATGATGGTGATGATGATGATCCATTTGATGGCCAACATCATGTTGGGGGAGGGGGACATGATTCTCCACTACATCAGCCTCAAAGACAGGGACCCTGATTTCGGTAGAGACATGCACCTAGGGCGTCAGATATAGAGTTGCCTCCAGTAGGAATTCTAGCGGGGATATATGCCCGTTTATAATAGATATTTCCTGAGTAGTGTCCACCTCCTCACGCTCCATGTGGTGGTGGTGATGATGGAAAATTGGTTGCAATTCAACAGTAGTTACAGGTGGTGATAGCCATGTAGTTATAGGTGGCTGGTGAGAGAGATGAGGCTAGGGCACAGGTACATGCCCTTACAACAGAGTGGGATCAGGCCAGTGCCCAGGTATAAGTTTTGACAGCTGAGAGAGATCAAGCTAGAGCACATGCCACTCGGGATGGGGACAGTATAACCTTACAGTACCAGATTAGTCAGTTGTTAGGGTAGGGGGCTCAGACACTGAGTCTTTCACATCAGTTGCAGACTCAGGTGTAGATGGTTTTCACAAAGAGGGACGGCGTCCAGGCACATGCAAATGGATTTATTATTCAGAGGGATCAGGCCTGAGCCTAGGTACATATTATTACTATGGATAGAGACTGAGAGGCTACCACCACATGATAGGCCTATGATGATAAAGGCCGACTGGTAGGAGAGTGAGACACTACCATTCTGACAACCACTATTTTTGGTGATGCCAATATTATTCAGGATATGATTAGGGTTAGCAGCAAGGCCTTGTATTATAGGACCACCTATTTTATAGAATTCATAACAGAGCAACAGGTGGCACCTTTTGAGTAGCTAGGTTTGAGTACGACAGGTTCCAGGTCATGGTGGCCAGGTCACTCAATTAGATCAGTCCAACAGCTAGTCGTACAACAACTAGTTGGACATCATCTAGCCGGATAACAACCAAGCAGATAGTTGGGTGGTACCCCTAGCATAGGCCAATCACAACCACTACTATTTTGTCCCCCAAGAAATGGACTTGGGATCCCTGGAGAGGGTGCGAGCTATGGTTTATTTCTCCATTTTTCTTTTGTACAGATGTATTGTATGTATACATGCCTCTTATGAAGGCTGATTTTCATTGATGTATAGATTGATGTACCATTATTTTTATGCCTATTGATGAAGGCTGATTTTTTATGCATGCCCTTTTTAGATGGCATATTGCATCGATGATGTATACCTGATTTTGAGCCAAAAATTTATACATGTATTATACAGACTGTATTGTTATGTCATGTTTTGATTATGCTCTTATGATGATGGTTTATGTTGTGTACATGATTATATCAAGATGTATGTTCTTTCTTTCTTTATGTATATGACATACTTTATCCTTAGATATGTTTATGTATCATGTTTTTGCATTGATGATATATCCGCAGATGGTGTCATATGTTTTGGATTTTATGGGATGTTTTTGATTTCTATTCTAGAACTTGGGATGATACTAGATGATATTGGTGCGGGGAGGGGATAGATTTGTGATTATGCACAACCCCTCTTGTCCCCATTGATGATACGATATATGATGATTAGCTTAGTATACATGTATGATGTAAAAATTAGCATTTTTGTATATATGATGTATCAGATGATGTTTATATGTGATGAAATGATAGATGATAGATGTGATAAAAAAATGTATGTGCAGAAAACATAGAAAGTTAACAAGACTAAACAAATATACACAAAAAAACAAAAACAAAACAATATGCAAATAGAAATGAATCCAAGAAAACTTTAACAACACACTAAATTGACATTCAAAAATGAATCCTAAAAGGTGCACAAAACAGATGATGGAAAATACAATAATAATGTGGTCAAAGAAAGGTTGCAAAAGCTATGGAATGGGGTAAGAACACTCAGGAGACCCCAAAGCTTTGTGCAAAACCAATCAGTGGACCATCAGATAAGAAGTAAACAATGATTCCTATTTGCATACATTAACTTTGAAGAAAACAAGCCAACTTAAAAAATATAATTACCCTCTATTCTTGAAATATTAAATAAATGAGCCTAATAAGGATCTACACAATCAATTTGTGCTTAAGAGAATGGGAGCTCACCATTAATGTCTTCAAGGCTAATGGTTCTTCCCATTTACTCCATGGTGTGTGGTGTGTTGCAAAGGATAAAACAAATAGCTCGATAAAATGAAATAAAACTCCTAATCCTAGCAATAATACCATAGTTTATGTTAGAGGGAATAAGTGTTCTTGTAAATGAGAGGGGGGTTAGTGGGAAATTTATAGTTTTAATTTGGGAAAGTGGGAGATTTGGGTGCATGCGGAACTAAAGCTCAAAAATCAATTTTAGATTAGATTAGGATAAACATACTTTAGGCTTAGTTAAGCTTGGTTTAGACTGGTTAAAATTGATTAGCAAGTGAGTAGAGACTCATTAAGAGTTGGGAGGGGTTTGGATAACCATTTGTGACTGATAGATAGCCTAGGAAGCTCGTAGAAGTGGTTCAGAGATAACTAGGGAGATCTTGAATGGTTAAAAGGAGGAATGTTTAGCTTAATAAGAGAGATATTAGCCAAATAAGTTGATTATAGGAGGAATACGACCGAGAAGGTGTCGTAAAAAGGGAGTTAGATAGGTCTAACTGACGGTATTTCATCAATTTGAAAGGAGGAGGATAACTAGTGCAATATTAAAAGTAATAGTTCTTTGATAAAACTACATAAGTCTACAACAACAGGCTCCCATAAAAATAGTAAAGTTGTTGCAAAGGTTTGACTAAGTCAACCCTACAACTTTGAATGATTCAGAGCTTGGAACCATCCCAATCATGGCCTCCTGGCTTAGCTTGGACTTGCAAGATCTCTCTCTTGTTCAATTTTCCCCTGATCTTCATCCCACATAGTCATCTGGTGTTTGTAATCAATGAAATGTTGGATGATACCCTGTACCTCCTTCTCCTGTGGTCCACATGCATAATGATTTACCACGTCCATTATATCAATCCTTCGTAACTTTGGCTAGAAAGTTTTTCAACTTATTCACTACTTTCTTCAGCTAACTTATGAAATTATGGCATGAGACTAACCTCTAAATTGAATTGATATTGAAATTTTTAGTCACTTCATTATCCTTCTTCACAAAATCTTTGAAATTTGATTTAAGCTGGTCAACCGAAAGAGCATAAATATTCTCATTGAAAAAATTGTAGTCGATATTATCAAATTCTTCTGAAATATCATTGAGACCATCCATTATTTCCACACATTTATCATCCAATTTCTTGATCAAATCTTGCAATACCTAGGATCTAAATTCCATATATTTTTAAAACTCAAACAATTTAGAAGTATCATCAATTACCCCTTCTTGGAGGAGTCAATCTGGGTCCACATCTCTAATCTATCTCCATGTAGTCAAATCTAGATTCAAATTATTATTGTCCTCAGAGAGGGCTTCATCTATCCTACAAATAGAAGTTATTTTATCTTGTAAATCATTATACAATTCAACAACTATTTTGATCAAAGGATTAGCTTCTTGAAGCATGCATTCTATCCATTCGTCTACTGATCTTCCCTTCTGACCTATCTTCTAAATTTCATAATATGAAATATCATCCAAAATGGAAGAAACTATCAGAGCAGTTGTAGTTGAAGGATCAATGGTTGGAGTGGGTTGTGTTACTTTCCTTAAAAGAGCAGTAAGTTTTTTAACCTTTGACTTCAATTCATTTTTGAAATATTTATCGTGTTCATAGTACTCCAAGAAATTTACAAGGGCCACTTGAACATCTTGTTTGGTGCCTTAATGTGTTTCCTTTCCTAGTGAAACCCTAGAGATATGATAATCTACTACCGTAATGGTTTCTTTAGTTTTCCCTTCAACGGGAGTAGCTACCTCCATTAACATTTCTCTTGATTGATTTATTGATAAATTAGAGATGATCCATGGTTGTTTATCTTGTATCTTCAAGGTAGTTTCCAACATGCTCATATCTATCACATCTATAAGGGGTACCTTTTTATTCTACTTTGGGGTTTGGTGATATAGCCATTTAGGTATAGTAGATGTAGATGAAAGTGGCATGGTTGATTTGGAACTTGGAGCACTGGATAAAACAATGGCACTAGTAATATCAGTTGACAATGAAATTGAGGTGGGTATTATAGATGGAGTGGAAGTGAGAATAGCCTTGGGAGCAGATGAAACAAGATTGAAAGTGGAAATGGAAGGAAATGAAAAGTACTGAGAAAATGGAGTGGAAATTGGAGACGCTATCATTTACCCTATTGAGAGAACAAGAAGGGATGAAAACAATTGGGCTATGGATGGGAATGGAAAAGCATAGATGAGTAGAGGAACAATGGATAATGATGGGGAAAGTGGAGTTGAAGATGGTGACAATGATAGTGAAGGAGGGGGTGGTAAATATTTTGATACAATTGGAGAATCACTAACTTCAACAACTTCTGATACTTGTGTTGTAGAGGAAACAACCTTGGCAATGGGAACTTTTGAAAGAGAGAAACTCCCAACAACAAATGAGATCTTCCTTGGAGTTATATTTTCCTTTTTGGGTAGAACTCTTACCTTTCATGGGTGTAGGGAGACTCAGTGTTGGTTGGGCTTCTATTCTTATAGATTGATCTAATCTTTTGGGTAAAATTCCCAAGGTAGCCAACTAATCATATGTCCTTTGTAGAATGGGCCCCGCCCTTTCCTTAGTATTGCAACTTTCTTCTTGGTACCAATCAATCCATGGCAAAGGTTGATTAACAACATTATTATTACTGTAAATCAGATCCAATACTTCATCATCATCCTCCATTCCTTTTGGAATGTCTGTAATACCAATTTTTTTGACTTCATCTAAGGTCAACTTCTCATATTCTTGTTGTTCTATAATAATCTCATCTTGGCAGTGAATCCAAATTCCTCCAACTGAGGAACATGAGAACTAGCCAATCCTATTTCACTAAAATTAGCCCAGTAATCAAAGTTAGTTATGGGATGGAAAGTTCACAAGGTAACTTCAGAAATTTCTCCATCCACATTATTTTCCTTGTAAAGATTGGCAAAGGTATACATTCCTATTTAAATAGGAAACTAGACTCCCGCCTTATGTCATTTATTTTGAATTTTATGGTAATCCAACCATTGTCGAACCAATTCTAGCAAGACCCATTTATCAATAGGACACCTTGGTAATTTTTTACGGGAACCTAGAAAACCTAGAATCCTGATGTATGTGAATGTCAGGAATTGAAGATATATGGCTCCCCATTCCCTTACCTCTTTAAAAATGTCATCGTAAATTCTTTGATTATACAATTTTTTATCTAAATGATAAAGGAGGACAAAAAGAGTGGCATCATTAACCCTACGGAAATGGTTTTTTCCTTCTTTTATTGTAATTTAAGGATAAAATTGATAAATCTACGCCACACTTCTAACACCTTTTGTATTCAAACCATTGAATTCTCCCATGGTAGCTACAACATAAACGAGGAAGGAAGTCATGAAGAATTTTTTAGAAGTCAAGACATTGTTCAACTAAAAAAAAATTGAACTGTTGTTATCTCCCCCCCATTGTATTAACTCTTTATTCTTCTTGATAGTAGAAATATAAAGGAACATCCATTCCTGAAATTCCCTCACCCAAGTGAGACCCAAAAATCTACTCAATAATACAATAAGATCATTTACTTCCTGGATGAACTCTGAGAGGAAAAATGTTATAGGAAGTTTGATGACATTCTTGGCCAAGTAACTCTTCATCATGACATTTTTACACAGTTAAGTTTCTTTATCCCAATGTTCAATTGTGGCTTCTGGTGAAATTATTTCATATCCTTCAACATCTAGAAGTTTAAATAAATCTTTGAAGAAATCGGTGTCCAGCCTAATCATGACCTTGTCATCGTCATCCTTTACCAATTTAGAATCCTTATCAAAGTGAACTACTGCAGCTAAGACAAACTTAGGGAAATGCATGGATGAAGGAAAACCTACAAGGAGAGAAAGTCCACTATTGAATATGGCATGCATCCAAGGTTTCTTATTAGGGGGAATTTAATATTTACTAGAATTCTGGCATATCCACTTGTCCAAGATCAGTATCTTCAATATTCCCCAAATCAGAAGATAGGCATGAGTGAGGAACAACTCCTAAGAATGTGTAATTCATTTTCCCTTGCTCTTTGATGAGGAAGTTGACATGAATTTGGAATTTGGAATTGGATTTATCTGTGAAAAATTTATAAGAAACCTGAAAGTCTTAAAATAAGAACTCCCAAAAGGCTTCAACTCTAAAGTATAAACCTCCGAAAGTCTGAAAACTTCATAGTTCTGAAACCTTCAAAAGTGAGCCTCTAAATCTCATACCTTCAAAAATTTGAAACCCTCGCAATTCTGAAACCCCAAAGAGTAGACTTCTGAAACTCTGAAAGCACTGCTAACTCCAAAATCACTGAAAGGCACAATTTTGAGAGACCGAAAGTTAAATATTCTTGAGATCTAAAAGGAACTTGTTGCAAAATCCTTGGATTTGATCAGACTAGATGCCTACATGAAATGAAGCTTGCAATGTTGAGATAGTAATCGGATGACATGGATAAAGATGAATAGTGGATGATAAGAGCTTTCATGCCAAATAAGATAAAAAGAACATATAAAAAAGAAACAAATAAAAAAATCCCTGATTAATCATAAACCAAAAAGAAGAAATAACCTAAAAAATTAAATTGAAAGTGATGTTGTTGATCAAAGAACACTGGAAAGAGAAAGCATATAAGAAGTCCACATGGGAAAGCAATTCATATTCAAAGGCACGAATGGATAGGGAGAACGTGTGCGCGGAATAGAAGTTCAGTTTTTGGAACTTAGCCGTTTTAATCCTTAAGGTCTATTTTTAGAGATGGCATGCAGAGCACACAAATGACGTAGAGACATGTGCGCCACACATTGGCTATTTTTGGAGGATTGGATACAAAGTACTTTGCATGGATACAGATCGGAAATAGATCTGCTACTGTCAGTTAGCTAGTAGTAGTCTATTGTTAGCACACTTGCAAGTATGGATAGTTTTGTAAAGGCACGTGGCTAAGAATAGCATGTGACCTATTTTTGGAATGGATAAGCAGTGAAGGGGAAGTCCCCACCCTTATATATATGTAGTAAACTATGTAATAGAGAGGGATGAGATCGTGACATAGAGAGACACACAAGGATCGAGACATACAGAGCTATGCTACTATGCACATACCACTGATATTATAATGAAGTTTTTATAAACTAATGTATTGAATATAATGGAGGATATTGGCTGAATCTAAGTGCTATTTTTATGGGTATCTCAATCTAGTATGATTTTTATCTCATCATGGTTAGTACTTAGTTATGTTTTTCCTTGGATATAGATTTGGTATGCTCTATAGAATGATGTGTTAGTAAAGGAACTATATATGTAAAGTCTTCATCATGCTAACATCTTGTAATAACAACCCTAAAGAGGGACCTGGTACCTTGCATGCTTTGGGTGAGCACTTAGTTTAGGCTGAGTGATGTGCCAACGTGTCTAGGGTTTCATAGGGTTTTATTGGATTTGTACCACTGAATTCTAGGCTGCATCATTGGTTCCATTGCCGGGACCTCTTTTTTAGTTGTTTTCAGGTTGGTTCGCAATGAAGACATACCGGTTGACCTTAGCAAGTAGTGAAGAATGGATACATAATTTGGAAGAAGAATACGCATGGCAGTTCAACACTGGATTTGAGTTTAATGCACACACTTGGGTGGAACAGAATCTGTATGATAGTTTATATGAGATATTTTTTGTTATCTTTCCAGTAAAATTATATGAGTGGCTGATTGCTTATGCATCTAAATGGAATTGGAGGTATCGCACACTCATCTGTACATAGGAAGAATTCCAATCCCTTTATGATGCTAATCTTATTTGGACTTGAGCCGTGGATATGTGGTTTCATGGTGTTTTGAACAGTTATATCTTGGAATACTCAATTTCTAATTATTCATGTCTAGAGGTAGCTGATTTCCAGTTCTTACGACATTCACGAGGAGCTTATCTACAAGGCATTCCATTGGTGATCAAGATCCCAATGGTAACTTTGAACCTGGAGATTAAACCAATGGCTAACTAAATTCCACCACATGCGGGGGCGGGGACAGGACTGGTGAAGGATTGCAGACTTAGCAGTGGCAAGGTAAAGAGAAGAAAGACGGCTTAGGTATAATGAGGCACACAAGAGGGAGATAAAGAAGCAGTGTAATGTTGCAGCATGGATGGAGTTGAGGAGATACTATAAAAATTATAGGTCCATGACATACTATAAAATTTATAGGTCCATGACTCATGACATAGGTCCATTTATAGGTCCATGACTCATGACATAGAGGACTTCTGACTAATTGGATAGATCCATGATGCTACAGATATTGGTGTATGAAAGAAAGGATTTTAATATAAATATAAGAGAAAGAATGAGCATTAGGAGTGGGAGCACAATCTAGCATGCTATGATCGGAATGAGGGGCCTTTTGAAGGTAGTCGTGGCAGAGGTTGAGGATACCATGGTGGATTCGAAGGATGAGGCCGTGGTGGTGCAAGAAGTGAGTTCCCTTGCAGAACATGTTATACATGTGGATCTCTTGACCACTATAGGTGCGAGTGTCCTCAGAATATTGCATGTTCTTTCTGCGGGAAGAACCATAGCTATGAAGAGTGCCTAGACTTATATGAGAATCTAAGTAAGCAATGTAGGAAATAAAACAAAGGTTCTGGGATGGTTAGAATCCAGCGTATGGTAGAAGATCAGTGGATGCCCAAGATGGGAGTAGAATCTGAGGCACTACAAGTGAAGATCACGACTCATGCTGAGGCAACACGTGTCAGGGAGGCATTACAAAAAAAACCTAACATCACTAAGGATGAGGTTCTTCATGCATGGTACCTAGATCCTGCCTATCATAAGGAGGTTTATCAGGATACCATGGAAGTGCTAAGGAATCTTCAGGGTGAGATATAATATTTAAAGGAGCAAAAGAAAACATCAGAGATGGTCCAAACTGATATAGATGACTTGAGATAAGTGTGCAAAATGTTTCACCAAGAGAACATCATTCCACTATTAGGGATTTGGTTAAAAGGGAACACTCCCCGCATAAGTACTGAGACTAGATGGCAAATCCTACATGCTCATCTCTCTCCTCATAGCCTAGATTATGACAAGGAAAGTACTTTGAATGCTATTGTGGATGGGTGGTTGTTGAGTAATATACTGATTGATACAGATGTGGAAGTCAATGTTGTTACCTTGGATGCATGGGTACAAATGGGGAGAACCCCATTGTAGCCATCCTCTAATGTATTATTCATGTCTAATCAGACTAAGGCCACTCCCATAGGAGTTTTAAAAGATGCATCCATTACCATACAAGGAAAAAAGTTCACTTGAGACTTTGAAGTTTTAGCGCTGCCAGAATCAGATAGCTTCCTAGCTCTATTAGGGAGCCCTTGGTGCTATGAAAATAATGTTGGTATTCGGTTCAACAAGGGCTATATCAGTTTTGAAAATAAAGAGGAAAGGTTCATTATCCCTTTGACAGATGGAAATTTCACACCTTATGTTGAGCCCTTAAGTGAAGAAAATCTTAATAGGATTTATGTACGCGCCATCTGAGATCCATAGATGATTAAACCGACCAAAGAAGGACTAATTTAGTGGGAGGATGCATAGTCTATTAGTGATACTACAAGTGTTTCTTGTGATAATTGATCTCACAACACTTATGAGTTGGTAGGGTGCGAACTAAAGAGCATATTCCTTTGAGGCATTAAACCATGTTATGTCAGGAATATAGGTAATAACTCGATACCTTGTTACATAGGGGGGTCCCATGGTATTCCTGCATGTCATGGAATAAAAAATGAATTGACCCATTGGGGAGGAGAAATATGCTACCATATACACTACGAGGGACAACAACACACTGGTGGGTGGTCCACAGGGATAATTTGGTCAAATGGAATGAATTGTGGGTTGCTCTTACTACTAGGTTTTTTATGAGCAATGTACCTACACAAATCTACAATTATCACGGTGATCAACCTATTTAGCACCATGTTCAGAAGTGTGAGAGACTCTGGACACCAGGGAAGGAAGCTTTACCACCTTCACTATGGGTGCACCAATTTTATTCCACTTTACAAGGCTGGGCATGTGCCTGGTATGTATATGCAAAACTCCATAGAGAAACTAGAAATTGGAAGAATTTAGTTGCAAGAATGGCACAGACATTTGAATTCTTCTCTACAAAACCTCTGGTAGAAGAAGCATTGAAAGTTATCAAGTGCTTAACTATGGGGGGTAGCGATAAGGCTGAAGAAATCCTCCAGGAATTATTAGATAAAGAGGACTCAGAAGTGAGACTTGATAAAGAACCAGAGGTCGATACAATATTACTTCAACATGCTTTCCTTGAGAAAGAGAAAGGAAAAATGGTCTACCTAGTGGATGATGAAGAAGTAGATAATCTAGATGTAAACCATTCAATAGGAAGGCATGAAGTACTGGATAGTGTGGATAAGACCACACGCACCTATCATGAACCTATGAAGACAAAATGAGTGAATATTGGAGTAGATACTGAGCCTAAGGAAGCCATAATTGGAGATTATTGGTCAGATTCTGAAGTAGCAAAAATCATTGAGTTATTAAGGGACTACCAGGACCTATTTCCTAGGGGGTACCATGAGCTTAAAGCCATGCATGAATCATTAGGGGAGATGAAGATAAAGCTTAAAGAGGGGGTGCACCCAATTAGAAAGAGGCCTTATAGAATGAACCCCAATTTGTGTGAAAAGTTCAAATAAGAGATTGATAACATGTTGAAATCTGGAATTATCAAGCCCCTTGATGAGTCAGAATGGCTTAGTCCAATGGTGATTAGTATCAAGAAGGATGGAAAAATTAGAATATGTGTGGACTACAGGGAGTTGAATGCTGCATGTGTAACACATCCATTCCCTACGCCATTTACTGAGGAAATACTAGAAGGAGTTGCAGGGCACAAAATCCATTCGTGTATAGATGGATTCTCTGGGTATCATTAGGGTAGGATTGTCCAAGAAGATCAAGAAAAGACCACATTTACTATTGAATTGGGTAGCT
Source organism: Taxus chinensis (assembly GCA_019776745.2). NCBI lineage: Eukaryota > Viridiplantae > Streptophyta > Pinopsida > Cupressales > Taxaceae > Taxus > Taxus chinensis. The sequence continues at coordinate 99,194,501 of CM034154.1, forward strand.
TTGCCTATACTATGATGCCTTTTGGTCTGAAAAATGTGCTTGCTGTATTTTTGCGCATAGTCATCTAAGCGTTCAAAGAATTTATTAACAACTTCTTACGGGTATATCTAGATGATTAGACGGTGTATGGATTAGTCAAGGAACATTGTCACAATTTGTGCTTAATGTTTGAACGGTGTAGATAGTTGAGTATCTCTTTGAAAATCAAGAAGTGTATATTTACTACACCATTTGGGATACTTTTAGGGCACATAATCTACAAGGAGGGATTGTTGGTTGATCTAGAAAAGGTTGCAGTCATTATAGGCCTAAGGGAGCCTACCAATTAGAGTGAGGTGAGCAGATTTTTGGGACATATAGGATATTACAAAAAATTTATCAAAGGTTATGCCAAAGTTGCTGCACCCTTAGAACAATAGTAGCGCGCATTCAAGACATTGAAGGAGAAACTTACTACCATGCCCATTCTATGTTTTCCTTCATGGGACAAACAATTTCATGTACATGTTGACACCTCTAGCATAACCATTTGCACGGTGTTGGATCAACCTAGAGAAGGTATTGTAGATCATCCTATCTATTTTTCTAGTAGAAAGTTGACTCCTGCAGAACATAATTATACAACTACAGAGCGCGAAGCTTTATCCATGATCTATGCATTGCATAAATTTCACCAGTACCTACTAGCTACACCATTCATATTTTATACAAATCACATGGTATTGAAGTATTTGGTAAATAATTTTGTTTAACAAGGGCACATATGTCAATGGGTGCTCCTATTTCAAGAGTTTGATTTCACAGTTGTGGTGAAACTAGGAAAACGTAATTCTGGACCAGACCATTTATCGATAATACAGTCAAGAGAAGAAGCACAGGTAATTCAGGATACCATGCCAGATGCACAATTATACAGGTTACAACATACACCATCATAACTAGAGGACATTGCTATCTTTTTACGCACAGGGATAGCACCAGAAGGAATAAAATATTTGGAGAAGAAACAACTTGCTATACGTTCTGCACCCTATATGTTAATTAGTGGTGACTTGTACAAAATGGGTTGGGATGAAATATTGCGCCGTTGTGTATTGGAACATGAGCACACAGGCATAATGGAAGAAGGTCATGGTGAAATTACAGGAGGCCACTATGCAGGTGATTTCATAATGTGCAAGATTCTACTCACTGGATTATGGTGGGAGACCCTCTATAAAGATTTTAAGGAATTTTGTAAGGCATGTGATCATTGTCAGCGTCTTGGAAGATAAATGACTCTGAAACCTATTACTAACGCAGAACCATTTGAGAAATGGGCTATATATTTTGTGGGTCCTATTTTACTAGCTGCGCGTAGAACTAGATCACGCTACATTATCACTTGCACAGACTATCTGACAAGGTGGGCAGAAGCAACACCTACCAAGGACTGTACAACAACTACAACAACTCGGTTTCTATGCGAACATATTATTACAAGGTATGGATGTCCTTTGAGTTTGACTAGTGATAAGGGCATACATTTTCTTAATGAGATAATTATAATTCTATTAGATGAGTTCATGATTGCACATCATAAGACTACACCCTATCATCCTAAGGCAAATGGAACTTCTAAGGCTTTCAACAAAATTTTGAGCCATACATTGACAAAAATTTGTGATGTTGGAAGAAAGGATTGAGATGATAAAGTATCTGCAGTACTTTGGGTATATTGAACAACATATAAAAGGTTAAACAAAGCCACACCATTTCAATTAGTATTTGGTGCAGAAGCCATTCTTCCTATGGAATTTATGTTACCTTCTTTGTGTATTGCGCGCGTTGGAGGTCTAGCTGAGGAACAAGCTTTAGAATAATTTGGCCGGATGAGCGACAAGCCATAACATGTTGGAGTCAGAAGCAAGAAAATGATAGGTAGAAAGCATGGCATGACAAAGACATAAGGTATAAGAAGTTAAAAATTGAACAAATGGTACTTTTCTATGACTCTAAGTTCTTGTGCCATCCAGGAAAACTTAATGTACATTGGTTTGGGCTGTATGTTATCACTTACATCCTTGAAATAGGTGCTTTCCAGTTAGAAGCACTTGATGGAACACAGCTACCCGGTTACTTCAACGGGAGTAGGCTGAAGCTTTACTATAAATAAGTCTTCTTGGTGTTTGTAATAAGGCAGTATTGCCATTTACACTAGGTTTTCAATTATTTTTTTCCTTAATTTATTTCCTTCTTTTTCACTATGTTTTTTCAATTTAGTTGGCGTGTTGTTAAATAAGTGATCTTGTGCGCATGAAGCTAATTACTACATGAATCATGTTTATGTACAAAGGACTTCACATATTTTTAGTGTGGGGTGGTTGTCAATATCCAGGTACAAGATTGTGGGAATTGAAAGGTGAAAAGAATAAGCTACTGCAGGTGCTTTTCAAGTCAAAGGATTGCTTCTAAAAAGTGACCAAAGATGAAGATGAATGAAGGAACAATATAATGCGAGGTAAGAAGAGGCCATAGCAACTACTAGTAAAAGGTGAAGTGACAAGGTACTCGGGTGTAAGGAAGCACACTGAAGATAAGTCTATGACCATAGGGTGGGAAGGTACACTAGAAGGTTATAGCTGAGGCATGCGGATTTAGCGTGCAGAAAGGATGGAATTGGTCAATTAATAAGAGGATATTTGGTAGGTGAAGGAGCAATGAATGCATCAAAAATTTGAAAATCTATATAAGGATGGGATGCGAGTTCATTTTTACTGTTGTGATTAAGAGTATTTGAAAAGGAGCTAAGTGTAAAGAGCTAAGTGATTATATTAAGGTGCGAGAGGTGTGTAACCAATCGTGACGAAGAGATCTGTGCGTAGAAAGAGCTTGTGTCCCTGGTGGTGAAGGGTTTGAGTGAAGCAAGGTGATAGAGAGGAGCTAGGGCACGTGATTTCACTTAGAGCACACTGAATCAAGCTAGGGTTTGCTTCACACATTATAGAATTCAAGAGGCAAGGATCTACAAAGGATTGCAAGGTAGAAATGGAACCCAAGAAAGTAGTTGTAGCAGGAGTGAATGGAAAGAAGAAGGTGGTAGTAGAAGAAGAAGAGATGGCTCCTGAAAGTAATTTTTCTGAGATGTAATATCCAGAGGGGGTTATCGTCAACCAGGAGTGGGATTATCACATAAGGACAAGTAAGGTGAGTGAGTACAATCACCGTACCATATAGAATAAGAATGAGCTTGATGCGTTGTTGAACACAAAGATAAATAAATGCATGGCAGAACACATGCCTGTGTATGAAGATGCTAGTGGGAAGCTCTTGTAGAAGATAGGAGTTTACCAGCTATATGATCTCCCTTACTTCAGGAAATATGAGCCCTTATACCAATGGCTCATGAGCAGAGTGCACAAATATTTTTTCTACTTTGCAAGTCACATAGTCAGAATTTTAGCTACGCTCATCTCCACGGTAACAGGTTTCTAAGGCACATGAGATGATTTACGAGATGATCTAACAAACAAGACCACAATATTGGAGACTAGAAAGGGGTTGGGGTACACAAAGGGTCCACATGATATGTACATTGATAAGCTAAAGAAGTATCCAGTTGTGCAAGTAGTCGCACATCTTGTTACAAAGCTAAATGACCAGGAAAGGTGGTCATAAGTGAACACTATGTGGCTGCACATTACCAAAAAGATGTCTGAAGGGGTATTTTAAAAAATTTCATGTTATATTGTAGAGACAATCATTGAGGAAGCATCCACAGTAAGAAAGATCAGCTTTGGAGCTGTTCTGTTATCACTGGTGTTCATGGACATCAGAGAACTTGATGGATCGAAGGAGAAGATATGGGAGTATCCAATGGAACACAAGTCACCTACAGAATGCTTCAAGAAGTACTTGTGTGAGGGATCCATGACAGAGTAGGTCAATCAAAGGGCTGAGAAGTAGTATGATAGGCTCCATATAACTTTTGAGGAAGAATGGCGAATCCCCAAAGACTTACCTTCGGTGGTTGGAAAGGCGGTCCAGTTTGCTATATACCAAAATTTATGTATAGAGTGGTTCATCATGAAGGATGGAGCATGGAGCCCTTGGTGTAATTTTCCATATGCCTTCATAGCAAGTTACTTCCACGCGTCAGTACACAGGTTCACAAATGCACGACGACTGACATTCAATGTGAATAAGGTAGATTACGACTACCACACACTAAGGAATAAATATGTGTATCCAGGGTGGGGTGCATATGTTGAAAGAATCATTTCAGATGTATTGAGCATTAAAACAATAATTTTGGTTGTGGGAGATATTAGAGCAGCACTGGTGTACCTCTAACCAAAGCTAAAGATGGAGAATAACAAGTATGTGGAAGATGAGTTAGCACTTCCAACACCACCAAAGGGTAAGCACACAATGGAGAACATCCCAGTGCCTAAGCCCATAGAGCCAATTGAAGTAGAGGATGAGGAGGATGAGCATTAGGATAGTGTTGGTTTGGAGCATAGAGATAGAAGACATCCTACGAACAAGGATGAAGTTGAGCATGCCACTACACCACCTCAACCACAAGAGGGGGATGATAAGGACTTAAAATGCAGTCTAAAGAAAGCACATATTTAAGAGGGTGTTCAGGAGAACAAGGACCCAAGGTGTTACTCCACAAAAAATGCACAGATTACCCAGACTCTCTCCATAGAAGGAGGTAACCATGCAAAGAAGGAGGAAACTGAAGTTGAATGAGGAGGCGGAAGTTGCAGAGGAAAGCGCGCCTGATTCTCCTACACTTCTAGAGAACATAGAAGAGTAAAAGAATGAGGAATTGAAGGAAAGAGAAGAGGGGGAAAAGGGAACAGAGGAGACAACTACAGAGACTTCTCAAGACATGGAGACACAAGTCCCAAATTTGGAAGCTAAAGTTCCTAAGCAGCAACGGTTTAGAAGAACAAGTGGAGAGCATATTCCACCAGCTATGGGTTATGCAGAGGACACACGTAAAATTTTCTGCGCCCATTTCCAGAGCATGCTGACACAAAAAGACTTATATGGCTGGGAATTAATGGATGAAGATATGGCCACAGTGTGCACGGGGAAGTAGTTTTCATGGTCCATACACAAACACATGGATGAGCCATATTTTGATGTGTGTGAGGTGTCATGTGTATCAAGGAGGTTGAAGAAAACACCTCAGGCCATACACATGACAATAAATCCTACGGTCATGTCATATGAATAGGTGAGTAATGCATTGGTAAAATTCTCAACAGAGGTGGTAAGGTGGAATATGGACAAGGCTGCCACAATTAGGGTGCTTAGGGAAGAGATTAAAACTAAGGATGGAGAAATAGCGCGCCTAGCACAAGAGAGGGACTTAACATAGAAGAAGAACATTGTATTTATCAGCATCGTAGAGGAAATTGGTGACAATGTCATAAGAGCTGGCCACACTTGGAGCCAAAAGTACCACAAACATTTCCCTCAACAATACATTATGTAGGAAAGTTGGTGGACATAGTACTTGAAGATGAGCCTCTGCACATGCCAGCGCCAAAGGAGCTAGAACAATAGGAAAAATGGGATAAGGCTTTAGTAGTGCAGAAGATTACATCCTATGAAGGACTATTGTGAGTGCTACAAGAAGAATTGAAGCAAGCAGACCAAGCCTTGAACATGTGCACAGCTCCAGAAGTGCTCATCAACATAAAAATGATGGAAGAGCACAATGAAGTCCAAAAAATGATGAAGGATGAAACATTAGGCCACGCAGAAAGATTATTAATGGTTAAACAGAAGCACGATGCCCTGACAGCAGCACAAGAACCACACAAGACTCAGCTGGAAGAGCTTGAGAAGCTCATTGCATAGAATATGGATTTACTAGAGGGAAGGATGACTGCAATGTCCAACATTGTATTGGTTTTGTAAAATGAAAAAGGGGAGATTGAGAGTGATGAATTGGAGTCTATTGCTATGGACATCCCAGAAAAAGTAGAGGAAGCACTCACTAAGTGGCAAACCTTGGAGGCTGAAATAAAAAATGAGTATCCTGAATTAGTTGTTCAGACTAAAGAAGAGACTGTAGGGTAAAACATTCTTTCATATAATCTTTTATTCCATTCTTCTATTCTTTACTTCAGTTGTTGGAGATAACCATTGTCAGGGTGATAATGAAATTAGTGTGGGTTAATGTTGATCAAAGAACAATTGATAGGGAAAGCACATAAGAAGTCCACATGAGAAAACAAGTCATATTCAAAGGTGCAAATGGATAGGGAGAACTCGTGCATGGAATAGAAGTTCAGTTTTCGAGACTTAGCCGTTTTGCTCCTTAATGTCTATTTTTAGAGATGGCGTGTAGAGTACACAAAAAAGGCAGATACGTGTGCACCATGCATTGGCTATTTTGGAGGATTGGATACAAATTACTTTACATGGATACATGCTAGAAATAGATCTGCTACTGTCAGTTAGCTAGTAGTAGTCTATTGTTAGCACACTTGCAAGTATGGCTAGTTTTGTAAAGGCATGTGGCTAAGAATAGCATGCAACCTATTTTTGGAATGGATAAGCGGTGAAGGGAAAGTCCCCACCCTTATATATATGTAGTAAACTATGTAATAGAGAGGGATGAGATCGTGCCTTAGAGAGACACACAAGGATCGAGACATATAGAGCTATGCTACTACGCGCATACCACCGATATTGTAATGAAGCTTCTATAAACTAATGCATTGAATATAATGGAGGATATTGGATGAATCTAAATGTTAGTTCTATGGGTATCTGAATCTAATATACTTTTGATCTCATCATGGTTAGTACTTAGTTCTATTTTTCCTTGGATATAGATCTGGTATGCTCTATAGAATGATGTGTTAGTAATGGAACTATATATGTTAAGTCTTCATCATGCTAACATCCTACAACAACAACCCTAAAGAGGGACCTGGTACCTTGCGCGCTTTGGGTGAGTGCTCAATTTAGGATGAGTGATGTTCCAGCACGTCTTGGGTTTTATAGGATTTGTACCACTGAATTCTAGGTTGCATCAGATGTTGTGAAAATACAAAATGGTACGGTAAAATCAAGTTGTCAAAGAAAAAACCAACTAAAAATGACAGGTAAAATTTCGAGTTTAAATAGGGAAACCTAGAATTAATGCTCAGAAGCCGACATGTGTGGGGGTAGTTGGAAATTAATTTATTTGTGGAAGCTCCAAAATCACAACCCCTGAAACTCTAAATGGTTAAATCGACCATTACAATGTGAAACCCGAAGTCCAAAACTTTGAAAGGTCGATATTCTAAAATTTTGAAACTTCAGAGTTTTGGAATTCAGAACTTTGGGAACAAAAATATCCATAAAGGTAATGCGAGACTCTGAAACCCAAAATTCTAAAGTTTTGAAATTTCAAAACTTTGGAGTTTCAAAGTTCAGAGACTAGTAGTGAAAAATAACGAAAATGAAAAGGAGAACTCCGAAACCTGAAAGTCTGAAGTTCCGAAATTTTGGAACTTTGGGTTTTCAGATTTCAGAACTTTAAAAAAAAATATTGTTTTGTAATCGATAGAAAACTTTGAAATAAGAAGACCTCCGAAGTCTGAAAAATTGGACTTCAGAGTTTAGAAACTTCAAAATTTTGAAAACACCTTCAAGTAAGGAAACTCTAGTGAAGTTTCAAGGCATTTGTCAATTTTTTTGAAAACACCTTCCTTTAGAGGTAATTTTTGAAAGGTTAACACACAATACGGCCAAGATGGACCTAAAGCAACCAACAAGCTAAGGTGTCTCCATTAAAACTTGCAATAACAACAGGCTCCATACAAAAATTATGGTCAAAATAAGATATGTCGAGGTATACAATCCAAGAAATTTAAGTGGCTAGATAATGTCTAAACTCTAACTCGACCACTAAATCATTCAATTCATGTGAAGGTAGGTGCGATATTTTTTAGTATTTAATTTATTTATCAGGTTTAAAGACAATTTTCTCATATATTTGGTTCAAGTGCATCAAGCGCTAAGGTGGGTAGTTAATTTTTCTAAGAAATAAGAGTTAAGGAGGTTGAGGGTTTGACACACCCCCCCTCTAAATTTTGGATAATTTTTTAGCAAGCCTTTATAAATAGAGTGGCCACCAAAATTTCAAACCATGTTAAAGCCATTAGCTGTAACTAGCCAAATTTGGAGGAAAAAACCCTAATTTAGGGTAAACAAAAATTCCATTTTTACTTGGAAAATCCAAATAATACCACTTTTGTAGAGGGAAAGTTATTATAAATTTTATTTTTCATACTTTTGTGGGGATTTGTATTTAGTGATCCATATAGTGCTTTGGAGGACATAAGGGCTCAAAAACAAAAAAAATTGACTTTCATAAATTGTTTTCCACAAATAGGGTGTATAATGGGCCAAAAATGTGTCTCAATGGATTTTACTCTTAATTATTCCTTTTTAAAAGGGTATCAAGGCAAATAATAGGAGACATACATGAATCGACACATAATGGGTTGATTTAAAGGGCCTATGGAGAACACTAAGGTCCCATATTCGTAAGGAAGTAATCCCTACACTAGGTCAACCTAGGGTTTCCAAGGTCCACAGTCAAGTTAGAAGAGAGTACCCTTCTAGGATATTGTTAAATAGGGGAGATATATAGAACGATGGGGGATAAGTCAAGCATGCACAATCTATAATACTACAATATAATTCAAATAAAGAGAAGGAAAGCTAACGAGTTGATCATATAAGAGCAATATGCTAACTAACACTAATTTTCATACAATGCTAAGCTAACATATAGAAATGAGGAAGGGAAATGTACTAATCTATTCAAAATAACAAAGAGAGTTAGAGCACTTGACTATGGGGTGGTCATTGATGCATCTATCTCTCTAGAGAAGCAACACACTGAGTGAGAATTACTATTTGGGTGGAGAAAGGGAACACCGTTCCTATCCTAGACTCACTATAGATGACCCATTAGTGAAAATAATCCAAAAAAGAAGAGTGTCCAATCCAATCCAAGTCAAGTGTAATATGAACCAAGGGAAAAGTGAGAAAATGCAAAGTTGGCACAAGAGAGTATATGGAATAGCTAGTTCCTATGATTCTTGCTTCCTTTCTTCTTAATGGTTGGGTGTGGCGGCCATATATATATATATATATATATATTTATATATATATATATATATATATATATATGATTTCATCACCTATGGATGAAAGTTTCAACTAGGTAAAAACCTAACATCAACACCATCGTCCACTGGCAATGGTGTCAGCCAAGGAAATCTAAATTTCATGTAAAGTGAAAAAGAGGTGTCGTGGATCAAGTAGATGGATGAATAAGGTGCTAAATGGTGAAATACAAGCAAGACCTGTCAGAAGTGTAATGTATATATGACATAAAAGAACCAATAAGGATAAAGGAAACTAAGGCAAGGACCATATCGTGATACTCTTTGTGTGTACTTTATCTAACCCATAATGACTATGTGAATAGTCATACCCTATTCCTAAAAGGTCCCTTAAGGCACCTGCTCAAGAAATAGATGCATCAGTAACCCTTACCTTCATTGAGAAATTGTTAGTAATAGGTATGAAAGATGAAAAGTAAAAATTTAAGTGTATACATATGCCCCAAGTATTGATCACCACATGTCACAATAGCGAAACATGGGGTGGTCACCGGAAAGAAACATTCCATAACACCAAAAATTAAATTAGATACTAAAAGTAAGAAAGGACTAGCTGAAATGAAATATAACCACCAATCTATACTTGATAGTGTCACTCATCCTGCTAGTGTCACTAGAGGATCATAAATAAAATAAGACATAAATCACATAGCAAGGGGCCCATGGGATGGATGTCATGCCAGAATGTTGATATTTTTTTATGTCGTAATGTCATAGTGTCATAGCCAAGTAGTGGGTAGCAACACAGAAAAGAGAAAAATATGGTAGAAGCTACAAAGATAAATTGTCATAATCCCGAAGGTGTAAATAAATAGAAGATAGATGATTATCCCAAAAGGAGGATAGTAATGAGGAAAAGTGTAAAAAACCATAAGGTAGATTGTATTGAAATTACTTGTATAATTCAGATTATGAGCAGTAATTGAACACCAAAGAACACAATATTATAGATAGATGATCTCAATATGTAATTAAAATATATTTTCCACTTCGAGGGGGCAACCTCAAAACCATATAATAAGACTCAAATGCTCGAATGATGATCAAATCCTACTTGCAATCCCCTATATATACTATTTATATGTTATGACCATCACCAAGGTCTACCTACTAAACAAAATAAAATGATATGGTAAGCCACAAGTCAACTACTCATATCCTAACACAAGCAATAGGTTAAGGCCATAGCATGTCATTCCCCATCAAACCAACATTGTCCTCAACATTGAATAATCCTGGATGTTGCTGCAAAAAACATTTATCCTCCCAGGTCACATCCCCTATGCTGAGATTCTTCCACTTGATCATATATTCCTTAATGTCTCTAGTTTTGAGCCTCTTAGTATGTGTTTGTAGAATTTTCTCTGGCTCCAAAATGATTCTTCCTTCCTCATCAAGTTTTGGTAGCTCTGTTTGGGCTAAAAAAATTTGTCTAATAACCTTCTTCAAGAAGGAAACATGGAATACTGGGTGTATGTGTGAAGATTGAGGGAACTCTAGTTTATAAGCAACACTTCCAATTTTATGTAGAACTGCATAAGGACCATAATATTTAGGAGAAATTTATTTGTCTTTTTTCTGTTGATTCAGGGACATCTTTTTGTAAGGCTGCAGACATACAAAAAACCAGTCACCAATTTCAAAATATCTTTCACTACGGTGTTCATCTGCTTGTTGTTTCATCATGTTTTATGCCAATGCCAAATTCTCCTTCAGACTAGCCAAAACCTATTGTTGATGTTAAATGTGTTCCTCAACATCTTTGACCTTAGTTTACACCCTCAAGGAAGAAGTGATAGATGGTGGATGGTAACCATATAATGCTAAAAATGGGGTCATTTGAGAAGAGGTATGAACAGATGTGTTATACCACCATTCTGTAAGTGGTAGCCATTTAACCCAACATTCTTGCTTATCAGATACAAAAAAACGTAGATACACCTTTAAACATTTGTTATCCACTTCCGTTTCCCAATTAGTTTGAGGATGGTAAGATGAATTGCGAGCTAGCTGAGTACTTAAACACGCAAATAAATTTTTCCAAAAATTACTTATGAAAATAGGATCACGGTCACTTACAATTATCTTTGGGTTTACATGTAACTTTTGAAATGTCTCTAAAAAAATAGTTATGACTGTACTGGTTGCAAATGGGTGTGACAAGGCAAAAAAATGGGCATATTTTGTGAGCCTATCCACAATCACCAAAATAACATTCTTACCCTCTAGAGAAGGCAATCCTGTGATGAAATCCATGGAGAACTCCTCCCATCTCTAGCTAGGAATTGGTAATGGTTGCAATATACCTAGTGTCTTATTGGTTTCACTTTTGTTCTATTGGCACAACAAACACTTTGATACAAAAATTTTTACATCACCGTTGAGTCCTTCCCAAAATAATTATCTTTTTATTCTATGATATGTCTTCAACAACCCAGAGTGTCCTCCAACATGTGATGCATATAGCTCTACAAGAATATTATGCTTCAACTCAGAATATTTACACAAGTATAACCTGTCCTTGTACCTTAGGGCATTACCTTTCCACTCAAATTTCTTAGATGCTATAGATCCTTGATCGATATTCTGTATTAGAGATTGTATAACCTTGTCCTGATCCCATTCCAATCTTGCTTCATCTACCCAATCAGCCTTCAACATGGACACTGCACATAGTAATGTGTCTGCAGATGTATCCTTTCTAGACAGCGCATTGGAAACTACATTTTCTTTTCCCTTTTTGTATATTATTTCAAAATCATAACCCAACATTTTTTTACCCACCTTTTTTGTTCCTTAGATGATAACCTTTGCTCAAAAAAGTACTTGAGACTATCATGATCAGTTGTCACTTTGAAGTGTATACCCATTAGATAGGGCCTTTATTGCTTGACCGCATGAAGAATAGCCATCATAGACAGGTTTAAGCATATATTTTCCTTTGAATTGGTGACTCTCAAATGTAATTGGTCTTCTTTCATGCATTATAACTTCTCCCAATCCCGATCTTGAAGCGTCACACTCAACAATGAAGGTATTTGAGAAGTTGGGAGTAGAAAAAATTGTGGTGGTGCACATGGCTTCCTTTAACTGATCAAAGGATTTAGTGGCTATGTTTATCTAATTGAAGGCATCCTTCTTTAGCAATGCATTGAGTGGAGATGTAATTTTACCGTATCCCCTCAAAAAAAAATTGTAGTACCTTGTTAGTCCTAGGAACACTTGAAGATTTTTTAGAGTTTTGGGCCTTGGCCATTCCGCCATAGCTTTGATATTCTGAGGATCAACTTTGACACCTTCATGGGATACAATGTGACCCAAGTACTCTACCTCGTTTACACAGAAAAAACATTTGGATGGATTTTCATAGAACTTATGTTTCTCGAAAACTTCCAACACTTTATCTACATGTTGCAAGTGTTCTTCCCATGTCTTACTATAAATCAATGTCATCAAAGAAAAATAATACAAATTTCCTTCAAAATTTCCTAAAAACAGTGTTCATCAAGCTTTGAAATGTTGAGGGAGCATTTGTAAGACCAAAGGAAATTACCAAAAAATCATAATGGCCCTTATGAGTCCTGAAAGCCCTTTTATGAACATCTTCCTCTCTTATTCTAATTTGATGGTACCCCGAACGAAGATCTAATTTTGTGAAATAAATAGTACCATGCAATTCATCAAGTAAATCATCAATTACTAGAATAGGAAACTTATCTTTGATGGTGTACTTGTTGAGTTCTCGGTAATCTGGAAGCATCCTCCATGTTTCATCCTTCTTACGTACCATGACCACTGGTGAAGAATACGTGCTATGGCTATGCCTGATGATACCTTCCTTCAACATTTCTTACACCATTTTCTTGATCTCACTTTTCTAGGAATAGGAAAAAACACAAATAATATACTACCAATAATTTTTTGATAGATTTCTGAAAATTTAAAGAACATGGAAAACTTCCACAAATTGCAGCCTAAGGAGCGATTTTATGAAAAACCCTAAATTTATAATAAAATTTGCAAAATAAAGAAAAATAGTATGAAATATTTAGGGAATCTTACTTGGAATAATTCTCAAGTATGGTAAACAAATATCCAAAAAAATCACTCTGGTTTGCAAGATATAGCGAAAACAAAACATTAGGGTTTTTTCCTTAATTTTGGCCTGAATCGCAGCTCTGATACCACTTGTAATGAAATTACTTGTATAATTCAGATTAAGATAAGAAAATTAACACCAAAGAACACAATTTTATAGATAGATGATCTCAATATGCAATTAAAATAGCTTCTCCACTTCGATGGGGAAACCTCCAAACCATATATTAAGACTCAAATGATAGAATGATGATCAAATCCTACTTACAGTCCCCTATTTATACTATTCATATGTTATGACCATCACCAAGGTTGACCTACTCAGCATGAGACAGTATAAATGACATAATAAAATGATATGGTAAGTCACAAGTCAGGTACTCATATCCTAACACAATCAATAGGTTAAGGGCATAACATATATTGTACAAGATTAAGGTTTTCAGATAGAAACATAAATCCAAGTAGATTCATGAGCCTAAGCGAGGATGTTCATAATACCGTCGTGATCTAATGGGAAAGATCGGGGTGTAGAAGGCCAAAATGTTGATAGTGTTGTCAATGTTAAAGAGAAGGTTGATGAAGTAGTTAATTTGAGAGGAAAGGAAGAGATATGGTAGCTGAGTTCCAAAACTCCCGAGTCCCTTTATGCATGAAACATTTTGAGTAATTGAGAATTTGTTGGTTCTTTGAAGATGTGGCCTTCTGTCATTTGAAGATGATTTGTGGTAGGACCTATGATATATTAGATGTGTAGTGTAAATGTTGGTTTTCTTATCACTTTTTTGTTTTCCACATGTTTGTATGTGATGATACAAATGGTACTTAGGAATAATGATAATTTCATTAGATAGGTAAAACTGGTAGGCATGAAATGAGTAGGATAACCCATCCCATGCAATGTGAATAAGAAAAGGGGTGGAAAAAGTCCAATACATCAAATGTTAGGACATAAAGGAAATGTTGGGTAAATAAATCCAAGAAAGGTCAAGGCCTAAGTGAGGATGTGCATAATACCGTGGTGATCCAATAGGAAATACTAGGGCATACAGTGCCAAAATAGGAAGAATCAAGACCACATAACTCCAACAGTAGGAGGTGCTAAGTCAAAAAGGAGAATAGATCCAAGTAGGGCCATAATCCTAAGTGAGGATTCTCATCGAGACCACAACACTCCAATGTTAGGAGGTGCTAAGTTGAAAAGGAAAATAGATCCAAGTAGGGCCATAATCCTAGATGAGGATACTCATCAAGACCATGAAACTCTAACGGTAGGAGGTTCCAAGGTTAAAAGGAAAATAGATCCAAGTAGTGCCATACGCATTGACAAGGATTCTCATCGAGACCGCAAAACACTAATGGTAGGAAGTGCCATGGTGAAAAGGAGAATAGATCCAAGAAATTCCATAATCCTAGATGTGGATGTTCATCGAGACTGCAACACTCCAATGGTAGGAGGTGCCAAGGTAAAAAGGAGAATAGATCCAAATAGGGTCATTAGTCTATATGAGGATATTCATCGAGATATAAGGAAATGTGTGAAAACCCAAGTGGGGGCCGAGAGCCCAAGAGAAGGTTAGAGCTCAAGCCAAAGAAGAAAAAAGTATATAGTCAAGGTATTACAGATAGCTAACTATAAGGGGTAAACAATCGTAGGGTTTTTGGTGATGATTTTATCGACTTGATGTAAGATGTGACTTCTAGCTCCATATATGAGGTCCTCCATGTAATGTTTTTTTTTATTGAGGGAAAATAGTTTTGAAGGGACTATACCCTATATACAAAAGGGCTCAAAAGCTAGATAGCAAAGATGAGAGAAGCAACCCAGAGAAGGGAAAAATAGCCAACCAAGGAAGGCTCAATAGCCAAATATTACAATAAAGGTGAAAAAAGGATCTAAACGTAAAAAGATCCAGAAAAAAGAAGGCAAGATCAAAAAGGAACCAAAAGAGAAATAGCATAAGGAGCCCCACCACAAAACAACTCCAGAACCACCCAATGACAGCCACATCGCAGCCAAAAAGCAGCATCACAACAGCCCTTTACTTGATGGCTCTATCAATTTTGGTCTTGATAGCCTACAGTGACATGACGAAGGCAATGGCAGTGGCCTGAGAGGAGTCTTGTAAATCAGCTTGGGAAATTGCAATGTCCCTTTTCTCTATATGTCCTCATTGATCCCACTTAAACTGCAAACACTGTGGACATGTTGCTCAATGAAATTATAGATGCTTTTGAGGGAAGACAATATGCAATCATTTCGGCTTTTAGCATTCCCCAATCTGCCATCTAGGGACTGTAGTTTCTTGAAGACTTCACCAATAACCCCCTCTTCCTCCTCACTTTGAAGGATCCTTTTACCCTTCGCTCTTTCCATGTTTTTTATAGCCCCTTTGAGCTCTTCTAGCTCCTTTTCTAATCTGCCCACCCTATCTAGTAATTCCTCCTCTTTGGGCTCCTCCACTGGCCTGCTGATATGCAGGAGGTTTTCAGCTAGTTCTAAGTCCTTGTGGCTCCTTAGGACTCATTGGGAAGTAGGGATTTTGGCTTTGAGGCTCTTTCTTTTCTTGCTGGAGACCGCATCTTCATTCTTTCTTTTTAGTAGGGGGAGTGGGAGCAGTGTGGGCAGGTGGAGGTATGGAAGAGGGAGGTGGAATAGGATTCACGGGAGGGCAGTTGGAGAAATGGTGGTGAATCAAGAGGATAAGGCCCTAGTGCAAAGGGACAGCCCTAGAGTGGCTTTGAACTTCCCTTATAGATTTCTCCAGAGAGTTAATCAGATAATGAGGAAAGCTGATAATGTTATTTCTATGAAAATGATTCAGAAAAATCAGATGTTTTTGAGGTATAGTCACATATCTTCCTTCAAGGGTAATATACCTTACCACCATTTTGGCTAGTTCAGCAAATGGTTCAGGGATCGACTCCACCTTGAGGCCAGCAGTCACGAACTCAAGATTCTCTCCCTCTTCCAGAAATTTCTTGGTTTCCACCTCCCTGTCTACCTTCTTATTGAAGAATTTTGTGCCTTCCAGGCTAAGGCCCGTGATCTGAGCTATGAGCTCTTCCGTGATTTCCATTTTTATGTTACTATATTTGACTATTCTGTTCTTCCAACCCCAGGTGAATTTGAAAGAGAATGTTGTGTTATAAAAAATTTATGATTTACTTCAAATCTCATGGAAAATATGGTACCATCGATCCAATCCTCCAGTCAGGTGATAATTTCATGTTGAATATCATTCATAGTGGAACAAGGATTAAGGTGAGGTAGCTACCCATAAGTAGGTTACAGTCTAGTTTGTCAAGGATAAGTATTTGGTTCCTAGGAGAGTCGGATTTACATGTATGGGAATAGCCAAGAGTCTTAACGCAGTATAATGAGGTGACACATGTGTCATATCCTTCATCGATGAGAGAAAGTTTGACCGTAGTGTGGCCAATCTGAAATGAGATGAAAAGAGGTGGATCATATACACGAAGAAAGATCTCATTAGGGATCATGGATGCTAAAGGGAATTAGATGTAAAAGTGAGCATCTGTAGAAAGTTTAGTATGAATAGAGAGTTCCTTCACACTGACAGAGTATGGTTTCCTCTTATCCATGCAATGGGGGAATCTACCTCAAAATGGGAGGAAAGGGGGTGTTCATGTCAAATAACATTGTAACAAGACACTCACAGTGGCAAGGAAATCTACACATGAGTTCCAGAAAAGGGACTTAGATAGGGAGCCATAAAATTTATTCAAGAGGATCCCATTCATTATGACTGAGGTGTGCAATAGATAGTTATGGGAGTCCTCATAAATAGATCCAGAAGAAGCAGGTATGATCAAATAAAATTCTGAAATTGTTTTTTGTTCAGATTCTACGCCATTAGCCCTGCAAGTTGGATTTTGACAGGAGATGATATAATTTTTAGAAGAAGTGGAAGTTTTGTATGTCATAGGCCCTATAGGATATTTTCCTTAAGGGTTGACGGCATTAGGTAAAGGGAGATTTCTATCTTGGGAGGCTTGATTTTGAGGTACATAATGGTACAGAGGGGTTTTTAGGAATTATTTTTTGATAGGGGGTTAGTGATGGGCACCCCATTAGGCCCATTTTGTAAAGAAGGGGGTGTGGTGCCCCAAGATCATGTCGTAGGGTTATTGAATACTTGAGGCATGTCAGATTGCATTTGAGATGCTAATTGTAACATTTGATTTTGAATTTGAATCATGTTAGTTACGGCAAAAACTTGGGATAAGGCCATCTGATCTAGGAGTTTGACTGTCACCATATTAGGATCCATAGAATAAGAATGGCCTTCAGAAGTGGGTGTTTGTTCATGATTTGCATGTTCATTAGTGGGATTTTTAAGAGGTTCACCTTGATCAGTCTTGTCAGGGGGATCCTAATCATGATGGGGTACTCACTGGTTAGGACGAGGCATGGTCATTTCGATGACATTGGTGTATATCTTTCAAAAACCTCCACCCTTGTAAGGAGTAAAGTAATCATTGTTGTTTATATTTTAATAATGGATCTAGGATATATTTTCTCAACCCTAACAACATTACATTATATTGAATGACCTTGCTTTGATTGCTCAAAGGGACATGGTTGGGACAGCAGAGTCTCACGGGTAATATTTGGGTGACTAGGAAGGTTAGTGCTCATATGATGAGAACTAAAAAATTGAGGAGAATGAAGAGGAGATGTAGGCATAAAGTAATTTCCCATGGATAAATTCAAAGGGTTAAATTGTGCCAAAAATATCCTCAAAGGTGATATTTTTGTAATTTGGGAGCTAAAAATAGGGTTTTGGAAATTTGTGTTCCAAACAAAATCGGTAATGTCAAATGTTTGCATAAGGTTTGATGGTGTTAGAAGAAAGGCTCACAAGAACAGAAAGGGTCATTCATTCCATAAATCTTGCATAGGGGCTGATGACATATGGAAATAAATGTGCTAGAATAAACATGATCTTACCTGGGTGATGGTGTCTGTGTAAAGTAGTTTTTGAGATTTTTCTAATTTTTGATGGTTTGGAATAAAATCAAGTTTAGAGATATATTATTTTAATGAGTTTTTCTCAATCAGGAGGCCTATAGGATTCACATCAAGTTCACTAGAAATGTATGGTGGGCCAAAAATGTGTCTCAATGGCTTGCACTCCTAATTCTTCCATTTGACAAGGGTATTGAGGAAATAAATAGGAGACACACATGACATGCACATAATAGGTTGATTTAAAGGGGTTATAGAGAGCACTAAGGTCACATATCCTGAGGGTAGTAATCCCTACACTAGGTCAACCTAGGTTTTCCAAGGCCCACAGTCAAGATAGAAGAGATTGCCCTTATAGGATATCGGTAAATGGGGGAGAAATATAGATCAACGGGGGATATGTAAAGCATACACAATATATAATACTACAATATAACTGAAATGAAGAGAATGAAAGCTAACAAGCTTCTCATATAAGATAAATATGCTAAATAACACTGATGTTCATACAATGATAAGCTAACATAGAGAAATGGGGAAGGGAAATGAAATAATCTATGTAAAATGAAAAAGAGATTTATAGAACTTTCCTGTGGGTGTTTATTGATGCATCTATCTCTCTAAAGAAGCATCACACTGAGAAAGAATCACTATTTTGTGGAGAAGGGGAAATCCGTTCTTGTCCTAGACTCACTATGGATGACCTAGTAGTGAAAGAAATCCAAACAAGAAGAGTGTCCAAACAAATCCAGGTCAAGTGCAAGATGAACCAAGGTAAAAATGATCAAATGAAAATTTGGTGCAAGAGAGAAAAGAGAATGGCTAGTTCTTGTGATTATGGACTCCTTCCTTCTTAATGTCTAGGTGTGGTGAATATGTATATATATATGATTCCATCACCCGCAGATGATGGTGTCAGCCAGGGAAAAACCTAACATTGACACCATCATCCATGAGCGATGGTTTCGATCAAGGAAATATAAATGTCATGTAAATTGAAAAAGAGGTTTCATAGATCAATAATATGGATGAAAAATGTTCCAAACAATGAAATGCAAACAAGGTGTCGAAAGTGTAATGTGTATGTGACATAAAAGAACTGATTAGGAAAAAAGAAACTAAGTCAAGGACCACATAGAGATAATCTCTCTATGTGTTGTCTGTAACCCTTAATGACTATGTGAACAGTCATACCCCATTCCTGGCAGGCCCCATAAGGCACCCACTCAAGAAATAGATGCATCAGTGACCCTTACCTATACTAAGAAATTGTTAGTATAAGTATGAATGATGAAAAGTGAAAAAATAGGTGTATACAGGGGGATACATTATTTTTTTAGTGTATTGTAATTATTTGAATTGTACTAATGTGTCATTTAGTTTTGAAACTTGTAATCTCCCACAATGGCCAGCAATACTCCCAAAACGTTTCTTCCTATCTCGCAGCTACTTCATGGTGACAATTATGTCACATGGAAGACAAAAATTTACACACAAATAGAATTTGAGGAAAATTGGTCTATTATAGATGGATCTATAACTAGATCAGAAACATATGTAACACAACAATATCATTTTGAAAAATCTAATCAGAAGGCAAAATTGATCTTCATTTTTTGTGTGTCCAACGAAGTGGAACCACACATTTGTGATGCTAGAATGACCAAAGAATCATGGTATTAATTGAGTACATTATATGAGGCTAAGAATAAGAATACAATTTTGAATTTGCAAAGTCAACTACACACACTAATGTTGGAAGCAAAATGGGTTGAGAGGGGGGGTGAATCATTCCTTACAAACTTAATTTCAATTTCAAATTATTCACTTGAACCATTAATCAATTAACCATCCATTAATGTGTGCACAACATGACATAACATGCATTCAATCAACAATGAACAAGAGAAGCAACACCATAAAAAAAAAACATAAGTGGGAAACCCTCAAGGGGAAGAAAAGCCATTGAAAAATTTAGTGATATTACACACAACAAAGACTCAAGTGAATATTACACATCACAAGAGATCTCTTTAGTGAGGCACAAACCCCACAAGGAGCACTAACCCCTAAACCCTTGTTGATATGAATTATAAAAAAATACTTGCATGAATATGAATCAAGAATTTTTTTGATCAAGATATCACTAAAGATATGCTGCAACAACTCATCTGGTGGCGATCATAAGATTTAGCTCCAAACTCCTTCAAACCCTAGCTTCTCCAACTCATTCTATCTCACAATTTCTTCACTTCTCTTTACTTCAAACCATTTCACACAATATTACAATAATTATTCAACCCTCCATGTACTCTCTCATCTCTAAAATTTATCCTTCATACCTGTAAAACACTCTTACCTAGGTCACATTTTTCATACATACTCAACTAGTGCAAAATAACACCCAAAACATCACTTTTATAAGTTCTCCTTGATTCAAATTCAAGAGAGGTTGGTTTACATCCTTTTTTGAAAAATTAAACAACATATAATCCCATTTTAATCATTAAAGCATTCACATATGACCCATGTAGGTCATTCATGCCCAAAAGCATCCAACTTGTAGCAAATCTGCTCAAAACCCCATTACTAGGATGACCTAAAACCAAAAATCATAAAACCATGCTTAGTAAAGCTCTCATATGTTAGTGTAGGTTATTATTTATCCTTTTATTTATTTATTAGGATAATTCTTACACTTGTGTTAGCCCTACTTTTTTTGGGTTATCTTGATTAGGTATACTAGTTGTGTGGAGTTAACTTACTAGTTGTGTTGAGTTAGCTTGTCAGTTATGTCGAGTTAGCTTACTAGTCTTGGAGTTAACTTAACTACCAGTATCAGTTAGTGGGAGTTCTTCACCACTGATTTAGGTAGTAGTTGCACTTCCCTCCTCCTATATGTACATCTTTCTTATTGAATAATTCAATTCATTCTATTGTAATGTATTGAGCATTATGGATTATGATGGATTTCCATACATGGTATTTTAGCTCTTCTGTTTTATAAATATATTGTGGTGTGCTATTATCATCTGAGATCGCGGCTTGGAACAATATTCTTATCGTTACTTTCATCATATTCATAATACATGAGTAATATAACAAATTATCATCATTAATGGTTTCAAATTCAATTGAAACAATCAAATAAATCATTAAATGGGCCCACTAGCTCATATCCTCCACCAAATAGCTGCTTCCAGGATCCTGATTTTACCTTTAGGCCTCAATACCCCTCAAGATGAACTCAAATATGGAATTTCACCATTATATGGAAATCTCATAACCTATATAACACTTTTATGAATTCTATACATCATTAAACTTCCATATTCTCAAACCAAAACAACTTTCCTCTTCACCAAAACATGCTGCCGAGAAACGAGTTTTGCAAACTCAACTAGTTTGTACCCTTTATTTCACTTACAATACCTCCAAATTACTTAAATAGGAACAAAATTCATCCCTCTTAACTTTAAGAGTGATATCAAACATCAAATCATCCATATCATGCTTCAACCAACTTAATATTTCAACATGAGCAATTTAGTCCTGAAAACCAAGAAATCTTCTTCCTCACAAAATGACCTAGATGACCCATCAAATATCATAATCATGAGACAAAACTTATACCATTGGAAATATATCTGAATTCTCTTTCCAAAAAAAATGTAACTCCTTCCAACTCCAAGTGGAAGGCCTTTAACCAAGTTCATCTCTGCAAATGACCTGAAAATGCCCCAAAAGTGCCCTTTGACTAGTCTTCACAAATAGGGTATACTTATGATATTTTTATGAATCAACATGACTTAAAAACACCATATACATAAATAAAAACTCACATACTGAAAAAATGTCCATTTATTTTTCAAATCCTTTGGAAAACCTTGTCCCAAACTAAACTTCTTCATAAATAGACCTATTTGAGTGGGGTCCACTCATTACCACAAAAACTACCATACCTTTATGGAAACCTATAGGAGTACTATACAACATAAAATAATCATCCATACACTAGAAATCAACTCTAGGAGCTTAGAATAATTTTCTCTCCTACCACTTTTGAGCTAGGGTTTCAAGCATACAAAACGTTGTTTACGTTATTAACATTCGTTCATAAAAAAAATGATGATGAAATGACATCATTAGTTTTGTGAAACCTTCTAGAATCAATTTAGAAACATCACTGGAATCCACAAGGTCCCTTGAAAAATCTTAGAATTCAATGTGAGCATCAGAAGGTGCAATTCGAGCTAGAAATGACTTTCTTCTTGAACTTATTTCACTAAAACTGACATAGCTTGCCATTACCATTATAGAATGACTCAAAAAATTTCTCACACCTCAGGTAAAATCTTGTGCATCATATCCAATCATCATCTTATCTCAAAAATTTCTCAATATCTCCATTCACTATGAATTACGTGATTAACCTTTAGGGTTTAGCAATTTAGGTTAGGGTTAACTGAAACAACATCATAACTCATCATAAAAAAATCTCCAAAAGGTCCTTACATACTTGGTACATCATGAAACAACTACCTTAATGCATCCATGAGCTCACATGTCTCCACAACTCATCATCATGCCTCCTAGCACCTAGACTTCATCTAGATGAACAACTGAAATATGGTCTTCAACCTGTACACGTACCCTAAAGCTCATCTGAGTGCCTAAAAACTCCCCAAACATTCTCTTCATACTATCAACATGCTTCTCAAGCCACCAAGAAGATCCAACCACCATGCACCATCACCTAGGCTAGCTAGGTGACCTGATTGGGCTTGTTATGCCAAGCCATTTTCACTTAATCTCCTCAAACAACCAAGAAAACACCTAAATATCCATGTAATAATCACTGTTAGCATAATATTACTCTACTCCATCATCCTCTTTGTCATTAATTGGCTTTTACATCAATGAAAAATCCTAAATCACAACATGCCAACAACTAAAAATCAAGCCAAATGAAAAATTTGAGGATTTTTTAAGAAGAGTTGTAACATTGAGGGGATCACTCCTAGCACTGGGAGTAGATATCACAAATGATGCTCTCATTCCCATTATTTTGAGAGTAATTCATCCCTCTTACAAAATATTTATGATGATAATCAATTTGTCTGATCAAACTGCATACATGTGAAAGTAGGCTATGTTAATTACTAGAAACTAACTCCAAGTAGTTCCTATAACAAAGATAATTTAACATAAACATCATGATAAACCTAGAAAGAGAAATATAATCTAAGTGCATACAACATTAAAAAATTAAATACAAATCTATCCCTTTGATATTTGAATGTGCTTTGTGATTGTAGTTACTCATTTTTTTGAACCAATCATGGCTACGATGCGATCAAAGGAAGGATATCTCCCATAAGAGGAAAGGATATCACCAATATGAATTAATTGCCATGTATGTGTTAACACGAAATCACAGCACCCCCAAATGATTTCTATAGGTCTGCTTTTCTAAGGCAGAATCATTTGGTGTGATTGTGTAACATTAAACTTTCCTCGAGGTGTGGGACCTTGCAAAATGGGAAAGCTCTCTAGATTGAAGGTTGGTTACTTATTCCTCTGTTTAAGTGCACACATAGAAACTTGCTGAGGATCAGTTCTTAATCCTAATCTAAACTTTACCAAGGAGACATGATAGAAGGAATACATAAATTAAAACAAAGCTAAACTATGAGGTGATGCACCAAAGAAATGATGAACACTTATTTTGCTAATAGGAACAAACAAAATGCATACAATAAACAAGCATAGATAGCCAGATATGTAATGAGAGACTAGATGAAAAGAAAAAGAGAAAAGAGAGGATCTAAAATCGATCACAGATGTGTTTTATTGCTCTGTAGATTGATATAGTCCATTACAAAATAGCCAAGAGGAAGAAACGTATTACAAATTTTCGATGGAAGGCTTGAATCCCAAAAATAATTTTGCTAAGAGGAGAAGGGAGCCTGCAAAACAAAGAATTTCCAACCGTTTACAATGAACCATGCCCCCATATTTATAGATTCAGCGTAAAAGAAGAAGAGAGAGAAGCGGGAAAATTAGGTCGAATTTCAACCGCCGTTGTTAATTCCTTTGATGAAATCTCTCCCCAAATCCGTATTTTTTGCACCAATCCTTGGTTTGGAACCTTGAAGGAAGAGGAAATGGTGAAACAGATCAAATCCGATCTGGGTGTTGAGGTAAGAAGATCCTACATTAAAATCCCAAAGAATTTTCCTCCATTTTTCTTCACCTAACTTCCTCAAAATTAAAGTTTTAGACCTCCATGACATGGGTGAGGCCGAGATCTTTCCAAAATTATCATATTCGTAATATCTCAAGCCCTGAGTCAAAATATATGTCCCTTTAGAGTTTGTATCGAGTCTGTATAGGAGGGTGGGAAAACAACTTGAAAAATGGGTCCTTTTGATATGGGACACGTGACAGCCAAATTGGAACAAAATTTTGGCCTACGGGTCCACAATTTATCATTTTCCCTTTCTTCTGATTCCTGCTTTGGCTTTGACTCAGGCCCAGATGCTGAAGTTTTCCTTGGGTGTAGTTATGGGCCATTCTATAACTTTTACCCCTTTTGATAACAAGGGGTAAAGAACCAAATTTTTCCTCGACGGTCCGTTTTCCCCTGGGACATGTGGTAGTCTAGCGCTCATTTAGAAACCTTTTCTCTATTTACCCCTTGAATGTGTGCTATACTAACACTTGGAATTCTCCACTTATACCTTTATACTTAGCCAATTTTAAAGCCCTTTTCTAATTCCCACTTTTTGACTCTGTTTCCTTTTATGTGGGATCATGGTCGATCCAATATTTGGCATGAGGGTAAAATATGGATAAAAATTTGGTGACTCACAGGGGTATCTACCTACTAGATGAAAAGACCAATTACCTTGTCATATTTGTTGGGCATGGAGTCATGAGTGATAGCCTACTACTGATCTAAAATTTGAAAACTAACCCCTGGGCCACTTGGAAAGCCATTAGAACTGAAACTGATCTTGACCAAATGTTGAGTCCAAACACTGCATGAGAGAAACAAAACAACACCACACTATATACAAAATTTGAAATCATGCATGCTCCAAATGGAACATGCAGAGTGTGCAAAGCACTTAGGAGAAAAGTAATCTACACTACAGCAAGACAATGTGCATAAGCACTTAGAGGAAAGAGAAAACTAAAGTGATATGTATAGGGTGAGAACTCCCCTTTTAGTAGCAGTGCTTAAGATAGATCCCATTTACTGGAATATGCAACTTGTCACCCTGAAATGTATACAATTGGAAAGCATTGCTACTTTTACATCTTGTGATCATATAGGGGCTACTCTAAATGGCGTCAAATTTGGAATATCTTCCTAGTTTTGCTCGATCTGAATCCCATTTCAAAACTAGGTCTCCTTCCTGGAAGTTCCTTACTTTTTCCTTATTGTCAAAGCATTTCTTGATTGAATTCTTATTCTTCTCTATTACTTAGAGAGCATACTCTCTAGTTTCTTCTAATTCTATCAGCTCCGCATACCTGTCCTCCATTGGTCCAAATTCAGACATCTCTAGTTGCTTCATGAGCTCCAATGCTAGCAACTCAAGTGATATAGGAAACATTTCCTCTTTCCCATGGACGAGCTTAAATGGAGAGCTACCTGTAAATCTCTTGGGCGTTATTCTATTAGCCCATAAGGCCATTTTGAGCTTTGTGTGCCAAGTCCTCTTATTCTCATCAAGAGTTCTTCTAATGATCTTTAGCAGGTTCTTGTTTGTGGACTCAGCTTGGTCATTACTTTGAGGGTAATAGTTTGATGAAGTACTCAAATAAGTCCCATTCTTAACAACCCATCCTTTGATCTTGGAACCTATGAATGTTAATGCATTATTTGATATGATGGTGGTTAGCACTCTAAATCTGGTCACTATCCCTTCATATAAATCCAAGATACTAGACTCATTTTCTTCCTTGAGTTCCACTGCCTCAGTCCATTTGGTGAAATAATCTATCGCTGTCAAGATCCATTTGTGACCTTGGCTTGATTTTGGATTGATGACTCCAATGAAGTCCAATCCCCATTGCATGAAAGGTTGGTTGACTAAGATTGGGTGCAATGGAAGTGCTGCTAGCCTTTCCTTGCCTTTGAAGAATGCACAATTCTTGCACCTTTTGATCCATGTGTAGCAGTAACTAAACACTATGGGCCAATAATATCTTGATTTCATGATTTTGAGTGCTATCACTCTTGGAGAAAAATAGCCTCCAATTGCTTCAACATGGAATTCTTGTAGCACTCTCTCTACCTGATCTGCCCTAATGCATCTCAGTAGAATGCCATTGATGTCCCTCTTGAACAAGACACCATCAATAAGGACATATGGTATGGCCTATAGCCTAAAATGCCTTCTTTTTTCTTTACTCATCCCATGAGAACATAGGCCTATTCGAAGGAAGTGCACGCTATCTTGGTTCCAATAAGGAGCAGGTACATCATCTCTCCCTTCTTTTTGATCATTTTGTAGAACAAAAAAAACCTCCTTTTCATTGTCTGCTTCATCTTGTTGACTTGAGGCTAGTTTTTCACATAACCCTTTCCCACGAACCAGCTTGGTGGCCTTGATCTCAATGTCATATTCCATGACATGGGTGATCCATCCTGCACACTTCTCATTCAGGTCCTTTCTGAGAAGGAATTCTTTAACTCCTGCATGGGAGACCAATAGTTGGATTTTGTTGTTTGAAACCAAATGCTTAAACTTCTTCAATCCTCTGATTACCGCCATGACCTTCTTCTCAATGAAGGAGTACCTCACCTCATAATCTTCCAGAATCTGGCTAAAGAAAGCAATTGGCTGTTCTGTACTTTCTTTGTTCTTCTGCACCAAGATTTCAGAAATTGTGTCATTGTCACCAAAGGCATACAATATGAAATCTTTGGAAAAATCTAGGTTCATAAGAGTTAGGGCTTGTGATATGGCTTCTTTGATAGCCTCAAAACTTTTTTTTCCTTCAGTTGTCCACCTGAATGTTAAGCTCTTCTTCAGCATCAACATTATTGGCTTAACAAGTGCAACAAAGTTTGGAACAAACCTGCGGACAAAATTTATTTTTCCCAAGAAGCTTTGAAGAGACTTCTTGTGGCTTGGCAATGGTAATGCTCTTATTACATGAACTCTTTCTGATTCAATTGCCAATCCTTCCTTTGATACAATATGGCCTAGAAGCTTACCTTCATGGGCCAAGAATATGCATTTTTTGGGGTTCAGGGACACCCCAAGACTCCTGCATCGTTAGAACACCTGCCTTAGGTGGAAGAGATGATTTGCTACATTTTTGGAAAACACTGTAATGTCATCTAGATAGATCAACACTATTTTATTGATCAGCCCTTTGAATGCCATATCCATTACCCTCTGAAAAGTGGCTCTAGCATTGGATAATCCAAATAGCATTTTCCTGTAGGCATAGGTGCCCCATTTGGTGGTGAAATCTATCTTGAATTGATCATCTTCTTTAATGATCTGGTTGTACTCTTAGTAGCCATCTAGGAGGGAGAACCTTTCTGACCCAGACACTACTTGCAAGATCTGCTCCATTGAAGGGAGTGGGTGGTGATCTTTGAGGGAGGCTCTATTCAAATACCTGAAGTCAACACATAGCCTGATTTCTCCATTTTTCTTTCTGACTAGGACCAGATTTTTAACCCAACTTGAGTGTTTAATTGGAAATATGATGCTTTCCTCTATCATCTTGTTCATCTCCTTCTTCATCAAAGGCTCAATATGTGGGTTGACTAGTCTATGCTTCTTCCTGATGGGATGAGCAGTTGGATCTAGTTCTATTGTGTGTTGTGATAGCTTTGGATTGAACCCCCTTAGGTCTTCATAACTCTAAGAAAACACGTCAAGGAATTATTGGAAAATTTGTATGAATTCATACCTTTCTTGTTTGGTGGCCACTTTGCCAATTTGAAGTGTTTTATCTTCTCCAACTAGGATTGACTCTGAATCTTCTCCTTTGATCTGCATGTTAGCCTTCTCTTTTCTGGACTAATCATTAGGATTGAAAATAGATTCCAGTGTCACTAAGCCTTTGGGAAGATTGTTTATATGCAGTTGTACTATCTGATTCTCGTATTGTTGCTCTAGTCTGCTCTAGTTTATAGCTGAGAATTCAGCTTCTTCTTATAAAAATTTAATGATCTAATGATCATTGTCAAACACTTGCCAGCATGTATTAATATCTAGCACTGCTGGCCTCACAACCAAATGGATATGCGGTTGGTCTCTTCCCCTCTTGATATTGTCAACCACATCAAATGTTGCTCCAACTGCTACAAGTCTGTCATCGGCTTCATTCTCCTTCATGGGTATGGACACAATATTGAAGGCCTTGAAATCCTCCATGAGATCAAATACCCTACTCTTGTAGTTCTTGAGCAGGTCATTTCTGACAGCATTTAGTCCTCTGACTTGATTGGAAAATTGTTCACTGTCACTGAATACTTGTAAGTTCTTGATTCCCAGCTTCCTTGCCCAAAAGACCTTGGACTAAAGCCTCATATTCAGCAGTGTTATTTGAGCAAGTGAATTGGAATCTGAAGGTTGAATAATATCTCATACTTCTGGGGGACATAATCATGGCTCCTCCTCCAACCCCTTGTCTACTCCTCGAGCCATCAAAGAACAGTTGCCATACCTAATTGTCATCCTTGTATTCTGTCTAGATTAGGTCAGGAAGAGGCTGATTTTCTTCATATAGGTAGTAGACACCTAGTTCAGATTTTTCCATCTCCTTATAGGGGTCAAAAGCATGTTTTTTTTTGGCCCACTCATCTAGGGTCAAGTATGGGATACATCCCACCGTGGTATCTATTTCATTAGTGTTTAGGACGTCTTCTTGATACAAAGTTGAGTAGTTGGCATTGATTGGGCTAGGCACATAGGATTCAATATGATAATAAGAAATAGGTTCAAATTTTATTGTGGCCTTCACCCCATACCTTGTCCTAAAGAGCATATGTGACTAATCAATAGACAAGTAGCCTCCAATTTTGGTAGTGAAGTCTCTAGAAGCAAAATGTGGTGGCAGGTATATGATTGACACGTTTTACAAAATAGTCACATTAGGGAAAGTGTGTAGAGTGAGACTCAGATCCTTGATAATTCCCACAATGGTTACTGATGTCCCATCTAATTGGACTACTCCTCTAGAGATGACCTCATATTGGAGACCTAACTGATCAGCTATTTGTTTGGGCATCACAAAACTACTAGCCCCAGAATCAATCATACAATTATGCACTAATTTGTCCCCAATAATCAATGAGACATAGAAGGGAGGAGGTATCAAGTTTTTACCTTGTTGTTCTCCATGGTTCCTCTAAGGCTGAACTGCATTGGTAAGCACTCTTTCTTTCTAGTTAGGGGGTTGATCTGAACTTGACCAATTTTTCATGGAAGTCTACAACAGATCCCTCTGCCTTGGAATGGCCAGTGACTCCCATAGTGAAAATTTCATACTTGTCCTTTTCCTCTGCTCAATAATATTGAATGTGTTGTCCTTTTGTTGCCCCTTCCCAGACACATTTCTTTCTTACACATGGGTTGTTACAACCATTGCTTGACTGGGTTTGGGAGGTGGCTTGGATTGGTTCTGTATGTTTGGAATTGCACTTGGAACACCATGGCCTTGTGGAGTGATGGAAGATTGAGGTCACCTGAATTAAGTGGTCGGACCTCTCCAATACTTCTATTTTTAGACCATGCATTGGCAATTACACT
Organism: Taxus chinensis; assembly: GCA_019776745.2. Lineage (NCBI taxonomy): Eukaryota > Viridiplantae > Streptophyta > Pinopsida > Cupressales > Taxaceae > Taxus > Taxus chinensis. Next base: position 99,224,575 of record CM034154.1, read on the forward strand.
TTGAGAAGGGAACTGATTCATCCCAAAAAAGTCTTCAACCTTCCAGTTGATAAGAATAGTCTCGTTTAGGGGGTCACCTTGTTGAGCTCCTTGTTGTTGATCTTCCTCTTGGCTAGGTTCTTGTGGCACCATATTGGTTTGCTCCATCAAGGTCTGATTTAGAGCACCATTAAAGCATGTTGATTGATTGTGTGGCTGACTGCATGGAAAACATCAATCATATTCATGTGCCATATTGTTCTGTGATGGGACTAGTGCTCTTGACGTTGAAGTTGTGTTAGGATCATACAGCTTGAAAGGTCTAGTAGCTTGGGGTTGTCCTTGGTTCTAGATCTAGTTTACGGTCTGAGGTGGTGGCCATTTCTGTTGATACTGGGGTCTAGCTTGATATTGAGCCTAGGGCTCGTATGGCCTGGAACTCTGAGCTTGTTATCTTTTGATGGTCACTAGTTCATTCCCAAAGTTTTGAAGTTGCTTCATAACCACTTCCTGAAACTCTTTATAGGTATTAGATGATGAAGTGGAAACTTCAGCTGAGCTTTGACTCCTGGGGGTGGGTATATGAGCTAATGTAGGTGCTTGGCTAGTAATTGGGCCTCCTAACTCAGGGTACAGAGGCATGGATGGCCTAGGAGTAGTTTTTTTAGCTTGAATCAAACGTTTCTCAGCCCCTATGGAGAGGCTATAGGCTGTAGGTAATGTAGTGCCCCTCATTGACTAAATCATCAGAGAAATATTAGAATTTAAATCCCTAAGAAAGTATAAGAAGGCACCTTCATTAGTGGGCTTTACTGTTGTTAAAATCCTATCTCAGGTCTGCTAGTATCTAAGGGTGAAGTCTGTCAACTGCTCGTTTGGGGCTCTCTTGATTGTTGTTAGTTGATCCAACAAAGACAAGTTATCACCTTTTTCCCCAAACTGATTGTGAAGGGCCGTGCACAGTTGGTTCCAGTTCTAGATAGAGATTACTTCAAGACTCCTGAACCATTATGAAGCTTTCCCTTTGAATGAAGAGGTGAGCAGCTTGACTGTAATTTCCATCTCATGGATCTCGTGGATTGTATAGACATTTGCAATATCTTGGACATGGTCACCAGGAGAAGTTTGATTTTCCCTAATGAAATGTGTGATGCTCTTTAATGCTGCAATTGGAACTGGGTTTTTTGCATTCAAGGTGACTGGACTACTACCAGTGAAGTTGACATATGGATTTGGTTGTGCCATTTTGATTTGCCTAAGAATCCTTGCAGACTGAAAGAAAGGCCTTACAGGTGGAGGCGTTGACAAGGTTCTGCTTGGTGGAGATGGAGACCTCTGAATTCTTCATCCTCTCATTTCTCTACCTAGGGATAGATGCAAGTATTCAAATATACCTTCTTTCCTTACTCTAGATTAGGTTTTTCTCATGAATCTCCCAAGCTCGGGCTGATAAAACCAGTAGATTTGTTTCTTTTAGAGTCGTCGGATGTATAATTTTAAGGCTTCTTAAAATCTAGAATCACAGCAAGTGTACATCAATCATACTGTAATAAGATGGAGACGTCTTAGTCCCACTGGGCATGCTAAAACTATTAACGTGAAATCACAGCACCCCCAAATGAGTTCTACAAATCTGCTTTTATAAGGCAGAGTCATTTGGTGTGATTGTGTAACATTGAACTTTCCCCAAGGTGTGGGACCTTGCAAAATGGGAAAGCTCTCCAGATTGAAGGTTGGTTCCTTATTCCTTTGTTTAAGTACATAAGTAGAAACTTACAGAGGATCCATTCTTAATCCTAATCTAAAATTTACCAAGGAGATAGGGATAGAAGGAATACATAAATTAAAACAAAGCTAAACTACGAGGTGATGAACCAACAAAATGCATACAATAAAAAAGCATAGATAGCCATATATGTAATGAGAGACCAGATGAAAATAAAAAGAGACAAGAGAGGATCTAAAATCGATCATAGATGTGTTTTATTGCTCTGTAGATTGATACAGTCCATTACAATATAGCCAAGAGGAAAAAAATTATTGCAAATTTTTGATGGAAGGCCTGAACCCCAAAAATCCTTTTGCTAAGAGGAGAATGGAGCTTGCAAAACAAAGAATGTCCAACCCTTTACAATGAACCCTGCCCCTGTATTTATATATTCATCTTGAAAGAAGAAGAGAGAGAGAAGTGGGAAAAGAAGGTCAAAGTTCAACCACCGCTGTTAATGCCTCTGATGAAATCTCTCCCCAAATCCATATTTATTGCATCAATCCTTGGTTTGATGCCTTGAAGGAAGAGGAAATGGAAAAATAGATCAAATCTGATTTGGTTGTTGAGGCAAGAGGATCCTACATTAAAATCCCAAAGATGTTTCCTCAAGTTTTCTTCACCTAACCTCCTCAAAATTAAAGTTTTAGAACTCCATGACATGGGTGAGGCCGAGATATTTCCAATGACATCAGATTCACAATATCTCAAGCCCTGAGTTGAAATATATGCCCCTTCGGATTTTGTATCGGGTCCATATAGGAGGGTGGGAAAACAACTTGAAAAATGGGTCCCCTTTTGATATGGGACACGTGGCAGCCAGATTGGAACAAAATTCAAGCCTATGGGTACACAATTTATCTTTTTCCCTTTCTTTCGATTCCTGATTTGGCTTTGAATTGGGCCCAAATGCTAAATTTTTCCTTGGGCGGAGTTGTGGGCCATTTTGTAGCTTTTACCCCTTTTGATAATAAGGGGCAAAAAACCAAATTTTTCTCCGATGGGTCCATTTTCCCTAGGAGACATGTGGCAGTCTGGCGCTCATTTAGAAACCTTTTCTCTATTTACCCCCTTGAATCGGTGCCATATTGTCACTTGGCATTCTTCGCTTACACCTTTATAATTAGCCAATTTGAAGCCCTTTTCTAATATCCGCTTTTTGACTCTGTTTCCTCTTATGCGGGATCATGGTCGATCCAATATTTTACACGGGGGTGAAATATGGATAAAAGTATGGTTATTCATTTAATAATCTTTGCAAGTACATGATAGAATGGATGCTAGATCAATAAGCTTTTCAAGGTAGAAATTATCTTATCATGTGCATATAGTGTAATGGTAAAACATTGGTGTTAGATTGGAAGGGGGATACTAGTTCTATTTATAGCTTTCCAATTTGGGAGAAGATAGAAACCTAGTGAATGTGGGATAAAGATAAAGTAGAATTAGAAAGGGTTAAACATGATTATAAATAATTAATTAGAATTAACAACTCATGGGAGTTGGAGATGATTTAATTAATCAATTAGGATTAATAAATAGGCCAAGATAAGCTTAAAAGCCATTTAGAGGTGATTTAGGAGGAAATTGATAGAATTTAGAGGATTTGAAAGAGGTATTTAACCAATAAGATTGTTTATTGATTAAATAGGAGATTAGAAGGATTAATTATCTAAGAATAGCTAGTTAAAAGAGGATATAACCAAAAAAGTGTCATTAATTAGCATCTAGAATGAAGGAAAGGCTAGTTAATTAACAAAGTGTCGTTAATTGACCAAAATGGAGGGGAATGTTAGCTAATTAGTTGGAAATCACTAATTATAATGAAAACGATGGTAAAGGTGATAAATGGTGTAATTTTAGTAGTAAAAATTATGTAGTCATATTTAGGTGTCTACATTTCCCCCTCTTTGGTATAGTGTAACACAAGTGATGCCACTTCAAAGATAGTGGGCACTTACAAATAATTAAATTTTGAAGAAAAAAATGAGTTAAACGAAGGATCCCCCCTCGATTTTTGATGGGGTGATAGAAGAGGTCGATCGACAATCGAAAAGAATGATGAAAAGGTAGCACAACAAAATTATAATGCAGCAATGGAGAGTTGAATTAGGCTTGGTTGGTCATTGTTCAAATATAATGATTGGAAAAGAAATGTTGTGTTTCAATGGATGGAAGAAAGAAGGGGGAAAGAGGGATAAATAAAATCCCTACTGCCCCAAGTGTTGTGGAAGAAAATGGTGATAGCTTACAACCCGGTTAGCTCAAGAGTCATTTTTATCATCATATCGCAACATAGTCAATGAACCCTCTGGCTCAGGAGTAACTTTTTATTTGACATATGCATGCAACAAAAGTATAAAATGACATGAAAATCCATAATATTATTTTGTGTTCATTAATAGAGGACTGACTCAAAGAAAAATACATGAAGCAATGTAATACGGAAAGTAAACAAGTAGACCAACAAACAAACAACATTCAAGAGAGTTGTACCAATGTTTTTGTCATCTAGCTTTAGTTCCCCCATGCTCGAGTTATACGACAAGGGATAAAAATGAAACCCTAAGTAAGGATACATGCAAGGTGAATAAACAGGGGACATACGAGTCCTATGAAAAAGTAATCATGCACTATGAAATTGCCCCCAAGTAACTAGATGTGCAAAGGAAAAAAAGACATAGCAAGCAAACCAACTTTATTAATAAGGGTAGATCAAAATGATCTGCATGTTGTGCGCGAGAACAAGCGAGGACCAAATAAAGATATTTTGTAGGATAATTTTCAATGTTTGAGGACGTTGTGTCCTGTGAATGATTCAAATAGTGGAATGTTTTTTGCCAATTGTTTGGATTTTTTGGATGTTTTACCAATTTTTTTGGATTTTTTAATTTTTACCATTTTTTTGGATTTTTTCAAATTTTGGGAAGAGTGTGATATAAAAGAACAATGGTGTGTGGGGTACACCAAACAGGTCGCTGAGAAGCAAGAAAATTCCCTAGTGAGAGGAAAATGTCCCCGAGAAGCAAGAAAATAAGCTGATGAGACAAAAAAGTGAGCGAAAACGATGATTTAAGGAAATAAATCATCACAACGAAGGGGCCAACATGTGGCAGAGAGGAAAGTAGAAGAATTTTTTTAGTAATCCTGCCCCTAAAAGGCAAGAAAAATGAATAAATAGGTCTTGGAAGGTATAAATAACTGGAGGGTGGGGTAAAATCCATCACGACCAGTTGTGTTATTATACCTTATTTACTTATAGTGAGATTTTTTCTCTAATTTTGGAGAGAGGGATGACGAGGATAGTGGACCAAAAACATCATGAATTGACCATGTTTGAGAGTATGGGAGGCATCCAATAGATGATGCCCCAATAAGTAATGCAAAAAATTCTGATTTAAAGCTCATTTAATGCATGTTTGAGTTATTAGAAAGTCATGTTTTAATGCTAGTGCATGCCTTAGGGCATGTTAACATAGTTCTCAGATGCGCTAGTGTGTATGCCACATGCTAACATAAAAATGAGGGCAGCGTTAGAGTCTATTTTTGTTTTTTACATGCTATGTGAAAATAGGAAATGAGTGTGAAAATGCGCTAGCGTGATGTGCTAATGAGAGCATGAGTGTTAGAATGCTAGCATACAAATGCACTAGCGTGAAAAGAGGTGTGCTAGTGTAAAAGGAAGTGCGCTAGTGCAGTATCAAATATTTTTAGAAGGTCTTAGAAGAAATTAAGAGATTTTGAGAAGTGATTAAATGAATGTAGAAGTGGTTAGAAGATTTTAGAAGATGATTTAGAAGAAATGATGTTAATTTTTTTATGTTTTTGGGTGACTTACAGGACAAACTACGATCTTTGGATGTCCGGGAGTCGTCACAGACGTTTGTGGGTGTTACGAGATGAATTTCACTCAACGATGTGAGTAGGGGCTTTGATTTTCATACTTGAGCTGACAGGTCAGTCGTACATTGCATAGCTACCACATTATACTAGATCATAGACTACTAACTGCCTTAGTAGAGAGATGGCATTACGAGAGCCAGACTTTCCAGCTGCCTACTAGAGAGATGACTATGACTCTCAAAGATGTTTATTGGATTCTTCAAGTACCGATACAGGGCAGTTTGGTTGTGTATGATGGGCACCGTGACCGGATTATAGGACACATCTGGGATTTTTTCCTCCAAGAGGATATACCTTGAGAGGGTATTACAATGCACTTATATAGATGTTTTGAGAGCAGGAGGATTACATGGATTCATGTTTATCTTATGGCTCTTATCAGTGGCTACCTGCTTCCTGATAAGACTAGTACACACTTCCATCTTGGCTTGATAGGAGATGTGCACTGATTGATGGATGGAGAGGTCTTCACCTGGGTTCAATGCATACTAGACCACTTATACAGGGAGTTGCATTTGATTTCTTACAAAGGGATGAGGAGCTTGAGTCCTGCGACCCTTCTTCAAATTTGGGCATGGGATCATATTGCCATTAGACACCCACATGGTGTTTTACAATTTAGACAACTAGAAAATCCATCATGCAGAGGCTATGAGACTAGTGCATGTCGACGTGAGGAGTCACTTGGGAGATACTGCCTACTACTAGCCTACTATTTGCATGATCTATAGTTACAGTATGGTGACCTAGTGCCCATACTGATTATATCAAGTGGTGTGGAGATTCCGAAGAGTTGAGCATTGTAGAGGTTGAGCACTACTTGATAGGTAGTAGTCATATTTTGGAGTGGTACATAGTGGACAAGAGTATAGTGATAGTTTGGCGTCGTACAGGGGATTCATGGGTGATAAGAGATGGTATGTACATGTAGCACTGTGAGACATTTGATTTTGATCCCCATATCTGAACTGCAAGGTAGCACAAGTGATTTTCCATGGGGTTGTCCCATATGTATGGGATGCATGGGTGCACAAATTGTTGACCCTGGGACGACAACAGACTACCTAGCTGGTACGACTATGATGCCGTGATGGATCACCATTCCAGGAATCCATTGATAACATAGTATAACAAAAACATGACTAAGGGGCCAGCCATTGCGAGACAGGCCCTGATTAGGCCAGCCAGCAGGTTGAGGTCACAGAGTTATAGGGTTAGGGATAAGGTCTACCAGGTACAGGGATAAGGTCCACCAGTACAGAGACAAGGTCCACCAGTGCAGGGACAGGGTATACCAGTATAGTAGGCTCCCATCACAAATATAAGTGTCTATGATATAGAAGGTGTCAGTCATTCAACAAGTTCATGTGCACGTGGCACAAGGGCCATTAATACAACAAGTGATATTACAGGGTTTATAACAGAATGTACCTTTACAGTTTCCACCATCACCCCCAGAGTAGGTAGTCTATTATAGTAGGTGGTGCAGGTCATAGGGGTAATGGGGATGGGGATGAAGTTACATAGGGGCCGCCACATATACCAGTGCCCAGCTATAGGGTCATTCCAGCAGTAGGTGGGCCATCAGTGGCCACTTTACATATTCAGAGAGATATAACAAAGGCGATGTTGCGGGGTGATGTAGCCTTCATTACAGTTTAGACCCTACAATGACGAGTAGAGCAGGGCTCCACGGATTAAGATGTCCCTTAAAAAAATAGGCTATGATATAACGAGAGGGACCTCGCTGACGCTAGAGGGTATCAGTTGGTATCCAAGAGGACACAAGTGCAAGTGGAGATGGCCCGCACCACAAGAGAGTAGGATGCATTACATTGTGGGTAGTTAGGGGTCGGCCCTGGGGATTTAGTATATGATTTTGTGGCCGCTTCAGGTGAGGCTAATTATTATAGAGGGATTGTATCATGTTGATACATTGTCAGAAGGCTCGAAGGGAATTCCCTTTTAGCCAGACTTACAGGCAATTAGGTCTAAGAGGTCCCACATAGACCTTCCAGATTAGCCACTAGATCATTACAAATGACTCCGCCTAGCCAATTCCTCCAGAGCCATCAGGTAGGTCCATGGTGATCAAGAGAGTTAAGGTTGAATCCTTTATTGCAATTAATAGACTATGTATTTATTTTTGGGTATATGCCTATCATGATGAAGGCACACAATTTTTTGAGTGGATGTAAATGATGTTTTTGTCTATACCTCGTAGATAAAGGCACACGTTTTTGATCGATGCCCATAATGACTTATTTTTGTATTTGATTGTATCAAGATACATTTTGTGATTTATGGACATCGATGATTTGACATGTTAGATGATGATGAACATTCTTATGTATACCAAATTTTCATTTTATGAGATATTTTTGTTTTAGGCCATGCTTTTATTATGGTTTATGATGAGGGGGGATAAAAATAATCCCTACTGCCCCATTGACGATATTATGTGATGTTTAGATCAGCATACATGTTGATTTCATTTTATGATGATGTAGCTTAGAATTTTATTAATATGTGATGATGTTATAGACATGATGATATGAATGTGAATGATGTAATGAACACACACAATGTATAAGCAAATAACACGAACACAAAGAATAGAAAACAACACAAGCACAAATAACCGAATAACAAAACAATCTAAAGCCATAATAATCTAAACAAGTAAAGAATAGACTAAAGAAATCATAATCTAACACAAGTAAATGTAGACTAATCTAGAAATCATAAACAACACACTATATGTAAAAACAAACAAACAAACAAGGAAACACTACTTTGTTTTTGTGAAAACATTTTTGAAATGTTTTGCATTGTTTTTTTAATTTTTGCGAGACAATGTTATATTGTTTTTGATTTGTTTTTGGTGATTCCTATTTTAGTGTTTTTAGTGTTTTCCAAAGTTTTTATGGAAAAGAAAATGAAATATGTATGGATGCCCCCAGTGATATATGGGAATGTATAAGGGAAAATTCCACACATATGTACAAGAGTAGGATCATCCAGATCAAGGCCACAAAGGATAGCCTCAAAAGGATCTCAGATATAGGAGAAGAACTAGCTTAGGAAGAAGTGATCATGCCCCTAGGTGTGAGATGCTTGTGAACAATGAATCCTCCTTTGGATCTAGAGACCGGTTTTCAACAAAGGACTTGTCCAAAGTGACACAATTGTGTGGTTTTCACTCTTGGGTGAATTTATTTCTCTTTACTTTTTTGTTACTTTTAATGATTTTTATACTTTTTGATTTTTGATAGTTCCCCATGCTTAGGGGTATAAGTGCTTAAGATGCATGGTGTTCATGGGATCCCTAAGTTCATCACCATCATGATATGTAAGTTTATAAGAACCTTAACCAAATTTGGCCACCATAACATATGGCCCTAACCATTTAGGTTCAAACTTTCCTTTCTTCTCATGATCTTTTGTGGTGTTGAACTAATTCTCCTTAAGAACTATATCTCCTACCTCAAATTAAAGAGGTATGAAAGAGTTTTTTATAGCTCCTACGCACTCGATTTTGATACACTTTAAGGTTATCTAGTGCGTGGAGGTGTCTTTCATCAAGTAACTCTAGCTCTGCTAGCCTAGCCACTCTATAGTATTCATATTTATCCAGATAATCTCTCAAGGATATCCACAATAAATGAAGCTCAATCTCAAGGGTAAAAATAGCCTCAGTTCCAAAGACAAGAGAATATGGTGTCACACCTGTAGGTGTGTGGATAGATGCCTTGTAAGCCTAGAGGGCAGGATGGATATGAAGATGTCAATTACAATAAGTTTTGCTAACCATTTTCTCCATGATACGTACAAGAGTATTTTTTGAGGCTTCTACCCTATCCATTACCTTGAGGGTAATAGGGGGTTGACCATTTCTAGAAGATTTGGAAGTGTTGGCATAGTGCCTTCACTTGTTTACAGTTGAAATATTTTCCATTGTCAGATATAATGGCAAGAAGAGATGTCGTAACGGAAAATGATGTGATTGATTATAAATTTGGTAATTTGTGCACCGGTAACATAAGTGAGAGGAAAACCCTCTACCCATTTTGTAAATTATTCAGTGACAGTTATGATGTGATTGTGGCCATTTGAGGAAGTTGTAGTGATCTTACCTATGAGATCAAGAACCCATTTATAGAAATGACCACGGTGTCGTGATTGGTTGTAAAGATTATGCTGAAGCATGTATTAGGTTGTCATGTTTTTGACATAGCAGACATTTTCTTACATAATGACAACAATGCATTTCCATAGTAGGCCAACAATAGCCTACTCTCAAAAGTTTCTTGGTAAGGACTGTTCCACTCGTATGTTCCTTGCAGATGCCTTCATGTACCTATTTGATTGCGAGGAAAGCATCTTCTGAGTTTAAATAGTAAAACACATTCCCATAGTAGCCTCTTCGATAGAGGGTGCCCCCAAGTAGGGTATAGCGAGCTATGCGTTGGATGAGATTGAATTTTTTGGAATGGGTGATATCGGGAAGGAAGGTTCCATTTTGTAAGTAGTTAAATATGTCAAAGTACCAGGGGGAAAAAGGACCAACAGCTTCACATACCAAACATGTTTCAGGCATGTCATATGCAGGTACCGTAAGATGTTCCACAAGGAAAGGCATGTCATTGTCCCCTGGTGGAATATGCAACAAAGATCCAATTGTAGTCATGGCATCCACTAAATGGTTATGTGCTTTGGGTACCTATTGAAAGGTGATTTCCACAAATTATTCTTTGAGATTTTCAACCATTCGCTTGTATGGGATGAACTTCTCATCCTTAAAATTATACTCATTAATAACTTGCTTAATAATCAGTTAATAGTCACCTATGACCTTGAGTTGTTTGATATTCTAGCGTATAACAAATTTTAATCCCACAATGAGGGTTGTATACTTAGCTATATTATTGGTAAATTGGAAACCAAGTGTGAAATCCCGAGGGATTAAATCACCTGTAGAAGTGATAAGAATAACAACTGCTCCCGAGCCATTAAAAGTGAAGGACCCATCAAATTACATCTGTTATGTGACATATTACTCAATATACATCATAGAAGTGTCTGGAAGATCCAGACTCAATGGTTATGTTCCAGTTAAAGGGGCTTCAACTAGTTGATCTGCAAGCACTTGTCCCTTGACTGATTTCTAACTAACATACTCAATATCAAATTCACTCAGCAAGATGATCTAATTGGCCATCCTCCCAGTAAGCGTGGGTTTGGATAAAACATACTTGAGCAGGTTGACTCTGGATATTAGCTTGGTTTTATTATTAAGAAGGTAGCGACAAGTTTTTTGGAAAGAAAAAACAACAACTAAACAAGCCTTTTCAATTTGCGGATAATTGAGCTCATAAGAGATCACTGTACGACTAAGATAATAGACAACTTTTTCTTTTTGATTCAAATCACGTTGAGCCAAAAATGTGCCAATTGCAAATTAAGTGGTTGAAATATAACAACAAGAGGGGTTTGTCTAGGGTAGGTGGCATAAGAATAGGCGGTTTGGCCAAATACTCCTTGAGTAAGGCGAACGCTTGTTGGCATTCAAGACCCCAATGAAAATCAACATATTTCTTGAGAAGATGTGTGAAGGAATGACATTTATTTACATTAGGATATAAATTTGCATATATCTTGGATTTTACCTTGCAAACTACGTAGTTGTTTAAGGTTCTTGAGCGGAGGCATTTCTGTAATAGTTGTGACCTCTATTGGGTCCATTTCAATTCTTCTCCTCAAAACAATGAATCCTATAAGCTTCCTTGAAAGAACACCAAAGACAAACTTATTTGGGTTGAGTCTGGCCTTATAATATTTGAGACATTGAAAGATATGTCGTAGGATCTTCGGATGTTCTTATATAGTCTTGGACTTACCCAAGATGTCATCAACATAGTCTTACATTCTACCATGTACCATGTCATGGAAGATAACAGTAATGGCCCTTTAATAAGTTGTGTCTGCATTCTTGAGGCCAAAAGGCATGACTTGGTAACAGAATATATCCCAGGGGGTAGTGGAAGAAGTCTTATGTTTATCCTCTTCTGTAATCTTGATTTGATTATAGACTAAAAATCCATTCATGAGAGATATCATTTCATAGCCTGCAATTGAATCGAAAATCATGTTAATGTTAGGAATAGGAAAATCATCTTGTTAGACATGCTTTTTTAATGTCTCTGAAACACAAATTTTGATAACAATGGGTTTATATTGCACATGTATTATGTTGGATATCCATTTTGAGTAGTCAATAAGGTGAAATGAACCCTATTGCCAATAATTTTTCTAGCTCTTCCTTGACCAAAAGGGCCACTATGCGAGGATGCATTTGTCCTTAACTTTTGTTTGATTGGTTTGGAAAATTCATGCACAACAAAGTTATGCATTACTAAAGAAGGATCCAATCTAGGTATGCCAACACATGACCAAGTGAAGACATTTGAGAATTCACGAAGGAACATGACGAAGGTTTTTTGTTCTTGTGTTGAGAGGGAAGCTCCTAACTTGACCATTTTGGGCTCATCTTTGGTGTCGATATTTACATCAACAGTCTCTTCTACCAGTAATTTAGATCCATATTGCATATGTGTAGGATCAATGGGGAGATTGAGATCTTGTTCTAAGGGCGTCTCAATGAGATTTTCACCCATAGAGTGGTCACTTTTTGTATCTATTTTAGATTTTTCAATTTGCACGTTTGATAGTGCCTCAAAGAGGTACTCACTATGAGATTTGGATTTCTTCTTTTGACAAGGATTTTTGGAAGTTATTGTCCTCGTTCTCTTTCTAATTTTATTGACCATAGAACTCAACCTCCTCCCCGAAGTACGCATATGCATCTAGATCAATGGAGAAGCCCTTTTTATGGTCGTCAATAGGAATATCATCTTGTAGACCCTTAAATTCACCACTTGCTTCATCATTTTGGAAGAAGTCAATTAGTATGTGTTGTTGTTGGTCCCAATTCATAAGGGATGGGTGAACAAGGTTTAATGCAGGAGTAGAAGGGGATAAAATGAAGATAGATGTGTCAGGAAACAGGTTTGTAGAGGCAAGGACTTCGTAGAGACTACTTTGGGAATCTATTTTGCTATCATAATCAAAAGAACTATCATCATGCTCAGAAGAAGTGGCTTCGAACTTCCGAATGATGGGACCCATATGGTCGAATGTCAATGCCATATTTTTCCATCTTTGCATAGAATGTTGGAAGAGGTTATAGCATGCCATGTTCATCGATGCCACATCCATACCCTTGATAACCCATAATGTACAACATCTTATTATGGATGGTGTACTTGGGATCTTGATATCAAGAAGCCATCACATCGTTAAGAGACCAGGATATAGAAGTATCTAGTATTTTTTCGTCCACCAAAAGGCCATCAAGAAGAAAATTTTTAATGTTGCAATGATCTTAGGACCGTTGAGGTTGATAATTAGGCCAACCATGTGTTTTTTGTGATAGGGGAAGATTGGAGATAAGGAGGGCCTATTGGAGGTTGTATTCTCTACATCTAGTAGGGAGGACTTTTATGTCCTATGTAGCAAATGGGGAAACAGACGTGGAAGCACCATTCTCACATGGGCATAATGTATCGAGGATCAATGCGGGAGGTGGGGTCCTTAGATTGAACCCATACAACTATCGCAGTAGAAGGACACTCATATATAATGGGGAAATAACTAGATAACGCTCTGCGATATGCAAAGGGTTGTGGGTCCCTAAGAATGGTAAGTGTTTATCCTTCATGGTATAATTTTATACATTGATGGAAATTCCAAGGTATGGCCTACATGACATGAATCCATGGGTGATCGAGGAGCATATTGTAGGGTAGTTCCAAGTCTAAGATGTGGAACCCTATATTATCAATAGTAGGCCCAAATTCCAAAGGAAAAGTTATTTTACCAGCTGATTGTTGCTCCACATTATCATAATCCTTAATGGTGATGACATTAGGCTCCAGTTCCACATCAATACATCCCACCTATCTGATTAGTTTCATGGTACATATATTCAATCCAGATCCATTATCCACAAGCACCCTTTTAATATGTTTACAAGTCACGATCACCTCTACAGACAAAGGGAGATTATGGGGATGATCATCAACTGACATCTCATGTTGGCTAGAGGTAATGTTTTCTGACGGATTAAATTATGCAACCAAGGTTTGGAAGTGTGTAGGATCAATATACATAGAAACTCCTGACCCGTGAAGGGTTTTGTAAAGGATGTCCTTATGAATGTTGGATATCTTAAGAATACCTAAGATGGAAATCTTCGTAGTAGTCTTCTCAAGCTGCTCGAGGAGATCATAATGACTATCCGAAGGAGTAGGCAAAGGAGGTTCTAGGATAATAAGACGAGTGCGTCGTGTTGCCATAACACACTCTTGTATCTTTATTTTAATTGTATTCACTTGCTTAGTAATAGGGAGAACACAACCAATAAGGGAATCAAAACTATGATTTTCTCCAACAACAACGTGATTAACATTTTTATTCTGCGATAATTATCCTTGATCAAACTTTTTCTCCGCCTGTTTATGTTTGGGAAATGACTGTTTATAAATTCCCAAATGTTTGTTAGAATTTTTATTAGGTCCATTCAAATACATTTCAACATCCCCACTTTCTATGAGGTCTGGAACGAAGTGTTTCAACTTTAAACATTTGTCTGTGGTATGGGATTTAACATGATGAAAGTCGCAATATTCATGGTCCTTGTACCATGATGGTTTTGCGGCATCGTTGGAAAAAGGCACAGTGGTTGGGAACCTAACCATGTTCATTTCATCTAATTGTTTTAGGATTGATGACAAAAAATCCGTGAGGGGAGTGAACACTCGACGTTTTATTTCTCGTGCAACCAGTCCTTTAGAAAGTTTCAAAGGAGCGTTATTCTGGACGGCTTGCACACATTTGAAATCCTCGATTCCATCACCTATGACATTCTTATTTTTATTAAAAAATTAGGTTTTTCAGTAGGTTTGGAGTCATGGTGCTCTCTTTGAAATGGCTTTAAAATCCCTTTAGCTAATAAAGCCTTCTCAATTTGGCTTCCTTTTTCAATGACTTCCTCAAACGCGCTCACATAATGTATTTATTAGTGGAAGGCTATTTCAGGATGTAATTTTGGCACAAAGATACTAACTAGTTGTTTCTCAGGGATAAATCAAGGGAAACAACTAGCTAACCCTCACCACCATTGTAGGAAACCAACAAAGTTTTTGTTATCACCAATTCACATCACCATCAGATTTGCACAAGTGTATGTGCTTGAGATCACAGTGTGACTGGGTAACATGGGTACTATCTCCAAGTTTTTGGACTTGCTACTTGAGATAGATCTCCAGAGAAAGTCAGTTCTTCTTTCTACTCATAGTGAAAACTAATTATACTTAAATGAAGATACTATCTCTCTCCTACAATTTTGAAGGGACTAGGGAGAGAGATATAACATGTAAATGAAGGGAACACACTAAAAAGGTGATGCACCAAAAGAAAGGTATGAGAACAATCCCTAATGTGTGGAAATGGAATAAAAATGTAGATTAGAGAGGGTGATAACAGTTATCCACAGTCTAATGATAGCACTCACAATAACAATTACATTCACACACAATAGTAATAGAACCCTGTAAAAGCATAGAGTAGACACAATACATCTGCAACAATATTGAAGAGGCAAGAAGAATGCAAATAAACACATCAAGGGAAAATGCATCCACAAACTTGCATCTATTGCTTCATGGGTATGCACTATTCAAAATCTTACAAATGAAAGGCATGGATCACCATGCAAGGATTCCACTACAAAGGCCTGCAACACATTGGCTTCACAAAACCAAAATAACCGAGTTTTTCTACTCAAAAGTATCCTCCTCTAGAATGAGTCCAACACTTCATTTTATAGGATTTTGAGAAGAGAGAGAGAGGGAATGCAATTCCCAAAATTCACTTTCCAACCAATTATAAGTCATGATAAATGAGTTTGGTTGGTGATTTTGGACTTGAAAAATAATCTCAAGGTGTCCCATAACTTGCAACAATGGAAGAATGATCTCCCATGCTCATTTAATGCTCCTCCAACCACTTTCCAACAACTATCAGAACTAGGCTCGTTTTCCTTAAAAATCACCATGAAAACATCATAAATTTCTAGATTTCTTGGTTTATGTGCATCAAAGATAGAGCCATGATTCCAATGAGACCCATTTTGTGAAAATCTGTTGAGAATTTCTCATGTTATGACCTTCTGAGCGTAGGAAGCTATTTTGAGTTTCACCAGCTTACTTCATTGTTACAGGGCTGTCAATTAAATTGTTTGGTTGGGACGTTATTTTAAATATTTCCCCATTCTCTTTTAAATCTCATACATGATACAAAAATATTTGGGCATTTAAAACATTTGGGGCCCACCATAATTACATTGCCCAATGTGGGAGAGTCTTGATATCATAAAGTGTTTTATTTGAGCTAGCTCGGCTAGTTCAGCTGAGCTGGATTTATTCCCTCACTGATGAGTAATTATTTTCCATGTGGCTTGTCTCTTGTTGTGGTGAGTCTTTTTTTTTCATTGGGCCTGAACTATGCTCACAGTGCCGAGTTGGTCATATCTAACATGTTGACCCCTTATGTCCCCAATCTGCCTTGGCCTTTTGAGTGCATATGTCGTTGAATTACCTTTCTTCCAACAACAGTGAGCTTATGTGCCTCGCATCACTTAAGGATACGTGATCCATGTGCATGTTCTTCCATGAGAACTTACCAACCCATTCATAATGGTAGACTCACTTGTTAGACATCGAGCTCTATATTTGTGCTAACGTTAGGTATTTAGTGAGCCCGTGCATGGCAACCCTCCTGCAGATGATGTGGCTATCTTGGTCCCACACGTCCCATGTCCCCCACGCATCCAAGTTCTGACTCACCCACACGGCCCTTGTGACTCTCTTGGGCCTGAGTTAATTTCCCTACACTTCGTTGATGCTGTGAGTGGGCCATTGACTCGCCATCCACCCGTGCTCTTCCCTGCGGCTATTTTGGTGATTTTAGGCCCCGATGTCCCGCAAGGCCCAATGAAACCCAAACCACTTTTCCCCACTTTTTCCACAAGGCCATTGATCTCTTCATTATGTAGAAATTTTGGGTTCATGACGAACCCAAATCTTTGATTTTTCTGCATGACTATCGCATCCTTTACCAAAATTGTTAAGTACTTACCGAAGAGTTATAACTCACTTCGTCCTTATGAGCTCAACCGTGTTGTGACCCAAACTAGCCTGTTATCATATGGTCACACACCCCTGTGATGACTCATCCATGGCCCTAGTGAGTCAAATTGATGCATCTCGATCAATAATGTTGTGGGTTCCCTCTGAGCCTTCTCATTAATTCATCACCAGACCGAGTTGAGCTTAGATCATGGCTCGATTTTTACTTTGCTTGATCAGATATTCCCGCAACCTGTCGACGGTTACATAAATCGATGAATGGAATGCTTATCCTGAAGTGATGAATTGGCTCGATGTTCATAGTAAGTAGGTCAAGATCCTTACTTCCCACTAGATTGGTAGGCACTAATATGATCCTGGGCAGCTCGATCAACAAATAATTCTTCGTTGTTTGCACTAGCTTGCCCCATACAGTGGCTCGGTACATCCCTTTATAGGTCAAATTCAACATGCCTACTTGGGCTCAATAAGATTCTTTCCAAAATGGCTCGACATTTCCTTCTTGCACTCTTGAACACACCACTCGCCATGACACTCGGGAGCTATGAAACTCAATACCAAGACCAATGTTAGACTAACCAGGTTTTGTAGCATAATCCTTAACTTTAACTTTATAGCTTGGCTCAAGATGAGCCTGATCCTTATTTTTGGGTGGCTTAGCATAATACTCAACCTACTTACATAACATATCGGTGGCTTCAAAGAGAAATTCTCCCCAATGCATCCTAGCTCACTCCCTTCTTTCTAATGCAACTTAGTCACCTCATGAAGAAACAACTCGGCCAATGATTTAACGCAGCAAGAATCAAAATGGCTCAGTGTTATCATTACACATGGAGTTTACATTGGTGAACAATGAACAATTTGCCAACATGAAAGAATTATCCTATCAAGCCTATTCCTAGGCTAGGAACACCCTTCTAATTTCCTTACTCCTTTTAAACTTTTTTGGGATTTCAATTGCTCCAAGGCCTGAATGGGGATGCTTGAGAGTGTCCCGACACTTAAATCCATTTTTATGGTTTTTACTAAAGATTGCTGGAACTCTCCTTCTGAGATTTCCCTTCTATTACTAATGAAATGGAACAATCCTGTTATCAAATTTTTACCTTGGGGGGATAAAGTTGATAATAGTTTTTCATTTTTACGTTGTTTTGTTAGGTTGTGGAGCCTGTTTTCATGTGAGAAATTGTTGAAGACTGTACACTGAGAATAATACACACTTTCCATAGTTGTCTCGCTGGGGTTCGGGGCCGGGCTGGGGGCAGCAGCCCCCGAAAAAAAAATGGGCCTTAAAACGTGCCTGATATATCGGGAAATGTCATTTTCTCATATGGGCTCATTTTTTGACACATAGGTTTATGGGACAGTTTTGGCCAATGGTTTTGATACCCACGGTTTTGTAAAACTACTTAAGCGGTTGTCTATTTATAGGGTTTTGTGTATATGGTAGATATAATGTAACATTACAAATGTGTTTTGAATTCGGCTGTGAATTCTGTAGATTTTGTTGAGCATAGCTCCAAATGAATCTGGGTATTGTATTGAGAGAGAGGTGGCTTGTAATAAAATCTGAGCAAGTGATTATTTGTGGACGTAGCCCAAATTGGGTGAACCACGTTAAATATTGTCTATTTGGGTTGTGTTATTTTATTCTGCACTTTTATTTGAGATCTGTAATATTTTCTGCATATTAGTTTCTACTGTTACAATTTTGTGAGGGATTATTCTACATATGTTATCCTTTATTTCCTATCATGTTTGGCATTACACAAGTCTAACATAGTAATTTCACTTTCTATATCGAATGAAAAGCGGCACATAAAATTTTCTGCTAACTCGATAAATGTAAAAAATTGAGCTTATAGGAATGTGAAGAAACAACTTGAGAGCTTGGCCTATGAGACTCTGTGGAAACAAGTGAATAAGATAGTTATCATTATACACAACTTATTGGCAAGCCATGAAGAATTCCTTAACATGATCGTGCAGATCACCTTTACCCCTATATTTTTCAAATTTATGGAATTTGAAGTGAGGGGGAAAGGGCGTACGTATCATTTCTCGATCAAAATGATAAGGACACAGTTCTTCAATTTGGTATTTCTTACTATGTCTAACGTTGTTTTCTTGTAAACTTGTAAGGGCATTCTTCATAGATTTCCACTCTTGATCAAATTTTTTGCCATGTGAAGGGGTGGTAGAAATATACACATGGTTAGACTTTGATGTCTCACCCCACAATTTTCTATGTAAATATCATTGTACGTAACATTAGGTTTCTCCTGACGCACCCGTGTCTCTGTGGACATGGGAGGCTAGATTTTCCATTTGATGACTAAGGGCTTGTATTTGTTGTTAAATAGTGACTTCTTCATTATGGGGTTCATCTTGAGTTTCATGCAGAGGAGGTTGTTGATGAGCTTCATCCTCCCTCCTAGCTTCATACTTTATCTTAAGGGATGGTAAATGATAGCCACTGTTGTTTCTAGGAGGTGCTTATTCATTATTGTTTCCTTGCCCAGAAGTAGAAGCATGTCCAGGGTTTAATATTTCATTGAGAGAGGGAATGGTATGTTCTACTTATTCTTCTCCATGGACCATGTTTGTAAGAAGAGTGTGATCAAATTTAGGTGGCATTCTAGCCCCTAATTCCACTACTCATGTGAGAACTTGATCTCTATTTTGAAAAATGAAATTGTTTATACGGGACGGATCAAACTCATAGTGATCTCAAGGAGATGTTTCCTCATCACCACTATGGTCCACATTGGTTTCCTCTTCACACAATGGGTCTAAAATTTTGTTCACAAAAGGATTCGATCCTAATATTCTATGCTCCATTCTGGTAATATGAGGCATGAGATGATAGGAAATGTTTCACTAAGTTTTGAAAAATGTGCACAAAGACTACAACGAACCTTGGCAAAATTAAGCAGCATAACATTTGCAAATGCCACAAATAATTTCCTAAAGAATCTCCTAAAGGGATAAATAATATATGAAAAAATGTCTCCAAGGAAGAATATCTAGAAAATTCCCGAACAAGGGATCAACCATGAAATTACATACTCCCTATGTATAAAAATATATCTTAAAGATTGTTTTTGATAAGATGACAACACGATTTCAGTAATTAAATCAAGTTTTGGAAAAATAATATTTAAGTACTAAAAGGAAGTTGAGGTGATTTGACTAGCATGAAAATATAAGGTATATACTCTAAACCAGTTTAATACAAACAAAGTCTAAGTTTTGAAAATGGAGGCTAAACATGTGAGCAACGTATCACTATTATTTGGATACTTTAATCAAGTGTTTAGAAAAAACAAGATGTTAGTATCAAAATGGGATTGACACAATGCAAGCAACATAACTACAACACCTTACAAAACTCAAGGCAATGTTTGAACAAAAACGAGTTCTAAGTATATTAAGGAGTCGACACAATGAGAGCAGCATAAAAATAGAATCTACACACTTATATCAAGTTTGGGAAATCAAGATGTAAGTACCAAAAATGTATTGATATAATGCAAGCAACGTAATGGGACAAAGGGTAATCAACATAGGACAACCTTCTACATTGAGACATCTTGATAAGGATGTAAAGATAAGGCTATCAAAATATGAATATGTACCAGCACACTTTCAATGCTTACCATCACAGTCATAATAAGGAAGGATGTACGCATGTGCAAAAGTGGTGGACATAATATTGGAAACACAAAGTGTTGTCCTCTTTTGATCAAAAATGTCAACAAGAGAACAAGGGAGATAGTACAAGTGGTGATGAAAAATACGTATCCCAACTTTGGCAAAGTTTCACCTTGTTCGATAACAAGGTAGAAACTAGGAAAAAGTTATGCCTTGTAAGTTTTGTGATGAATAACACATGGCACAAACTTCAATAGACTCTACCCTTATTTTAATAACAAGATTTTGACTCCAAGGAAGTTGTTTCTTTGTGAAGGTTGTTTGAAACATGATTGAATATAGTCAAGTTGGCCCCAATGCCAAATGGTTGCCTAGGCTTTTGTTCTCATCACTCGCCAATACTGTTCTAAGAGAGGTACGCTTCACTAGATAACTCTTAGACAAAGGACCATTACCCCAAAATAAAATTAATGAAAAAGGCCTCATACAGACACCTTGAAGCATTGCTCATGGGTATTTCTAGTCAAGTGGGTAGTGGCACACTTCCCATTTTGTCCACCAGTTCCCTCAAGGTGTGGACTACTTTGGGGTTTCTATAGTACTCCTCATAATGAGTTTTATGGATTATACCAAGATACATCCCACAGATTAAAGTGGATGGGTTTAAGCCCTTATCCGAACCTGTAAATACAATGTTTTGAATAGAATGGTGTGTTTTTTTATCTTCGATTTAAAATGTGGTTTAGCACACCATTTGCATCCTACACCAAATTTCATTAGTATTTTTTTTTATTAAGTATTTGATAAGTGTTAGGTTCTGTGCACAAAATATTTAGTAGTGTCCCATATAAAGAGGACCAAAGTTTCTTTTGATTCTCAAGATCGTCTAAAGACGCAAGAGAAGAGCATACACAACAATTGAACCAACTAGCTAGAAATGGCAAAGACATAAATCAAATGACCATTAAAAATGTGTTGTAAAAGATTCATTCCCTTAAACAATATAAATGATGAAATTTCCAAGTTAATCCAAATGTTAGAAGAATAAAGATCAAAGTTACTTCTGTTTCTCAAGATCGCCCAAGAACGCAAGAGAAGATCATACACAATATTTTGATCTAACTCAAGTAAAAAATGGAAATACAACATTCATCAAAGCATTAAAATGTGTTAGAAAAATTATTTTTAAAAAAAAACTGCAAAACAAAAGTTAGAAAAACCTGTAAAACAACATCAAACACAAAAAATCAAATTATGGTATCCTTGAAATTCAAGCCCAAAATTTTACAAAGAATGCTAGTGCATGAGGTTCAATGGTAGCTTAGAAGGTTTAATGGTAGCGTAGAGGGATTAATGGTAGTGCAAAGGTATCAACACTAGTGCAAGGATGCTAATGGTAGCGCAGAGGGATCAACACTAGCGTAGGGATGCTAATGCAGACATAGGGGGATCAACACTACCGCAAGGATGCTAACAAATACACATGGGGATCAACGCTAGTGTAGGGATGCTAATAAAGACACAGGGGGATCAATGCTAGAACATGAATACCCTCTGTGCAGACATAGGTAAAATTCTAGAAACAGAAGCGTAAAGGGAAGCAACACTAGTGCGTAGACAACAATGCTAGCGTAGGGAGGTTTAACGTTGATGCACAGAAAATTATGCTAGTCATGAATATTAAAGAGGATGCAGAGAGATCAAAGCTAGCGCATGGAGCTTATGTAACTTCAAGAACAAGGAAATTTGACCAAAAAAATGTCAAAAAGATCAATTTTTTCTAATAATCCTCAAATTTGGCATTACTTTACCTCCTTCACACTTGCAAGGAAGACTCAACACATGAAAACTAAACAAAAGGAGTTAAGAAATACAATATTTATAAACATGTGTAAAATAAATGTTAGAACAATAAAATGAAATTTAACTACAAAAACTTGAGAAAATGCACATGAGACAAAGGGAGTGTCCCACCGGACATGCCATATGTATGCATGTGAAAGTAGGCTAAGTTAATTACTAGAAACTAACACCAAGTAGTTCGTATAAAAAAGCTAATTTAACATAAACATCATGATAAAGCTATAAAGAGAAAGCTAATCTAAATGCATCCAACATTAAAACATTAAATGTAAAGTTATACCTTTGATATTTGGATGTGCTTTGTGATTGTAGTTGTTCCTTTTGTTTAACCAATCACGGCTATGATGTGATCAAAGGAAGGCTATCTCCAAGAAGAGGAAACTATCTCACCAATATGGCTTAGTTTCCATGTATGGTTCTTCCTTTACTAATATTTGTAAGTAGAGGATAGAATGGGTACTAGATTAATAAGATTTTTAAGGTATAAATGCTCTTATCATGTGCATATAGTGTAATAGTAAAACATTGGTTTTAGATTGGAAGGGGGATACTAGGTTCTATATATAGCTTTCCAATTTGGGAGAAGCTAGAAACCTACTAAATGTGGGATAAAGATAAAGTAGAATTAGAAAGGGATAAGCATGATTAGAAATAATTAATCAGAATTAGAAACTCATGGGAGTTGGAGATGATTTAATTAATTAACTAGGATTAATTAATAAGCCAAGACAAGCTTAGAAAGCCATTTGGAGGTGGCTTAGGAGGAAACAGATAGAATTTGAAGGATTTGCAAGAGGGATTTAACCAATAAGAGGGGTTATTGATTAAACAAAAGATTAAAAAGGCTTAACTAACTAATAATAGTTAATTAATAGAGGATTATAACTAACGAAGTGTCGTTAATTGGCATCCGGAATGAAGGGAAATCTAGTTAATTAACGAAGAGTCGTTAACTAACAAAAATGAAGGGGAATGTTAGCTAATTAGAAGGAAATCGCTAATTATAATGGAAATGACGAGAAAGACAATAAACAGTGCAATTTTAGTAGTAAAACTATGTAGTTAGATTTAGGTGACTACACAAACCATCAGTTTTGAAAATTTGGTGAACATGTTACAGTTGTAGACACTAAATCACACACTTTGGTTATCTATTTATTCATATTTGCATACTAGTATTAATATGATTCCTAAGTAAGAAAATTATTAATCAATCCATGTATTTGGCCATATTTGCTTGCTTTATATTGTCACTTTTGGTCTTACACTCTTTTTAGCTCTGTCTTTCTTTTCATACCTCAGCATTTCTCATCCTGGATGTCAGCGCCCATCGAGGATGTCAGCGCCCGCCTCCCCTGTCCCCTATGGGCGCCCTTGACCTCTTTGTACTTTGTTCACATCTTTTGGGTCCTTTCTATCCATTGAGAATTATATTTTTTGGTAATCAGCCTTTCCGAGGTTAATTAAGAAATTCAAGCAAAGGAATCATATAAATATAAATCTATGTAGTCATAATAAAGGACCAAGCACTGAGCATTAGCTATCACCACCTAATCTTGCATCCAAAGTCCATTACAAGAGAATTCAAGCATCCATCTAGCATCCACACAAGGGAAAGTGACTGCATTATTCTACATACACTTCATAGGAGGGTAAGTTCATTCTATTCCATGCACACATCTATTTATATTTGGTACATCTAGGTACTTGATCACTATCAAGTGTGACATGCACAAGAGCCACCTAGGGGATGATTCCACACACAGACACATATAAATACATTGAGTCTAAAATGTAGTGCAATAGAAGTTCACTTGTTTGACAACCGAGGACAGTCTGACCCCTCATTTGCATTATTTTCTTTTTAGGATTTGATGCATTTTTTTAGGGTTTTGCAGGTCATTCTTTCATTACAAGTTATCAATGACATCGACGATTATTTTGCGACATAATAGTGACAAGAAGCAAAGAACAGTGACCATCTTGCGACCCTACGAAGGAGGTTTCCTAGGGGTTTAAGTAGTTACAGGCACCCAGATGAGGACTGTAGCACCCATAGGTGCCCTTGACCCATTCCAGGCACCCTATTCCAGGAAGATCTTGCAGTCACAAATTTTGCTAAGGCTCTGTGTGACACTTCTTCCTGTATGTTCATCAAATTATCACTTCGACAAAATCCCAATTTGGTTGCAAATCAGCTAATTCTTCTCACCTGTTCTTTACAACTAGGGTTTCATATTTACTAGCTTAAATTGCTCGGGTCACTTCTGTGCTTAATTTTTTATTCACTTCTTTCTACATTGCAATCAAATTTAGGAATTTATAAATTCTTTATTTTCTTAATCATTTGGTGAACTCGACTCGTTTACGCTTAGGATCCTCATTTTTTCTTCTATCACGGGTCATCAAATTCCTCAAATTTCTTTGAATGATTTACTTCAAATGTGTCCTAATTGGAATATTTTTCTGTAAAAAACCTTATACACCATGTATCTCCCTAAAGATACGCCACCAAAGGAAGTGAGTTCCATTTTTGATCATCTATCCGATGACCCTAGCCTTCATGATCCTCCATCCAATTAACCCATGTTGGATTCAATTTAAGCATTGAATTATTTATTTCAAAGCAAATTTAAGGCTATGGAATCCACGATCATATCTATTAAATTTGAAATCCAACAACTTAAAGATGCTTCTCAGGATTATGTTTGTTATCCTTCTACATCACATCCTCATCCCATGTCTTCTACATGTGCTCATATCAGTGAGCTTGAAGTCATACCATTACCAGAGCCTCTCACCTTTGATCACAATGTTAGGCAACATGATATTCTTACTGAGCTCATTAGTCATCAATTGATCACTTTACCATCTACTCGTGGCTATCCTCCCTATCGTCTTTCCAAATATCAAGGTCTTCCATATTGCAATTATCATCAAATAAATGGACATAATGGAAATGATTGCCATGCTTTACAACAACGAATCAAGAATCTTGAGTGTCAAGGATTTATCTCATTCACTACACAACATTATATTGCATGCCCATCTACAAATGCTACATCTAAATGTGTGCCTAAATCTACTCCTTCTATGTCCAATGAGCATCATGACACCACTTCTAATGTGCATACTTCACTCATTCAAGCACCGCCTATTCAACCCATTCCAATCAATTAATCATCTCTCAAGGTTCATCAACCATCGCCTCCTCTTACTAAGTCATATACAAAATTACCAAGTAAAACTAAACAACCTCCTCTAAAGATTGGTACAACTCCTACACCTCTCAAATCCTCTACAATGTCACAAATTCCAAATAAGAAACCACCCACTATGCAAGAACAAAAAAATCTAGCTGGCCTCTTTTGACTTATGCTGCTCAAGGCTCCTAAAACATCCCCACTTCAGCATCCAATCACTTTTGTTAAGGAAACTACTCCTTAAATTGACCCACTTAGTGTCATTGCTTATATTTCCATCACTTACATACTTGGGGGTCTCTTAGCTTCTTCCCCCTTTGCATTGTTATTGATTTTCTTTATCATTCCATGTGCTTGACACTTTGCACTTAAGGTCTACTATCTCCTAAGCATCAATACAACATACACATCTTAATACACACTCATATCGCCATTACCTAATGATGTACTCTTTTGTTTTGGTTCTCACTTGACTATTGAGGGCATCCTATACACATGAACCTCACACAATACAAAATCAAAACATCTACAACACCATCTTACTAACATACATACTACACACTGGACACACTCGTAACACATCCTTCTAGTGCTTATTCATCAATGCAAGCTCAACACAATAGCAACACATACTCTTCATGCATATTCAACACAACATTCAACACATTTACAACATGATTCACACTCAATGATTTCACGACATATATCTTCCACATCACACAACATACCTATATCACATTACATGGCACATCCCTCTTACATATAATCAACATAGACATCTTGCACAATGTACATATCCACAACACACTACCTACTCGAAACTTTCATATGCGACACAACCTAATACAAGTTTGACGCAATCACGCCACATCTCTCTCAACACATAGCATAACACACTCAATGAGTTTGTAACCAATCTATTTTATAGGAATTCAACACAACTTCACAACATACTACACAAATGACACATTCACAAAACATTTCTATCATGTGCAAATAACACAACACATCTAACATATCTCTCACACAATCAACATGACACACCACCCTATGACGCACTCTAGTTCCATGGTCCATACTCAACTTTTGAGGGTCTACATCAAATAGACCTCACCACACTCACGCATCTAATCACTCACTCATTCACTCACGCACTTACACTCTATGCTTTGTGCTTTGACGATCACATCTTTCTAGTATACACAATTCAAACCATTTCCCGATGACACACTCATGTTCTGAGGTTCATTCTTGACTACTAAGGGGGCATGCATAGATGAATCTCATCTCATGCATACACATCCACACTTACTGAGGGGGCATGAAAATCCTATCATAATCACTATGCATTCCATTCCATCTCACTCATCCACAACATGATGTATATCTTGGTCGCATTTAGTCTTGTTTACATTTACTTGTTACATGTACGCCTTATTACACAAGCTGGATAGATATATTTTTATGTCATTATCTTTTTCCATATATACATGTGCATTCACTTGTTTTCTATTTGTTATCACAGATTCTATAGATCAATACATGCAACAAGGATTCTTGGCATAGTACCTCTTACCAGTCTCACATCAGCTCCTGGGGACATCCACTTTCATACACTACATGTATTGTTGTTTCATTTTTCATAGCACACTACTATATTGAATTATACACGCTTTGAAATAATTTTTATCTTTCTAACATGCTAACGGGTTCTTCATGTGCAACATTTTTCTTGCAGGTCTATTTGCTTCCATGGTTGTATGTTTCAGTGCTTGATCTTGCTTGTCATTATTTTCCACTATTTACAAGCTTTACCCTTTGTCTTGTGTGCACACTTGTATGTTTTTTTCCTAGTCGGCTGTGATTGTCTTGTGACATTGTGAGTAATGTCCCATGTTTGAAACTTGTTTTCACAGTCTACATTGTCTTGTTACATATTTTCTACTTATTTTATAGCTTACATCTTACATGTGTGTTTGTTTTGCTTGTACTAACACTTGTCTCCTAGCCAATTTTTTTATTTGTTCCTTGGTTTCTACCAAGCACACTCCCTCCCCTCTATAGGGCATCAGTTTCTGCACAATGATTGGTCCTCCTTTGGTCTTTTAATGCAGTCTAGAATTTATCAGATAACACCCTAGTCGCGCTAGCACATCACTCAGCCTTGACTGAGCACTCACCCAAAGCATGCAAAGGTACCATGTCCCTCTTTAGGGTTGCTGTAGTAGGATGTTAGCAAGATGAAGGAAGAAACATATAGATTCATAAATAATCCATCATTCTATAATGCATGCTACCCTCAAATCTATGAAGGAACAAGCTTAAACAGTAATCATGATTGAATTAATAACATGCACTACTAAACTACACATAGAATAACACTTAGATTCAGCCAATATCTTCCATCTATTAATAAATATACAGAATCCTTACATTAATGTCAGTCTATACCAATACGTGTGTGGATTTGATACAGTAATTCAGTCATATGCGTATATCTCTTTATCACACATACACACACTATGTATATTCTTTGTTACAATCTCTTCTTTTTTAATGTACCTAACATCATATATATAGGGTGGGGACTTTCCCTTCACTATTTATCTATTCCAGAAATAGGCCACATGTTATTGATAGCCACACACCATTTTTAGGCATAGCCACACATGCAAGTGTGTTATATATAGACCTCTTGTAATTAACTGAAGTGCCAATTCTATTCTTAGATCGTCTCCATGCAAAAACGCTTCTATCTGCTCCTCCAAAGATAGAAAATGCATGGTGTGTACGTCTCTTCATCCTTAATGTGTTTCACATGCCATCTTCTAAAAATAGGTCTCCATGCTCATAATCGGCTAAGTCTTGAAAGCTAAACTTGCCTTCCGTGTGCAGGTCCTTCCTATCCTTCCACGCCCTTGATCCTGGCCTTCTCTCCCACGTGGAATCCTTGTGTGTTCTCTAACAAGTATTCTCTGATCAACATTACCGCACACTAATCTCATTGTTGTCCCGACAATGGGTATCTCCAAAAATTGAAGTAAACAATAGAATAATGGAAAGAATAAGAATGAAAGAATGTAGACAAATAAAGAATTTGTATTAGACAACCTCCTCTGTATCACTTTGCAGTATCAACTCTGGATACTCCTTTATTTTGGCCTCTAAAATATGTCATTGAGTGAATGCTTGTTTCACTTTTTCTAGGATGTCCATAGCAATGGATTCCAACTCATTCCTCGCAATATATCCTTTTTCATTCTACAGAACTAACACAATGTTGGACATTGGTGTCATTTTTCCTTCTAAAAGATCCATCTTCTACGCAATTAGCTTCATAAGGTCTTCTAACTGAGTCTTATGTGGCTCTTGTGCTGTTGTCAGGGCCTCGCGCTTCTGTTTAACCATTGAAAATATTTCTACGCAGCCCAATGTCTCATCCTTCATCGCTTTCTGGACCTCATTGTTCTCTTCTAGGGTCTTTATGTTAATAAGTGCCTTTAGAGTTGTGTATATGTTAAAAATCCTGGTCTTATTTCTTCAAACTTCATGTAATGCTTGTAACAACCCTTCCTAAGATGTAATATTTTGCATCACCGAGGCTTTCTCCCATTCGGTATCTTGCTCTGAGATTCTTGGCGCTAGCATGCGCATAGGTTCATCTTCAAGTACCAAGTCCACAAACTTTCTTACATAATGTATCACTGAAGGAAACGTATGTGGTACCTTGACTGCCAAGTGTGGCCTTCAAACCTGTAACTGATGAGATAAGCATAGATTAGATTCTAACTCTGTGTTCTACAAAGTAGAAGAAGTCCTCGCGCACCCTTCTCATGAGCCATTGATACAGGGGCTCATACTTCCTGAAATATGGAAGCTCGTATAATTGGTAGACCCCAATTCTCTTCATAAGCTTCTCACCTACATCGTCATAAATTGGAATGTCATCTAATGTGTGCTTGTTCATCCTATTAGTGAGCGAGGAATCGAGCTCCTTCTTGTTCTCCGTGGTCCTGTGATTGTATTCACTTACTTTGCTCTTTCTGATGGGTGAATCCCATTCTTGGTTGACGATGACTCCTTCTGGATATTGCATTTCTGAAAAATGGCTTTCGGGTGCCATCTCTTCTTCCTCAACAACCACCTTCTTCTTTCCTTTTACTGCTACTGCAGATGCCTTTTTAGGTGTCATTTTTACCTTGCAAATGTCTCCTCTTTAACTCTAAAAATTTGTGAATCAAACCCTAGCTCGATTCAATCATGCCCTAGGTGGAAACTTTGTTCCCTAACTCCTCTCTACCTCCTTGATTTTCTCAAACCCTTCACCATTGGGGACACAAGCTTCTTGTTGTACATATCTGGTTGTCACGCTTGGTTTCACACCCTTTGCATCTTAACCGGCTCACTCGGCTCTTTGTAATTAGCTCTTTCCTCAAATTCTCTTAGTTGCAATGGTAAAAATGAATCTACATCCCATCCTTACATAATTTTTTTCAAATTTTGATGCATTTATTGCTCCTTCACCTACCAAATATCCCTTCATTCATCCCGTGTGGTACATATTTGCACCCCTGTTATAACCTTCTAGCATGCCTTCCTACCCTATGGTCATAGACTTCTCTTCAGCGCGCTTCCTTGCACCCAAGTATCTCATAATTGTAACTTCTCCTCATAGTTATCATGGCCTCCGCTTACCTTGCGTTATACTATCCTTTCATTCATCTCCATCCTTGGTCACTTTTGAGAAGTAATCTTCTTTTGACTTAAAGCACACTCATAACAGCTTTTTCCTTTCACCTTTCAATTCCCATAGTCTTTTACTTGGATAACTACAACAACCCCACACGAAAAGTATGTGCAGCCCTTTGCACATAGACATTCTTCATATAGTAATTATCTTCATGCGTGCAAGCATGATTATTACAATAATGCAAAAACTAAATTGACAAAGCATAGCGATAATGAAGGAAATACATTAAGAAAATACATAATGGAAAACCTAATCTAAATGGCAATACTTCATTATTACAAACACCAAGAAGACTTATTTATAGTAGGGCTTCAACCTACTCCCGTTAAAATAACCAGGTAGTTGTGTTCCATCAAGTGCTTCTAACTGGAAAGCACCTAATTCAAGTATAGAAGTGATAACATACGACCCCAACCAATGTACTTTAAGCTTGCCTGGATGGTGCAAGAAATTCAAGTCATAAAGAAGTACCATTTGTCTAATCTCAAACTTCTTATCTCTTATGTTTCTATCATGCCATGCCTTCTGCCTGGCCTTTTCCTACTTCTGACTCCATCGTGCTATGGCTCGACACTTATCCAGTTGAATCATCTTCCCGATACACTCTTCTAAATCTTGTTCATCAGCTAGACCTCCACCGCGTGCAATGCGCAAAGAAGGTAACATAAATTCTATAGGGAGAATGGCTTCCACGCCAAAAACCAATTGAAATGGTATGGCCTTGTTCAATCTCTTGTAAGTTGTTCTATATGCCCAAAGAACAACTAACACTTTTTCATCCCAATCCTTTCTTCCAACATCATAGATTTTTGTCAAATTCTAGCTCAAAATCTTGTTGAAAGCCTCAGCAGTTCCATTTTCCTAAGGATGGTAAGGTGTATTTTTATGGTGTGCAACCATAAACTCATCTAATAGGATCCTAATTGTCTCATTCAAAAAGTGTGTACCCCTATCACTTATTAAGATTAAGGGACATCCATATCTTGTAAGAACATTCTCCCATAGAAACCTAGCTATTGTAGCTGCTATACAGTCCTTGGTAGGTGTTGCTTTTGCCCACCGTGTGAGATAATCTGTGCAAGTAATGATATAGCATGATCCAGTCTTGCACGTGGCTGGAAAAATAGGTCCTACAAAGTCAATGCCCCATTTCTCAAACAGTTCGGCACTAGGAATCAGTCTCAAAGTCATCTCATCTCTTTGCCCTGGTTTTCCTAGGCGCTGACAATGATCACATGCCTTACAATATTCTTTACAGTCCTTATACAATGTCTCCCACCATAATCCAACAAGTAGGATCTTCCAGGCAATCGCATCACCTGCATAATGGCCTCCTGCAATACCACTTTGAGCTTCTTCCATAATATCCTTACGCTCATGCTCTAATACACAATGACGTAATAATTCATCTCTTCCTAACTTATAGAGGTCACCACCGATTAACATAAATGATGTCGCGCGTATAGAAAGTTACTTCTTTTCTAATGCTTACATTCCTACTGGTGTCATACCTATTCGTAGAAAGACAACAATGTCTTCTAATTCCATGGGCGCACGTTATAACCTATACAACTGTGCATCTGGCATGGTTTCTTCAATTTTCTATGCTTCCTCTCCTGAGTTGATTCTATATAAATGGTTCTGGTCCAGAATTGCTTTTCCCTGGCTTCACCACAACTATGAAGTACAACTCTTGAAATAGGAGCACCCATCTGCATATGCGCCCCTATAAGATGGTCTTGTTTACCAAGTACTTCAATGCCATGTGATCTGTATAAAACACAAATGGTGTTGCTAACAAGTAATTTCAAAACTTGTGCAATGCATAGACCATGGACAAAGCTTCGCGCTCTGTAGTTGTATAATTTTGTTCAGTAGGAGTCAACTTCCTACTAGCAAAATAGATTGGATGATCGACAATACCTTCGCCGGGTTGAGCTAACACAATGCCAATGGCCATGTCAGAAGCATCCACATGCACATGAAATGGTTTATCCCATGAAGGAAATAGCATAATGGGCGCGGTAGTAAGTTTCTCTTTTAATATCTCAAACGCGCACTGCTGCGGTTCTCCCCAATAAAATGTACCTCTCCCCTTTAGTAACTCTTCCAAGGGTGCAGTAATTTTGGCATACCCTTTGATGAATTTTCTATAATATCCTATATGACCTAAAAATTCACGTAACTCACTTTGACTGGTAGGCACTTCTAGGCCTAAAATGACTGCAACCTTCGTTGGATCAATTAGAAAACCTTCCTTGCAGATTATATGTCCTAACAGTATTCCAAATGGTGTATAAAATATGCACTTCTTGATGTTCAAAGAGATACTCTACTGTCTGCATCGTTCAAACATTAAGCGCAGATTTTCGCAATGATCTTTCACAAGACCATATATTGTCCAATCATCTAGGTAGACCTGTAAGAAGTTGTGAATAAATTATTTGAATGCCTGAATAACTATGCTCAAGAATACAGTAGGCACATTTTTCAATCGAAAAGGCATCACAGTATAGGAAAAACTACCCCATTCAGTAGTGAATGTTGTCTTTTCTTGATTCTCCTGAGAAATCCTAACCTGATGATACCTGGAAAACCCATCTATGAAGGAATATATTTCGCACCATATAACTCCAAGTATTTCCTCAGTGAATGGCGTAGGGAATGGATCTATGATGCATGCAGTATTCATCTCCCTATAGTCCACACATATTCTAAATTGTTTTTCCTTCTTGATACTGATCGCCATTGGGGTAACCCATTCTGACTCATCAAGGGGCTTGATAATTCCAGATTTCAACATTTTATCAATCTCTTCCTTTACCTTTTCACACAAATTAGGATTCATTCTGTAAGGTATCTTTCTGACTGGCCGTGCACCATCCTTAAGTTTTATCTTCATTTCCCCAAGTGATTTATGCACACCTTTAAGTTCATGATACCCTCGAGGGAATAATTCTTGATAATCCTTAAGTAACTCAATGATCTTTTCTACCTCCGAGTTTGACCAGTAGTCTCTAATTATGGCCTCCTTAGGCTCAGCCTCAACACCTATATTTACTTTCTTTGTTTTCATGGGTTCGTGATAGGTGCGCATATCCTTGTTTGCATTTTCCAAGACCTCGTGCACCCCTTATGAATGTTCAATAGCTAGGTTCTCAACTTCCTCATCATCTACGATGTAAACCATATTTCCTTTCTCTTTCTCAAGGAAAGCACTTTTAAGTAGTATGGAGTCCAGTTCTTCTTCCTTTTCAAAACATGCTCCGAACTCTACCTCACCAAATAATTCCTGGATATGCTCTTCTTCTTTTACATTATCTCTCATAGTTAAGCACATGACAAATTTTAATGCCTCTTAACAGGAGTTTTAGTCGAGAAGTAGTCAAAAGTTTGGATCATTCATGTAGTCAAATTTTGCCAGTTTCCAGTCTCTCGATGTATTTCTTCATATACATACCAAACATGTGCGCATCCTTGTATCGTAGAATATAGGCAATGAACCCAAAGTGAAGGTGGTAATGCTTCTTGTCCCGATGTCCAGAGTATCTCACACTGCTGAATGTTATGTTGAAAAGGTTGATCACCATGATAAGTGTAGATTTGCGTAGGTGCATTGTTCCTTATAAACCTAGTAGACAAAGCGACTCTAATCTCTTCCCATTTTATAATATTATCTTTGTGGACTACCCACCAGTGCGTTGCTATCCCACGCAAGGTATATACTAACATAGCTCTTCTCTTAATTTGATCTGTCCACTGTGTTTCCATGGCCTTCAAAAATGTAGGAAGATCTTCTGCCCCTATATACCAAGGTATTATGCTACCTATCCGTTGAACTGAACGAAATCCATTCCTGCACACAACCACGCTTTTTACCCCACGCCCTACCAATTCATATGTACCATGAGCCCAATTGTCGCAAGTAATACTTGTAGTATCACTAATAGCATGAGAATCCTCCCGATGTAGGATGCTTTCTTTTGATGGCTCATTGACCTTTGGGTCCTGAATAGCGCGTACATAAACTCTGTTTAAGTCCTCCTCACTTAGAGGATCAACATATGGTGTAGACTTCCCATCTGTCAAACGTATCACAACTCTTTCCTCCTTGTTTTCAAAGCTGATATACCCCTTATTAAAGCTCAAGTCAACATTATTTGCATAACACAAAGGGCATCCAAGTAGGGCTGGAAAATTGTCTGCTTTTGCAAGTGCTAATACCTCAAAATCCCCATTGAACTTGGCTCCTTGTATAGTTATAGATGCATCTTTCAAAACTCTGATGGGAGTGTCCTTAGTCTAGTTTGCCATAAATAACACATTAGATGATGGCTGCAATGGAGGCCTCCCCATTTTTACCCATGCATCTAATGTAAGGACATTTACTTCCGCACGGGTATCAATCAATATGTTACTCAATAGCCACCCATCTACAACAACATTCAGAGTAATTTCTTTGTCATAGTCAAGGCTACCAGGGGGAAGATTTACATGCAGAATCTATCGTTCAGTCTCAAGACTTGTGCACGGAGTGTTCCCTTGTAACCAACTTCCTTGGAATAATGTTCTCCTAGCGCAACATCTTACACACCTCTCGCAGATCATCGACATTAGTTTGGCCTGTCTATGATGCTTTCTTCTACTCCTTTAGGTAATGTATTTCACCCTGAAGATTCCTTAGCATTTCCATGGTATCCTAGTAAAATTCCTTCTGATGAGCAGGATCTAGGTACCTTGCATGCAAAACTTCCTCCTTGGCAATCGTAGGATTCTGGTATAATGCCTCTCTTGTGCGTGTTGCTTCAATGCGTGTAGTAATCTTCACTGTCAATGCCCCAGGTCCTTCTGTTATCTTGGGCATCCACTAATCTTCTACCGCGCGCTGGATTCTAACCATCCCGACGCCTTTGTTTTCATTCTTATACTGCTTACTCAGATGCTCATATAAGTATGGAAACTCTTCATAGCTATGGTTCTTTCTACAGAAATAACATGTAATATTCTAAGGACATTCACACCTATAGCGGTCAGGAGATCCACACATATAACATGTTCCATGAGGGAACTCACCTCTTCCCCCACAATGGCATCATCCTCCATATCCACCACAATATCCACGTCCCCTTCCACGACATCCTTCAATACATCCTTCATTCCTGTCATAGCGCATTTGATTATGATCCCAATCCTAGTGCTCATTCTTACCCTTAGAATTATTTGTTATACTTGTCTACCATACCCCAACGTCTATAGCATCCTGGATTTGACCAATCAACTAACAATCCTCAGTATCATGGGTCATGGACCTACAAATCTTTCAAAAGAAAGTTACATTATTCCTTATCACGCATTGTAACAAAGGATAATGACTAGCATCATGATTTAAATGAAAAATATCATCGTCCAATAGTAATGAGTGTATAGATCTACGAGGAAAACTATCCTTGGTGTGACCTTCCACTTAAAAATTTGTACACCAAATTCCTGAGCTTATTTCATGGGTTGAATTTTTTGAGAGCTTCTCTAACTTCTTTTCCATAGCTGTAATCTGTGCTGCTAGGAATGGACTAATGCCAGTATTAACACTCCTAACTGCCTCAACATGTAAAGTTGCTTCCACTACTTCGCGCAGACCAGTGTATGTCTTATGTGACAGAGCCCTCCTAAAAGGTGTAATCAATCCTCCAACGACCCATTGTGCATGCTAGTTAGTGTGAATATCATAAGATAGATTAGATAGAAGTTTCTTAAAACAAGCATCATACTCACGTACACTCTTAGTAGTGCCTTGTTTGATATCCTTGAGCACACTAATACTCTTCTTCTCTAACTCAGGGATATGGAACTCTTTTAAGAAAGCATCCTTCAATGTTGCATAATCCACGCAAGTTTGGTCAAGGTCAAACTTCCTATACCAGCTGTGTGCACACCCTTGTAATGTGGTACGAAATTGACTTGCCTTGCGCTTAGCAGTTGTGATCCCTTTAGCGCGCCACAAGATTTCACACATATGCACATGTTTTGCAACATCCTCTATACCTCTATATTCTGAGAGATGAAGAAACATCTCCATATAGATATTATGTGGTTTCTGTGGACCTTGACCACTTGATCCAAAACCTCTTGTGTTCCCTCTGCCTCTAGAACCACTAGATCCACCAGAACTAGAACCACCTATAGTTGGAATAGGACCTGTAGATATACTCCCATGTGATCTGATAGTAGTACTATACTAAACCCCTACAGTCCGTGAGGTAGTTCCACTTCTAGAGGTGAATCCAACATTCTGTGTGGATGATGCACCTAAGAATGTTCCTCCAAATATCATTTAAGTCGTATGTGCTTCCACTGATGTACTTGATCCCTAGCTTACTCCTGCTCTCCTACTTCCCAAATTAGCTTTCTAGTTACCTTTCATACTAGATACTAGAAAACCAAGTGTAAGGGCTAGGTCATCAGTTGGATTAAGATGCATGTTCGTGGTCCAGGTAGTCTTTATTGGCGCACTTCTGTGTAAGGCCGAGGGGGGATCTCTATCATGCTTTCCAAGATGGGGTAGTTCCTGATGCTCTGGCTCCACGTATTCTACGTGAGCTGTAAATCCTTCACGAGCCATCTCTCTCCACAATGCCATAATTTATGTAACATAACGCTACTTCTCTATCTCCCTCTTGCACACCTCATTAAACTTAAGCCGCCTTTCCTCTATCTGCCTCTCTGCCACTAGGTCTTCCATCTTTCACCAAACTTGTTCCTTCCCTCACACATGGTGAAGTTTAATTATCCGTCGGTTTACTCTCCAGGTTTAAAGTTACCATCAAGATCTTGATCGCCAGCAGAATACCTTGCAAATATGTTCCTCTCAGATACCACAAAAACTAGAATTCAGCTACCTCTAGGCAAGAGTATGTCGAAATTGAATATTCCAGAATATAACTATTTAGAACACCATGAAACCACATATCCATAGTGCGAGTCCAGATCAGATCAGCATCATAAAGGGCCTGAAATTCTTCCTATGTTCAGACAAGTGCGTGATACCTCCAATTCCACTGAGACACATAAGCAATAAGCCACTCATATAGCTCTACTAGAAAGATAATGAAAAAACTCTTATATAAGTTTTCATATAGATTATGTTCTACCCAAGTGCGTGCGTTAAACTCAGATCCACTGCTGAACCGCCATGCATATTCTTCCTCTCGATCATGTATCCATTTCACAATACTTGCTAGAGTTAACCGGTACATCTTCATTACAAACCATCTTGAAAACAACTGAAAAAGAGGTCCTGGAAACAAAACCAATGATGCAGCCTAGAATTTACCAGATAACACCCTAGTTGCGCTGGCACATCACTCAACCTTGACTGAGTGCTCACCTGAAGCACGCAAAGGTACCAGGTCCCTCTTTAGGGTTGTTGTAGTAGGATGTTAGCAAGATGAAGGAAGAAACATATAGATTCATAGCTAATCCATCATTCTATAATGCATGCTACCCTCATATCTATGAAGGAACAAGCTTAAATAGTAATCGCGATTGAATTAATAACATGCACTACTCAACTACACACAGAATGACACTTAGATTCAGCCAATATCTTCCATCTATTAATAAATATAGAATCTCCTTAAATTAATTTCAGTCTATACCAATGCGTGTGTGGATCTGATACAATAATTCAGTCATATGCGTATATCTCTTTATCACACATACACACACTCTATATATTCTTTGTTACACTCTCTTCTTTTTTTATGTACCTAACATCATATATGTATAGGGTGGGGACTTGCCCTTCACCGCTTATCTATTCTAGAAATAGGCTACATGCTATTGATAGCCACATGTCATATTTAGGCATAGCCACACATGCAAGTGTGTTATCTAAAGACCTCTTGCAGTTAACTAAAGTGTCAATTCTATTCTTAGCTCATCTCCATGCAAAAAAACTTTGATCCGCTCCTACAAAGATAGACAATGCATGGCACGCATGTATCTTCATCGTTGATGTGTTCTGCATGCCATCTTCTAAAAATAGGTCTCCATGCTCAAAATTGGCTAAGTCCTGAAAGTTGAACTTGCCTTCCACGTGTGGGTCCTTCCTGTCCTTCCACGCCCTTGATCCTGGCCTTCTCTCCCGTGCGGACTCCTTGTGTGTTCTCTAACAAGTATTCTATGATCAACATCTTCATACTCCTAAATGATGTCACATGCACCCCAAATGAGGGGGGCATCATTTGGGTAAATCAATCACCCATACAATAGTCTATAGTCACATTTCAGCACAGTTCAGTACTAGTATAACACAGTCATCAGTCTCCGAAAGGGCTCATAATCTAACTTGGGTCCTCAACACAACACAGACACCAGTGCCCAAATCCAAACAGTAGCGCTTGGGCATCCCTGACTCTTCCTAGACGCATGTGTCCAGGGGGCAGTTACACAACATCTTCTAGCTCAACACAGTCTACAACACTTCACATAGTGACTTTTACATGGCATATGGTCCTTAGCACTCAACATGCATGCACTACACAACATTTTTCTACTTTTACATTGGATCGGAATTGGTTGAACCAGATCAGTTTTTTACACACCATCTATAGTGGTGTTCCATACTTCGAGATGAATTTAAAGGCTAGAGGATGACACTAGACTTTTCTCCCTACACTTCTTCCAATTCTTAGCATGAGATCAATCAAAAAACTCGTTGTTATCCAAAATTCACCCTCAAGGTAATTTTGATAACATACATCAAATTCTTTAGTCCCAGGAAAATAGATTGAGTCAGGGCAAAAAATTCATGTTTCTAGGGTCCCCTCATATTTTTCTAACTCCCCTGTCCAAGTAGAAGAGAGCAAGTTCTGAGAAAATGTGAAAACATTTGCAAAAACAAGCTCGGGCCAGGAAAAATCACGAAAAATGGCTAAGTCCTAGTCCTAGAAGCATTTGGGACAAGTGGGACAAAAAGGCACGGATCGGCCGAAATGAGCACAGGCGGCCCCGGAAGCAATTGGGACATCTGGGACAAAAGGACGCGTGGGACGCGGAAATCCGAACTGGCCGAAAAGAGAAAAAATTGGCTAACTGCTGAGAGTGTCGCCTTTGGGACAAGCGGGACAAAAAGACGCGAACCGGCCGAACCGGGCGAAATGAGTCAAGGCAGCCCAAAACAGTCTGGGACGCGCGGGCCAAAAGTACGCGAACCGGCCGAACCGGCTGAAATGAGAACTTTTGTCCCGGAACAGCGGGACAAAAAGACGCGAACCGGCCGAACCGGGTGAAATGAGTCAAGGCAGCCCGAAATAGTCTGGGACGCGCGGGCCAAAAGTACGCGAACCAGCCGAACTGGCCGAAATGAGAACTTTTGTCCCGGAACAGTTGGGACAAAAAGACGCGAACCAGCCGAACCGGGTGAAATGAGTCAAGGCAGCCCGAAACAGTCTGGGACGTGTGGGCCAAAAGTACGCGAACCGGCCGGTTAGGCCGAAATGGGAAATTTCAGCACCGAAACCAAATGGGACAAAGGGACGCGCGGGACGCGAAAAGCCGAAATGGCCGAAGGCAGAGGAGAAAAGTCAACATTTGACCCGTGGAACTTCAAACGGCCATAACTTTTGACTCCGAGCTCCGATTTTGATAAAATTGGACTTTCTGGAACGAGCACGACGTCCTCTACGCCACAAATTATTTTTAATGAGGGTAGATATGTTTAAAAAAAAGAAACATATTCGGCTCCAGTCAGTCAATGCTCATTCCCGTCAAATGACAGAAAACGCCTGCTAGGCCCAAAATAGCTGCCCGCACTCAGAAGGCCATAACTTTTGCATTTCTCAACGAAATCGCACAAAATTGGTACCGTTGGAATCGTGGTTCCGAGCCCGATGCACAGCAATCAAGAAATTATAGATTTGATCAGAAATTGATTGATATTTTTAAGGAAACGTGGCCAGGTTTAGAACAGTGTTTTATTTGGTAGTTGGGAGTGCAATTAAGAGGCATGGTCATCATTCCTTCTCTGTTGCAGCATATGGGATAGTATGGGGAGCCTTTTGTAAGTAATGTATACCCATTCCACTCAATTTAATGCCTCTTACAGGTGGTTGAAGGATAGATTTCGGGATTTCCATTTTCCCTTCTCTTTTCCTTCTCATTTTTCTATAAATTGGAGTGTTGGGCTCATTGTAAGGGGGAGAGTTTTTGGGTAACAAAGCTCTATCAAAATTACTTTGTGAAGCCAGTGTGTTGCAGGCCCTTGTAGTGGACTCCTTGCATGGTGATCCAGGCCCTTATCTTGTAATAGATTGAACTGTGCATATCATGAAGCAATAAAATATCAGTTTGTGGATACATCTTCCCCTGCTGTGTTTCCTTGCATTCTTCTTGCCCCTTTAATCTTTTCTACAAGTATATTGTGTCTATTTATTATGTTCTTGCAGGAATTCATTATCATTGTGTGTGCTTGGAATATTGCTGTGAATGCATTTTGCTGGATTATGGTGAACTGTCATCACCTCTTCTAGTGTGCACTTTGCCTCTGTATTTCACACATTTGGAGATTACTCTCACACCCTCTTCTTCTGGTGTATCACCGCTTTAGTGTAGGCTTTCATTTTATGCATTCTCTCTCTCTGGTCCCTTGGAATTTTAGGTTAGAATAGCTAGTTTCTCTTGCATTAGAGTAGATTGTGGCAGGTAGTTTAGGAGCAAGAACCAGCTTTCTCTGGAGGTCTATCTCAAGTAGCAAGTCCCACAACTTGGAGATATTACCCATGTTATCCAATCACACTGGATGCTTAGAGTGATCAAACTAGAAATCTGATCAACATCCAGGGGTGCTGTGATTCGGTGATAACACTCGTTCTTCTACATCATCTACATGATCCTTTCTATCTCCTTTCCTCATCAAGTATTAGGTTCACATGTTCCTTTTTCACATTTTACATACTGCATTACATACTTTTTACTCATTTTGATCATATACACGTGTATTTGACTACTTGTATGTTCTTTTCTTTTGCAAGTCCTTGCTTATGGGAAGCGGTAGCCAACATCATCCTACATCACATCACATCACATCAAAAACATCAATCACACCAACAATCAACATCAACAACAGGTACAATGGCGACATCTATACATGTATTTCTGCCATAGGGTCATCATTATCATCATCACTTTTTGCACTTTCTCCTCTCTAGTTCCCACACTCCACATTTTTACATCACTCCATGATTTCTCATCTCTTAGCACACTTTTTCTATCGATATCCATTTTTATCAAGTACGCATATCTTATCTACTTGTTGTTATCAACCATTCTCTCAACAACATAAAGTGTGGGTAAATTTAGACACTAAATCACGTACTTTGGGCATCTATTTAATCATGATTGCATGTTACTATTCATATGATTCCTAAGTAAGAAAATTACTAATCAACCCATGTCTTTGGCCATCTTTGCTTGCTTTATATTTAAACTTTTGTTCTTACACTCTTTCTAGCTCAGTCTATATTTTCATACCTAGACATTTCTCATCCTGGACACCAGTGCCCAGCTAGGACATCAGCGCCAGGTGCCCTCGTCTCCTCTTGGTGCCTCTAACCTCTTTATACTTTGTTCTCATATTTTGGGTCCTTTCTAGCCATTTGAACATCTTATCTTTTTGGTAGTCGGCCTTTTCGGGGTTAATTATGAAATTCAAGCAAAGGAATAATGTAAATATAAATACATGTGATCATAATAAAGGACTAATCACTAAGCATTAGCTATCACTGCCTAAGGTTGCATCCAAAGGCCAATACAAGAGAATTCAAGCAATTATCAAGCATCCACAGAAGGGAAAGGGACTGCATTCTTCTACATACACTTCATAGGAGGGGAAGTTCAATCTATTCCATGCACACATCTATTTACATTTCTTACAGTTAACTACTTTCTCACTATCAAGTGTGACATGCACAAGAGCCACCTAGGGCATGATTCCACACACACATAGAACTACATTGGGTCTGAAATGTTGTGCAACACTCAGTCATAAGTTCACTTGTTTTACATCTAAGGAAATTCTGACCCCTCATTTGCATTATTTTATTTTTTAGGATTTGATGTGCTTTTGAGGGTTTTGCATTTCATTCTTTCATTGCAAGTTACCAATGACATCATCAATCATTTTGTGACATACTGGAGATAAGAAGTGTAGGACAATGACCATTTTATGACCCTGCAAAGGAGGTTTCTTGAGGGTTTAAGCATTTACATACATCTAGACCAGGATTGTAGTGCCCATAGGTGCCCTTGACCCATTCCAGGTAGATCCTGCGGCCGCACATTTTTCTTAGGCTCTATGCGACACTTCTTCCTCTCTGTTCATCAAATTATCACTTCGTCACAATCCATATTTTGTTATGAATCAGCTAAGTCTTCTTATATGTTCTTTGCAACTAGGGTTTCCTATTTTCTAGCTTAAATTGCTTGGGTCATTTTTTCACTTAATTGTTTATTCACTTACTACTACATTGCAATCAGATTTAGGTATTTATAAATTCTATGTTTGCTTAATTAATAGCA
Organism: Taxus chinensis; assembly: GCA_019776745.2. Taxonomy (NCBI): domain Eukaryota; kingdom Viridiplantae; phylum Streptophyta; class Pinopsida; order Cupressales; family Taxaceae; genus Taxus; species Taxus chinensis. The sequence continues at coordinate 99,267,544 of CM034154.1, forward strand.
AGAAGAATCCATGTAAAACATAGATGAAGAAGAAGAGAAAACACTCACTTCTCATCTGAAAGGGAAGAAATAATTCCAATCTTCAAGTAAGTCCTAGAAGTAGAATCAACAAGGAGACAAGAAACAAAAAATTGTTTGATTTGTGGCAAACCAAATGATTTGAAAGATTGCTGGTACAACACATACATGAAGGGTTTGTCAAGCAATTCAAACCCCACCAATCAACAATATCAATAATGACAATCTAGCAATAAGCAAGGGTAGAAGAAGGGGAACTAGAGGAAGAAACCCCATATGCAAGGTAATGTTGTAAAAAAATAAAACAACGCAGATGGTGAAAACTTCATGTACATTGCCCACTCTAGTGAAACCACTTCTACTAGTGAAATATGTTACATTGATTTTGGTACTACTTGACACATGACTAGACCGCAAAGATTGGTTCTACAAAATATGAGGCACACCCTCCAGGAATCATGTTTCATTGGGTGATGATTCATCATACAGTTCTAAGGTATCAGCAATATCTCTACCCTTTGGTACATGTAATTATAATATATTTTATGTATTGTGTGTCCCTAGTTTGACAAAAAATTGCTATCAGTCAATCAGCTTTTAGATCATAATCTAAAGATTGATCTTGATTGTAAATTCGATAAGAAGATGTGTCTCATTAGAGATAAATCTAGAAGCTCAAAAATTGTTGCAATAGCTTCCAAATGTGGGATGGATGTTTTAGCTTTATTTTGTCTAGAGAGATGATCAAGCACTTTTGGAAAAGGGCACCTCCTCTGCATAGTTGTGGCATCAAATATTTGGCCACATTAGCTTTAGATATCTTGACACACTTCTCCATTATGATATGGTGAGAGGATTGCCACCTCTCAAGGACATAAAAAAGTTTCCAAATTGCTTAATAGGAAAACAACACAAAGCTTCATTCTAGAAGAGAACGTATTGAGCTCTAAGTAATATTGTTTTGGAGCACATTGATCTTTTCAGACTGATGCGACCTAGTTATTCTGGTTTTCAATATTTCATGCTTTTTATTGATGGTTCTTCTAGAAAAATGTGGATTTATTGTATTCTTGCTAAAGGTTAAGATTTTGAGAAATTCAAAAGGATCAAAGCAGTTGTTGAAACTGATATTGATTGTAAAATCATCTCTCCACTCAGATCGAGGGGGAATACACTAGAAACGAGTTTAAGTCCTTCTTGGAAGCTCATGGGATTCTTTAACAAATGCCTCCTCCACATAAATCACAACAAAATGGTGTTATTAAGAGAAGGAACCATACTATCATGGAGATGGTGTGATGTATGATCGATGATTCATGACTCACATAGACATTTTGGGTTGAAGCAGCTAAGAAAACAATATATCTACTGAACAAATTTCCCATTGTTTCACTTGATGGAGTGACACCACATGAAGCATGGTCAAGATGAAAACCATCTATTGCAAATCTCAAATTATTTGGGTGTAAAGAAAGAATGCACATTCCCAAGAAGAAGAGAATGGAGTTGGATATAAAATAAAAAAATACATCTTCATTCGGTACAATGAAGAATCTCTTAGGTATATACTGATGGATCCGAAGACCAGATAAGTGTACACAAGTACGGATGTCGAGTCTTTTGAGAAGAGATAAGATGAGGCTCCTTCCAAAAACTCATCAGATGTTCAAATTAGCCCTGTTATGAAAACAAAAGATGATGTTCCCACTAATAATGATAGTGATGATGAGGATGATTTTTCAATACCACAACCCACATGAACAACTCAACATATGCCTAAATGGTATACTAACATGATTTAGATGCCAAATTAGATGGTCCTCCGAACACATCCACTAATGGACCATAGACTCACAAAAAAATTCATGGAGAGGTAAATTTTTCCCTAATGAGTAAATTTGTTGAATTTGTTGATCCCTCTATAGTTCAGGAGGCCCCACAGTTTAAAGCTTGGAAATATGTCATGGAAACTGAGTATCAGTTAGTGATGAAAAACAACACATGACAACTTATTGATCTTCCACTAGGGAAGAATCCCATTGGATGCAGATGGATCATCAAAACAAATTGCAAAGCAAATGGGACCATTGACAAGTACAAGGAAAGACTAGTACCAAATGGGTATGCTCAGAAGGAAGCTATTGAATACAAGGAGACATTTGCTTCCATAGCTAAGATCAAAACGAATAGGATGATCATTTCTCTAGTTACATACATTGGATGGAAAGTTCATCGGATGGACGTAAAAAGTGTCTTTCTCAATAGAGACTTACAAGAAGAGGTCTACATGACTCAACCAGAAGGTTGTATCATACCTAGAAAAGAAGAAAATGTATATAGACTCATCAAATCATTATATGGTCTCAAACAAGATCCTCGGGCATGGTATATAAAAATTGATGAGCATCTTGTTCAACATGGATTCCAAAGGAATATTTATAATCCCAATATCTATCTCAAAAACCAAAGAGGGGAGATTGTCACAGTTGTTGTCTATGTTGACGATCTTTTCATCACTGGTCGTACAGTGAAGATTATCGATGCAACAAAGAAAGATCTTAATTTATCGTTTGACATGACAGATCTTAGGATGATGTGCTATTATCTTGGTTTGGAAGTATGACAGAAAGAGAATCACATCTTTGTTTCTCAATTGAAATATGACAAGACCATGCTTAAGAAATTTTAGATGATGGACTATATACCCATTTCCATACCTATGGAGACAAGACTTCAATTATCTTGTACAAATCCATCTCCACAGGTAAATACAACTCTCTATCGACATTTGATTGGGAGACTCATTTACCTAACGTATACTAGGCCAAATATCAGCTTTGCAGTCAACTATCTTTCACAATTCATGCAGGAACCCATATTTTTTCATTGGAAAGCAACAAGGCGGATCTTGAGATATCTTAAGCAGACTATGAATTTTGGCCTAGATTACAAAAAGAATGATCGATTCTTCTTGACAAGATATTCGAACTATGAAGGTAATAATGATGATAGGAAATCCACTTCTAGATTTGTTTTCTTTTTGGGATCTGGTCCAATATCATGGGGAAGAAAGAAATAAAAATTTGTTTCTCAATCTTCCACAGAAGCTAAATATCATGTTGTAGGTGGAGATGTCTGCGAAGCGATATGGATATATCACATACTTGAGGGACTTAGACTACCACAGGAGAAACCTACCACATTGTATGTTGACAACGAAGGTGTTAGAATTTTTTTTTTAAATCTAGTGTTTCACAAGAGGACGAAGTACATTGAGGTACATGTACATTTCATCCGCGAGCATGTTTTACAACACAACATTCAGCTCTATTTTTTCTCAACATCTAGACAACGTGTAGATATCTGTACAAGGTCACTTGCATATGAAAAAAATTGGGATGTTCAGAGATTTCCTCTCCTCTTTACTTGAGTCGATGCAGAATTAAGGGGGGGGGATGTTAAAAAAAGAAAAGAGTAGTAACGATTTTACATTATAATTGTGTATTTAATTTTACCATAGGTAAATAGGTATTTACTGTGTGGTAAAGTGGTTATATGGCTAATTTATTATAACCATGTTTTTTGTTAATCAAGTATATAATATTGTTGTTTTATTTGTTGGCTTTGTTGGACCTGTATAACAATTTCGGTATGTAAATAGGTTGTGTAATATCTATAAATATTTCAACCTCTCAAAGCCCTATAACTTAGTTTTTCTTGATTAATATAATCATCATAGGCTGCCTCCATGTTTCCCAATCACAACAACTAAGTCATAGGATGATGAGATCTCCCAACATGGGTCTTAGTTACCCTAGTTGTACTACAAGTAGAAAAGGGTTTATACATTTTCCTTCCCAAGTAAATTTTAAGTGTTGCTTCAACATCACACTTTGTGTCAAATGGTCCTAGTGTTTCCACTTTTGCACCAAGCTCTTCATCCTAACATCTCTCTAAGAGGTATGAAGAAGACATCAAAAATCTCAACACCAGTCTCTATAACACACTATTTCAACAAGTGAAAACTTTGTCAAAGTAACCACATGTATGCACACATGAAATGTAAACAACTTATGTCTCAACTACACACCCCACAAAGACATTCTTGTAGACACCAAATCTATGCACTTGGGTACACTTATAGGTCATAGAGAATACTAATATATAAGTGATTCCTAAGCAAGAAAACTAGTGGTTGACAACGTCTTTTGGGACTTTTGCTTTGTCTATTACACTTTTATTGACCTCACATACCCTACATCCCTATCGATATTTGACTGATTTATCTTTTATGACCTCGGACACTAACGCCCAGTTAGGACACTAGCGCCCAAGCACTCCTGACCCTTTCTCCCCTTTTCTCTCTCTTTTTAGTCTCTTTCACTACTTGGGCATCTTTTATACTTTTGGGTCAGCCTTCCAGTTATCAATTACGAAATTCAAAAAAGGGAATCATATATATACATAGTTATAACTCTCAAATAATGGGCCAAGCACTAAGCATTACATACTATCACCTAAGCTTGCATCCAAAGGCACAAAAACATCACAAAGCATCCATATAGCACATCCATACAACAGAAAATGGTTGCATCACTCTACATACACAACATAGGAGGAGAAGTTTTTTCTATTCCATCTCACACATTCTATACATTTTCTACATTCTAGATCTAGCTTATTATCACTGTGTAACTTGTACTAGGGCATCCTAGGGAATCATTACACACATTTGCACACAAAACTACATGGATTCTGAAATGTAGTGAAACACTCGGTACTAAGTTCACTCTTCGAGTGATCGTCGGGGTCAGTCTGACTCCATATTTTGCATCTTTATTTTTAGATTTGATGTGGTTTGTGGGCATGTGCAGCTAGCTATCTTTCTTTGCAGGTTACAGGTATAATCGGTGACATTGAAGCAAGATCAGAGCAACAAATAGAGACTAACAACGAAGCTCCTCCTTCACAGAAGAGATCAGAACCTGAGCATTTGGGTGAACACTAGCACCCAAATCCAGTCACTAGTCTCAAGGTGCTCCTGTTCTCCTGTGGGTGCTCTTTTGCTACACAACTTTGGGTCTTAGAACCTCCAATGAGCCTTGATGATGCTTCTTCTAGTGTATTTTAGCTATTCACCTTCCCAGATCATCTCCCGATTGTGCGAAATCAACTAAGTCACCCCCTCTCTCTCTCTCTCTCTCTCTTTATTAGGGTTTCATATTGTTTTCTTGTTTATTGCTTGTCCATTTACTATGTTATATTACTCGTATATCATTCATTACAGTAGTTGCTCTGGAAAAAAACTTTACTTCAATTATATAAAATCAATTCCCATTAGAGACAAAATGTACAGTCCTACACATGCAACCATTACCTTTGTGTTGGGATTTTCATCATTGTGATATTTTTGAAAAAAACATCCATTCCCCATCTACTTATTGGCTCTCAAACATTCATATGCAAAGACGTACGTATTTTTTGAAACTATATTTTGGACGGGTGAACCTTGACTATTGGAAAAAATTCACTTACTCAAATGTCTCTACAAGCACAAAGCATTGCACATCAACAATGTATTAGATAATAACACCATTGTGTTATACATCTATGCATGTTTTGATATTTATATAACTCACCTTGTCTTTACAAGGCAATTTGCACCAGCACCTCTATGGCTTTGTATTTTCAACAAGATAGCTTGCAACATGCCTTCATCTCACACATGAAGCTTCATAATTCTTCTTAGAACTAGAGCACACATAGTTTCTCAACTTCACTCATGTATCACAAAGTCGTAATATTGGATGTCAAAGTCATGTCATACACATACATCATTGGTATCAAGTGATACTCCATTTTGGTTCAGCTCAAGCTCAACAATAAGTATCACTTATAGCTTCAAGTTTAGTTCCAAAAGATAAATGAAGATTAAATGGGGACCATTACTCTTCCACAAAGGGTAAATGATCCATGTGTAAATACACAGAGTTGTTCAACTCCTTTGTACATCTTTGGTGTGGCTTTAAAACTTTAATGACATTTATGGAAGTCTTGAGAGTGTTTTCAAAGCTCAGGTAATCTCAAAACATGTCTTTAGGTTATGAACCTTTACAATGCAAGATGTGCTTTATGATATTATAATACTTAACTATCGAAGCATACCCAGAAAATTTAAGTGCAATTCACGATGGCTTGGACCATCTAATTAGCTCACCCTAAATCGATAACATGACAATTACCTTTCCTTCTTCAATCTTCACTCAATTAGCACACCCCGTAGTTATCATGACAATAATAATGGCGATTGATCAAGCTTTTAACCTCACCTTCACCGGTTCACGTCAAGTTCTAGGAAGGGTACCTTGTTATAATAGGGCCCTCTAATTTTGATGCTATACATGCACCGTGCTCTTCCGTATCAGATTCGTCTGCATCTTCGGGCATTGCAGGTCCGTACAGACTCAGCTGTTCTCCATAGGAACTTACAGTACCATTTTGTATTCATCGTTTGGAGATTGTGAATGTTCACGATGTCTCTGCATGATGATCTCACAAACTTTGGGTTGCAGGGCACTCGTACAGGAATTGGCGTATGATTCTATTCTAGCGAAATATGCAATTACTCACAACACTCATGAGGCTCTGCACATAACTGCTACTTGGAGCAATCACAGTCCCTACAATCTCGTTCAACAACCTTGCAAGCGTGGTCACATGGATCATTTGAAAAAACTGGTGCAACGGTCTAGGTTGAATTCCGGAAAGGAGATATGAATTTCTTAGCAGAAATCCGGTTCATCTTGCAAAACGCATGGTGATTTGCCTCACGTAGCACCTCTGCATTAAATTCGAAAAAGCACTCCTACTGTTCACGATTTTAAGCCATCATTTCGCACAAGAGGTTTAAAGACATCAGTAACGGCTTGTGGTTTAAGGTGTATATGACTGGTGTGAAAGGTGTTGTCTAGTTATCTACCACGGAGTCACTCTTAAGAGAAATCCGAAATGACACAAAAAATTGAAATCTGCAAGACTAAATAATAGCCTATGATGGGATAGTAAAATCAGTCTACTTTTAATTTCATCAATTCTAATTTTTTTTTATTCAATCTTGAAATGATGAAGTCCCCTATTCTTAGCTATTAACTTCTCATCGAACATAACATATAACCGACGTTTGTCAAGAAATTGATTGCATATCTTGAACGAATGTCATTATAAGCATTGCATTCTGATAGCTAGAGGAGTGCCATTTTCTAATTCCACTAGTCTGCCATCCATGAGACACACCAGTCTCTCTTCCACATTTTAGCTTTAGACCTATGTTTCATCTAACTTGTTTCGCATTTAAGCCGACTTGGGAGTCTAGATAGATTAGTTGAGGTATGTAGGATCCCCCTTAGCTCTGATCACAAGATGAGGGCTTTCCAATCGTAGGCCTTTCTAGTTGATGATCACAAGTGTAGTTAAATTCTTTGAGGATGTATACCTCTTTTGATCATAGGAACTTTTATCCCACGTAGCTCTTGTTGACCTTATGTATATACAAATGCTACTTTACCCTATTCTTTCATTGTCTTTAAGCCAGTGGCATTCCATTCAATATTCCATCTTTTCATCCACTTGAATGTGTAATACTTGATTCACCCATCTGAATTACTAGTTTCTCCTACATAGTGGCTCAATTTGAAGACTATGTTGGAGCCATCTGTTTGTTAAAAACACCTCAATTTGTTCAGATTTTGTTGAGGAAATCTTAGAAGTCAGCAATCAGCAATGGCTTTGATTGGAACTGTACTTGTTTCAGCTAAAAGAATGCTTCAAAGGGATAGAAAGTACTATCTAGAATTGAACAAGATAAAGATCATAAAAACAGAGGAGAAAACAATTTAGCAATCTTATCCACGGACTATCCCACAGTTTTGGGCTTGATTCCTTTAAGGAATCCAACAACTTGCATGGTGTTCTCACTTGAGCACTGCAATCCTCTCCACAATTACAGGGAATCAACAAAAATTCCATTGACCTCCACACATATTCAGTTTTCATTTACAAAAAAAAAGAGTAAATTAATCCCTATCACATTCAGAGCATCACTGAAAATTTGAAATGAAAACATATCATTTTGACACAATAAGTTTTGCTTTTGTCCATTTCAAGTTCTTGAAGGATAAGACCTCTTCCACATAAATTGGAAACCATAAGCAGTCCGGGTGAGGGACATAATCGTGTCCATCCTCCTGAACTTTCTTCCACAATTGCCTGCACATGACCATGTAAGGGAAAGATTATCTTTACTGGTTACCAATAATTGCCAAGAATGTGATTATATGCAATCAGTGCATAGGCATCTTTAAGGCTTACATTTCTAAATGTTTCCTTAAGTCAATTGTATTTCCTAATGTAATAGTTAATGTAGCACGATTACCCCAATCATCCATTTTTGTGTATGACAGTTCTTAATGTGGTAAATAAAATGCTCTTATTGTGGAAATGCTATCTTTATAATGCATGGCGTTTATAGTTTTTGGCTCAAATAATGGAAAACAAATTAACCATTATCATCTTGACCCTGATGATAGATCACAGTGTGTGATCTGAAATGTTGATACAAAACATCAATGCAGTATTTTCCAGAAGCTCTCTTACCTTTATCAGATGGACTGTGAAAGCATTGCACATCTAAATTAATCTATTTTTGAAATTTAACACCATTTTAGCTAAATTATTCAAATATGATACTCAAAGCCTTTAGATATCATGTGGGTTGTAGTCGAACACTGTGGATGATGTAAAAGTGCATTGTCATGCTATCCACCAAGTTTTAAATCGGTGCTGATACAAAAAAGATTGGAGTTGGATTCAAGTCTTAGATGAATTTGACGGAATGGATACCCCTTTGTCCTTGGCAGAAGGTCGATTTACTCGTGCACCCATAGTAATGGATGCTAAAATTACTCCAAAGGATCTGGATGTTCCCCCTCCAATTAGGAAAAAACCCTTAAGAATGACCTGTTAAACAATGTACGAATTATGTAGTATATTATATTCACTGAAAACTTGTCGTCTGATGATTATTGTTGATAGTTTGCATCAGCATTAAAGGCTTTGTTGCAGAACAGACATAACCAGAGGAACTAAGAAAGATTGAAGGGCAATTAAAATCAGGGCAACTATCACTATAATTATCTCATGTTAAAAACTCAATGAAATGTACACAGTACAGATATAGAAGTTGAATAAGCACCACAATCTGGAGCTTATCAAACAATAATACTATATTAACATCGAAATTATGAAAGGAAATATGTTCATACCAAAATCATGAATCAAACATGTATCTTGAAGAGAACACTGTTCATGTAAATATTCTCTGTTTTTATTTGTTATTTCCTTCAAGAGAGATCTCAAACAAATCAGTCTCCGTCTCAGAAGGTAGGCTTCTGTTTTGCAGATCTAGTGAATTGGACCACCCAGCATTTCCCATCCACGGCGAATCAATTCTCATTGAGAAAAGATCATCGCTGTTTTCATTAGGGGATGTTGATGGAATTTTTACAGGATTGTTCAGGAGTGGCCTTTTGAAGCATGGATCAGCCACCCTTTGGTCATTACCAAGCAAATACTCAAACGGGCTCTGCCCAAAATTTATCAACAGAGTCACATCATAGTTGGCTGCAATTGTTGGGTATAGAGGATGACTGAAGTCATCTGAATTGCATATAAGAGAGTAAACCTCATCACCATTCAATGTGAAGAAAACTCTCCTCTTTGCAGGATCGAAACCACATCCAATGACAGTGTTTATGGCATCCCAAACTCGCTTTGTAGAAGCTGGTTTATGCTGTTTTTCTTCATCATCCAGCTGAGCCATCCCTGCATCAACAGCAGCATTATTTCAGATCCAAATTCCAACTTATCAGTGATTACAATCTAAAATACAGGGGGTGTCCTGGCAAACATTGCTTCATAAATTCTCAAGGATTGTGGCTTATGTTAATTCCACTACATTTCAGTCCACTTTCTTAATATTCATACGCACAAGATGAAGTTCCTCTACCTTAGCTTGCAATTGTGATTTTAGACCACCCCTTCAGCCCAGAATACATTTGGCTGTCCTTGAATTCAAAAGCAAGGGGAGCTGTTGGCTTATCTCTGCATCCTATTTCTAATCTAATATATTGGTGGCTCTTTTGTGACAGGAAAATAACTGCAGTTTAAGGTTCCTAACAGCGCCTAATTAATGTAGAGCGCTCAGCCTAAACATCACATATGTTTGCAATGCTGACCGGTCAACCAACAAATGATAAATTCACCCCAAAAATGTAGAGTAGGGGTTGACCTCCAGCCCAAGTCTCGCCAGCTCAAGATCAAATGCTATGAACGAGAAGCCCAAATAACTTCTTCTCCTTGATCAAATTAAGATACAAATCAAAAAACAATTCTAATTTAAAATATGCATATATGAAACTGGAAGAATGGTTTGAAAGAAAAAGAACTGACCATTTAAGAAGACCAATCCTGTTGAATGAAATCCAACAGACCCTGGCTCACAACCTGTTAACCGATGAAGAGCAGTCCCACCAACTGCAAGCCCCAGAGATATAACCTTAGGAATGCTTGCAGGATCCATGCCATTTAACTGAAAATGGTTGTCCAGGCCCTTGGAATTGCTGCCGGGACTTTTTTTGGCTGCAACACCCACTTTGTATTTTCTGCTGGAATTTGTGGGTGTCATCTCAGAGCTTATATGCTGTAAATGGTCCTCTGAATTGAAGGACTGTGATATGAGTTTAACCTCCTCATCCTCTTCAAATCTCTTGGAGAGACCTAAACTGGCAATATGTTCTACATTCTCTGCCAAAATCGTGATCTCAAAATAAGCCTCTTGGGGAAAGGATAGAGCCCCCAACGGAGGCCCTGGGAGGGGAAATGCAGTCTGCACGGATTGAACTGGTACATGAAAATTTGTGTTTTCCTTACTGGGTAATCCTGGGTTTAACCTTATTTTCTGCAAGTAATCAACCCCTGGTCCCATTTCCCAGCTGATCTCAGGTTCAACCCCTTCTCCATGAGAAAAACTGTCATACGGACCGTAGAAGTTGCTAGGAGAAGTGGCACCAAATGTTTTGGTGAATCCAAAAAGGGCCCATCCATGCTCAACAGCCTCCGAAATTAATGATGGGTTTTCATTCCATTTGAAGACCCGCAGAGGATAATGATGGCCATACCTGTCACTGTTTCTCCACACGCTTGCAACTCTGTTACTGTGTTTCAGGTTTGGATATGTTGAAGCCTCTCTTATTTTTTGGAGCCCTGAATGGTACTTACTTCTGGCTTTATCAAAGGCTTCCTGTGGATTGGACTTCCTGTGAAGATGTCTGGAGCATGCTATGTAAAAAATACAGGTTATGGCCATAGCAGCTGGCAGGGCTGCTACCAATGCAATCATCCATGGCTCCATTGAAATAAACTGATTTCTTCATGAATTCAAAAACACCATGTGTGTTGGGTGTGATGACTTTGAAAACTTATAGGCTTCTAACTCAGGCAAGAGGGAAAATTGTTACAAAATCTACAGAGGAAGAAGGAATTCATTACCATATATGGGTGTAATACCAGAAGGCTTGTTAGACCCCAGAGAGATGGTTAACTGAATAAATCTACACCCGCCAATAAACATTCTTACATGACAGAAACAGTTTTTTCTAATTCTAGAAAACTATAGAATTCTGTACCAACCAATCATAGGAACATGCCAAGACGCATAAATTTGTACGACCTGGGTCAAGGTCTCCTTTTCTTGGGCCTTTTTGTCCGTATTCAGAGAATATGCACCAATTCAGTCCCCCTGCTGAGATATGATTAGACTGTAGAATTTTAGACCTTATTTGTTAGGTTCAGTTCTATCAATTCATTGATCTCTGTATTGAATTATATCCCAGACATGTCTCAAACAAGCAGAACAACCCAACCCAGACATGTCTCTAACACAAGAACAACCCAACTGACAGGAAGATTGTATGTGTATATCCCATGGAATATAGAAAGTGGGTACAGATTTTATCCAAGTCGACTGCTTCTGCTGCTGTGATTTGAATATACACACAATTTTACACGAAATCTCAACTATTTTCTTCTACTGCTGCTCCAATTTTAGATATAGATAATACCCACAGTGGTCATCTAAATCTCCTATTGATATAAACAATACCCAATGTGGTAATACATATCTTCTAATGGGTAAAGAAGTGAAAATTCAATTCCCGAGTCAATTGGCCAGGAACAAACAAACATATATAGATCTCTGGAGATTTGACTTTCAAACAAATAAGCAAGAATGCCTTCACAGGCAGGATCATTTTCAAAATTGTCTCTGTTGATTCCTGGAGTTTTTAATCACAAAAAAATGAGCAAGAATGCCTGCACAGGCAGAATCTTTTCCAAAATTGTCTTTCTAGAGAGTCTACATGAATGTCCATATGTGAATGTCCAACTTGGCTGCAGGATGCTCTAATTTAAACCTGGAATGGAATGGGTCGGAGGTAATAATACTAGGTAGTTTGAATAGAATTCTTTTAGTTTGAACAAAGGTAATATGGTTTGATTTATCGTTGGATTTCTAAGGTTACATTTACTTCTAAATTGGGTCACCGGTACGATGTTAATTTAATTTTTTTCTATGAAAATTGCCGGTGTTTTATATCAAATTGGTGTCTATATTTATTTGTCCAGCAAATACATATACTTCCCATTATTACAATGTGAATAGATTAGGTGTCTAGAAAGAGTTTATCCAAGCGATATTTAATTTCCGGTTAAGGATTTTGTCCATTTAACACTTATTGTTATTTTTTGGTTTTTGTTAATAGTTATTTTATTCCTCAATCAACAATTTATTAAAGAGAGAGTGTTTGGTTATAGGATGAACATCCTACCATTATTAATTAATTTTGAGAGGGAAGTCATTTTCAAGGGGATTCTTCTTATTCCCTTGTTCGTGCTCCATCCAAAATAAGTTAGGTTTAAGGTTGAGGCGGGCTCAACGGCCAAGCATAGAGATTGTAGATCTAAGGTTGATATTTTGAAGATGGAAATTGAGGCGCTGATTAAAAACGGGACTCAGTGGACAATGGAAGGTTTTCTTTCGCTGAGAATGAGGAAGATGGTTGTCGCTCACAATTAACTTCTTCCTATTTTTCTTTTGTGAGCTCTTTTTTTTGCATTGTCCCTTGTTTGCTTCTTTGCAATGGTGTTTTAGTGAGTCTCTCGCAATCTTCTTGGAGACCCTATTCTTTAGTACCTTCCTTGGTACGCTTTGGAAGATCGTGTTTTTGGGTTGTTTGTACTTTGGTCATTTGTTTTTCCCATTTCATACTTTGTTTTTGGGGATTAAAACCCCTATTTGTATCACGTTTTCGTTTGTAGTTAAATCTTTGTAAAAACTATTAACTCCCTATATACAACTCCCATAAAAAAAAACATTTACCCATGATAAAAAAAAATATAGTAAATGCTCTAATTTTCATGTTTAAATATAGATAATGACTTATTAAACAAAGTTCATATTGGAATTGTCAATCTCAACATAATATATAAGAAAACAAAACAAAATTATAATTTTAAAAATTAATAGCTTAATTATAATTATAATTTACACGTTCTTTAAATTGTAATTATTAATCTTAACAAATACTTCAAAATAATTTCACTATACTATTCTAACTAAAATTAAAGTATATAGTTTCAATTGTCAAGGTAATTTTCACTTAGTATTTATAAGATTTCAATATTATTATATTGTGCATCTTACCAATTGAAATTATTTTTAGAGGTTATTTGTGAGCGCTAGACTTAAACTTTCCATCTTAAAATTTACTTTTAAAATGATGCCACAATAATAATGGGTCTCGTGATAATATTATAAATGTTTAGGTGAAATATTATTAATATAAAAAATATATATATAATTATGAATAATATACACTTTTATCATATTTAAAATTAAATTACATCAATTAAATTTTCTTGAATGGAAATTCGTAGTGGTTATCTATGAACACGGTTCAAAATAAAATAAGTAATGTCAGCCCTCCACCCCAAGGAAAAAAATTCTTATTGAACACGTGTGGTGATATTAATACTACATTAAAGTGTTAATATCTAAATCCCAAAGCTTTATTTTTCTTCTCTCTTTTTCTTTTTTTTTTGGTTACATTTCAAAATATGTATATAATTTTTTGTTTTCATGTGGATAACCTTCACCTCAAATTATTAATTTATAAGAAGAACCTCTTTTTAGATTTGTTTTATAAAAAACACCTAGAGATAAAACTTTATCAATCGCTTTAATAAATGTAAAATCAAAATCTATATATTTTTATAGTTAACTTCAAGAAAAGAAGACACAAACATTATTACATAACCAAGTTTTTACTATTTTTTTAATTGACTTCTCCAAGAAAAAAGAAACAAAATTATTTAAGTGACATCTCAATAAAATTCAAATTTATAATGAACTATTACATAACGGTCAAATGAACGTTAAATTGAAGTCGAGAATAAAAGTGAACAATGTACTTCATTACAACTTTATCTGCCATTGTAAAACACCTCTTAACATAATAGTTAAAACATTAAAATAATAAATATAAAGGGATAATATGGGATATTTTGAATATATTATTGTGGTAGATTAATTATATTATATTAAGCTTCCACGGTTTTGGTCTATATTATCATAGAAGTTTAGACATTAAAATAGTTTTGAGTAAAATGGGTAATAAAAAATCGGATTTCTAGATTTTGCTTATTAAGTTTTTGATTTTCCCTCTTTTATTTAAGATTTTGTGTTGTGATTTATGTTTATTTGGAATCACTACATTTTTAATCTAGATTGTTAATAAAAAAAGATATAATTTATATAAGATTTAAGTGTCTAATATCTACTAACATACACACATATAAATGGTAAGAGGTATCATTCTCGATGATACCTC
Organism: Taxus chinensis; assembly: GCA_019776745.2. Lineage (NCBI taxonomy): Eukaryota > Viridiplantae > Streptophyta > Pinopsida > Cupressales > Taxaceae > Taxus > Taxus chinensis. The sequence goes on from CM034154.1 coordinate 99,282,564, forward strand.
TCAATATCTTTTACATATATTTATTTAAAATAGATATGTTAGTTTTATTATTCTTTGTTGGATTATTTATAATATTAAAAAAAAAATTATAGTAGTGGTTATCATCTTTATATAGTCAACATATCTAGAATGATTTAACTATGAAACAATAGGAGCAACCAAATACAAAATACTATTATCAAAAGTTAAGATATTAACACAACCAAAACCAAAAATGTCGAGGCATAAAAGTGAACCATACATGTCATTGTGACTATCAAATAGATATCAAATTTAATGTCAAGAACAAAAGTGAACCACACATATCATTACAGACATGACTGCCATTGTAAGAACGCCTATATAGAAATGAAAATAAAACAATGAAATTAATAAGAACCTTGAAAAAATAAAATATATCTTTCATGTATCAACAATATATTCTTGATATTAAATATATAGTCAATGTTTAAAAGAAGTGCAACACTTATTTATTTATAGGTGACATTGAATTTAAATGTCAGAATATTGGCACTCTTGTCAGCTTGTAAGGGCAAGGAAATTGAAATTTACCCAAGAAACTGAAAATAAATTAAGAAAATAAATATTAGGACCAACCAAAATCAATATAAAATTAAGGCCGAAGGACCATTTTGAGTTACTTCACCACATATAGCAATAAAAAAATCAAAGAAATTAATCATGCCTTACTTTTCCATATATATACTTGTAAAAGCTTTTTATTAAGAAGTTTCGTCGCTTTCCATGCCGGAGGAGAACGTATTCGATCCAATCTCATTTTGTTTTGAATGGGTCAAATGCCACCTTTTTATTATATGAATTAGGTATGTTGACTAATTTTAATATGTATACATAAATTTGAAGTAAATATTCTTATTATTTTGATCCAAGTTTAACGGAATAGTGAATTAGACATATTTAGTTATTTTTAAAATTAGAGAAAAGAGGTGATATATATTGTTTTGGAGGTATATTTTGGATATTAGGCGGTTTTGGGATAGTTATCGAGAGTAAATAGTGGAAATGTGAATTGAGATGTAAGATAAATTTAATCCATTAGAGAAGAGCGGTGGTATGTGAGGTTTTAGAGGTGTATTTTGAATATTAGGAGATGTGGAATAATAAAGAGTAAATAGTGGAAACATGCATCGAGATGTAAGATGAATGTAATCCATTTGAATCTCCATGACAGAGAAACAATTTTTAGAGCATTTTGTACTATTTTGACAATGTACTAATTACTTAGATACTCTAGAAAAATTTGTAGGCATGACCAAACTTATTTAATAGATGTAATCCCTTGGTTTTAGTTTATAAAACCCCAACTCATATTCTTGCACTTTGCGTTGATCACCTACGGAACTAAAAAAAACTTTCTTGTCCTAATTAGGCAACAAGGTCTTAAAAAGTGTAAGGAAAACAAAATACATTCTTGGGCCTATGGTAAACCAAAGAATTACTTAGCTATCTTAAAATTTGTTAGGTCCCTAGGAAATAATTAATAAAAAACTAATAAAAGTAATAATTCATCAATCAGGAAAACCAGCCAATGTTTTATAATTATGACCTTCCTCTTTCCAATGATTGCACTAACATGAGATGAATGATCCAATGATTCCTTGGTTTCCTATACATAATGCTTGTAATTACTCAATGGTGTTAGGAACTAGTGTTCCTACCCTTTTATTTGCTTTATAATATATTAGTTACATTGGACACATGCTTTGTAAGTCGCCCTTTCAACATATTTGAATAATCCCACATGTGCGGGAAGTAATAGTTTCTTAGATAGGAATTAGTATATAAGAATAATATATTGTATTGAGCTTGCTCAAAGGAGGTTTCCTCCTCAAAGAGGCCCGCGATTTAATATAATTTCAAGTTCATTTTCTTTAGTTATTTGTTGTAGGTTATGTTGTTGTGATTGATAAAATAGTGTTGCAAGGTCTTCACATTTGTTATCAGAGCACTTTCCGCAGTAAATCGTGGCGATCTCATTTTTCCCACCGTATGCTCTCACCTCGCCCAAACAAGATCAGAAAGGGGTCCAAATCTTATTTGCATTTTGTTCGCAGATCTGGGTAGAGTTGTGTTGTGTCATTTTCAGCAATATTGCATTTTGTTCACACGCACATGCACTCCTTAACTTTCACACAGAAACTTGGCATGAGCATTGGCTAGAGCTAGACAACCTTGAAAGTTCTAGGTGGTTGTCTCCTTTTCCAAAACTACAGGCTTCAAAAACCATCCTTCATCATTTTTTCGAGACCATTCTTCTCTGAGCAAACCAAATCGGGCCAAAATCATTTTGTTTTCTTGATTTCAGGTATGGTTTCATTTTTGGTTTATGTGTATGGTCTTCGATGGATGCATGACATTCCTCCTATTCATGAACGTAGTCAAGGGTGAAAAAACTCCCATTCAAGGCATTGGAATTTTTGTTTTTAGCCATATCTTTCGTACCGTTTGTTTTGAAACTTTCTTGGAACACCTGAAAACCCACTCCACACATTTCATATGTAGAAGATCCAAAACCCAATTCCACTTCTATCACTCATAAATTGCCATTTTCAATTTTTTAGGGTTTTCCATAACTTCTTCATTTTTTACCCATTTGCCCTGAAATGCGCACACATTATTCCTTTCCCTATTCCGCTCCTTTTTTCCTCAAGGAACAAGTTTTCATTTCTTACTATTACAACCCCCAAATTGCAATTTTCCTCTGTCAAAGTTTCCTAGAAAGTGTCAAAAACCTTGTCCAAGTCCATTTTCCCCATTTTTTTCAGCTCAAATCCCAAATTGCCATTACTTAACGTGTTTTAAAAAGAGTTTTTTATCCATTACAAAAAAACCTGGTTATGGTTGTCACACGTACATGCACTAAGTCATTGAGGAAGAACTTGAAACATTGAAAGCTTGGGTCACTGAGATCGCTCAAAGGCTACACAGATTGAATAAGTAGCATGACATTTTGATCAAACAATGGCCAACGACGGAGTCCTCACACAACTCCTTCTCCAACCCCTCTAGTGGGCCCAAGTTGGACTTCCCCAAGTTCAATGGTACAGATCCTACACGATGGATTTATCAGGCCAAGTAGTTATTCAACATTCACGACACTTATATGTCAATCAAGTCCCAATCGCCTCCTACCATTTGGAAAATGATGCACTACAATGATATCATTGGTATCTCATAGTAAATGATGAACCCGATTGGAAGAAATTTACATCCCTCATTTTGGGTAGATTTGGTCCCTCTGAATTCAAGGACTTCACCGGAGCTCTCACAAAACTCCACCAAATGGGTATTATTTGGGAGTATTAGTAGGAGTTTGAGAAAGTAGCTAATCACACTTAAGGGAGAGCAGAATACTTCTTCAAGAGCTACTTTTTTAGTGGCCTCAAGGAGCCAATTCTCTCAGATGGAAAAATGTTTCACCCCACCAACATGATGGAAGCCTTGGGCCTAACTAAGTTGGCTGAAGATAAAATTTCAGTGCAACATCGACTCCCACTATCGTCCACATCCAAGAACCCAACCAACCAATGACCAACGTCTCACACCCAGATCAAGCGTCTTACCAAGGCCGAGATGTGGGCACGTAAGGATAAGGGATTATGTTACAACTGTGATGATAAATGGGTTAAGGGTCACAAGTGCATCACACAAAAAATTTACCTACTAGATGTGGAATCACCACCAGAGAAAGATAATGAGGTCGATAGCCATGACTTTGAGGATGCTCTAGATGAACCAAGCCCCGCAAAGGATTTCACACCCTAGGAGGATCAACCAGAAAATATCCCTGAATGTACTAGCTAGTATTCCCATCCTGTAAACTATGAAGGTCAAGGGGTTCTTCAAAAAGATTCCACTCACAATCCTCATTAACTCAGGAAACACACATAATTTTATCGATCCCCTCATTGCTAAGTAGGCAGACTACTTTGTATACCCTTGTTCTAGCTTCAAAGTAATGATTGCTAATGGGGGAAAATTGCCTTGTAAAGGGAAATGTCGGAATGTACGCATTGTGATAGGCAACTACACTATACGATCATATATGTTTTCCCTACCTCTAGGTAAATGTGATGTGGTTTTAGGTGCACAATGGCTCCACACTTTAGGACCCATTCTATGGGATTTTTCTAAGCTTTGGATGCAATTCATAGATAACAGCCAAAAGCACACATTAAAGGGATTATTATCATGATCTGCTTCCATCATCAGCTCTCATTGCATGGAAAAGCTTATGAAGAAAGGCTCCCATGGGATAATTTCCCAGTTGCACTCAATTCAAATCCACCCCCACTACCACTCACAACCATGTGGACTTATAAGCCATCCTCGACAAACATGCTACTATTTTTATCAAACCAATGGGGTTTCCCCCTTCATGGCCTGAAGATCACTGCATCCCACTCCTAGGAAACATTCCCCCCAGCATCCATCCCTATCGCTATTCATACTTGCAAAAGACTGAAATTGAAAACCTAGTCTGGGACCTCCTCAAATTCGGTGTCAGTTGCCCCAAAACCAGCCCGTACTCCTGGGGTGTGGAGCCTATTTTTTGGTCTTCTTGAATCAATGTTGAAGTGTTGGAGCTCGAACGGTTAAGTTTGGAGACTTCAGGAGCATTCTGCAGTCATTTTCTGTGACGTTGTTGTGCATTGTGCAATGTTGTTGTTAACCTGATGTTGTTAAATGGTTGTTAACGTCGGGACTATTTTTCCAGCCGTGGGAAGTTGAAAGATCGTGACTTTCAAACTTCTAGGGTCGGCTTTAGGACTTCTTAAGAGGATAGTAATCCTATAAATAGAGGTGTTAGGGTATCTTGAAGATATCTTGAGTGTTCAAGAGGTCTTGAGTCTTAATGATCAAGAGGTGATCAAGAGTGATCAAGGTTATGCAATTGGGTGTCAATTGTGGTTTAGATGTGGTTTAGCATCTTTGGAATTCTGTTGTGAGTTCATAACTGAGAGAAGACTGTGAGAGTTGTTTTACTCTTGTTGATAATAAAATCTGAGCAAGTTCTTGGTGGACGTAGCCCACATTGGGTGAACCACGTTAAATCTTGTCTTGTCTTCTTTTGTGCATTATTTATTTATGTTGTTATATTTCTGCAAGTATAATTCTGCTATATAGTTTCCTACTGCTGTGGTTTGAGGAATTGTTTCTGCATATTTGTTCTCTAATTCCTAACAATTGGTATCAGAGCTTTGGTGGTTTTTTGCTGAAGTTGTAAATCACAGGGAAAGTTTAGCTTGAGTGGGAGCTATGGCAGATGAGGGAAGATCGAGGGTTGAGAAGTTCAATGGGTAGAACTTTGGTTTGTGGAAGATGCAAATGGAGGATTACTTATATCAGAAGGACCTCCATGTTCCTTTGGCTAGAAAAGTAAAGAAACCTACAGCCATGTTGGATGAGGATTGGGAGTTGCTAGATAGAAAGGTGCTCGGGGCAATTCATTTATGCCTTGCATCTTCGGTTGCTTTCAACATATCATAGGAGAAGACCATAGAAGGTCTCATGAGTGCGTTGGGGAAGTTATATGAAAAACCCTCTTCCTCTAATAAAATATTTTTGATGAAAAAGTTATTTAATATGAAGATGTCTGAGAATGGTTCTGTTGTTGATCATTTGAATGAATTTAATACAGTTGTGAGTATGTTAAACTTAGTAAAAATTGACTTTGATGATGAGGTCAGGGATTTGTTGATTTTGTGCTCCTTGCCAGATAGCTAGGACAACTTGGTTATGGCTGTAAGTAATTCAGTCTCTAATAACTCAAAGCTGAAGTTTGAGGATGTAATAGGTGTGATCCTAAGTGAGGAAATGGGAAGGAAGAGCACCGGAGATTCTTCTACTTCTGGAAATGCTTTGATGGTGGAGAGCAGAGGGAGACAAAAGAATAGAGGGAAAGGTAACTGTGGGAAGTTGAATGATCACGAAAGGTCAAAGTCCAAGAGTAAGTTAGAATGTTGGCACTGTGGGAAGGTTGGTCATGCTAAGAAAGATTGCTGGGCTCTTCGGGATAAGAAGAACAAGAAGGAGGAAACTAAAGAGGTAAATTTGGCAGTAGGTGATGTTTTTCAAGATGCCTTAATTCTTTCTTTAGATAATATTGTTGAATCTTGGGTGTTAGATTCAGGGGCTTCTTTCCATGCCACCCCACATAGACATTACTTTACTGATTTTGTTCAAGGTGATTTTGGACATGTATATCTTGGTGATGATGAACCATGCAGCATAGTAGGGAAAGGTTGTGTTCAGGTGAAAATGCAGAATGGGAACACATGGCTACTTAAGGATGTCAGGCATGTGCCTAAGTTGAGGTGGAACTTGATATCAGTGGGATAGCTGGGTAGTGATGGTTGTATAGTCAATTTTATAGCAGATTCTTGGAAGGTTACCAAGGGAGCTCTTGTGGTTGCAAGAGGTAAGAAAAATGGTACTTTGTATTTAACCAGTGGTGCTGATTATTGTAATTTAGTTGCTGTAGATGGAGATGTAACTTTGTGGCACCAGAGACTCGGTCATATGAGTCATAAGGGCATGCAGATTATAAAGGACAGGTTGCCCAGATTAAAGGAGTTATATTTGGACTTCTGTGAGGACTGTGTTTATGGGAAACAGAAGTGGGTGAGATTCCTCAAGGTTGGACCTACCAGGAAGGAGGGTAAGTTGGAGTTAGTGCATACAGATGTATGGGGGCCAGCTAAGGTAAACTCTATTGGTGGTTCATGTTATTACGTCACTTTCATTGATGATGCAACTAGAAAAGTTTGGGTATATTGCATTAGAAAGAAATCTGATGTGTTTGAAACTTTCAAAAGATGGAAAGCCTTGGTTGAGAATGAAACAGGTCTCAAGTTGAAATGTCTCAGGTCGGATAATGGAGGGGAATATTACAGTAATGAATTTCTTGATTACTATTTGGTAAATGGGATCCGTAGGCAAAGAATGGTTCCAAATACTCCACAGGAAAATGGAGTGTCAGAGAGAATGAACAGGACAATCATGGAGCGTGCTAGGTGCATGAGGTTACATGCAGGGCTGCCACTCATGTTTTGGGTAGAAGCGGTAAGCACAATTGTTTATCTGATTAACAGAGGACCCTCTATGGCCTTGGATGGAGGTATACCTGAGGAGGCTTGGTCTGGTAAGAAAATTGATTACTCATTTCTTAGAGTATTTGGATGTGAGGTATTTGTTCACATTGATAAAGATGATAGGACCAAGTTAGAGGCTAAGTCTGAGAAATGCACCTTTGTTGGATATGGTGAAGATGATTTTGGTTTCCGTGTTTGGAGTCTTAAAGACAAGAAAATATTTCAGTCTCGAGATATTGTCTTTAATGAAAAAGTCATGTATAAAGATCAGTTGCAGGAACAGAAAGAGGAATCAAAGAAATAATACACAGTGTTAGAGGACATTGTGGACATCAAGGTGTCTAAGGGGCTGGTTCAGGTACAACATGTTCTGGCATAGCTAGTTCAGGTACCTACTCATCAGGAACCCCAAACTCCTGAGGTGAGAAGGTCTTCTAGGGTAAGAAGGGAACCTGAATGATTTACTCCATCTTTGAATTATTTATTGCTCACTGATAGTGGAGAGATAGAGTGCTTTGAGGAAGCAGTACAGGTGGATGCCAGGAAGAAGTGGGAGTAGGCCATGGATGAAGAGCATAGATCTCTTATGGAAAACCAGACTTGGGATCTGGTGGAGCTACCCGAGGGCAAGAGAGCATTGCAGAACAAGTGGGTGTATAGAATCAAAGAGGAAGATGGAGGTAGGAAATGATACAAGGCCTGGTTGGTGGTCAAAGGATTTGCACAAGAAGAAAGGTATAGACTTTGATGAAATTTTTTCTCCAGTTGTTAAAATGACTTCTATTAGGACTGTTCTTGGTTTAGTTACAGTAGAAGACCTACACTTAGAACAGTTGGATGTGAAGACTGCATTCCTTCATGGTGAGTTGGAGGAGGAATTGTACATGCAGCAGCCACAGGGTTATGAGGTCAAAGGGAAGGAGAGGTTAGTGTGCAAATTGAAGAAGAGCTTGTATGGCCTGAAACAAGCTCCACGACAGTGGTACATGAAGTTTGACAGTTTTATGTAGGAGTAGGGTTACTCCAGGTGTCACTCAGACCATTGCGTGTACATCAAGAAGTTTCTTGATGGTAGTTATATTATTTTGTGCCTGTATGTAGATGATATGCTTGTTGCAGGGAAGAACATGCAGGAAATAAAGGTACTCAAGAAGCAGCTAGGTGACTCCTTTGCTATGAAGGATTTGGGGGCAGCAAAACAAATCCTTGGTATGAGAATAACTCAGAACAGGAAGGAGAGGAAGTTGGTATTATCTCAAGAAGAGTACATAAAGAAGGTCTTGGAGAGGTTTAGTATGCAGGATGCTAAACCGGTTGGTACTCCTTTGGCAGGTCACTTTAAATTATCAAAGGAGCAGAGTCCCAAGACTGAGGAGGATAGAATCCAGATGTCCAGGGTACCATACTCATCAGTAGTTGGTAGCTTGATGTATGCTATGGTATGCACTAGGCCTGACATTTTCCATGCAGTGGGAGCAGTGAGTAGGTTTATGAGTGATCCAAGTAGAGAGCACTAGCACAGCAGTAAAGTGGATCTTTTGGTATTTGAGAGGGACCATGGGAGCAACATTGTGTTTTGGTGGATCAGACACTACATTACATGGATATGTAGATTCAGACATGACAGGAGATTTGGACAGCAGGAGGAGCACGACAGGTTATGTATTTACGGTTGGTGATACAACGGTGAGTTGGATTTCACGGTTACAAAAGGTTGTGGCTTTGTCAACCATAGAGGCTGAGTATGTTGCTGCCACAGAGGCAAGCAAGGAGATGATTTGGCTACAACAGTTGCTTGATGAGTTGGGTCATAAGCAGGAAGTTGGGAGACTACACAGTGATAGTCAGAGTGTTATTCATTTGGCGAAGAACTCCGCTTTCCACTCTAGGACGAAGCACATTCAGCTGAGATATCATTTCATCAGGACAACTTTGGAAGAAGATAAGTTGAAGCTAGAAAAGATTCATACCAGTCAAAATCCTATGGATATGATGACCAAGGTGGTCACAAGGGAGAAGTTGAAGTTGTGTTCAACTTTGATTGGCCTTCATGGTTGATAATGAAGGGTTAAGAACTTTACTCAGTGGAAATAGTCTCCAAGTGGGAGATTGTTGGGGTGTGGAGCCTATTTTTGGTCTTCTTGAATCAGTGTTGAAGTGTTGGAGCTTGAACGGTTAAGTTTGGAGACTTCAGGAGCATTCTGCAGTCATTTGCTATGATGTTGTTGTGCAATCATTGTGTCGTTGTTGTGATGTTGCTGTTAACATGCTGTTAATTGGCTGTTAACATCGGGACTATTTTTCCAGCCATGGGAAGTTGAAAGATCATGACTTTCAAACTTCTAGGGTTGGCTTTATGACTTCTTAAGAGGATTAGTAATCCTATAAATAGAGGTGTTAGGGTATCTTGAAGATATCTTGAGTGTTCAAGAGGTCTTGAGTCTTAATGATCAAGAGGTGATCAAGAGTGATCAAGGTTATGCAATTGGGTGTCAATTGTGGTTTAGATGTGGTTTAGCATCTTTGGAATTCTGTTGTGAGTTCATAACTAAGAGAAGACTGTGAGAGTTGTTTTACTCTTGTTGATAATAAAATCTGAGCAAGTTCTTGGTGGATGTAGCCCACATTGGGTGAACCACGTTAAATCTTGTCTTGTCTTCTTTTGTGCATTATTTATTTATGTTGTTATATTTCTACAAGTATAATTCTACTATATAGTTTCCTACTGCTGTGGTTTGAGGAATTGTTTCCGCATATTTGTTCTCTAATTCGATTCCTTCACCTAGAACACCGCAATTGACCAAACATTTTTGGCTCTTCAATAGGCTATGTGTAGCACACCCATTTTGGCCATGCCAGACTTCACTAAAAATTTCACCATTGAAAGTAATGCATGTAGGAATGGCATGGGTGTTGTCCTTCTTCAAGCAGGTTGCCCAATTTCCTTTACTAGAAAATCTCTTTCGGGTGGAAACTTAGTCTTGTCTACATATGAGAAAGAAATGATGGTGATTCTCCTTGTAGTACATAAATGGCGGCCATACCTAGTGGGGAATAATTTTTGCATTAAAACTGACCACCAAAGTTTGAAATATTTCCTAGAACAATGGGTCTCCTCCCCAACACAATAGAAATGGGTTAGAAAACTCATGGGGTATGATTATTAGATAACCTATAAGAAGGGTAAAGACAATATTGTGGCCGATGCTCTCTCACGTGCATTCAAGGATCATGCATCCCTGTCGGCCATCTATATTCCGATCACAAACTAGCTGGAATATATAACAACGGGGTATGCACTTGATCCCTCTTCACAACACCTCATCCAACATTTGGCCACTGACCCCACAACCGTACCACATTATTCATGGGATGGTGCATTTCTGTGCCACAAGGGTCATTTAGTGCTTCCCCATTGCATATACCTTCATCAACTTGTCTTCTATGAAATTCATGCTTCTCCATCAGCAGGACACTCCAAATTTCTCAAAACTTATGAGCGAACAAGATAAAAATTATTTTGGAAAGGAATGAAGGGTGTTATTAAACATATGATGGTAGAATGTGGTACTTTCCAATGCAAAAAAGGTGAGACAACAACAATTGCCAGTTTGTTAGAGCCCTTGCCAATTCCGACTAGGATTTGGATAAATATCTCTATGGATTTCATTGAGGGTCTTCCTCGATTAGGAGGTACATCAGTTATCTTGATTGTGGTCGACTGCCTCTCCAAATATAGTCATTTATGTTCCCTCACCCATCGATATAAAGCCTCCATGGTCACCCATATTTTCATGGATTAGATTTTCCATCTGCATGGCATTCCTTCCTCTATTGTCTCTGATCTTGATGTAACTTTCACTACCAAATTTTGGACAGATATTTTTTGAAACACATGCACCTAACTGAAGATGAGCTCTGGGTATCAACCCTAGACGGATGGCCAGACTGAAATTGTCAACAAGTGTTTAAAAACGTTCATTTTTTGCTTTTTTTCAGAACAACAACACCAGTGGACAAAGTGGCTTCCCCTTGTAGAGTGGTGGTACAATACCTCATACCACACTTCTACTAAAATTACCCCATATGAAGCAATCTATGGTCAAACGCCACTAGCCCTTCTTCCATATAACCCTAGAAGTTCGAGAGTTCATGTAGTGGACACTACTCTCTGTAACTAGGATCAAATTCTTAGCATTCTACAAGCTAATCTCCACACGGCACAGAATTGCATAATGCAACAAGGTGATCAACATTGCTTTGAGCGCACCTTCTAACCATGTGATATGGTATTCCTTCATCTCAAACCTTACTAGCAGTCATCCTTAAAGCTCAAAGGTCATCATAAGATTTCTCCAAATTTTTACAGGGCCTATAAGGTCCTCTAGAAAATTGGTTCGGTTGCTTACAAGTTGGAGCTTCCACCTTCCTCACGAATTCACCCCATTTTCCATGTCTCTTGTTTGAAGAAAGTTCTAGGAACAAATGCCAAAACAAAAACAATTTTACCACAACTCGATAATGAAGGCTATATCCTTATTGAACCAAAAATCATCCTAGGCAAGCGAACCTACCAACTCAGTTCCCACTTCATAACAAAATTCCTAATCCAATGGCATGGCATGCAACCACAAGATGCAACATGGGAACCACTCCTACAGATTCAACACCAATTTCCACATCTGAAGCTTTGAGGACAAAGCTTTTTCCAAGAGGTAGGGGAGGGTAGGAACCTGTGTTCCTAGCCTTGTATTTTCTTTATAATATATTAGTTACATTAGACGCATATGCTTTGTAAGTCATCCTTTCATCATATTTGAATAATCCCACATGTGCGGGAAGTAATAGTTTCTTAGATAGGAATTAGTATATAAGAAGGTGTTGAGGATCAATGAATTATCGACGAATATAATTTATTGAGGTCGCTCAAAGGAGGTTCCCCCCTCAAAGAGGCCTGCGATTTAATATCATTTCGAGTTCCTTTGCTTTAGTTATTTGTTGCAGGTTATGTTGTTTTGATTAGTAAAATAGTGTTGCAAGGTCTTCACAAATGGATTCATGTCAGTAATGAATTTTGTTGGTGCCCATTTTGATCCTCTGTTATTTTCCCATCTTTCCCCTTTGTTCTACATGCTATAAAAATGTTTTTATTCAAATTTGGTGATCCGCAACTTTCTCCCTCCAGATTGGATACTTTGAAAAGCTCACAAACTTCTTATTTTGCCCCATTTTGAAAGAAAAATACATGTATGCCTTACTTTGTGCCCTAAATTTCCAAATCCATGGGCCTCTGTCATTTTTTCCATCTTTCCCGGCATGTGGAGTTTTTGGTTGCTTGTTTTGTACTTATTTTCCCTTAAAAATCCTTCCCCATGGTCGAAAATTTCTTAAAATCACTCCCCATATGTTTTTTGACCAAAAATTCCTTCACCCATGAAGAAAAAATTGATTTTGGAGGTCGCGGGAAAATTATGTGTTTTTTTACGGTCGTACGGGTGTCCTTTTCCCATCAAAATTAAGCTTAGGCATCCCCTCATACGTGGCCGTTTCCGGTTGGACAAGGATCGGTGGGTTTTCTATAAAAACTTAACGTTTTTTGGCTTTTGGAAAATTTCGCAAATGTTTCCCGCAACCCTGCAGGTCCCAGAGGAGGACACATGTCATGCTCTAATGCAAAGGCGGAATGGAAGGCGGGCGGGGAACTTAGGCATTTTTTGCATTTTTTGGTGAAAGGGATAAAGGGTGAGGAAAGGGCCGTGGGTCCGTAATGGAGTAAGGGGTGGACACATGGTAGGCGTAGAGGAGAGAGTGGGTCAGTGGGCCAGCAGAGGGAAAAAGGAATTTGTCCCTTTTTGCAAAAGGAGTTAAAATGGAAGTTTGAAGTGCATGTTTGCCAAATTAACCACATGGAGACATGTGGCGGGCAGAGCGGGTCGGCGGGTCGGCGGAGGCACAAGGGAATTTTTTCCCTTTTTGCAAAAAAGGCTTAGAATGAAAATTTTGAGGCGTGGCTCTGTGACAAATCAGAAGGAGACACGTGGTAGGGAAGAAATCAGAGGCATGGGCCCGCGGAGGCAAAGTGGAAAATTTTCCCTCAGCTAAAAAAGGGGTTAAAACATGAAATAAGCCCGCAGATTCTTAGTGATAGAGAGGTGGACACGTGTCAAGGATAAAAGTGGAGGTGCGGGCCTGTGGGGAAAAAAGTGAAATTTTTCCAAAATTCCAAAAAGGGTGGAAATGTGCAGAATTGAGCCATGACTTCAATGGGGCCCACCATATACCACATGTCAGCACAAAAATTCAAAGGTGGAGGGACGGAGAAAAAATTCAAATTTTTCCATTTTTTCAAAAATGTTAAAAGGTAAAAAAGTGATCCCAAATCCATTCCCAATTGCATTTTGACACGTGGAGGGCCTAGATTGAAGGAAAAATGGGCAAATCAACGGTAGCTATACATTTTCATTTTTTGGCCACCATTTTTGCTCTAGGAAGCTTGGAGATGCAATTTTTGCATATTTTTCATCAAATTTTTGGCAAATTCAGTCGTTTTTGCCTTCAAGGATCAATGGGATCAATTTAAAATTTTAATTTGCATATCTAGGGAATTTTTCAAATGAATTTTTACTCAAGCTCAAGCAAACACGTGAAAGATCAAATCCAAAGTTGCAGAGTAAAAATTTGAAAGGGATAAGGATGAAATAATGAAATGAAAGGGGTCTGCATGCTTGGAGAATGAAAAACGTGCCTCCACAATGGATAATGATGAAGGATTTGTAATGATTCACCTTTTTGAAACACCTGGCAACTTTTGTTGCAAATATGTTAACTGTCCCTATCTGTGAATCATGTTGGAATTTTGTAACAAACTTGATGCTGGGCATATTACTTTCTTGGGAAAGAAGGATCAAATGTAATAGAATGTTATATAATGCATGTTTTGAGACATGCAAAAGGTAAGAGAAACTTAGAATTTCACGAGAAAATCTGGGAAGAATCCCATTCTCTGAGAAACAGCCTGAGAACCATTTCTAATTCTTTTTGCATCAGATTTGTATCATGTTGAGTTGGTTTCAGTTGTAAAGCCATCAACAAGCTCTGAGATTGTTCTTATAACATTCCCCTACTGATAGATTTGATCATTTCTGGATTACTCTGTGTTGTCTCTTGGCAAAATTTGCATGCACTTATGTTCCAGAAGGTTTTCAATTTTTGTTTCTTACTCCTGTTGCAGTCTTGTGTCTAAAATCTCTCTTGATCATACATGGTCTCATTTCTTGTTGATAGTTTAGTGTCATCTGCTATCTCACATTTAGAAGAGCTTTCATCTGATAAAGAGACAAACAAATTTAAAATCACTTTACCTTAAATTTAGAGATTGTTGTAAACCTTTGGGTGCACCTTAGGTCATGATAAAATAGAGGTTTCTGGATGCTTTGTTGGTTCATTTGCTTCAAGATTTTTTGGCAGGTTATCAAATATTGTGTGGAAGAGTGAAAATCTGGTCCTCCATTGGTTGCACATATTCTAGTTGAAGGATTACCTTAATCCCTTTGAAGCATTCTGTTGTTTAGGTCTTACAAATTTCTTGCAAAGGTCCTCAAAGAATTTGGCAAATTCTAGTTAGTCTTGTCTAAAAATATCCCACCAAAATTCATTCAAACAAACTAATCCTACCCATACTACCACTGCGTTGCATTGTGTGTCAACAAAAGAATTCAATCCATTTACAAAAATGCACAAAGCAAATCAGGATCATACCATGTCTTTAGTAGCCTCAGCCTTTTCTTGAAAACATTTCCATCATTTAGTAGTGATAACTCTGTTGAGTTTGAATAATGGAAAATTTATCATGTTTTCTAAAGGCCATCTCCATATAACCTACATATTGCAAGGATACCTTCACCTCCTTCACAAAGCAGAGGTTGCAATATAGGTTCTCTTACCTTGGTTGAAAGGCACAACCTAAAACAGTTAGGAAAAGATCAAGTCCTATTTGATTGCTATCCATCTCTCCACAAATCTGAGTGCCAATTAGATCACATCCTCAGATACAAAATGACACACATCATGATCTATCTGACTTCAAGCTTCATGCCATATCTTTGATGCTGCTTAGACTGAAAAGGAGAACAAATTTGGGTACAAAAAATTCTATAGACTTCCATTGATAAATACACTATAATGTTTACATACTTGTGCATAATTGAAATTGAAATTTAGACTCTCATTAGCACACTAAATGACAAAGAAATGACTAAAAATAAAAAAAGGATGGAAAATAAAGATGGGTGCACCTTGACCAAAAGGAGCCACTAAAAATTCCTAGTATTGTGGGGATGGTCCAAATAAGAATAAAATCTTGGGATTATTCAAACAAGACCAAGATTGTTGGGATACTCCACACATGAAAATTTAAAACACTTGAAAATAGATAGAAAGGAGAAATTGGGGAGCAAGAAGAAGGGGGGACATGAAAACAACCCACAAAACATGCTAATAAGGCCCAATTTAGACTAATATTCGAAAAGTACACAAACAAGTTGATCTCACATAATTTAATGAAAAATAAATACCTAAGGATGATATTTAGTCATCTTCATCCCTCCCACTTTGATGTGTATGTGTGTGCGCGTGCACACACATATCAAAGTAAAGGAGGATATGGTATGGATATATAGTTATGTGCACTTAAATATTTAGAGTGAAATCTAATGTACATGGAAATGTGTAACTAAGACATTCTTTCTTTTTGTGCTAGTGCATGGGTTAGTGCCAATAATAATAATTGAATGAAATATCACAAATTAAAAACAATATACCCCATTTTATTAGAATTTGGGTGAAATATAATGTAGAATTGAGTGCACCTAAATCTATGTGCATTCTTGAACACACTTATAAGTACAATTTTAACCAACATTTTCAAATAGAGCTAGATACAAATTTGAGTATTTGTAGAAACTTGAATTTGGTATTTAGGTACTTAACACTATTATTTTTTTTATATCTCTTAATCTTAACTTGCGCCCACAAACAAAACTTAAACACAATATTCCACTCTCCAAAGGATTTCAAATAATTCCTATTTTCCTACTTTACTGCTTAGACGCCTACATGACTAATAGCATCACTCATAGACATCATATATCTAATGTCAAACTTCTCCACATTTCTACTTACAACATTCTACCTCATTTGACACTATCATCTAGGATAGACATAACCGTATGTTAGGAATTAATAGAATCTAATGTGGAATAATTCCTCAGAATCAAAATAATAAGAAGTATGAATAGAATTACAGAAATGAAATAAACACAACATGAAAACAATATTTAATGTGGTTCACACAATGTGGGCTACATCCACTAAGAACACTTGCTCATATTTTATTACAAGCCAACAGTCTTCACAATTACAATAATCAAATCTTGTTTGGAGTTGCGCTCAACAAACCCTCCCGAATTCGCACTTGAATTCACACACACTATTCACCTTCACAAAACACACTGATATATATCCTATTGTATGTCCATCTATTTATAAGTACATCAATAGGTAGCCAAAGAGGCGGTTTTACAAAACAATGGAAACTGAAAAGCCAACAACCCATAATGGTTACCCATTACCCATGGGTTAATAAACTACCCATGAAAATTTGCTTCGGGGGCTTTGCTCCCGAACCCCCTTGACCCACTCACCGGCAACCAGGACTACCATAAAAATATCCGAGTGTAACACATGGAAGGTGTACCAAACTCTAACATGAAAACAAGCTCCACAAACATAACACCGTATGTATGGTTTTGTCTTTGTTTGATGGTTTTTTCCATATGGGACAGTGCTAATATTTTCTTATGTTAATATTATTTCCACTTCTTGGTCAACCTTATTGTGAAATCACATCTCGTGTAACATTATAAAACTAAGTTGGACACACTCATTTACCACCTAGAATTATTAAGAGCTCCTCTAGCAAAAACTTATCATTAAGTCTTAAGTGAATTTGGTCTAATATTCCCTAAAAAAAGAGAAAACATTAGGAGAAGCCTTCATATAATTCAAAGCATTATAAACCAGGTTAAGAGTAGACTTAGCTAAGTCAAGATCATATCAAATAAAAATCAATCACTATCAACTATCTACAGACCAAAGGGGACTTCAAGGGGGTTATACTCTGGTGAATAATGATTTACAAGTAATTTATTCTACCAATCTATTCAGCACACACAAAAATTACATCTAAAGTATACTTATTTAGCATATTATTATTGTTGAGGAATTAGATAAAACATAGGGGAAGGGAACTCTAGACTTTTATTCACTCTAACATGAGAACTTCATGGAATTTGAGCCCCATATTTGAGAAATGTAATGCAAAACTTGGTCGGAATCAAAAAACGATTTCACCATAAAGGGTGCTCCAATTCAACCACATGCTATTTGTTTTTAATTAATGAATATTTCAATGTTAGGTACAAAGAAAATTAAGGTTGGATCATTGCAAGATTAGGCGTGAGTATTCTAGAACAAGTGATAGTGAAGGAATCCATTAAATATGAAGACAAAGTGACCCATATTGACACATATTTACAAATTAGTGCAAGACACTAGCATGCATTTGGAAAAAAGTATTTCATGCTAGTGTTTGAATGTGACCCTAATATCCATGAGGGTTTTAGCTCTCATTTTAGAGATGAAGCACTTTCAACACTATCTTAGCATGTCTGACCTAGTTTTAGATCCAAAACATCCCAAAAGGTAATAGAAAAACTAAGTGCACTCTGTACACACCTAATTTTTCACTTTTCATCTTTCATACCTATTACTAATAGTTTCCTTTGTGTAGGTAAAGGTCATTGATGTATCTATTTCTTGAGCGGGTACCTTAAGGAGCCTGCTGGGAATGGGGAATGATTATTCATGTAATTATTATGGGTTGGAGACAATGCATAAAGAGAGTATCACTATGTGGTCCCAACCTTAGTTGTCCTTACATTATTCATCATTGTCCATTTATGTCTCACACACATTACACGCCTGATACCTTGCCTGCATTTCACCATTTGGCACTTTTTTCATCCATTTTCATGATCTGTGACACCTATTTTCACTTTGCATGACATATTATCATCCTTGGCCGATGCCATCACTCGTGGGAGATGGTGTCATTGTTAGGTTTTCCCCTAGCTGACACCATTTCCCACAGGAGACGGCATCGTATAAATACATACCATATCTTGAAATTCATGAAGGAAGGAAGCCTAAATCTTAGGAACTACTATTTGATTTTCTATTTTGTGTTAACTTCACATCTGCTCACTCAACCCTTGGTTCATCTTGCACTTGTCTTGGATTGGACACTCTTCTTTTTCGTTGGATTGTTTGCACTATTGGGTCATCTATAGTGAGTCTAGGATAAGAACAATGTTCCCCTTTCCCACCTAATAGTGACCTTGATGTAGGAACATCAAGATGCCAAAGTGTTTTCAAGTCACGGGAGACTATTCAAGTTTTCTTATGTTCAATTGTTGACATCCAAGTTCATATGGATGAGTGTTCTTATTGGCTGAGTCAAATGTACATGTGAGTGTAAAGATAATGGATATGCTTGTGAAAGAGAGAGATAGGTGTAAGTAAGAGTCAAAAGGTGGCATTAGTTGTCTTTATACCCAAATAATACCATATTTGATGTAATATGAGTGAAAATAGGACTTGAAATGAATGGAGGAAATCTTGGAATGTTGTTTTACCCAATTCCAAGATCGGAGTGTGTGTTGAGATCATTTAGGAGCTAGATTTAGCAACTAGCTAGACTAATTAAGAAACTAAGAGGGAGATTCATGAGGGACCGAGTCATGAATGAAGATGGAGGACATGTAACAGAGAATTTATAATGAAGAATAAAGGTATTAGAGTATTGTTACAGATATTTTTTGATGAATTTTCTTGTTTGTGGTGTTTAGTTTGTGTTTATAGATTTGGTTGATGAGATCCTGCTCCAGACAATAAGGTGAATTCTCACAGTCACGTATGGGTGAATTTTTCTTCCTTGCTAGTAAGAAATAGTAAAAGAGCACGTGTTTTTGAGTATGTAATTTTTTTAAGCTTTGAAAGTGAGGATTATCATTTTTCTAAGCAATCTTAGCTCTCTATGGGTCAACTAGGGCATAAGATTAAAAAATTTATAGCCAACAGAATTGGCTAAAATTTTCAAGAAATCTATTCCTAGTTATAAAGACCATATCCACCAAATTTCATCCTCCAAAACCATGTGTAGGTGAATAAATAGGAATCATAAATGTGTCGGGTCATTTGGGTTGTGCAGAGCATGAATTTGGAGTCTTATTTTATACAATTTGATCAAATTTGATGTTTTTAAAGCCCCAGATCAATAATGATTGATGTTTAGGATGTTTTATGATTGTTATTTATAGATTCAAGGCCAAACAGGATTTTATTTGACCTTGTTGTTATCATAACTATATAATCAAGCCAAAGATTATTGTTTATAAACAGTTTATGGGAAATCGTGAAAATCTAGCTAAACATGTCTGAAGATCATGTCATATCTCAAAATATAAAATTTGAATTTTCATGAAATTTAATGGGTTTTTATCCTTGTATATTATCAACAAGTTGTCCAAGTTTCATGAAAACCCATAAGGTATTTTAAGAGAAATGAATTTTTCAAAATCATTGTTTATCCATGTGTGCAGTTGGTTCTTTTTACGAAATTTGAGTTTTAGAAAATGGTGCTCACATCAGATTCTCTCTTGGTGTATTGTTTCTCTGGAAAGTTAGATGCATAAGTGACCACCCCATAGGAAAGTGATCTAACTCTATTTTTCATTTTGCATAGATTAGTTCATTTTCCTTCCCCATTGCTTTATGTTAATTTAGTGTTATATGCACATTAATACTAGTTAGCATAGTGCTCTTATTTTTTCAGCTCCTTAGATTTCGTTTATCTACATTTCAAATATATTGTGCATGTTTTTCTTATTTAGTATCTATTTATATCTCTTCTCTCCCATTTACCGATATCTTAGGAGCGTACTCTCCCCTATCTTGGTAGGCCTTAGAAACCCTATGTTGACCTAGTGTAGGGATTACTACCTTCTGGATATGTGACCTTAGTGATCATTGTAGCCCCTTTAAATATATCCATTATGTGTTGGTTCATGTGTGTCTCTTATTTATTTCCTAAATACCCTTGTAGAATGAAAGAATTAGGAGTACAAGCCATTGAGACACATTCTTGGCCCATTATACATTTATGGTGAACTCGAAGTGAATCCTACAGACCTCCTGATCAAGCACAACTCGTTAAAAGGACCCATATTCAATCTTGATCTCATTCCAAAAAAAACAAAATCTAAGAAAACCATAAGAATTTATTTGCACACACACCATCACCAAGGGGCAATCTTGTTTGTTTTTGTCACATATGATTTCAAACACCTTCTGCCCTTATGAAAACCGTCTTGCATAGTTGAGCATGTCTGTTTATGTTCCTACATTTGCTAGATTCCTTCTCCCCTTGTTCAATATTTATGGTAGGCACGATTTTGTTTATTCATATTGTAGACACAAATATTGCACATTAGATAATATTTAGCTTGGTCTTATACTACTATTTAGAAGGTTCTCAAGTATACAAAGTACTAATTAATCCCACCTTTTGGGCACCTTTTTCTTATCTTTTATTTCATCTTTCCCACGTATTTCCTGATACCTATAAGTCCATTTCATGACCATTCTGACATTTTAGCCTGAAATCAGGGTACCCTAGCCTGTATTGGGGTGCCCCGAGGTGCCCTGGTCCCATTCTGGGCACCTCAGTCTATGTACAACCTCTTCCGCCGATTTTTACATCACTTCTGGTTATTGGTCATCCTTATCTTCTTGTCAGTTGGCCTTGTCAAGATTAATTACGAAATTAAGCTTGAGATCTCTATAAATATAAAGTTATAAGACCATAATAAGGGTCTTAGGTCATTGCATCTTATCACTACTATCACCTCATCTAATGCTACATCCATTGCATCACTTGCATCTACATAGTGTCATGCACTCAAACTAGGAGATCTACATCACACACTACATAGGGGGAGGGATTCCATTATATTCCATGCACACATGTTACTTACATTTCTATAGCTACTATTACTTGCTACTTCACTAAGTGTGACTGACATGAGAGCACCTAGGGCATAACACACACACACACACACACACACACACACACACACGCACACACACACACACACACACACACACACACACACACACACACACACACACACACACACACACACACACACACACACACACACACACGCACACACACGCACACACACTAGAACTACATCAGGGTCTATAATGTAGTGTAATGCTCAGTGATAAGTCCACTAGTTTGGTGGCTGAGGTCAGTCTAACCCATTCATATGAATCTATTATTTTTATAGGGTTGGATACTTCTCCTTACATCACTGGTCATTCCATAGTACATCCAGTGAAATAAATAGGAAGCACTCAGAGACACTTAATGACCATACCAAACTTAGATTATGAGGATTTGTACTATTTTGAGTGCCTAGACTACATACCAGGGTGCCCCGAGCTGCCCCAGTACACTCCTAGGTGCCTTTATCATCTCAGACAACCCAAATCCACCCTTTGCAGGCCCCTGAGTGCTTGTCTACATTATCAAGTTCTAATTCCAAATCTGCGACAACCTGTGATAGTCATCATCAATCAGCTAAGTCATTTCCTTTGTTCCTCTTAAATATTAGGGTTTGATTTCACTTAGAATAGTTTATTTACATTTATTCTCATACTGTTTTAGTTCGTTCACGTCATTTTAGTCCTATTTATATTAACATTAATACCCTAGATATCCTTTAGGTCATTCTAGGAACCAAAATAATCCTTATTTTTGTTAATCATTTTGATGAACCCGACATATCTATTCATCGCTTACCCCTTTCTCATTCAACTAAGTCTCCTTCATACCTCTTTCTTTTATGCCCATTACTCGTAGTGGTTGCTTCAAAACCCTTCACTATTATGAACTGCTTTCTCCTCTCTGCCATCCCTTTAGATCCATGATGGATATACCCAAATCCATGGCTGAAAACCCCTTAGATGCCTCTACCCAATTTACTTTACTTGAAATTGAAACCTTCGTTAGAGAGAAATCTTATGATGAGGACAATAATGTTGACCAAGAGTAGCTTGATTTTACTATTGATTTTCACCAGGCTTTATATAAAAATCCCACTCATCTCCCTCATGTTTTGCATGCTCTTCTCGCTGCTCAGCGAACCCGTGAAGCATCACTCCCTATCTCTTCTGCCCCTATGGTCTATACACTTACCACCTTCACTCTCCCTATTGCAACTATTGTCCCTCAATCTCCCCATGGTGCTTCTAATATACAACTTGGATCCTCATCTCATACCCCTGATCTAACATCTTTATACCATGATCTCCAAAATCAAATCCGATAGTTACAAGTTACTACCACACGAGGACCTCTATCGCTTGATTCCACATCCTTGTTACATTCCCCCTTTGTGCCATCTATTGTGGCTTACCCATTCCCACATAACTTCACTACTCCCAAGTTGCCCATTTTTAAAGGCCACGTTGACCCAAAAAAACACCTTTGTGTCTTTCATGCCGCATGTCTTGACTACGTTGATGATCATAATATCCTTGCTAAGTTATTTTTGTGTATTCTAAAGGACTATGTGATGTGTTGGTTATATGACTTGCCAATCCATTCAGTAATCTATTTTACCCATTTGGTTGATGCTTTTGTTAAACATTTTTCCATAAATATTGGTTCCACCCTATCTTATGCCTATCTCACCTAACTTAAACAACCCTCTGATGAATGATTCCCCAATTACGTCTTATGATACAAAAATAATGTCTCTAAGATGACTAATGTTCTTGTTGATTCAGAACTTCACAATTTATTCGTCTATAGCCTCTTACCACAACTGCGAGATAACATCCTCTTTTAGAATTTTTCCTCATTTGATCAAATTTTTCACACTCTTAAGCTCTGTGAGACTAAACTTGTCTCTTTTAGTAAGCTCAAATATCAGGACTCACCTTCGTCCTCTACCTACGTTCCCAACAAAGCTATTCAAAGTCCCTCCCTATAAATCTAACAGTCCTCAAAATTTTTTTAATGCAATTTCTACCACTTGAGAACTGTTCCATCAGCCATATTGACACCCTCTTGCTAAAATTAGTACACCACTCAACATCTTATTACCGAAAATCATTGATAGTAACCTCAACACCATGCCTTTGCCTTTGCAGCTCGACCCCTCCTAGCCTAAAGGGCGTAATTTTGATGAGAATTCTTACTGTGACTATCACTAGTGTGCGAGGCATCCCAAGGATCATTGTTTCAAATTCTAACATCTCATTCAAGATATACTTGACAATGGCCATATTTAGCTTCCCAAGTCCCCCACGATAGTTTCTCCCGATAACCATAAGCTCCAAATTTTTAATGACCCGCGCCCTAAACATGATACCAAACCCATCGATTCCTCTTCCAACTATGTTTCTCATACAATGCCTTCCTCCCCTAGACCTCTTGACTTTTTGATTACTCACACTACTGTTGCGACACTGATTATCTCCTTTTCTACCATGGACTACCACGCTACGTTCACATCTGATCATTTACATATACAAGCATCTATTGGTCCAACCCCTATAAATAGTACTAGGGTTGATCCATCCTCCCCCATTAGGGCATGTTCTTTTTCCTTCTTACTCTCTATTAGTTACCCTCCTTCGCAAATCGATTATCCATTCAAAAGACCATTTGGTGTTGTTAAGTTGCATATCACTATCAAACCTCTTACTCTTCTCATCCCTTCCCTTGTTAACTGTTGATGCAAAATCATAGCACCCATGGATGTTGATTAGATTTCTAGGTTGATCCTACTAGCATCCAGTGTGATTTCACAACATGGAATCCTTTCTCCAAGTGTGGGACTTGCAAGAATGGGAAAGGAATCTCCAGAGAAGGCTGGTTCCTATTCCTCTATTCAGATGCACATGAAAAATGTAGAGGGTTTACTCAAAACCTAATATAATCTGCCAAGGAGACAGGGTAAGAAGATACACAAAAATAAACCTAAGCTAACAGAGGTGATGCACCAAGGAATGAAGAGCATCTATCTTGCCAATAAACACAGACCATTCAAATGTGATGCAAGATCATGCACAGATAAAAAAATTTGCAGTGAAAGACCAGGAGGATGCAAATGAACACAGAGAGGGTTGAGAATCATCCACAAACATGCATTACTTGCTCCAAAGATTGATACAATACACTACAAAATGCCAAGAGGTAGAGTCGCATTACAGTTTCAAAAGGGGAAGTTCGAACTCCACAAATTCACCTGCTAAAGAGAAGAAGGGAGGGGCAAAACAGGAATGTTCGACCCTTAGAAAGAAGCCCCTCCTTACAATTTATAGGAAGAATGAGAGAGGGAAGAGAGATGAAATCCAGATCTATCCCAACCACTTCTAGGTTGCATTTAACTCATCTCATTATGGCAGAAGTGGTGAATCCTGGCAAAACGGTGGACTATCTAGCAGAAACGGTGAACTGTCTGTTGTATTAAAGCCGATTGTTGAAACATCACTTCTGTCTATTATTACGTGCCAGAGGTGTTTCTCAATTTTATCTCTCCAAAATAAACCAAAATTCAAGATTGACCCTGGAATCGTGTAGAGCATTTCACCAGCTTTCCATTGATATAAAGAACGTGAAAATCCGAGCTCTGGACTGAAAGTTATGGCGATCTGAAGATTTAGGGAAAAAATAGGCCGAAACGAATCGGCGGGAAAATATTTAAATTTTTTTCCGCGCTCTGCCACTTGGACGACACGTGTTAGGCACTAATTCATTCGTGGGTTCACCCTCTAAAAATTCCTTTTGGGCCCTTAAACTTGGACACGTGGCACTATTTAATTGGCTCGGGCCTGAGGGGCACACTTGGCAACTTTTCAACCTTCTGACACGTGGCACGTTCTGATTCGTTGGCGGCTCTTTCGGATTTTCACGTCCCTCGCGTCCCCCGCGTACCTTTGGCCCAGCTATCCCAAACTGCCTGGGACAAATTCCTCCGAACCACCCGATTCGGGCTTCCTTTTTCCTGTTATGGTGAAGACACGTGGCACATTTCCATTCGCTCTCGGCTCTTTCAGCTCTTCGCATCCCACACGTACTTTTGGCCCGGATGTCCCAAACGAAAGTCCCCTGCTTCAGCCAAATCGTCCGGTTCGCGTCCTTCGCGTACCAACGACCTAGATGTCCCAGACTGTCTGCACAACAGTTAGTCAATTTTTTCACCTTCGGCCGGTTTGCCCTTTTGCGTGCCGCACGTCCCCACGGCTCAGATGTCCCTTTGCTATGTGGACCGTCTGGCAGTTTTTCGGCCGATTCGGGCCCTGACGTCCCAACTATGCCTAGTGCTGCCTTAGTCGATTTTCTCTATATTTCTGCCTCAAGCCTGGCTCTTTGCAACTTTTCACATACTTTTAAAATGTTGGGTTTTCTTCTTGGATAGGAGGGTTAGAAAGAAACCGAGGGGACCCCTAAAACATGATTTCAGGCCTTGAATCATCTACTTGCTCGGGATTGAAGAATTTGATGCATGTTATCAAAATTACCCTAGGGGTGAATTTTGGATAACATTAACCAAGCAGTCCATGGATGTGACCTAAATTTGGGACTCAATTGGATTCGTAAATCCCTATCATCTCTATGCCCCACATGTGTCTCAAATTTAATTAAAAAAATAAAGTTATCACCATTAACAGAGTCCCTCCTAGTCCTCCACTCTCGACAAATTCTCAATCCACTACTCGTGCCTCTCCCCCTCCCACTTACACAACTCCTCTTCCATTATCGACACCACATCCTATTCCTCTTTCATTTCCATGGTTTACTCCCACACTGCCCCCTCACTCCATTAGTCCTACAGATTGACATCCACCTATTCCTAAACCTATTACCACTTCTCATCGTAAATCACCACCTCATTTTATTCCATGTCGATCATCCTCCTCTTTATGCCCGACACCTCTTCAATCTCTCTCACCTATGCACTTTTACTATGCCATGAATTTCATCTTATATTCACCCCTCACATATATATCAGCTTCATTCCCCTACACAATACTCATCTCATATACCACCATTAATAGAGCATCCTTCTATGTCATCCTCCTCTCATATACGAGTCGATTGACATCTGTCTCTCTTCCTTATTAGTTGATTCTTTTTTCCTACACAGTTGAGGGGGCCTGGCCATTAGACGCCTCCCTCCTCTTGCAATCTTGCATTGATACCTCTCGTATCCATAAATTTTCATTTCTTCACATATCAACAATTTCATCACATATTATCACAACCTCGTTACCTGATGACGCACCCTAGTGCTTTGGTTCACATTGGATTGTTGAGGGATTACCATTACACTGAACCACACACACTACACTATAGGTCCTAACCATTTACATTCTATCATGGACATCGCGCATCCTACATCATTCATTCTACACTTAGTCTACATCCTACATTATCCTATACACCTCTTATCTATCAGTATTTTACACATCATCTCTCTTATACATACTACACTAGTCATGATATCCTCTTCAACTAGTTTTGCATCTCTTTCATACATTTTGCATTTACACTATGTTACATTATATATGGGTCTATATTTACATGTCATCCCTACATATTATATCTATACCTATCACCACATTTTGCATAGCCTACACAACATACATCCCCTACATTACATAGTCCCCATCGTGCATTTATCTATCATCTACATTCTACACGCTACAATAGATTTCCTTATCCTTGGGTATAGTTTTATCTATCATCATTACACATTTTCCTTTTACCTACGCATTCATTACATTACATTTTATACCCATTGCACATTCTACACCATACATTCACATACCTTGGTCATCTACAATACATTGTTCTACGCGTTGCACTCACCACCCTATGATGCACTTTAGTTCCTTCGCCCATACTCGACTACTAAGCATTTACCAATCAAATGGACCTTACCCACATGTGAAATGTCATCATACCACATTCATCAGACTAGTGACCAACTATCTAGGCTATGTTATCACCCACACTCATAATGACATACCCTAGTGGTATACACCTTCGGTTAAATCACCACTTCCTTCATAGCTTCTAGTCATTCTATCATCTGCTCAAGCCATATATATTTTTCCCTTCTATCATCATGTAGTGGTATACACCTTAGGTTAAATCACCACTCTTGTCATTATTTCCCATTATCCTCTTACATCCTATCATCACACATTCTTATTATCCCATCCTGCATCATTCCACTACATCATCATTTATCCTACTCATCACTTAGTGGTATACGTTTTAGGATACATCACCACTGCATTCTTATTCCTCACGTAGTGGTCCACGATTAGTGATAAATCACCACCTTCTATTATCCAACGCCTACTCATCTACGCTTCATATGACTTCATCACATGTCTCGTAGTGACATACATTACAGGCTAAATCGTCACCGTCTTCTTCCATCATGTAGTGATATATGCTTAGGGATAAATTATCACTCCTCCATTTAACACATCATGGTATACACTTAGGCTATAGGCTCCACGCTTATCTTTCTATATCTCTCATTCCCATACACTCCTTCTATAGTGATATATGCTTAGGGATAAATCATTATTACTCTAATAAAAAAAATCGTGATACACTTTTTGACTATAGAATTCATGCACATCTTCTCCCCATGTTGCGTTACATCACCACTCCCCATACACACTCATCATAGTGCGGTAGACACAACCAACACTACTCAAACGTTTCTCGATGATGCACTATCCTTTACGATTCACTCTTGCTTAATGAGGGGGGGAAAAATGAACCTCACTACATACACTCGGGAGCACATCACTCTTATCATTCCATATTGCATTCCATTCCATCCACTCACATCATATTGTATTTGTCTTGTTACATTTACTCTTATTTACTAGTGCTTTGCATTTTCACTTTATTACACATGTTAGCTTAATTTCTTATACGTCATTATCATACACACATGCATGTTCATGCCTTTGTCTAGTGTGATCACAGATACATGAAATTTACACGTGACGTGGATGCTCACATTATACCCTTACTATCTTGGTCACTGGGGGCATCCACATTCATCTCATAAAGGTGTTATTGTTTCATTTTATACTTAACATATTTTACTACTTGCTTCTACATGCTTTAACATAGTCGTCATCACTCTAACATGCTAACGGGTGTTCCATATGTAACACTTGTTTTACAGGAATACATGTTTCCATGACTACATATTTGTTTTTACTTGTCTGCATTGTTTACCATTATATGTGGGCTTTGCCCTTTGCTTGTTTGCACACTTGACTGTTGTTTTCGGCCATGATGGCCTTTCATGTCTTGAGACATCTTGAGTGATGTCCCATGTTTGAAACCCACTTTGTGTGGTCTCCTTTTTTTTTGCATGTTTCCACTACTATACTTGGTAGTTTTTCTACATTGTTTGTGTCTTTTACACTTATTTGCATGCATGTGTTCGGACTAACACTTGTATTGGCTAGCCATCCCCTTTTTTGTGTGCCTTGGTATCTACCAATCGTTTCCCTTTTCCCCCTGCAAGGAAACATTCTACAGGTTAGAGTGTGGTTGGTCCTCTTTTGGGGCCACATTTTCCTTCTAGGGTTATCACATGCATCCCCAAAGAGGGGGGAATCATCGAGGGTTTCTACTATTACAATGTATCTACACTAGTTCACACATAGTGAGTGAGTTCAAACCAGTCTATGAACTCCATACACAATAGCCTTAACAGAACATGGTGTCCTTCAGAGATTCTATGGAGCAGTTACAAGCTCAGGGGTTACAGTGGGTCACCTCTCTATAGTTCTCCATCCAGTGGCGTAGGATCACCCAAAAAACCAACGCAATATAGATATCTCTTCAACAAATTTTAGCAGAAGCAGTTAGAGTTGGAGGAAACAAAACATTTCCTCCCTACACTTCTTCAACCAGGGTGGCGTGAGATTACCCAAAAAACTCATGACAGTACATGATATCCTTCTACACCATTTTTCTCGACATGGACCAGGTGCACATGTTCCATTTTTCTATTTACACTTCCTATTCTAGCGTATTTTACACAATGTTTTTACATACATAAATATTTGACTACTTGATCATTTTCTTCTTGCAGGTCTGCCGTATGAAAAAACAAATAGTCAAATTAAGGGCAACAACAACCACAACAACAACGATAATTATAGCACACTGTGATGATACTTTCCATACTAACCATGTAGGTACACCACACACATGCATTCTGCCCTAGGTTCACTCTCATCACTTTTATTCACATTTTTCATCTTTAGAATCCATGCTCCTCCACATTTTTCTTTTAGTCATTACACGCTTGAGTCTTGTGCATCGATGCATCATATTCTACACTCTACATGGTTATCAGGTACACATCTCTATCTAATTTATGTTACCAAGCTTTCTTCTCACCAACATAAAGTGGGAACAAATGTAGACACAAATATTGAACATTATACAATTATTAGCCGGGTCTTATACTACTATTTAGAAGGTTCTCCAGTGTACAAATTACTAATTAATCCCACATTTTGGCCACCTTTTTCTTAACTTTTATTTCATCCTTCCTGCGTATTTCCCGATACATATCATCCCATTTCATGACCATTCCAACATACTATCCTGAAATCAGGGCACCTCAGCCTATACTGGGGTGTCCGAAGGCACCCTGGTCCCATTCTAAGCACCTCAGTCTATGCACAACCTATTCTACCTCTTTTTAGGTCACTTCTAGCTGTCGGTCATCCTTATCTTCTTCTCAGCCGTCCTTTTCAGTATTAATTACGAAATTAAGCTTGAGAGCCCTATAAATATAAAGTTATAAAACCATAATAAGGGTCCTAGGTCATTGCATCTTATTACTACTATCACCTCATATTAGGTTTCATTTATTACATCACTTGCATCCATATAGTGCCATCCACTCAAGATAGGAGATCTGTATCACACACACTGCATAGGGGAAGGGATTCCATTTGATTCCATGCACACATGTTACTTACATTTCCATAGCTACTATTGCTCACTACTTCACAAAGTGTGACTGGAAAAAGAGCACCTAGGGCACAACACATGCATGTGTGTGTGCGTGCACGCAAACACAAACACACACCAGAACTACATCAGGGTTCATAATGTAGTGTAACGCTCACTAATAATTCCACTAGTTTGGAGGTTGAGGTCAGTCCAAACCATTCATATGTATCTTTTATTTTTCTAGGGTTGGATACTTCTCCTTGCATTACGGGTCATTCCATGGTACATCTGGCGAATCTAGTGTGACAGACAGGAAGCACTCAGAGACACTTAGTGACCATACTAGATTTAGATTATGAGGATTTGTACTATTCTGAGTTCTAATAGTACAGACCAAGGCACCCTAGGTCACCCCAGTAGACTCCCAAATGCCTGTGTCATCTCAGAAAACCTAGATCTTCCCTTCACAAGGATGTTGAGTGTTCGTCTGCACTGTTGAGTTACAGTTCTAGATCTATGAGAACCTACGATAGTTATCATCAATCAGCTAATTCATTTCCTTTCTTCCTCTTGCATATTTGTGTTTGATTTCACTTAGAATAGTTTATTTACATTTAATCTCATAGTGTTTTAGTTCATTTACAACATTTTACTCCTCCTATTTAGATTAACATTAATACCCTAGATATCCTTTAGGTCATTTTATGAACCAAAAAAATCCTTATTTTTGTTAATCACGTATAATTTTGTATCCTTCGCCATTGGCCCCTGTGTAAACAATCAACATGGCCGATTGTGTCATAAACACATATTTCCAAAGCCCTGTTTTCAACTTCCAAATTACAAAAATTTCACCTTTGAGGATATTTTTGGCACAACTAAACCCCCTAAATTTCTCCACGAGATATTCCTTTGTGCCTACATTACCTCTTCATGCTTCTAAATGCTCTAGTTATCATCCTACAATAATTAACCTTCCTAGAAACTCCAATCTCACCTGTGAAACTCTGTTATCCTAACCATGTACCTCCCATCAGTCAAAGGAGGGTCGTTCAATAGAATGTAATGTGGTTGAGGAGAAAATAGATCCCAGACCAATCATTAGGAATCTCAACAACAATGTGTATTTTACCCTTGAGAAGGATGAAGTTTTTCAAAATATATCTATTTATGTGATGGAAATCACCATGCCCTGTCCTAACCAGGGAATACCCTATCATGATCAGAATCCTCCATATAGGACTAATCATGATGAATCTCCCAAAATCCCCACTCATGAACATGAAAATTATGAACAAACGCCCACAAATAAAAGGTTATTATTCTTAAATGGATATTAACATGGTAATAGTCAAGCTCCTAGATCATATGGCCTTGTCCCAAGCTACCATCACAACTAGCATGATCCAAATGGAAAATTAAATGTTGCAAATAACATCTCAAAATGTGGTTCCCAACATGCTTTCTTACAAACCTCCCCCATTGGTAGATGTACATGGAATCATATTCATCCTCTGCCAATTTGGAGTAAGATGCTACAATTTTTCCAAAATGACCTTGTAGATCCATACATTGCTGTCATGGATTTGGGAGATATTATCCCTACCATCTCTTATGATGGTTCTATGAACCTGACCTTCTATCTCAAGACTTTTGGTAACCTCTACAAAGAATGGATTCAAATGAACACCTATGAAACTACTAAACTTATAACAAATAATTTTGTAGGAAAGGAATTAGAATGGTATAATTAGATTCCTCCCAAATTTATAGTTAATTTAGAAGGTTTAGTCAAAGCTCCCATTTCTGAATTTCAGCAATAAGATCTACCCGAGAACTCTCTATAAAGATTCATAAACCTTAAACAAGGGACTCACGAATATTCCCAAGACTTTATAAAGAAATGGAAAACACTTTCCATACAAGATAATCTTAATCTTGATAATCAAAGTCTATGCCAAATATTTCTTAAGGCCCTTACACCTACTCTCCAATATAAATTCAGGCCCTTCTCTCCCAACACATTGGAGGAAGCCCTCAAACATGAAAAAAGACAAGATAATCTCATGTGTGAATTTGAATGCACTTCCAATTCATCACCTAAAGTTTAAAGTACAACATATATAGTTGTCCCTTTATATCCTCTAAGATTAAAGAAGTGGGAGAATATCAAGAATACCTTTTCCCCTCCCTTCATACTCCTTTATCTCATGTTGATCATCTCTAAATGCTTCCTACTCCGTAGATTGTTCCCCCTTCAAAACATGCCTTACCTAACTTTAGAGGTGATTTGTTTTGTTAGTAACATACCACTATAGGGAACTCTCATAGTGATTGTAAGGACCTTAAGAAATAAAAAATTGACTTCTTCCTTGGCTCTTCTTTTGATTACTCTTCCATTATATAAGAGCGTAATGAGAAATATCAATCCTTAAAGAAATCTCACTCATCCCATCAAAATAAGCGCCATAAGAACCACATGAATAATATTGTGGGAATGGTAGAGCCTTTGTATGATCATAACTTCCTAGATTCTTAATACATCAATGTGGCTAAAATAAACTATAGACATAAACCAACCCATAAGTATCTCATTATTAAGCCAAATAAATCCTCTGATAATCCACCATTGTTTGATACTTCCCATGACCCACCAATGAAAAAACTTGCTCCTACAGTCAAGCTTCCACCTATGGAGTCATAAGAAGTAACAAGTAAAGATATTATCCCACCTTCCTCCGAAAAGATAGCTCCAAGTAAACCACCATTGTATTTAGATACATCTTCCATTATGTCACCACCACAATATCGCTATGGAAGATACTCCAAGCCGCATTGGAAATTTTTAGATGAGTTGAATTCCCTTACATGCAAGGTACCCTTTATGGAACTCATGTGTACCTCATATTCACACCTAAATTTCCTTCTTCAATAGTTGTAGTGCTTTAAATATCCTCCTAGTAAAGCCCCCAAAATTTCTACCGTATCCCCAAATATTGAAATCCATCACATAAAGACTACAAAATCATCCTTACAAAATCCACATCTGGGTTGCTTAGCCTTTCATTTTTAAGAGGATGAAATTATTACTGACGAAGTCCTATTTTGTGTAGATGAACCACCCTTACTCATTACTGCTATCATTCATGATGCACAAGTTCGTAGGTTCCTCATGGATGAAGAGAATTAACTTAGCTTCTTTCTCCCTCATCTAGAATCTTTGTTATTTTATTGATAACCTCAAACCTACCCACTTGAATTTTCGTGGCTTTAAAAAAACCAAACAAAAACCCATATGATGTATCTAGCTACCCGTCATAGTTGGACCCAAAATGGTATGCACCAAGCTCATGTTTATAGATCATCCTCTCTCATAAAACCTCTTATTGGTCTGACTATAGACACATCGCATGCGCACAATCGCATCTTATGAGTACCAATGCATTAAATTTTTACATAACAACCAAAGATCTATGCATGATGTTTATCCCAATCCATGGGATATCCCATAACCATTTTCCAATTATCATTTCCTAATGCCAACTACTCCCAAGGTCCAAATTATTCCCTACTGGAGTTCTTTGATCTTAGGTCCTAAATCCAAATTGCATTAGTGGATTCAAATGATGATGAACCTTATGATATTAAAAACAAAGTCAACAAAAACAATTTACCCAATGATATTATGTGTCAGTTACCTCTAGTTCTTCAACCTCAAGATTGATTTACACCTCAAAGCAATACAGAGGAGCCAACAAGTGACACATCGACCTCCAATTACTTAGAATGCATTGAGTTAGGAATTACAAAAATATTTTCTAATCATCCTTCCCCTTCACCCAGGTCATTTAACAAGATGGGTATATAAACTAAGGAAGATGTGCTTGATCTTAAAGGAAAATGGATTTCCTTTGATTAATATTACATCGTTTCATAAGATGAGTCTAGGAACTTGGAATTCTTGCATTACCAACATGCCTTAAATAAATTGTGATTCTCTCAACTTAAAACTAATACCATTGACACATATTAAAATCCCCATCTATGCTCCTCAACGTATTCATGATGAATTGCCCAACGAATAATTCCTCATTAAGGGCATAGACAATTTCATTTCCATCAAAGACTACTACTATAGCTTCATGGTCGGTATTGAGGTGAAATACTCCGATGCCAATATCAAAGCGCCTTCCCTACCTAAAACCAAACCAACAACCATAATCATTGAGGAGGAGATCACGATATATCTCCATGAGGATGATGTATGCATCAAAATTAACACGTGATTTATGACGTACTTGACTTCTCAAGGTTATTCCGAGACAACCAAAATGTGTAGGATTGAGGGGATGTTGATGGGCAGCTAAAGGATAATCAATTAGTTACATCCTGGACAATATTTAGTCCGATCTTATACTACTATTTAGAAGGTTATCAAGTGTACAAAGTACTAATTAATCCCACATTTTGGCCAGCTATTTCTTATCATTTATTTCATCTTTCCTATGTATTGATTGATACCCATTAGCCAATTTCATGACCGTTCCGACATTCTAGTCTGAAATCAGGGTGCCCCAGCCTATACTGGGGCGCCTTGAGGCACTTTGGTCCTATTCCGTGCACCTTGGTCCATGCACAACCTCTTCCACTTCTCTTTTGGTCACTTCTAGATGTTGGTCATCCGTATCTTCTTCTAAGTAGGCCTTGTTGGGATTAATTATGAAATTAAACTTAAGATCCCTATTAATATAAAGTTATAAGAAAATAATAAGGGTCCTAGGTCATTGCATCTTATCACTACTATCACCTCATCTAGGATTACATCCATTGCATCACTTGCATCCACATATTTCCATGCTCTCAAGCTAGGATATTTTCATCACACACACTACATAGGGGGAGTGATTCCATTCTATTCCATGCACACAAATTATTTACATTTTTATAGCTACTATTGCTTGCTACTTCACAAAGTGCGACTGACACAAGAGCACATAGGGAACAACACAAAAACACACCAGAAATACATCAGGGTCCATAATGTAGTGCAATGCTTAGTGATAAGTCAAATAGTTTGGCGGCTAAGGTCAGTCTGACCCATTCATATGCATATTTTATTTTTCTAGGGTTGGATACTTCTCCTTGCATCAAGGTTCATTCCATAGTACATCTAGTGAATGCAACACGAAAAATAGGAATCACTTAGAGAGACTTAACGACCATTCCAGATTCATATTATGAGGATTTGTACTATTCTAAGTGCCTAGACTGTAGACCAGGGCATCCTGGGACACCCCAATACACTTCTAAGCACCTATGTCATCTCAGACAACCTAGATATGCCCTTCACAGGGCCCCTGAGTGTTCATCTACACTTCCGAGTTCTAGTTCTTGATCTACGACAACCTGCGACAATCATCATCAATCAAATAAGTCATTTCCTTTCTTCCTTTTGCATATTAGGGCTTGATTTCACTTAGAATAGTTTATTTACATTTATTCTTATACTATTTTAGTTCATTTACAACATTTTAGTCCTCATATTTAGATTAACATTAATACCTTAGATATCCTTTAAGCCATTCTAGGAACCAAAATAATCCTTTATTTTATGAACCCGACGTATCTATTCTTCGCTTTCCCCTTTCTCATTCAGCTAGGGTCTGCTTCACACCTCTTTCTTTTATGCCCATTACTTTTAGTGGTCGCTTCGAACCTCTTCACTATTTGAACTGTGTTCTCCTCTCCATTGTCACTTTAGATCCATGATGGATATACCCACCTCCATGGCTGAAAACCCCTTAGATGCCTCTACCCAAGTTCCTCTACACGAAATTGAAACCGCCATTAGTGAGAAATATTATGATGAGGACAATAATGTTGACCAAGAGCAACTTAATGTTACTACTAATTTTTTCCAAGCTTTATGCGAAAATCCCACTCATGTCCCTCATGTTTTCATGCTCTACTCGTTGCTCAACGAGCCCATGAGGTATCACTCCCCATCTCTTCTACTCCTATGGTATCTACACTTCCCGCCTCCACTCCCCCTATTGCGACTATTGTCACTCCAACTCACCATGGTGCTTCTAATAAACCACTTGGATCCTCATCTCGTACCCTTGATCTAACATCATTATACCATGATATCCAAAATCAAATATGATAGTTGTAAGTTACTACTGCACAAGGACCTCTATCACTTGATTCCATATCCTTGTTGCATTCCCCCTTTGTGTCATCTATCGCTTCTTATCCATTCCCACATAACTTTGCCGCTCCCAAGTTTCCCAATTGTAAAGGCCACAGTGACCCACAAGAGCACCTTCATGCCTTTCATGTCACATGTCTTGACTACTCTAATGATCATACTATCCTTGCTAAGTTATTTCTACGTAGTTTATAGGACTATGCAATGCGTTGGTTCTATGACTTTCCAGTACATTCAGTTATCTCTTTTACCCATTTGGCTGACACTTTTCTTACACATTTTCCCCTCAATATTGGTTCCTGTAGTGCCCACTTCCCTTTGACACTGTTTAGATACTTATCTTGGTACTGTTGATCTCATTTTGGACATTATTATGTTTTGATTTAGTATGATGTGTGGATGTTAGATCATGGATTATTATGGACCTTGATTCAGTTAGCATGCATGATGATTATTAGAGAGATTATTATATATGGATGATGATATACTACTGACATGGATACAGTATTGATGTTAATTTGGACTTATGATATTGGATATTTGAGTAGATCTGGTATGATAGATTTTGATGATGATGTAATTGATTTATTTAAATAAAAATTATAATGTTGAATTATTGATATTGTTGTGATTTGTGTGTTTAGATGATTTTGAGATATTATTTATATCATTTTTTTGGATGTTCTGATATGGCCACGAGGTTGAAGAAGGTATTTGCATTTTGCAAGTTAAAAATCACAACAATGTCGGAGGACTGGAGACTAACCATATTGAAATTCCGGGTGAATTCAACAAGGTCACCATGGCAATTGTATTGTTTGTGTGTGTGTGTTGTGTTTTGCTAGGAATTCCCATGGGGGGGGATTTTCATTATATGTGACCATGGGATATGTGTTTTATTTATGTGTTCCCTTTTATTATTTTTGTATGTATTTTTATTTGTAATATGTTCTTTTTTTAAAATTAATTTAAATGTGATGGATTTAATGTGAGAGTCACATAGTTAAACTTTATTTAAATTTAATTGGGACATGGAATGTAATTAATAAAGTTGTTGAGTTTAAATAATAATTTTGGAAGAGTGTCTAAGTTAATTTGTAAGGATGTGTAGGAAATATGTAAGATTATGTAAGGATGATTTTGGAAGGTCAAACACTCCATCTTTTATGAAATTCAAATTTGACCTTGGAGGCTAAATTTGGAGGCTTGTGGGACAAGTTAAACTTGTCCCACACCTCTTAAAATTATCTACCAACCATACCTATGGTTTTGGAGTCAAAATTAGACTTTTAATTGTATTTTGAAATGACTATGTGTAAGTTTTTATTACACTTTACTTACAAGTTTTTAATTCAGTCCTTGTTAAAGTATGTGGTAATTTTGAGTGTGTAAGTTGATTTTCATCTCCATTTATTGTGATTAATTGTGAATTTGAATTTCTCATTTTGGGGTTGAGTAAGAATGATGTGGCATCCCACTTGGAATCCACATCATCATCTCCATCCCTCTCCTTTGAAATTCGAATTCTTCCCTTTTTTTTGGTTGTTGAAACTTTTCTCTTCCTTCTTGGGTCGAATTTTCATTGCTGTTGGAGTCTTGCATTGTGGAAGAAGTTGGAAATTCATTTTACATGCTTGGTGTTGCTGTTTTGGACTACATCTTTGAGCATTGAAGGAGCTTTCTGTTTTGGAAACAATCTCCATAACGGAGAGGTAGGATCTTGTCCCTTTTAAATGTTGTTCTTCCCTTTTTCTTACGTGAATGAAATGGTGAATGTGTTGTGTATTGTTGGCTGGTTGGGTAGAATGCTTAGGGAAAGGTGTAGGAGAAGGCTATGGGGAATTCATATGGGGGGGCATAAGGGATTGCCAATGACACTGTTTTATTAAGGAGGGAGTTTTGGTATTGTGATCCACCTTGGAAAAGAAACTGCTTGCATTTCTTACTATTGGGGGAGGGGGGGGGGCATAAGGGAGAAACTTTGTGGGGGGGCATAAGGAGGGGTTGGGAGATATAAGGTTTATGGGATTTGATATGTTTATTAGTGGTATGATTTAGGTGGATTCCCAATTCCAAATAGGGAGGCATAAGTAGTTTCCCCATAGTTCTTGCTCTTGATGGCTTGCTTGATCAAGCCCATGTGCAATGTGTATGATTCTTATTGTAGTTGTGAACTGCTGTCTTTGTTTGGACTATGTATTTTATTGTGTTATGCTTATGAAAAGAATATTGTTGGTTGTGATAGAAGCCTTATTGCCATGTGTTGATGTTCATACTCTATTTCAATATGGTTGGGGCTTGGGGGCCAATGGGGAAATATGGCTTATCCTTTCCCATTGGATGTCTTGGTTGGGTGGAGAGTGTTGCCTTTCCCCCTTCCTTGTTGTGATCAAGATGAAAAGATGAAGAAATCAGCATGCTGCTATTTTGGAGCTTGGAGAAAATATAGTTTAACAGTCCCTTCCTTAGAGAAAAATTTATTGTAACCTTCCCACTTTGAAGTGGATGATTGTATTATTTTTGTAATGAGAAGACACTTTGTATTAAAAAGAAAATATTGAGATCCATTGGGAAATGTAAAGATTTATTATTCTATTCTTTGTTTTGGAAAAGAATGTCATACAGTTTGTAAAATACATATTGAAACTCAAAGGAAGAAATAATTTGTTAAGTATTGTTGGAAATCAATAATGAATTACATTCCTTCCCAACTTGCATTGTTGTATTGAAATTTAATTGTTGTTGTGTTTGTAATTTCTATTTTGGGAAGAAGAACACGTAGGAAAGAAATGACAATCTTTTGATCTTTTGAAGTGAGTTTTAAAATTGAAATTAACTTTACATATTGAATGTAATGTTGCTATTGAAATCAAATAGAAAGGAATTTGTAAAAGTGTATTGCACAATTGATTTGAATTATTATTAAAAATTGATGGCTATTAAAAAGAAAAGAAAGAAGGAATGCGTGGGAAAGAAAGACAGTGTGATAAGCTTGTAAAATATATATTAAAATTGATATCAGAAATACATCTTATTTTAGAATTGAATGGATGATTTACCAAACAAATGCATTGGAAAAATTTTAACTATGCATACATCTAATGACCCAATTGTTACTCAAATTAAAAGAAATAGCTCACTATTTTAAAACTCAAATATGGCAATGCACATCTTAATAAAAATGAGCAGTTTGACCTTACACTCAACAATAAGTTATGAAACTTGAAATTTATACTTAGGAAGACTTAAGGAACTCTAATTCACTCTAACAGTCAAGAATGAACCTCTAAAACTTAATAGAATTCAATTTGGAGCTTGCACAATTGTTTTTCCCATCTATTGTCGAAAAAATGCAAACTTGGATAATTGGAAAAATTGACTTCATTAAAACACTCTAAACCCTCCTTAGACTAATCCTCCATGTGTGTTTGACATGTGGAGTGAAGGAGGAGTTCAAAATTAATCAAATTGACAAGTTAGAAAATTTCCAGTTTTGAATTTTAACCCTACAGATTGATTTCTTAAAATTGACATTTGAAACTTCATCAAAATCTAAAATTAATGATTATTGTGCAAAGAGGGCATCGAGAGATTTCCGAAAAGTCCTTGTTTTCCAAAATCTGACAATCCTATTAAAAGTTATGGCCATTTGAAGTTTTACTTCAAAATGGCCATCCAAAAATTAATCTAACTATATAAAAATTAAAATTTAACCTTTGGAAAAATTTCCCCAAAAAACCCGCGGCCCCGCCACCCTCACAACCAATCAGATGTTGCCACGTGGCACTTCGGTGGGCAGACTCTTTTTGAAACTTAACTTTTTGAAAATTTGACCTTAGGAATTTTTTTTCCATTTTCCCCGCAATCCTGCGTCCCCGCAGTCAATCACGTGCTGACATGTGGCTTGGTGGGCACACAGAATAAAATTAAAAACTTAACCATTTAACTCCTTTGGAAAATATTTCACTTTTCCTCTGTGGCCCCGCACCTCCGCAACGAAAGAGGTGCTGACACGTGTCCTAGTGGATGCGTGGGCCCATACAAGCCTTTTTGACTTTAAAACTCTTTTGGGCACAAAACTTTAAATCACTCCATCACTCCACTGACCCGCATCCAATCATAGGATGCCACGTGGCCTTTTGAGTGAAGTTGGAGGTATGAAGAAAAATTTTCCTTTGAGAAATTTGGTTTTTGACCATGGGAAAAATTCCCAATTTTTCCCCGTGACCCGTCGGCCCTCGTCCAATCACGTGCTGACACGTGGCAAGGGTTTCTCCTTAGCAAAGGCGCACGTCCATTTCTACCTTTGGGATTTTGGCTTAAAAGTCCAAAACCTAAAATGCTCCACCGCTCCACATTTCCCTGTGCTAATAAGAAAGTGACACGTGTCTTCCCTTTCGGACCCACGGGTGCATGGAGGCATTTTACACTCTTGCACTCAAGGAGGGAAAATTCTCAATTTTCCTCCCCGCTCCACCAACCCACTCAAGGGAAAAATTTTCTCCCTAAGCCCGCAGACTCCCCAAGGGAAAATTTCTCCCCAAAACTTTGTCGGGCCATAACTTGAGATTTATAAGGAATTAGGAGGAATTCTTTACATGGTTGGAAAGGTGAGAGAATTTCCTATCCAATGGGCATCGTTTAGGGAAGTTTTGATGAATTTAAGTGTGTAAAAAATTAAGTTGAACCCCATAAGCCTGTTAGGGCAGAGATGAGTGATATTTCACTCTCCTAACCCAAGTGATGAATTTAACCTCTTGTTTTGACCTTGTGCGTTGTTGTTATTAGTTTCTTGAAGTAATTATTGAAAGTAAGTCTTGCTTGTTAATCCTTATCTAGTTTGTGATAATTGTGATCTTGTAACGCTCTTTGCAAACACTCTAAATAATTTTTTCCTAGCTAATCTTAGTTTGTTTCTTGGTCTCAAGTGGTAGTTGAAGTGGGCATGACGGTTCCACCCTATCTTATGCCCAACTCACCCAACTTAAACAACGCTCTAATGAGTGAATCCCCAATTATGTCTTACAATTTTAAAATAATGTCACCAATATGAAAAATGTTCGTGCCGATTCAGAAGTTCAGGATTTATTCATCCATAGTCTCTTACCACCTCTACAAGATAGCGTCCTATTTGAGAATTTTTCCTCATTTGATCAACTTTCTCACGCTCTTAAGCTCCATGAGACTAAACTTGTCTCTGTTGGTAAGCTCAAATATCATGACTCACCTTTTTCCTCTACCCATGATACCCACAAAGTATTCTTCAAAGTCCCTCCCCATAAACCTAACAGTCCTCAAAATTGTTAATGCAGATTCTACCACTTGAGAATCACGCCCTCACCCGTATCAACGTCCTCTTGCCAAAATTAGTACACCGCTCAACATCTTATTTCCATAAATCATTGATAGTAACCTCATCACCCTGACTTCACCTTTGCAGCTTGACCCCTCTTGACCTAAAGGATGTAACTTTGACAAGCATTCTTATTGTGACTATCACCGGTCTGTGGGGCATCCCACCAATCATTGTTTCAAACTTTGACATCTCATTCAAGATGTATTTGACAATAGACATATTGAGCTTCCCGAGTCCCCCATGACAATTTCTCCCAACGATAACCATAAGCTCTAAATTTTTAACAACCTACTCCCCAAACATGATACCAAACCCATCCATTCCTCTTCCAATTACGTCTCTCATACAATGCCTTCCTCCCCCAAACCTTTTGACTTTCTCATTGTTCACACTGCTGCTGCAACACCAATTATCTCCTTTTCTACCACTGACTACCATGCTACATTCAAATCCGGTCATTTACATATATAAGAATCTATTGGCCCAACCCTTATAAATAGTACCAGGGTTGATCCATTCTCCCCCATTATTACATGTTCCTTGTCCATCTTGCACTCTATTGGTTACCCTCCTTCACAAATTGATTATCTATTCAACAAACCATTTGGTGTTGTTAATTTTCATATCACTGTCAGCCCTCTTACTCTTCTCATCCCTTTCCTTATTAGCTAAATTGTCCACACATGTGACCTACTTTTGGAACTCAATTGGATTCATAAATCCCAAGATATCATCTTTATGCCCCACTTACATCTCAAATTTATTTACAGAAATCAAGTTATCACCATTAACGGAATTCCTCTTATTCCTCCACTCTCATCACCTTCTCATTCCGCTACCCCTGCCTCTCCCCCTCCTACTTACACAACTCCTCTTCCATTACCAACATCACATCCTATTCCTCTTTCATTCCCACGGTTGACTCCCACGCCACCCCCTCACTCCATTAGTCCTAAACACCGACATCCACCTATTCCTAAACCTATTACCGCTTCTCATCGTAAATCACCACCTCGTTTTATCCCATGTCTATCATCCTCCTCTTTACACCAGGAACCTCCTCGATCTCCCTCACCTATGCAATTTACTACACCCTAATGTTTGTCTTATATCCATCCCTGGCATACATAACAAATTCATACCCCCAAACAATTTTCATCTCCTATACTACCATTATTACAACATCCTTATACGATGTCCTCCTCTCATGTATAGGTTGATAGACATCCATCCCTCGACATTATTTGTTGATTCCTTTTTCCTACCTAGTTGAGGGGGCCTTGCCATTAGACGCCCCCCTCCTCTCATACTCTCACATTGATACCTCTCGCATCCATAAATTTTCATTTCTTCGCATATTAAATTTTTCATTCTTATACTATCACAACCTCGTTACCCGATGACACACCCTAATGCTTCGGTTCACACTGGACTGTGGAGGGATTACGATTAAACTAAATCACACACACTATAATATAGGTCGTAACCATTTACATTCTATCACATACATTGTGCATGCTATATCATTCATTCTACACTTAGTCTATATCCTACATTATCCTATACACCTCTTATCTATCAATCCTTTACACATCATCTCTCTTATACATACTAAACTAGTCATCATATCATTTACAACTAGTTTTGAATCTTTTTCATACATTTTGCATTTACACTAGGTTACATTATATATGGGTCTAGATTTACATGTGATCCCTACATATTCTATCTATACCTATCACCACCTTTTGCATAGCCTACACACCATACATCCACTACATTTCACAGTTCCCATCGTGCATTTATCTATCATCTACATTATATATACTACACTAGATTTCCTTATCCATGATCTAGTTTTATCTATCATCATTACACATTTTCCTTCTACATGCACATTCATTACATTACATTCCATACCCACTACACATTCTACACCATATGTTCACATACCTTGGTCATCTACACTAAATTGTTCTATGCGCTGCACTCACCACCCTATGATGCACTTTAGTTCCTCAGTCCATACTCAATTGCTGAGGGTTTACCAATCAAATGGACCTTACCCACATGCAACATGTCATCATACCACATTCATCACACTAGTAACCAACAATCTGGGCTATATTTTCACCCACACTCATCATCACATACCCTAGTGGTATACACCTTAGGTTAAATCACCACTTCCTTTATCATTTCTAGTCATTCTATCATCCACCTTAGCCATATATCTGATTCCCTTTTATCATCATGTAGTGTTATACACCTTAGGTTAAATCACCACTCTTGTCATAAATTTCTCATTATCCTCTTACATCCTCTCATCACACCCTATTATCACATCCTGCGTCAATCTACTACATCATCATTTATCCTACTCATCCCTTAGTGGTATATGATTTAGGATACATCACCACCACATTCTTATTCCTCACTTAGTGGTCCATGCTTAGTGCTAAATCACCACATTCCATTAGCCTACTCATCTACGCTTCATATGACTTCATCACTTATCTCCTAGTGACATACACTATAGGCTAAATCATCACCCTCTTCTTCCATCATGTAGTGATATTTGCTTAGGTCTAGATCATCACTCATCCATTCAACACATCATGGTATATTCTTAGTCTATAGGGTCCACATTGATATTTCTATATATCTCATTCCCATACACTTATTCTATAGTGATATATGCTTAGGGTTGAATCATCACTCCTCTGATAAAAAAATTTGTGATACACACTTTGGCTATAGGGTTCACGCACATATTCTCCCCATGTCGCATTACATCACCACTCCCCATACACACTCATCATAGTGCGCTATAAAAAACCAAAACTACTCAACCGTTTCTGGA
The DNA here is from genome assembly GCA_019776745.2 of Taxus chinensis. Lineage (NCBI taxonomy): Eukaryota > Viridiplantae > Streptophyta > Pinopsida > Cupressales > Taxaceae > Taxus > Taxus chinensis. The sequence continues at coordinate 99,327,321 of CM034154.1, forward strand.
TGATGAAATCTCATTTACGGTTCATTCTTGACTACTGAGGGGGTAAAAAATGAACCTCACTGCATACACTTCCATACACTTGGGGGGTACTTCGCTCCTTTTATTCCATATTACATTTGTCTTGGTGCATTTAATCTTGTTTACTAGTGCTTTGCATGTTCACTTTATTACACATGTTAGCTTTCTTTCTTATATGTCATTATCATACACACATGTGCATTCACCCCTTTGTCTAGTGTGATCGCAAATACATGACATTTACACGCGGTATAGATGCTAGACTTCTATCCTTACTATACTAGTCACTAGGGGCATCCACATTTATCTGATACAGGTGCTATTATTTCATTTTGTACTTAGTATCTTTTACTACTTGCTTCTACATGCTTTGACATATTGGTTATCACTCTAACATGGTAACGGGTGCTCCACGTGCAATAATATTTTTACAGGTCTACATGTTTCCATGACTACAATTTTTTTTACTTGTCTACGTTATTTAGCATTATATGTGGGATTTTCCCTTTACTTGTGTGTAAACTTGACTGTTGTTTACAGCCATGATGGCCTTGTGACATCATGAGTGATGTCCCATGTTTGAAACCCACTTTGTGCAGTGTTATCTTGAATGTTTCCACTAATGTACCTGATAGTTTTTTTACATTTTTTGTATCTTTTACACTTATTTGCATGCATGTGTTTAGAATTACACTTGTATTGGCTAGCCATCCCATTTTTTGTGTGCCTTGGTATCTACCAAGTGTTTCCCTTTTCCACTTACAGGGAAACATTCTTGATGTAGCCTAGAATTCATTCTAAATGACCCAAGCACACTGGGACATCACTCAGCCTAAGCTAAACGCTCACGCGAAGCGCGTAAAGGCACCAGGTACCTCTTTAGAGTTTATTTTACATAATGTTAGCTTGATAGTGCATATGTATATTCAGATTCATAACCAACAACAAACAATGCAAATTGCATAAACCAGATCTAGATCTTAGAATATATATAAGGTGAACTAAACAATGACTATAAAAGAATTTACCATACATGAACTAGTTTCAGTCATGTTTAACACCATTATCCAACCAATAAGATCCATTATATTGAATACTGTAAAACAAATAAGCTTCATACATTATAAAGGCATTTGCAAGAGTCATGCACACCACAAAACCAACAACATAACTCTACACTAATTGATACTTACTTTACCATGTAAATCAATACATGTGTGTGTGTGTGTGTGTGTGTGTGTGTGTGTGTGTACATATATATATATATATATATATATACATACATATATACATATATATATATACACACATATATATATCTATATATATGTATATATGTATATATGTGTGTGTACACACACACACACACATATATATGTGTGTGTGTGTGTGTGTGTGTGTGTAGGGGTGGGGACTTTCCCTTCACCGCCCATGCACTATCTCAAAATAAGCCACATGCTAAATAATAGCCATGCGCCTTTACAAAAGGATGCAAAACCATGCAACTATTCTAATAATAGACTTATTATAGTTAACTTTGACTAGAATTCCTATTATAAGCCTAAACTATGCATGGTGCTCGGTTGATGCTTGTTCCTAAAATACCATTGTGTGGACTGCAAGTCTTCATGTCTTTCTGTGCCTAACACGCTAACTCCAGAAATAGCCTGGACCCACAAAATGGCTAAGTTACGAATTCAAAGTGTTCTGGTGCACGCTTGTTTTACTATTCCTTCACTCATTTAAATTGTCCTTGCTCCCGCACGCACATCTTTTATTTGTCTTCACTGTAGATCAATATTACCCCACGCTAAAGTACATTACTATCCTGGAAATGGGTAATTCCCTCTTATTTCTCTAACAATAAAGAATAAATAAATGAAAGAATGAAGTTTTACTCTATAGTTCCCTCTTATATAGGTATGATCAAATTTGGATATTCACCCTTAAGCTTGACTTCCAATGTTTTCTAGTCACTCAGTGCACCCCCTATTTTATCAGGATTTTCTATCACTATGACATCTAATTCATCTTGAGTTATCTTCTCTTTTTCATTCTGTAGCACTTGGACAATATTGATCATACCTAACACCATTCCTTCCATGAAATCCATTTTTTGTGCTGTAATTTTTCCAATCTCATTAATCTGATCCTTGTGTGGATCTTGGGCTGCTATGAGGGCCTCATAATTTTGTTTCACTAGAGTGAACCTTTCTGCACGTCCAAGTGTCTCATTCTTCATTTCCTTTAAAACTTCATTATCTTCTACTATAGTTCTGATCCTTATTATTGCATCCGGTTCTGCACACATGTTCAAAGCCTGATCTAATTTATTCAGTTCATCTTTCAAGGTTTGGATTAAAGCCTCATAACTATAAAATTTTCTGGCAATATTGGCCTTTTCTCTTGCTTCTTCTTCTACATGATCTTTTGGTGTGGTCATTGAAACATGACCTTCATTTAAAACTAGGTTTACCAGTGTGTGCAAATAATGCATTACAGAGGGAAACTTCTAAGGAACCTAATATTCTAAATGACGCCTTACCTTAAGAATGTGGTCACCAAGTTCCTCAACCATGCCAATAAAATCCTCATTCTTTACTTCTTCCCACTCCTTCTCTATTTTTAGGCACTTTATTTATGTAGTTTTATCCTTATTGTCTTTCAATAGCTCTCTTATTGTTGTCACTTTATCCACATTCCTCCGCGTAACCTCAAAACATACCTTGAACAAGGTATTACTCACTTGTTCATCACACATCACAACAGGTTTGATAGTTATGTGGCTATTTTGTGGTTCCTTATTCACTCTACACGAGACACATGATTCCTCGCATACATCAAAATTTGGTCTGTCCATATGTGTTAGCATGGAACAGGAAAATTACTTTCTATTACACGCAATGGCCATCAAATCCCATCCATATAAGTTCTTTACCCCTACGGTACTCTAAAATCAGGTGTGTATAATTTTACTTGGGTCATCTACATACCCCATAATAGGAGCTCTGTATTCTTTTCTTGCCTTCCCCTCCTTTGATTTCTACCCCTTAGAAACATGGGTGCCAAAGTTTGGAGTTGGTCCTTCACCTTCTTGAGTGGCGTGGGGCACACTAGATGGCTCACCCAATTCTACTTCTATCTCCTTTAACCCCTCCTCATCATTTTTCATTTCCTCATCATGAGGCTCCTTTGTATTCTTAGGTTGCACCGGGATTTCTGGCACACTCTCCTCGGATTCATCCTCCTCGTCATCCTTGAGCTTCAGCTTCCTTCTTCTCTTCTTCTCGATTGCTTCTTTTTGAGGGGAGAGCTGAGGTGACCTTCACAAAGGTTGTGATGGTCATACGTCCTAAATTCTAGTTCTTCTTAACACTCTTTTGAATTGGTTCTCCTCATTAACTGGGTCTGAGTCTAAGTTTGGCACATTTGTTTCTAATACTTCCTCCTCTTCTTGCTATTATGGAGGAGTAACCTCGTGATCAGTATCCTTCTAGATGTGTTCCTTTTTTACAAAACTCTCTTTGTACTAAACCAGTCTATCATTGTCTTCATGAAGATATTCTTCCTGCTTCAAGACGTTCTCCAACTCTATAGCTGAGGTAGATCTTCCTGAGTTGGCGGTGTAAAGGAAACTTTCTAATTGATATTCACACAATCTGCCCCGTTTTCGGAGGTCTTGGAAGTGTCATGAATCTGCATCCTTTACCACATACTTACCATCCTTCTAACCTATGTCCTTAAGATAAATATACATTAGCGTATTGGTTCAATTTTTCCTATCAGTGAACAAGCTTACTGGCCTTATGCGTGATGTCCACATTTCCCTATTAACCATGGTTTCCACATGTAAGTATCTTTACCCTGGTAAGCGTATAGTAATTCTTGAGTAGAATGTGGATAGTCTTCGTCTACCTTATCTTCCATGTCAAAATGGATCTTGCGTGCAAGTCGTGGAACCTATGTGAACTGACTGGCCTTGAAGATATCATGGCTAGTGAATTCGTAAAGGGCAACTTACACCATGGGCTCCATGTCCCATGCCTGACATCACATAGTGTGAAGATGCCCCAAGCTGAAGTGATGGTAGACTTCAAACTCATACCGACTTGCCTACCATTCAGGGTAGCTCTTTAGGTATCTCACACAGAATATACCGTTCTCCTTCAAAATCCCTGCGTGAAGTTAGTCCTACCACTATCTCTCCCCATGCACTCCTTGAATGGGCCACGTCATAGAAACAGTTCTACATAGAGTATATCTTGAAACCTTTCTTTTTTAGATTTATTCTTTCCAACAGAAACTCCCAGATGTTCTCCCTTGGTGCATGTCGGGTACTGCTAATTTCATATAAATACAATGAGATGATACAAGATGGCGCCCCAAGCTTATTTTCTCACCTTTGCATCTACCTGGATGCATGCCTCATTGTACCAACTATGTATCCTTCCATATTGTATATCTCTCCCTGTGAAATGTTCTTAGTGATGTCTTAATTATCATCTTATTTGTTACTATGTAACCAGCGCATCATGGTCACCTCAGTTCCACCATTTAGTGTGCACGACCAACTTGCTTACTGCACAAGCAGGATACTTACTAACTCTAGTAGCCATGTCCATGTCACATTTTGGTTACCCTTTGAATAGGCTCGGCCCCCCTATCTGGTGGCCATATTGATGTATTGCCTTGTTAGTTACATCAACTACCCTCATCTTTAGATAAATGTTCCAAAGATCTCCAAGCCTGAGTTGTGTAACCCTATCACCTTTCCAAGGGAACTTGGCGGTGATCCTCATTCTGCCTTCCTGAAAAGAATAAAATAATTCCTCATGCACTTTTCTCATGAGCCACTGGTAGCAATTTTCAAGCTTCCCAAAATAAGGAAACTCATAGGATCTGGTCATGACCCCCCCGCTTTCTGAGTAACCTCTCTCATAGAAGTGTCAAATACATGCATAGTAATCAATCTGTTCATAAATGTCGGTCTAGTCTTGTTCATACAACTTCATGCTACAATCCTCCTTGTTAGGCACTTGTGTTATGATTATAGTCGACTTAATGTTGGAAACTTTGATGGACTACGAGAATCCCAATGTCATCCCATGATTACTTCCCCTCAATACTGCCTCTTGTGGGTAAATTCACTTTCAGGGGTATCCATTCTATCTCAACTCTGTTAGTTTCAACAACTTCCTTCTTCCATAACTAGAGCATTTCATGGTACCAGGTTTTGTCGTTGGTCCAATAGTAAGACAAGGGTGTGCCTTTTACAAAACCCTAGCTATTGCAAACCCAAATCATTCCTAAACCCTAGCTTCATCGCACACCCACACCACCGCTTGTGTATTTTTATGCCTATATGCTCAATCAACATGCTTCAAGTATTGTTAGGTATAATCAATCTGTAGAATGCTCCTTGTCTTTAACTCTTCTTCACAGTTCGTAATTTTCCTTGAATTCGCAAGGTAAAAAATGTCGTTGCAAACATTGGATTTTATCATAAGTTCTAAAAATCCCCTTCCTTAATTTCTCCACCTAACACCATACATGGCATTAATTCCCTTTGAGAGCATTTTTCACTTCTTTTTCATGCACCCCAATCTCTCGCGCCTCAAAATTTTACACATCAGTCATAAATTTATGGCGCGCCAACTAATTCTCCATCACACATATCCTCTCCCTGTGCCTCCTTACACCAAATTATTTATCCAATATGACCCAAGCATACATATTCTCAAATTCTGCAACCTCCTTGAGTTATACTAAGCACTCACAGCCTTATGCATGGTCTTTTACCTTGAGCAATCCTCTTGAAGTTTCCATCACTTTCTTGCAAGACCTGTTCCCTTAATGGTCATCTGTGTGTTTATTTCCTTATTCTATACTAGACTAGACCTTCTGGATGAAAAATACCCCACACTAAGGGTATGTGTAGTCCTCTGTGAATAAAAACACTTTAGATTACAATCATAGCTTTTAGCACACAAGCACACTTATTACACATAACACTAGAACTAAATTGAAAAAGCATAGTGACGATGAAGGAAACAAATAAATCTGAAGGAAAAATATAGTAAGGTAAATCTAATCTAAATGGATAGACTACCTTATTACAAACACCAAGAAGACTTATTTATTGCAGGGCTTCAGCGTTCTCCCGTTGAAGTAACCGAGGAAACCGTGTTCCATTAAGAACCTCAAGCTGGTAAGCACCTGATTCAATTATATGAGTGATAACATACGGTCCTAACCAATGCATCATAAGCTTGCCTGGGTGGCACAAAAATTTTGAATCGTAAAGAAGTACCATCTGCCCAAACTTAAGCTTCTTGTCCCTGATGTGCTTGTCATGCCATGCCTTCTTCCTAGATTTTTCTTTCTTCTGACTCCATCATGCTATGGCGCACCTCTCATCCAGCTGAATCAACTTGTCAATTCTTTCTTCTAATGCTTTCTCATCAGCCAGACCTCCTACACGTGCAATACACAAAGAAGGTAACATGAATTCCATGGGAAGAACTACCTCTGCACCAAACACCAACTGAAAGGGTGTTTCCTTATTCAACCTTTTGTAGGTTGTTCTATATTCCCAAAGCATAGTAGAAACTTTATCATCCCAATCTTTCCTTCCAACATCACAATTTTTTATCAAGGTATGGCTCAATATCTTGTTGAAAGCCTCAACAGTCCCATTTTCTTGAGGGTGATAGGGTGTTATTCTTATGGTGTCGCAACCATAAATTCATCCAATAATATCATGATCATCTCATTAAGGAAATGAGTGCCTCTATCACTTGTCAAAACTTAAAGGACATCCATACCTGGTAAGAATATTTTCCCACAAGAACCTTACTATTTGTTTGTTGTACAATCCTTTATAGGTGCCACTTCTACCCACCTTGTAAGATAATATTTACAAGTGATGATGTAGCGTGATCCAGTTCTACACACAGCTAGGGAAATAGGACCCACAAAGTCAATTACCCATTTCTCAAAAGGTTCTGCACTAGTAATAGGCCTCAAAAGGAATTTCATCTTGATGTCCATAGTTTTCCAAGGCACTAACAGTGATCACACGCCTTACAATATTCTTTACAATCCTTGTACAAGGTCTCCCACCATAAACCAGTAAATAGGATCTTACACGCATTGGTGTCCCCTGTTAGTATACACCTATGATACCTCCATGAGCCTCCTCCATAATTTTTGTCATGTGCTCATGCTCTAGTACACACCGGCGCAATAATTCATCTCAGCCTAGTTTGTATAAGTCACAATTGATCAAGATGAAATGTGCGGCGTGAATCACAAGTTTTTTCCAAGGCATTCATTCCTTTAGGCGTCATACATGTGCGTAAAAATACAACAATATCCTCTAATTTTTAGGGTGCATGGTTTAAAATTTATAACTATGCATCTGACATTATATCTTCAATACTTTACGTGTCCTCTCTTGATTGAATCCTTGATAAATGATCTGGACTAGAATTACTTTTACCTAGCTTTACCACCACTGTAAAGTCAAACTCCTAGAATAAGAAAACCCATTGGCATATGCGCCCCTGTAAGATGGGATTTTTCACCAAGTATCTCAATGTCATTTGATATGTATAAAAAACAAAATGTGTTTCTAGAAAGTATTGTTGAAAATTATGCAGCATGTAGATCATTGACAAAGCCTCGCGCTCCATAGTTGTATAATTTTGTTCTACAGGAGTCAAATTTCTACTAGCAAAGCAAATAGGATGATCTACAATACCTTCTCCAGGTTGAGATATAACTATGTTAATGGCCATGCCAAAGGCATCCACATGTACGTTAAAAGGTATATTCCATGAAGGAAAATGCATAGAATAGGCGTGGCGTAGTAAGATTCTCCTTCAACGCTGTGCCAAATGCGTGCGTTGCTTTTGGTTATCCCTAATAAAACATGACTTTACCTTTTAACAACTCCTTCCAGAGAGCATGAAAAATATTGGCATATCCATTGATAAAAAAAATCCTGTGATACCATATGTGGCCCAAGGACCCGCGCACCTCACTTTGACTATTGGGTTCCTCTAAGCCTATGACTGATTGCAACCTTAGTTGGATCTACTAATAAACCTTCCTTGCAGATGATATGACCTAGCAAAGTTCAAAAAGGCGTAGTAAATACACACTTCTTGATATTTAAATAGATGCTTAACTATCTACACCTCTGAAACATTAACCTCCAATTTTCATAATGATCCTTGACAAGCCCATACATGGTTCAGTCATCCAAGTAAAACCTGTAAGAATTTGTGAATAAAATCTTAGAATGCTTGAACAATAATGCGTGAAACTACTGTAGCCATGTTCTTTAATCCAAAGGGCATCACTCAAGTATGTAAAACCCCCCCATTTAGTGGTGAAAGTTGTCTTCTCTCGATCTTCTTTAACAATACTTACTTGATGTTGCCCAGAAAATTCATCTATAAAAGAATAAATTTCTCTCCCTTCCATACCTTCCAATATTTCTTCAGTAAATGGTGTAGGGAAAGGATCAATCACACATGCAGCATTGAGCTCCATGTAGTCCACACAAATTTTGATTCTTCCATATTTCTTTATGTTAATTACCATAGGGCTAACCCACTTTGATTCCTCTATGGGCTCAATAATTTCATATTCTAACATCTTGTCAATTTCTTCTTTAACTTTTACATGTGGGTTAGGGTTCATCTTGTAAGGTATTTTCCTAACCAGGCGCACACATTCTTTTAACTTAATTTTCATCTCACCCAAATATTCATGCACTCCTTTCAATTCATGGTAGCCTCTAGAAAACAAGTCTTGGAAATCGTGGAGCAACTCAATTATCTTAGCCACTTTAGATTCAAACTAGTAATATCCAATTATGGCCTCCTTAGGTTCAACATCCATTCCAAAGTTCACTTTATTCATCTTCATAGGTTTATGGTAGGCATGTGCCTTCTCATCTGTATTATATAATACCTCGCACATACCCTCTAAATGATTTATGTTCAAGTTTTCCACCACTTCATCATACATCATGTAGACAATATTTCCTTTCTCCTTCTCTAGGCAGGCACACTCAAGCAATTATGCATCTGTCTCATATACTTCATCGAAATGTACTTCTAGGTCTGACTTACTGAATAAATCCTATATGAGTTCTTCAACTTTTGCACTATCTCTTATAGTCAAGTGCTTCATAACCTATAATGCCTCTTTCACCAGGGGTTTAGTGGAGAAGTAGTCAAAATTTTGGATCATACGAGTAGTAAAATCTTTCCAATTTATAGTCTCTTTATTCAACTCCACATAAACATACCATGTGCATGCGCAGCCTCGTAAGGTGAAATAAATTTTGTGCAGCCACAAAAAAGGTCGTAAAGCTTCCTACCCCTCAATCTAGAGTCTCTCCCACTATTGAACATGGTTTTTAATAGGATTATTACGATGATATTCACATATTTGAGTAGGTGCATTACTTCTGAGAAACCTTGTTGATAGGGAAATTCTCACCTATCTTCATTCTATGAGATTATCCCTAGGAACCATCCACCAGTGCACTATTGTCTGGTAAAGAGTATAAACTAACATGTTCCTTCTGTCCACCTGATCCTTCCACTGTACTTCCATGGCTCGCAGGAATACCTCAAGGTTTCCTTCACTAGTGTATCAAGGTACAGTGTTATTGCCTAACTACCTATTATAACGCGGCTTGCTTACGCACGTAATTGTGCTCCTTACCTTGCACCCAACCATCTCATAGGTTTCATGTGCCCAATTTTCATAGGTAATACTTATAGTATCACTGATGGAATTTACATCATCTAACTAGATAATTCCTTCCTTAGATGGATCAAGCACTTTCAGATCTCGAATGGTACACAAATAAATTCTGTTCAAATATTCTTCACTTAAAGGCTCAACATAAGGTGCAGACTTGTTCACGTATGTCAAAGGGATAATAACCTTGTTCCTACATTGTTCTCAAAAAATTATATATCCCTTGTTGAATATGTAGATCAACATTATTTTCATAGTACCAAGAGCTACCGAAACAGAGGTGGGCAGTTGTCCTGCTTCTGCAAGCGCTAAGACCTTAAAGTACCTAGGGAAATTGGTTCCATGTATAGTAATGGATGTATCCTTCAAGACTCCTAATTGGCAGTGGCCTTACTCTGATTTTCCATAAAAATATTATGTTGGAAGATGGTTATAGTGGAGGTCTACCCATCTGAACCCATGCATCTAAACTAAGCATATTTACTTTCATGTATCCCGTGTCAATCAAAATATTGCTCAAAAGACACCAATACACAACAAAATTTAGAGTGATCTCCTTGTCATAATCCAAGCTGTAAGGAGGGAGATTAGCATGTAGAATGTGTTGTCCATTCTCAATACCAATGCATGGAGTGTTTCCCTTCAACCAAATCCATAGTAATGGAATACACTTTTCTCCTAAGACAACATCTTACATAATTCCTTCACATCATCAACATCTGACTGGAAATTCTCAGTTGTCTTCTTTTGTTCCAACTTCTGTGACTATTCCTTTAAACACTATTTTTCACCCTGCATATTTTTAAGTACCTCCATGGTTTCCTCATAAATATCCTTTCTGATGTGCAAGGTTTTGGATATTTTTCATGTAAAACATCCTCCTTAGTAATGGTAGGCTTCTTTTGCAATGTTTCTCTGGTGCATGGAGCTTCAACACGTGTAGTAATCTTCACAGGTTTGTCTCAGGATCCAATGCTAACTTCGACATCCATTGATTTTCCACGGCACACTGTATTCTAACCATCCTTGTGCACTTATTCTCTTACTTGTTGCTTCTTGCTCAAATGTTCATATAAATCTGGGAACTCTTCTTAGTTACGATTCTTTCCACAAAAAGAACAAATTAACGTTCTCAGGACACTCACGTTTATAATGCTCAGGGGATCTACATGTATAACACATTCCACAAGGTAACTCACCTCATCCCCCGCTGCGGCCTCAGCCTCTGAATCCACCACAATATCCTCGAACTCTACCATGACCTCCCTCAAATATCCCTTAATTATGATCATGGTGCCCTTGAGTGTGATCATGATAATGTTTCTCACTTTTATCCTTAGAGATATTAGAAACTCCAATCTTTCATACACCAATATCAATGCCATTGTGGATCTGATCAATCAACCTACAATCTTCAGTATTGTGAGTTGTGGACTAGAAAATCTTATAGTAGCAAGACACGTTATTCCTTCTCACACATTGTAACAATGTGAAACGTGGCTCGCATCATGGTCTAAATGACGTATCTCACACTCTAATAACAAGGAACATACCAATCTATGAGGAAAAAATATCCTTCTAGTATGTCCTTCTACTTCACAATTTGTGCACAAAATTCCTGTGCATGTCTCTTGTGCTATATTGGCTGATAGTTTCCCCAATTATTTTTCCATTGCCACAATCTAAGCTTCCAAGAATGGGCTTACTCCAGTGTCTATGCTCCCAACTACCTCAATGTGTAAATTTGTTTCAAGCACCTCATGTGGGTCCGTGTATAAGTTTTATGTGAGAGCGTCCTCCTAAAAGGAATGATTAGGACTCCAAACAAACCACTATGCATGTTGACTTACATGCATATCATAAGATATTTTAGAAAAAAGTGCTTTGAAATGATCATCATATTCTCTGAACACTCTCAGTAATGCCATGCTTGATATCCTTGAGTGATTTTTTAAAGTTTTCTACTTTCAAACTCAGGGATATAAAATTCTTTAATGAAAGCATCTCATAACGTCTATATAATCCACACAAGTCTGATCAGGGTCAAACCTCCTATACCAACTGTGCATGTATCCCTATAACATAGTTGCAAACTGACTTAGCCTTGCACTCAGAAGTTATAATTCCTTTCGTGTGCACAATAATATCTCACACATATGGACATGCTTCAGTAGCATATTTTATTCTCCTATACTGTAGTAGATGACAATGACATCTATATGTAGATATTCTGGAGCTAGTGACAACCATGCCCACCATATCTAGAATCTCATGCGCTACCTCCATCTCCATATCCACCAGATCTTGAGCCACTTGTTCCTCTTGATTCCTCGACCTGTAATAGGAATTGAACCAGAGTATGTATTGCCTTGTTTCCAAACAGTAGTTCTAAACTCAACTCCTACAGTATGCGAAGTTGTACACTACCCCCAAATGTGAGTCTAAAGTTATTCGCTTCCTGTGTTCTGTGCTGATGACGCACGCCTTGAAAAGTTACCTCCAACTAGACCTCCAAATAATAAGGAAGATGTCTACCCGACCATAAACGTAATTTTTATTTTATTCACTCTAGAACTTTTCTGATAAGTCAATTCTAACTCTTGCTGCTCTACTGCCCAAACTAGCTTGTTGAGTAATGGATGTACTAGAAACAAGAAAACCGAGTGCACAAGGACTAGGTCATCCGGTAGATTTAGATGTGTGCCCACGGCCCATGTTGTCTCTATTGGTGCGTGCTCTCATAAGAGGCCGATTTGGGTTCCTTGTCATGTTTTCCCAAATGGGGGAGTTCCATATGCTCTGGTTCCACATCCTCCTACGTGAGATTCAAATCCTTCACAAGTCATATCTCTCCACAATGCATCATTCATTATACAACATCATGTTTGCTTCTCTAAGTCCCTCTCACATGCCTCATTGAACTTAAGCCTCCTTTTTTATGTTTTCCTCTTTTCCGCTAGGTCTGCCATCTTTCACCAAACCTGCTCCTACCCCCACACATGGTGGGTTTTAGCTAGCCATCGACTTCTCTTCCAAATTTAGGGTTACCATAAGGATCTTGATCGCCAGTGGAATTCCTTGCAGATATGATCCCCTGGGATAATGTAAGAATTGAAACTTGGCTACCTCCAGACAAGAGTAAGTGGAAATTGAGTAATACAAAATATATCTATTCAAAACATCACAAAACTAAGTATCCATAACGCGCGCATCCAAATCAGATCAGCATCATAGAGGGCCTGAAATTATTCTTACGTCAAGATAAACATGCGAAATCTACAATTCCTTTTAGACACATAAATAACTAGCAACTCATATAGCTATATTGGAAAGATAACAAAGAAGCTCTCCTATAAATAGTCATATAGATTCTACTCACCCACACATGCATGCGTCAAACTTTAGATCCAGTGCTGAATCTTTGAGCATATTCTTCTTCCAGATCTACTATCCACTCTTCAAAACTTGATAAGGGCAAATAGGTACGTCTTCATCATGCAACATCCTAAAAAACAACTAAGAAATAGGTCTCGACAGCATTGAATCAATGATATAGCCTAGAATTCACTATAAATGACCCAACCGCACGTTGGTACATGACTCAGCCTGAGTTGAGTGCTCACTCTGATTGCACACAAAGGCACCAGGTTCCTCTTTAGAGTTACTTTTATATAATGTTAACATGATGGTGCATATGTATATTCAAATTCATAACCATTAATAACCAATCCACAGTGTATAAACCAGATCTAGATCTTAGAATATATATAAGATGAACTAAACAATGACTATAAATAGATTTACCATACAAGAACCAGTTTCAGTCATGTTCAACACTAGTATCCAGCCAATAAGATCCATTTTATTGAATATTATAAAACACAAAATCTTCATACATTATAAAGGTATATGCAAGAGTCATATATGTGAAAAAATCAACAACATAACTCTACACTAATTGATACTTACTTAATCATGTAAATCAATACATATATATAGGGGTGGGTAATTTCCCTTCACCGCCCATGCACTATATCAAAATAGGCCACATGTTAAATAATATCCATGCACCTTTTAAAAAGGATGCAGAACCATGTAAGTGTTCTAATAATAGACTTCTTATAGCTAACTCTAAGTACAAATCCTATTATTAGCCTAAACTATGCATGGTGCTCGGCTGATGTTTATTCCCAAAATACCATTATGTGGACTGCAAGTCTTCATGTCTTTGTGTGTCGAGCACGCTAACTTCAGAAATAGCCTAGACCCATAAAATAGATAACTTCCAAATTCAAAGTGTTCTGGCACGTGTATGTTTTTCTATTCCTCCGCATATTCAAATGTGCCTTGATCCCCCGTATGCATGCTTTATGTGTCTTCACTTTAGAGAAATATTCCATCTACTTAACAGTTTTACAGGTCTGAGTGTGGTTGGTCCTCTTTTGGGGCTGCATTATCCTTCCAAGATCATCACATGCGCCCCCAAAGAGGGGGGCATCATTGAGGGTTTCTACTAACACATTGTATCTACATCGGTTCACACACATTGAGTGAGTTCATACTAGTCTACGAACTCCATACATAGTGGCCTCAATAGGACATGGTGTCCTTCAAAAATTTTGAGGAGCAGTTACAGGTTCAAGGGTTACAGTGGGTGGCCTCTCTACACTTCTTCATCCAATGGTGTAGGATCACCCAAAAAACCAGCGCAATATAGAAATATCTTCAACAAATTTCAGTAGAAGCACTTAGAGTTAGAGAACACAAATAATTTCCTCCCTACACTTCTTCAACTAGGGTGGCGTGAGATCACGTAAAAAACTTGAGACAATACATGATATCCTTCTACACCCTTTTTCTTGACATGGATCAGGTGCACATGTTACATTTTTCTATTTACACTTCCTACTCTAGCATATTTTACACAATGTTTTTACATGCATACATGTTTGACTGCTTGATCATTTTCTTATTATAGGTTTGTCATATGAGAAATAAGTAGTCAAATTGGGGGCAACAAGAACTACAACAACGACAATGACAACACACCAAGGCGGTACTTGCCATACTAACCATGCAGGTACACCACATACTTGCAACATCTACACAAGTGTTCTTGCCTAGGTTCACTCTCAACACTTTTATTCACATTTTTCATCTTTAGAATCCATGTTCCTCCAAATTTTTATTTTAGTCATTCCATGCTTAAGTCTAGTCCATCGGCACGTCTTCTTCTACACTCTACATGATTATCAAGTATGCATATCTATTTACTTTATGATACCGAGCTTTCCGCTCACTAACATAAAGTGGGGAAAATGTAGACACAAATATTACACATTAAACAATATTTAGCTTGATCTTATACTACCATTTAGAAGGTTCTCAAGTGTAAAAATTACTAATTAATCCCACCTTTTGGCCACCTTTTTCTTATCTTTTATTTTATTTTTCCCGCGTATTTACCAATACCTATCAACCCATTTCATGTATGTTCCAACATTCTAGCCTAAAATCAAGGTGCCCCAGCCTATACTAGGGTGCCCTGGTCCTATTTCAGGTGCCTCGGTCTATGCACAACCTCTTCCACCTCTTTTTGGGTCACTTCTAGCTATTGGTCATCCTTATCTTCTTCTCAGTCTTCCTTGGCAGGATTAATTATGAAATTAAACTTGAGAGCCCTATAAATATAAAGTTATAAGGCCATAATAAGGGTCCTAGTTCATTACATATTATCACTACCATCACTGCATCTAGGGATGTATCCATTACATCACTTACATCCACATTGTGTCATTCACTCAAGCTATCAATATGCATCACACACACTGCATAATGGGAGGGATTTCACACTATTCCATGTACACATGCTACTTACATTTCTATAGCTACTATTTCTCGCTACTTCACAAACTGCAACTGACACGAGATCACCTAGGGCACAAAACACACACACACACACACACACACACACACACACACACACACACACACACACACACACACACACACACACACACTAGAACTACATCAGGGTTCATAATGTAGTGTAGCGCTCAGTGATAAGTCCATTAGTTTGGCGGCTGAGGTCAGTTCGACCCATTCATATGCATATTTTATTTTTCTATGGTTGGATACTTCTCCTTACATCATGGGTCATTCCACAGTACATCCAATGAATCTAATGTAATAGACATGAAGAACTTAGAGACATTTAGCGAACATACTAGATTCAAATTCTGAGGATTTGTACTATTCTGAGCGCCTAGACTATAGACTAGGGTACCCTGGGGTGCCCCAGTACACTCCCAAGCACCTATGTCATCTCAGACAACTTATTTCTACCCTTTGTAGGGCCCTTGAGTGTTTGTTTGCACTGTTGAGTTCCATTTCTAGATCTGCAACAACTTGTGATAGTCACCATCAATCAACTAAGTCATTTCATTTCTTCCTCTTTCATATTAGGGTTTGATTTCACTTAGAATAGTTATTTACATTTATTTTCATACTATTTTAGTTCATTTATAGCATTTTAGTCCTCCTATTTACAAGGTTTTAGTCTTCCTATTTTAATGTTAATCTAAATAAGATGACTAAAACAATATGAGAATAAATGTAAATAAACTATTTTAAGTGAAATCAAACCCCAATATGCAAGAGGAAGAAAGGAAATGACTTAGTTGATTGATGATGACTGTTGCAGGTTGTTGCAGGTCTAGAACTAGAACTCGGAAGTGCAGAAGAACACTCAGGGGCCTTATGAAGGTCATATCTAGGTTGTCTGAGATGACACAGGTGCTTGGGAGTGTACTGTGTCACCTTGAGGCACCCTGGTTTACATTCTAGGCACTCAGAATAGTATGAATCTTCATAATCAGAATCTGGTATGGTCGCTAAGTGTCTCTAAGTGCTTCTTGTCTATTGTGCTGGATTCGTCAAATGTACTATGGAATGACGCATGATGCAAGGAGAAGTATCGAACCCTAGAAAAATAAAATATGCATATGAATGTGTCAGATTCACCTCAGCCACCAAAATAGTGGAATTATCACTGAGCGATGCACTACATTACATACCATGATGTAGTTATGGTGTGTGTGTGTGTGTGTTGTGCTCTAGGTGCTCTCGTGTCAGTCACACTTTGTGAAGTAGCGAGAAATAATAGGTATAGAAATGTAAATAATGTGTGTCCATGGAACAGAATGGAATCCCTCCCCCTATACAGTGGGTGTGATGTAGATCTCCTAGCTTGAGTGCATAACACTATGCGGATGTAAGTGATGCAGTGGATGTAGCCCTAAGTGAGGTGGTGGTAGTAATAAGATGCAATGACCTAGGACCCTTATTATGGTCTTATAAATTTTTATTTATAGAGATCTCAAGCTTAATTTTTTAATTAATCCCAACAAGGCCAACTAAGAAGAAGATAAGGATGACCAATAACTAGAGGTGGCCCAAAAATAAGTGGAAGAGGTTGTGCATTGACTGAGGTTCTCGGAATGGTACTAGGGCACCTCAGGGCGCCCCAGTATAGGCTGGGGCACCCTGATTTCAGGCTAGAATGTTGGAACAATCATGAAATGGGTTGATAGGTATCAGGAAATACGCAGGAAAGAAGAAATAAAATATAAGAAAAAGGTTGCCAAAAGGTGGGATTAATTAATACTTTGTACACTTGAGAACCTTCTGAATAGTAGTGTAAGACCGGGCTAAATATTGTCTAATGTGTAATATTTGTATCTACAACAACTTCCTAAGTGTGATAACAAATTTATTATCTCCTAAGCTTCCTTTTCCTTTCCAAAGATGAGTTTCAAATGATCGAAGGAGTGCAATGTTGGCTTGTAGTAAGATGAGAAAAGTATAGGATGTAGGTGACTAGTTGCAAGAAAATCAAGAAAATGTTGGATCCAGTTGGTTGCAAGTAAACTGGTCACAAATGTAGTAGTGAGAAGAACAAAGAAATGTGTTGTGTTTTATGTGTGATTCCTAGTGAGATTTTGGTAGAGTAATAGTGCAAAACAAATATCAAATCTTCAATCCATCATCCAGGTAAAAGTCTGGTTTTTATAGAAATATAGAGAGGAATAATTCTAAAACACATGGAAATCAAGAAGTGTCAAATCATCAAGAAAAGGGGGAGTTAAAATTCTAAAGAGAGTAAACTAAGAAGAGGATTCCAATACAAATCCAAAAAGACAAAAATAAGGAGAAACAGTCAAGAAACGGGTGAGAAAATAACCCACAAACTTGAAACACGTGTTCAAAACATGCAATTTGAAATCACAGATGAAATAAACTTCCTAACCAATCTATGCAAACCAATGGTTGCATAAACACCATTGAGGTTGAATGAGTTAAAGTTACGAAAAGAAAAAAAAGAGAAAAATATGGCTTGCAAAGACTCGACAAATCTAATAAACTTAGAAATATGAAGAAATAAGTCATAAAAAACACATTGAAGGCGAAGGGAGAGGATCTATGTCTCATCATTGTTTTGAAAGGAATTATTTCATCATTAGAGACTTTATCGTGTCAATAAATGTAGTACTGTGAAATTTTGGGTGGTAAAGATACATGGACATTACAATTTAATGGGGAAAGTGCCTCCAAGGAGCTGGGGCAGGATGTGTACTCACTAATCATTTTGGCCAAAATTTTCCTCTTTCTTATCAACTCAAGTTCAAAATTAGAAATAAAATAGCTGAGTACGAGGCTCTTATCTTAAGCATATAGGTCATCTTAACTAATGATGTATCTTATCTTAATGCCATGTGGGATTCTTAGTTGGTGACTCTCAGGAATTAGATCTTATTTTAGCATTAAATCATATCTATTGATTGTAATTACATGGCTAAGTGCCCTAAGTTTTTATACACCTATATAAGCATGAAAGCTAGGGTTTAAAAGTAAGAATTAAGAAGAACTTGAAAATTTTGATGATTATTATGAGAATAGTTGTGAGTGAGAGAATTCTTAGAGAAGAAGAAAAATCTTGAGTGAAAGAAAGTACTATACATCTTAGAGGTGTGGACGATTGTAAATCTTCAATTGTATATCTTTCCAAAGATTTGGATAATAGATTGGCTCTGTTTCTTGGTGGACGTAGCCCACACTGGGTGAACCATGTTAAATCTAGTGTTGATTTATATCTCTTATTCTATATATTTCTTCTAGTAGAATATCTACTTTTATTTGCATGTATGCTTAGATCTGATATATTATCTGTACAACCGGTGTGCTAACCCCAACAATCGGTATGAGAGCTTTGTTTGAGGATTTTGTGTGTTGAAAGTTTTACTCACAGAGGGTTTTCTGATTAGGTGGGAGCTACAGTAATGGCAAAAGAAAACAAATACAAGGTAGAGAAGTTTTACGGACCGAAATTATCAAGTTATGGAAGATGAAGATTGAGGATTATTTGTGTCAAAGAGATTTGTATTTACCGTTGGATGAGAATTTTGGACCTACGAAGATGCCTGATGAAGAATGGAATATTCTTGACAGAAAGGCTTTAGGATCTATAAGATTGAGCCTAGCAGCATCCGTGGCTTCCAATATTACAAAAGTGACTTCTATGGTAGGGTTAATGAAATCTCTTGCTAATATATATGAAAAACCTAGTGCTTCAAATAAAGTTTATTTGATGAAAAAACTATTTAGTTATAAGATGCATGAAGGTGGATCTGCATCTAGTCATTTGAATGATTTCAGATCTATTGTAAATCAGTTAAAATTGGTTGATATACCGTTTGATGATGAAGTGAAAGCAATTTTATTCTTATGTTCTTTTCCTGATAGTTGGGATAACTTGGTAATGGTTGTTAGTAATACATCATCTGCTAATAATATTTTGAAGTTTGATGATGTGGTTAGTATAATCTTGAATGAATAAATTCAAAGGAAGAGTACAGAGGGATCATCATCTATGAATGCTTTGAATGTAGAAAGTAGGGGCATGCAGAAGGAGAGATAAAAGAGTAAGATTAATGGGAAATAAAATTCAAGGGATAACATATCTAAATTCAGAGGTAAGGGAATTACCTTGTTGGAAATGTGGAAAGAAATGACATGCAAAAAAAGATTATTGGTCAAAGGATAAAGAGAACCAACAACCAGACAAAGGTAAAGAAGTCATAATCTTGTTGCATCAGAGGTAATACAATATGCTCTTATTCTTTCTTTAGATAATAGAATTTAATCATGGGTTTTAGATTAAGGAGTTTCTTTCCGTGCAACCCCTAATAAGGTTTATTTTAGAAGTTATGTCCAGGGTAATTTTGGGCATGTTTATTTGGGTGATGATGAACCTTGCAGTATTACTAGTAAAGGGGAAGTTCGTCTAAATTTATAGAATGGAAATACATGGGTATTGAAATATGTGAGGCATGTGCCAAGCCTTAGGAGGAATCATATTTTTGTAGGGCAACTAGGTGAATCTGGTTGCATGGTTACTTTTACAGGAGACTCTTAGAAAGTCACCAAGGGTTTTTTTTATTGTGGTAAGAGGTAAGAAGGTAGGAACATTATATTTATCTACTTGTGTTAGTAATTCCTTTTCTACATTATCTACTTCAGATTCAGATGCATGCATGTGGCATAATCGGTTGGGCCATATGAGTCAAAAAGGAATGCAGATATTAACAGCTAAGGGTAAGATATCAGATTTGAAAGATTTAGATCTTGATTTCTGTGAGCATTGTGTCTTTGGAAATCAAAAGAGAGTGAGATTTCTCAAAGTAGGGGCAACTAAGAATGAGCTGAAATTAGAGCTTATACAATCAGATGTGTGGACCAGCTCAAGTAGATTCTCATGGAGGATCCCAGTATTATGTTACTTTCATTGATGATGCTACAAGAAAGGTATGGGTTTATTGTATTAAATGTAAATCTGATGTTTTTGAGACTTTTAAAATATGGAAAGCCCTTGTTTAGAATGAATCAAATTCTAAGTTAAAGTTCCTTATATCTAACAATGGTGGTGAATATTGTTGTAAGGCTTTCAATGATTATTGTTCAATGAATGGGATACGTAGAGAAATAATGGTTCCAAGAACACCACGGGAGAATGGTGTTGCAGAACAGAATGAATAATCATGGCACATACTAGAAGTATGAGGATACATTCTTAATTACACTTGCATTTTTAGGTGGAAGTAGTTGATATAGCGGTTTATTTGATTAATAGTGAGCCTTCAAGTTCACTAGATGGAGGAATACCAGAGGAAGCTTGGACCGGAAAAGAGGTAGATCTTTCTTTTCTTAAAGTTTTTTGGTTCAGAAGATTTTGTGCATGTTGATAAGGAAAATAGGAAAAAATTGGATGCAAAATCCAAGAGATGCACTTTCATTGGTTATGGATATGGTAATTTCATATTCCATTTTTGGGATTTAGAGAATTGTAAAATTATTAGGAGTCATGATGTTGAATGAAATGAAAAGAGAATGTACAATGGATCAATTTTT
Organism: Taxus chinensis; assembly: GCA_019776745.2. Lineage (NCBI taxonomy): Eukaryota > Viridiplantae > Streptophyta > Pinopsida > Cupressales > Taxaceae > Taxus > Taxus chinensis. The sequence continues at coordinate 99,348,588 of CM034154.1, forward strand.
TATACCCAAGGATGAACCAGTTGAGAATTTTGTGAATGAAAATGAACTCTTGAATTTAAAAGTAATACCAATAGGGTTACACAGTAACTGGTGTCAATTGACCCCTGACCATAATTGGTCAGCAGAACTGGTATCAGTTACAGAAGATCAAAACCGACATCAATTAGCAAAACTGATGTCAGTTATAGGTGACTGGCATCAATCACTGACATATTTGGATACAAATGTCCAAGAGGTCCAGGATGAACCTTCGGTACCCCAAACTCTTATGAGAAGGTCAAAAAGAGTAAGTAAACCTCCAGAAATATTTACCTCCTCTATTTTATTTATTATTGACTAATAATGGTGAACTATAAATTTTTGAAGAAAAAATGTAGGATAAGACCCACGTATAGTGGGAGCATGGCATGGATGAGGAGATGGACTCCTCGGCATAGAAACAAACTTGGGATTTGGTTAAGTTATCAGCATGTAAGAGGATACATTGCAGAACAAGTGGGTTTACATGATCGAGGAAGAAGAGGGTGGACAAAAAAGGCACAAGGCAAGGCTTGTAGTAAAGGGATTTACACAGAAAGAAGGTATTGACTTTGGTGAAATATTTTCTCCTGTTGTTAAGATGAATTCTATTCTTACTGTAGTGAGTTTAGTTACAGTAAAAGATTTTTATTTAGAGTAACTTGATGTGAAGATGGATTTCCTTCATGGTGATTTGGATGAAGATATTTATATGCAGTAGCCGCTTGGGTATGAAGTCAAGGGTAAGGAGAAATTAGTGTGCAGGTTGAAAAAGAGCCTATATGGGCTCAAGCAAGCTCTAAGGAAATGGTACATGAGGTTTGATAGTTTTATGCATGAGCATGGTTACTTGAGATGTGAATATGACCATTGTGTGTATTTCAAGAATCTTGGAAATGGGATCTATATTATTTTTTTACTGTATGTGGATTATATGCTTATTGCAGGATCTAGTATGCAGGACATTGGTGAGCTTAAGGGAAAGTTAACTCACACATTTTCTATGAAGGATTTAGGAGCTGACAAAAAGAATCCTTGGCATGCAAATATACAGAGATAGGAAGAGAAAAGAAATTGTATTTGTCTCAGAAGGATTATATCTACAGGGTGCTAGAAAGGTTCAAGATGAAGAATAGAAAACCTGTTAGTAAACCTATGTTGGACACTTCAAATTGAGAAAAAATCAGTGTCCTTAATCACATGAGGAGGTCAAATACATGACATGAGTGCCATATGCTTCAGCAGTTGGGAGTCTCATGTATGTTATGGTTTGTACCAGACCAGACATTATACAGGAAGTGGGATTTATAAGTAGATATATGGCCAATCCAGGTAAAGAGCATTGGAAAACAATCCAATGGATACTCAGGTATTTGAAAGGGATATCTAGCATGCAGTTACACTATAGAGGTTCAGATAGTTCATTATGTGGCTATGTTGATTCGGATATAGCTAGAGATTTAGATTGTAGGAGTAGCACTACTAGATATATTTTCACAGTAGGTGGGATGACAGTTAGCTAGATTTCAAGATTATAGAAGGTTGTGGCTCTATCCACTATAGAGGCAGAGTATGTTGCAGCTATAGAGGCTAGTGAGGAGATATATGGATGAATAGATTCATGGAAGAGTTGGGAAAGGAAAAAAATGATTATAAATTGTTCGGTGACAGTCAGAGTATAATTCATTTGGTAAAGAACTCATCATTTCATTTGAGAATGAAACACACTCAATTAAGGTATCACTTCATATGACATGTATTAAAGGATGGGAAGTTGAACCTAGAAAAGGTTCATATGAGTGAGAACCCTGCAGATATGCTAACAAAGCCATTAGAAAAGGATAAGTTGGAGCTACACTCCACTTCTATTAGTCTTCAAATTTGAGACTTGAAGAGGAAGAAACAAAGCTAAGGAAGGATCCAAGAATGATGTTGTACAGGTATGGTGTAGTAATTAATCTCAAATTGGGAGATTTTTGAGTTATAGAGCTCAATTACTTCAAATTAGCATGTAATGTGAAACTTGGAAAATACAGTAACCGTCATTGGTTAAGGAGGAACCAAGGGCATCGGTCAGGCAAGGAGGAACCGACATCAATTAAGGATAACTGGCATCAGTTACCTGTGCAGGAGTGTTTTATTTAAATCTCAGGAATTAGATCTATTTGTAGCATTAAAGCAGATCTATTGATTGTAATTACATGGATAAGTTCCATAATTTTGTATACGCCTATATAAGCATGAAAGCTATAGGGTTTAGAAGTAATAATTAAGAAGAACTTGCAAATTTTGATGATTATTGTGAGAATAATTGTGAGAGAGAGAATTCTTGGAGAAGAAGAAAAAGCTTGAGAGAAAGAAAGTATTGTACATCTGAGAGGTGTGGAATATTTTAAATCTTCAATTGTATATCTTGTCAAATATTTAGATAATATATTTGTTTGTTTCTTGGTGGACGTAGCCCACACTAGGTGAACCACGTTAAATCTGGTGTTGATATATATCTCTTGTTCTGTATATTCCTTTTGGTAGAATATCCACTTTTATTTGCATATGTGCTTAGATCTGATATATTATCTATACAACCAGTGTGCTATACCATTATCCTACACTATAATGTGACATTCATTCCTTTTCCAAAAAGTGCAGACCCTACCAATATCACGATGAATTAATTCACTCCCCTCTAGATGAGCTTCAATCGATCGCAGCTCCTTGGCCCTTCAGTATATGGGGATTGGATTACATCATAAAATTACCTCATTCTCAAGATGGGCATGTCTTCATCATTACAACGACAGAATAATTTACTAAGTCAGTTGAATTCATCCCTCTCACTAATATGTCTAGCCTTACTACATCTAAATTCTTCCTTAATCAAATAATTTGCCACTTTGGAATTCCCCACACCATCATATCTGACAATGGTGGGAGCTTTAAATTTAGATAAATGAAGTAGGTTTATGCTAATTTCAAAATTAAACATTTATTCTCAACACAATATCATTTTCAATGCAATGGACAAACTGAGTCTACTAATAAAATTCTCAATAATATCTTAGAGAATACAATTTGTGAATCACTTACATATTGAAATACAAAGCTATATCCTATAATATGGGAATACCACACCAATTTCCATACGACCACTAGGGAAACACTATTTTCATTTATCTATGGATATGAGGCGGACCTTCCACTCAAGGTAAAACTCCCCTTTCTCTACACTTCCCTTCACTATGATTAACTAAAAATTTAAATGTGGATACTATTTAATCTAAGCTATGAAAAACTGTAAATAAAATAAATAAATGTAGTAAAGAAGTATGTAAATGACCCAATCACTTAAAATAATGGAAATATAAACCCTAATATGAAAGAGAGAAGAGGAAAGGACTCAGATGAATATAGGATGCTTGCAGGACTATGTCGTAGAGGTGACTAGAAAATATTGAAGTAGGAACAACTATGTAGGAGCTCCAAAAAGGATGGATCTCGAGTGTCTGAAGAGAGATTGGGGTGCCTACGGGTGCTCTAGTCTACAAAATGGGTGCCCTAGTTTGTGCAAAAGATATGAGACTAATCTTCACAATTTTAGTAGATGGTCTGAAACCTTCGTTGTCTGTCACATTAACTTCGTTGTACTACTCTAGATGTCACTGATATTCCAAGATGATGAAAAAACCTGTAAAATACCAAGGAGTATCAAAACCATAAAAAAATAATGTAAATGAATGGGTCAAATTGACCTCAGTTCTCACAGTAGTGGGCTTACTAATTGAGTAATGCACTACATTTCAGACCCAAATGTAGTTCTGGTGAGTGTGTGCTTAATGTGCCCTAGGTGTTCTTGTGCCAGTCACACTTTGTGAAGTAGCAAACAATAACTAGATGTAGAAAATGTAATAAAATGTGTGCATGTAATAGAATAGAATCCTCCCCCTATGTTGCATGTGATGCAAATGACCTAGTCTTGTGCCTTGTGATGGAGCTATGTGGATGCAATTTATCTCCAATACAATAAATGGATGTAACTCTAGATGGATGATAATAGTGACTAGAGCTTGGGTCCCTCATTATGGTCTTATAGCTGTTATATTTATAACGTTTCTCTTGATCTAATTTCATAATTAACCCTGAAATGGCTGACCACCAAAAAGATAAAGGATCTCAAATGGCTAGTTATAAAAATCCCAAAGAGTGATGGGAAAGTGTGAAAAGGACCGGGGCGCCCCTGCTGGGACCACATTACCCACAAATGCCCTAGCACTAGCCTGAGCACCCAAATTGAGGCTAAAATAACAGGTAAATGACCGAAACAGAACTGGGCATGTAGGATGTAAAAGGTCAAGAATGATGAAGTAAAATAAAAGAAGATGGCCAAAAGATGGGGGTTAATTAGTAATTTCTTCACTCAAGAAACCTTCTAAATAGTAGTACGAGACCAGGGACTAAATAATTGTCTAAAGTTCATGATTTTGTGTCTACATTTGCCCCCACTTTATGTTGATGAGAGCGAAAATATCGGTAAGATAGAGTAGATAGAGATGCATACTTAATGCCAATGTTTAGTAACAAAGAATGCGTACCGAAGGACTAGACAAAGCCTGGAATAAAAAAAATATAGAGCATGGAAACTAAAGATGAAAATGCACAAAAAAGTGATGAGAATGAACTTAGGGCGTAACACGTGTGCTGATGCTGATGTGTGTAGTGTACCTACATGGTTAGTATGTGAAGTGTGATGCTGCTAAGTGTTGTTGATATCATTGTTGTTTCCCCCATTTTACTACTTGTTTCTCATACGAATGGACCTGTAAGGAGAAAATTATCAAGTTGTCAAATATGTAAGTAAATGTCTGTAAAAATGAAATGTAAAAGACACATGCAAAAGTAAAGTATGCAAAATTAAAATTGTGAATGGAACATGTGCACTTGATCCATGTCAAGAGAAAGAGTGTAGAAAGGATATCCTATACTACCGAGATTTTTTGGGAGATTCGATGCCATAGGCCAAAGAAGTATATGGAGGAATTACTCTATCTCCTCCAACCTTTAACTACTTCCATGAATGTGTGTGAAGAGATATTTGTACTTTCTTGGTTTTTTGGATGATCCGATGCCACTGGATGAAGTAGTGTAGGGAGACACACCCACTGTAACCTCCAATCTTGTAACTGCTTCCCATAATGCTAAGGAATCCATGTCCTATAAAAGCCACTATGTATGGAATTCATAGACTGGTTTAAACTCACTTGTTGTATGTAATCCCACAATGTCAAGGGCAGAAAGTGTACTGAAATGAACCGGTGTTAACGCACTGTGTAGACTGTAAAAACCAAAATGATGCCCCTCTTATTTGGGGGCACATGCGATGTCGGTGATAGGATAATACGGCCCCAAAAGAGGACCAACCACATGAACTCTGTAACTCTGCCTTACAGGGGAAGGTAATGTGCTTGGTAGAAACCAAGGTGCACACAAACAAAGATGGATAGCCAAAGACAAGTGTTAGTATGAACAAGCATGCATGTAAAAAGACAATGTGTAATCTTTGTAGATAGTGTAAAAGATACCAATAAAAGTAGTGCAAACATGCAATAAGACAAGTAAGCCATAAAAAAACCGGTTGAAAACATGGAACATCACTCACAATGTCACAAGATATGCAAGGCCATCATGGTCACAAATAATAAACAAGTGTGCACACCAAACAAAGGACAAGGCCAATATACAAGAGAAAATAATGAAAAACTAAGTATGGAAGTAAATATTTCTTCATCACAAATGTTGCACATGAAGTACCCATTAGCATGTTAGAAAGAAAAATGTTATGTCAAAAGGGTGTATAATCAAGTAATGTAAAGTGTTAAATATGGAATGAAATAACAGCTAGAAGTGATGAATGTGGATGCCCCCAGTGACCAATGTAGGAAGGGTAGAAGGTGAGCATCCATGTTACGTGTAAGAGTCCTGTATCTGTGAACACAACTAGAAAAATACGTGAACACGCATGTGTGGATGATATAGATAAATGACATAAAAGAAATATAACTAGCATGTGTAAGAAAGTGACCATGAAAAAGAACAAGTAAGCAAGAGTAAAAACAACAATAATATGCAATATGTTGTGGATGGATGGAATGGAATGCAACATGGTGTAGACACTTAAAATCATCATCTCTACCCTTGTCTGCCCGCGTGCGCATATTTCACCATGGTCCTAGCTTGACCCCATTAATTTAATTCATCTTCTTAATATTAATTTAATTAAATGCCCATCACCTTCAATCTTTATTAAATAAACATTAATTGATTAATTTTAATTAATTAGTTAATATCCATTAGCTAGCTAGCTCTAATGGACTTTCCCTTTAGGATGCTTTTATCATAAATCTACATCCCTATGATTTTTCCTAACTTTTATCTTGCCTATCTTTATCCCCTAACTACCCATGACACATTCATAGACATCTTCTTCCCACCTACAAGCTTTGAAGAACTTTATCTTGTCCTTAAAAACTCAAAATCCTAACTAAAACACAAAATCAAGCCTATTAGAGAAAAATTCCCCGTAGTTAGCAGCGACCCAGCCAAGTCGCCATCGACCTATAAGACTGAGTTCTTCCCTTTCCAAAATAAGACAAAAACATACAGGTGCGAAGAAACACTTGATTTTCTCTCATTCTGTGAATCCATCTTTGAACCAGAGTGTCTCAGTGTAGTCTTATTTTTCCATTCACCTCCTAAGGCACACTAACACATCACTTAGATAGATATGAGCACTCAATCGAAGTGCATAAGTGTACCATGTCCCTCTTTTATGGCAACTTTGTCAAGGAGTTAGCATGAAATAACATATAATCCAGATCCATAATAACCATTCAAGGATAGAGCATAAAATATTTAGATCACAACGATGTATAAGAATGAAATAAACTAGAATCAAGATTATATTTACCATGCAAGATCCAACCATAGAGATGTCAACCACCAATATCAAACCACAAAAATCCATTGTAATAATCACCATAAAAAATAGAAGTTGAACACATCAATAGTAACTCCATAAGATGACGTGCATAAGTAAATCAATAGTATAACCTTATAATCACACATGACTCATGCTTTAACCATGTAAATCAATACATATGTGTGTGTGTGTGTATATATACATATATCTATATATACATACATACATACATACATACATATATATATATATACATATATATACATATACATATACATATATATACATATATATGTAATGTATATATACATATATACATACACATACATACATATATATATATATATATATATATATATATATATATATATATATATATAGCGGTGGGAACTTTCCCTTCACCACCTATGCATCCTCAAAATATCCTGCATGCCACAAATAGCTATGCGTGCATTACAAGTCAATTATAGAAGAATGCAAGCTTAGCTAATAATATATTATCTATTAGTAACTCCAGTTCTAATCCTATTATTAACCTAAAACTATGCATGTCCCTTTATATTCCTTTGCATGAGATCATTCCCAAAATATAATTGGCTTTTAACTCTAAGTCTTCATTATAAAACTTATCTTCAAAACATTTCTCAGTCGCTACTCCAATCGTTCATCTCCCAATTCTATTAAAATGTGGCTAAGTCTTGAATGTGTTTGGCTCAGGTGCAAGCCTTCACATGTTGTCTATCCTTCTCTCACGTGTGCCTTAGCGCCTAACTTATACACATAAAAAACCTTCGCACCGTTATACTTAGCATCTTTTAGGGGTCCAACACTAAAAAACTATGCCAACCTTCTTACAGTCCTTGGAACCTTGTTTTGATCAACCACTTGACTTCAGGAGGTTTACATTGCTTTCTTGTGTTATCTTATGTTATTTTTATTATTATCTTATTGGATCTAACCTTTTACAGGTTTAAAAACACTCAGATCTCCATTACCAACTTGTTCTTCTAGCCTTTTTGCTTGTTGGTTACTTTTTTAATCCATCTACTCTTGGCCTTGTTCTACCCTGCTACAATCACCATCACCCTACAATGGTCATCATCGACCATGGTTTTGTTTTCCAATTAATCCATTTAAATCAGTGTTTTCTACCATTTTAACTACCTCTCTATCCAAGACATTCTTCTTCGGGCCATCCTCTAGCATCCCTAGGCTTCTGCTACCTTGAGTTTGCACTTGGACCTCTGTAGGTGTGCATATTCACATTATTGTCCAAATCTTCTCACACAAGTTGTCATCGACATGCCTCTACATAGTATGGGTCACCGTTGACCCAGTCAAGTAAGTTTTATTTTAAGTTCATTTAGATTAGATCACATTTTTTCCATCTATTTAACTAGTTTCAGATTCTGTTTTGTATTTGATTCTACATGCTATCTAATTACTTATCATTTATATTAATTTATTTTATCAAAACACCAGGGTTAACATCCACGAAAGGAAGGTAACACTTCTTAGAGCTGGATTTATTAGGAAGCCCCCGTATATACCATCTAATATGTTTTTCTTTTTAGTAATTCTTATTTGTAGGTTCATCTAGCTTGCAACTGAAAGGAATGATAACCAGATCATACCAAGCCAAGAACACAGATGCTAATCAAACACCACGATCAATAAGATGAAAGAAATTCACCAGAATAACTTTACATAAAACCTTTGCAAACAAATGAGTTCCATAATAATATATGATATTGTTTCTCATTTGTTTACAAAGGTTTTATGTAAAGTTATTCTAGTGAATTTCTTTCATCTTATTGATCATGGTATTTGATTAGCATATGTGTTCTTGGCTTGGTATGATCTTATTATCATTCCTTTCATGGTATCAGAGTAGGAGATTGTTGTTGACATCCGTCTGTAAGTTTCATTTTGCAAATAAATTCATTGTATATTCATATATTTGGGATTTGGTTGTATTTTATTTTTCATGCATTTTTATGTAAAATGGAGGCTTCCATTAGATCTGAAAGGTAGGAAAACCCTAAGATCGACAGTAATCTCGACCATTTCTGGAGGCAGTCATTTTATGGGTTTTTACATTATTGTAGGGAAGGACACCGGTCTTCCTTGAGATCTATGCCATGAAGGAAAACACTCAGGATTCTTTTTTCAGTCCTATTGGATTTCTCAAGATCTACACAGGGTAATTTTCTATTGCAGCGTATTTATCTCGGTTTACGCACAGGAAGGTTTGCAGATCTTTCCTTTTTTGGTAGGGGTCCACGGATGCTGTGACACATTTTTTGTTATTTCGGGCAAATCCGTAGGTTGCTATTTTTGGCAATAAAGGTCACTGTCTACACAGTCTAGAAATAGTAATTTTTACCAGAAGAGGCAATTGGATGTGACTTTCTCAAAAACACGCGACACACCCCAGAATAGTAAGTTGTGCAAACACCCATTAAAATCCTTAGCCCTTGGTCATATGAGGGCTCTAGTAGGTGCTTAGCTTCAACACCCTTTAATTTTATTTGTGTGGTGAAGGCAACAACAATTTATTTTGTTTTAGTGGCAACTATAATAAATAACAGAGCAAAATAGTAAAAAGCTTGTAACTTTTGATCGGTAGCTCAGTTTTGAGTGCCGTTTTTTGCAAAAGTGCTTGTTTTTTCATGATCTTTCCATTGGACTTATTTATTTTTAGACTTGTACTATAATTATAAAGTGCCAAATATGGAGGAGTGTTGTAAACAATTGTGGATGCAATTATGGCTAAGCTCGACGTCCTAAACTTTTGGGAGTTGCATTTTGTATCTATCATGGATTCCGAGAATGATATGCTTTTATTTAAAGTATGTGGACTTCAAGAGGATATTGTAAAATTTTTGGAAGAAAATAAATCGCTCAAGAAGCGACATTCTCTTCTACAATCACTCATTCATGATAAGGATACAATAATACACTTCCTGCAGAACAAACTTGCTAGCCTACAACATCACCATCATATTGTGGACAACCATATCCATGCTCCTAGTCCACTTGCAGCTATTTCTCATGAACCCACTGACATTGATATGTCCGTCTTTGAGTTTTTTCCTACTCTTGATGCTCATACACCTATGAAGCTTGTTACTGCATGTTCTTCCACATCTGTGCCTATTACAGTACCACATGTTGTGTATCCTACTTCTGCTCAACTGCATGGATTTTTTGAGAAGCATACCACTGCATTCAGTTCTCGCATGCTCTGTTCTGTGGGTTTCACTAGCAGAGGTATTGAAAGACATTCACAGGGTATTGTTTCCCCTATTCCACATGTTAAGTGGAATTCTCGCCATGACATTGGTTTTCAAGCAGATCCTTCATTGGGATCACACATTGACAAAGCTCATTTTTTTGTTTGCTCAACTGTTTCTAAGGATCCTAAACAACACATGAGTTTTGAACCTTCACTCAGGCTTGAGAAACATGAGATTTCAGCTGTCATACATGATCAACCTGACACACATTCTGATGTTCCTTTACATGTACGCATCGTGCATTTTACACTAAGTCATATGCATGCATCTTCTTCATCCATCCGTGTTGATTTGGGGTGGATATATGATCACTCATGGTGGCGATATAGGAATTCATTGAGAGGACTCTACAAGTGTGGATCCTCTACCATTCGGCCTCTTGCTCCACTTTCTATACCTTCTGCATTATAATGCTCCTTGTTTTGAGCATTTTTCTTTAGCAGGTGTAGTGTATCTCTCTTATTTGTTGAGAGATTTTGTATCTGTATTTTTGACACTTTTGGCATGTTGACAGTATCTCTTATGGGGGATCTATTCTAGTGCATTCTAGTGTTATTTTGTCAGTGTTTGAGTAGTTGTTTTGAAAACTCATACAGATTTGTAGCATCACTCCACCTATTCAACAGTATGGGAGGGTATGGTGTTGATCCTGCTTCTTTGGGTTTTGTGTCCTTGCCTTGTTACCTTGGCTTTTCTTGGATCGTGACACTCTATATTTTGTGTCCTTTCCTTGTTGCTTTGGTTTTTATTCTTGGATCGTGGCACACCTATTTGCAGCAATTTATCAAATTATGTTTGGTTTTTGTTACACTTTCGACATCACTCCATTGACAGTCTCCTTGTATGGAGCTATTCTGGTGAAACTCAGTGTCCGTTTTTTTCATTTTGTGATTGAGCAGTGCATTCAAACCACAGTGCACACCACAATTCTTCAGCGTTGTACAATTTTTTTGAGTTGAGCTTCTTAGGATGTCTTGGAGCGGGTCTTTACTCCCTTTACTTTGTTGTTACTGGTTTTGGGTACCTTGTGGTGTCCTTTTTTTCCCAGTTATTGTACATGAGTACCTCATCAGGCCTAGTTTTTGGGACTCATATTGTGGACATGCCACTTCTATTTTGGCCCCTAGCTTCACTTGAGGGGGGATGTTAGAGTAGGTATTTATCTTAGCTCATGTTCACCTAGGTACTTTATTTAACTTTATTTTATTTATCCTTGCTCACTTATGGGTGTGGATATTTATTTTTATTTATTTATATATTAGGAGATATTATCTAGTTGTTAGGTATAGTTCTTTCCTTGATCTATGGTATTGACTAGTTCTTTCCTAGATCTATGGTATTGACTAGATCCTTGATGTCTAGTTCTCTCCTAAATCTATGGTCTTGACTATTTCTTTGATGACTAGTTATTTCCTTGATTTATGGCTTGATCTATGACCTTGACTTGTTCTTAGATTGTTATTCCTTGCCTATTTAAACAAGACCCATTCTCAATGTATTGCATCAAGTTCCATAATTATATATGATATTGTTTCTCATTTGTTTGTAAAGGTTTTATGTAAATTTATTCTGGCGAATTGCTTTCATCTTATTGATCGTGGTGTTTGATTAGCATCTGTGTTCTTGGCTTGGTACGATCTGGTTATCATTCCTTTCAACAATGAGGATCATTTATTTTGTTCTCGTTCATCCATATCACACATTTCAGGTACCGTAAACCCTCCATTTTCTGATTTTTTTTAATCTTTATTTAGTAGCTAACATCATTCATTTGAAACAAATGAGAAAATTACAACAACATTCTTGACACACCCAGTGGGACCATCCTTTAGGTGGTCCTTTTGCATTTCTTTCTATTTTCTAATTTTTTTGTCTTCTACTAACACTGCAACACAAGGATTTTCTTTTTTCTTTCTTGTGTTGAGCTCGGATTCTTGGATCGGTCTTCACTTAAAAGTTTAGATAAAGATGAAAATTTATATCCAAGTATTCCTCATTTTTTCCCTATTTTCTCCTTTTGCATCCCAATTTCCCTTTTCTTGTGTGTCCTCATCGAAAGATCGCATTTGGATTTAGTTTTAAAAATAACATTTCTCTTTTTCATCCTACTTTATCACATATTTTAAGTAGGGGTTAACCTTATGCATCTCACATTCTATCACACATAATGAATTCCCACGCATCTAAATCACACATCTAAAACATCATCCTACCAGGTGGAATTATTGGGATTTAATCACCCAACAACAATCTACCGTGGTGTTCTAGATGTGTTAGAAACTCTATATAGACTCATGTCTCATGTACCTTCGAGTATATTGAGGACTCCCCAGCCATAAAAACCTTAAACTAGACATAATTTTCCTTCTCTTAGGCACCCTTGTTATCCACCTTTCCCTTTTCTCACATCTTCCAAATCATGTTAACGAAAACTTTGCTGCCTGATTTGTTTGTTAACAAATTCCGTAGACAGATCTTCTCTTATTTCATGCCTATTGATACCAATTCACAAGAATAAAAAATTCAACACTATGATACATCCAACGATATTTCTCCCTCCAATGATCTTGATATTCTATATTGGATCTCTCAACATTGTAAATATCATGTCATTCAAATATATCCCCCTTTCGAGTTTGATTCTCCTATCTCCCATTAGTCTAATTCTCCTTGATCAGTTTCACCTCTATCTCAGGTTTCTTTAAAAACTCCTTGGCCTCCTTTTATCCCCATCTATGACTTCTTACTTCGTAGATCTCCCACAATCTCTCAATCTTATCAATCCACTCAAGTTGTGGATCTTATCCCACCTCCTTCATTTCATGTCAACACTACCCCTACTTCATCTGGTATCACCACTAGAGTGCCTATCCAACCATCCTAATATTTTCCCACTTCTCATGTATCTGAACAACCAAGTACTTCCATTCAATCCCAAATATCCTATTGCGTTCCTACTTGTCACCATCACACATTCACCCAAAAAAATTCAGTCTCTACCCCTTAATTATATCCCTTCTCATCAGACATCCCCTTCCACTTCAACATACCACCAACCTTCTTTACATCCTTACCCATTGATTTCTCATGTTGTAAAACTACAACCATCTACCTCTTACATGGTGCCGTCACACAAAATTTTTATACCATCTCCTAATTATACCCCCTTAGGTAAATATTACTGTTCAATATTCGACAAGTTGATGGTAGCCCATCTCATCATATTTCCTACCATCAGAACTATTGATGAATCATACCCCAAACCTGCTTGGTATCATGAGGGTCACTACTATAAGTACCACTGAGTCATAGGCCATGACTTCGAAAAGTTTCATTCTTTTAAATATCTCGCTCAACAACTTATAAATCAAGGGGATGTCTAACTAGACAAATTTTTCCTATAACCCTTTTTAACCCACCATTTATCAATAAATATTCACTTTTTACATCCTATAAATTTAACCCTTACATGGTCAACAACAGACATATAACACCTACCTCCTTACCCATATCTTATGCCTCATCACCTACCCTTACCTTAGGCATTATTTCTGAAAATATGTCAACATCTACCCCTACATCTATATCAACCATATCCACGATTATCACACCTACCACATTAGCTTCGACCACTAGTTCCACATCTACCTCTATGCCTACCTTTAGGACATCCGCATCGAATTTGACCATACCTACTTCTTCATCGACATCTATCATGCCCCAACCTATCATATCTAACCCTTCATCCACATCACCATCCAACACACCCACCACTACATATACATCAATGCCAACCTTAAATTATTTATCACACATACCTACATCCTTGTCCATGGCCACATCACCTATTTTATCCCAATCTTCTACACTTAATTCTTCAACACATATACCCAATACCACGTTGATAAAATCCTCTCGATTTGCAAATATATCAATGATACCTCTTGAAATGTTTATAATGCAAGCACCGCCACCTAAGACAAACACAAAGGGTTTCTATGCCCCCACTACAAAACCATCTATACCTACACGATCCATATCTCACGTAGACCTTATTAGTCACACCATAAAAACACCTCTTTCTCCATCAATATCCACACCTATATAACAATGTGCACATCCTCCAGTTGAGATCATTTTCATCCCTACCAAGGGTAAACCTTCTCGATCAAAACCTAAGACTCTTAGTAAACGTCCCCAAAATTCCCTTATGAGAAGTTAGATCTTACCTCTCCTCAGCAATCCAACATCACAAAATCCATCCTAGGAACACCTTCACCCATTTTAGGGCTAGGTTCTCCATCCAAAACATCTCACAACAATCAATCTAAATCCAAACTAACTAACCCTCCTCCTAAAATTGGTCCATCTTCTAAGGCATCTAATCTAATCATCCAATCTACGTTCACTCTTTCCCTTAAACCCAAGTCGAAATATCCTATCAAAACCCACAAAATTTACCTTCCCCATGATATTTCAATCAGGTCTTATGCAAATATTCTTCGACATTTAACTAGAAGGCTTCCCCTTATTAATCCTTTTGATCCAAATAGTCCAAAACCATCATAGTTCAATCCTAACCTCATTTACACTTATCATCATGCTCCGAGCCACAACATTGATCATTGTAAGGCCTTTCAGACTATTGTCCAAGACCTTATAGAGAAATAAATTTCCTCATTCAGGGGAAACATCATTTTCCATCCAAAACCAATCCAATTCATACCCATCCATCTATGTTATCCCTTAGCATCTTTCTTGAGCATGAAATTCCTCTTAAGGAAGGTCCTCCTATGTTCAATGATACTATTGGCCTTGCCAATCATACCTATGACCCTGTCTAATATCCTCCGACACCCACCCACTCATCCACATCCAAGTCTTTTGACATTGGGGGAGCATCTTCCCCTTTTTTGTGATCATCTTGCATCTTATTCCTCATCCACGCATCCTATCTGTATAAATTTATCCTTCTATCACTCTAACAACTCTCTTGACGCTGGGGGAATTCATTTTAGGATTGCTCTGTTTATGGAATAATTCCTTTTCATCCTTGACATTGTCTTATCTTATCCATTTCATCCGACCTTATCTAGTTTATTTTATTCAATCTATCTATCGACCAAATTTTCATCCTAAGTCCACCATTGTGGCCATATTTTTGTCTCTCTAGGGGCACCATATTATCATTTGAATTCCACCATTATGGCTATATTTTTCCTCCCATTGGGGGACCATTTACACTCATCCAAATCTCACCTTTGTGGCCATGTTTGAACCTTTCATCCAAATTCCACCATTGTGGCCATATTTTTCCTCCCATTGGGGGGCCATATTTTTGTTTTAAACCCAATTTCGTGGCCATCTCAGTATCATTAGAGACGCATAATTTTCTCACTTCCTCAATTTTAAAAGGTAGTGTATAGTTTAAAAATACTCTCATCTTACTGCCTTAGACCATCCATTTGTCTCAGATGCATACTTTCTTTGTTTCCTCAAAAGGGGAGCGCATAGTTTTTACCTTCACTTATCTATCTCATCTTATCCCAATGTGACTTTAACATTAGTGACTTGTTAATACTCTAGAAAGGAGCGGATGTGGAATTTTTTCCCCCAACTAGATTGTACCATACATTATCACACATAAGTATGGGTTGGGAGCCTATTGTTTGGCCTCACTTAATGGTAAACCAGAAGTGGAACCTCTTAATGCATTACACTTGCAACCATTTTAGTGTTAGCAAATTACCAGTGAGCACTTATTCATATCTTTAGATCATCCCTCCATCATTAGCCTTTCCATCTATCATTGTAATGATTTGGAAATATATGGTCTATCATCACTTTCCTCAGCATGACCTTAAATATGGGCACCACGGCGTTTCCCATACCATTTTCCTTATGGATAGGTTCTCCCTTTTTAGTGAGAACTCTGCAATCATTACATCTATCACCCCCTTGTTTACCTTTTGAAACCATGAAAAGGGCTCATAGGTGTCTCTTGTATATTCATTGTCCCCTCCTAAGTGGTTTACCTAGATATTCCTAGCTTTTCCCCTTCTAAAAGTTAAAATTCATGGATGCTCTTATCAAAAATCAAAGTTATTAAAAATAGACTGCTCCCTCAAAGGAAAACTATTCATGTCAAAAAAACATCAAATCAAATCAAATAAATAGACCAATCCCTAGAAGGATATATATCATGTATATCATTCTTGCCATCTATATCATATATGTATACAAAGACCATACCCTCAAAGGATGAATACTCTTTTGTATTATGGAATTAAAGGCTTCCTGCATTGATCAACCTTCCATTTTATTGTCATCCTAAGAAAGCTTCCAACATCGATCAACTTTCTTCCACCAAAATTCCCGCATTGATCAGTTTTCTCTTTCCCCTTCCCAGAGATGGGGCATAGATTTAGGGAACACAACTCATAGAGAACCCTCTTCATGTGTACAAGTTGCATCACAAATCCCTTTTTTTTGTTGACATTAGGTTTATGAGTTCATTTCATCCTTGTTTTTCTCATGATATTTGGTATAACTAATTATCATTGGTTATATGCTAACATTTGTTTTGGTCGCATGTGCCTTGCGTTCCTTGGATCCCCATCTTATTTATCTCCAATGCGATTGGAGGAATATTTTCCTCATGTGTTCCTTGATATGACATAGCATCGTTCATACCCTTTGGTCAGATCTAATCTTATCTTATCTCATTTCATAGATTGGCTCGTTTATCATCCGATTACACATTTTTATCTCATCAAATCTTATCTAACCTATCTCATCCTAAGTCCACTTTTGTGGCCATCTTTGAGCATTATATCACACATTTTCCTATCTCACATTTTTGGACTTCTTCATTCTCTTTTAGGGCACCATTTCATCATTTAATTTTTGCATGAAGTCCACCTTTGTAGCCATACCTATTTCCCCCTGTGTAATTTTATTTCACCATTAGTTTCCCTATTTTCCTTTGCAGCCATACTTATTCCCCTTGGGGCATATTATTTCACCACCGTTATTCACTTTTCCCTCTAGGCCATTTTTTGTTTCCTATACTTGGGCACCATTATTTTCATCCCCATCCCTTGCGGACGTATACCCTTTTCACCCGATTCCTTGTGTACAAAGGATTTTGCATAATTTTTGCATTTAGTTGTGCATTCTTTGATTTTTTCCTATGACACATTGCTCATCGCGTCTCACATCCATTCGAGAGATTTCCTGTTGGATTCTCTCCATTTTTTAGTGATTTTTCACCCACTCATTGGCCTGTAGAGAATTACCTCCGTCTCTATTGAGACCACCTTGTGTCCCCTACCCATGTGTTATCAAAGTCACCACCATAATTTTCATTTTTATTTCGATCCTTTTTACTTGGGGCATCTTGCCTTGCATTATACTTTTACCCATTTTCTTCACCCACCTGCCCTTCATCATCTAAATTTTTCAAACGCGCCATGGATTCCCTTTGACATTATCGATCCCTCATTTGAGGGGGAGATCATCATCAATTTTTCATCAACCATCATCCTACTCTTTGTCTCTCATCATTTTTGTCTCATGTCTTGCTAGTGCAAACCACTCGACAAAAAGGGGTAAATGTAGACACCTAAATTCGGTATCTCTACCCTTGTCTACCTGCATGCACATATTTCACCATGGTCCTAGCTTGAACCCCTTAATTTAATTCATCCCTTAATATTAATTTAATTAAATTCCCATCACCTTCAATATTTATTAAATAAAAATTAATTAATTAATTTTAATTAATAGTTGATATCTATTAGCTAGCTATCCCTAATGGACTTTCCCTTTTGGATGCTTTTATCCTAAATCTACATCCCTATAATTTTTCCTAAATTTTATCCTACCTATCTTTATCCCCTAAATACACATGACACATCCATAAACATGTTTTTCCCGCCTACAAACTTTAAAGCACTTTATCTAGTCCTTAAAAACCTGAAACCCTAATAAAACACAAAATCAACCCCTTTGGGGAAATTTTCCCCATAGTTGGAGGTGACCTAGCTCAGTCAACGTCAAACCTATAAGACCGAGTTCTTCCCTTTCTAGAATAAGAAAAAAACATATAGGCATGACAAAACACGATTTTCTTTCATTTTGTGAATTTATCTTTGAACTAGATTGTCTCAGCAAATGTGCCAACCTTCTTACCATCCTTGGATTCTTATTTTGATCAACCAGTTGAATTTGGGAGGCTTACATTACTTTATTGTGTTATATTATGTTATTTCTATCATTATCTTGTTGAATCTAACCTTTTACAGGTTCAACAAATCTCAGATCTCCATTACCAGCATGTTCTTCTAGCCTTTTTGCTTGTTGGTTACTTTTTTAATCCATATACTCTTGGCCTTGTTCTACCCTACTACAATCACCATCGCCCCACCCTAGTCACCATTGACCAAGATTCTGTTTTCTAATTAATCCATCCAAATAACTAGTTTCTTCCATTTTATCTACCTCTCTATCCCAAAAATTCTTCTACATATCTTTCTCCAGCATCCCCAAGCTTCTGCTACATTTAATTTGCACTTAGACCTCTACAGGTCTGCATATTCACATTTTTGTCTAGATATTATCACATAGGTCATCATCAACCTTCCTCTGCATAGTCTGGGTTGTCGTTGACCTAGTCAGGTAAGTTTTATTTCAATTTCATTTAGATTAGATTACTACTTTTCCATCTATTTCAATCATTTTCAGATTCTATTATGTATCTATTTCTATATACTATCTAGTTACTTATCATTTATATTACTTTATTTATCAAAACATGGGGGTTTACATCCATGAAAGTAAGGTAACACTTCTTGGAGTTGGATTTTTTGGGAAGCCCCCGCATATACCATCTAATCAATTTTTATTTTTAGTTATTCTTATTTTTAGGTTCATCTAGTTTGCAACGAGGATCATTCATTTTGCACCCGTTTATCCATATCACAAGTTTGAGGTGCCATAAACCCTCCATTTTCTAATTTTTTTAATCTTTCTTTAGTAGTTAACATCATTTATTTGAAATAAATGATAAAATTACAACATTCGTGGCACGCCTGGTGGGCCACCCTTTAGGTGATCCTTTTGCATTTCTTTCTATTTTCTGTTTCTTTTGTCTTCTACTAACACTGCAGCACAAGGATTCACTTTTTGCTTGCTCATGTTGGGCTCAGCTGCTTGGATCACTCTTCGCTTAAAATTTTAGATAAAAAGGAAAAGTGTTATCCAAGTATTCCTCATTTTTTCCCTATCTTCTCCTTTTACATCACAATTTCCCTTTTCTTGTGTGTGTCCTCATCGAAAGATCACATTTGGATTTGGTTTTAAAAATAACATTTCTTTTCTACATCCTGCTTGATCACATAGTTTAAGATGGGGTTAACCTTCTACATATCACATTCTATCACACACAACTAAACCTCACGTATCTAAATCTCACATCCAAAACATCATCCTACTAAGTGGACAGATTGGGATTTCATCACCAAACAAAAATCCATCGCGGTGTTCTGGCCATGATAGAAACTCTGTAAAAATTTGTGTCTCACGTACCTTTGAGTATATCAAGGACTTCCTAGCCATAACAAACTGAAACCATAAATAGACTGCCTTCTCTTAGGTACCCTCGTTATCCACCTTTCATTTTTCTCACATCTTCCAAATCTGTGATAATGTATGGACCAAGCCAGTTGGAATTAAACTTTCATTTAAGAGGGTCCTCAAAATTTATATATTTTTGATTTTCCTTCCAGACAAGGTCACCAAGATTGAACTCTCGAGAGTGAGTTTTCCAATTATAGGCATGAGATATGTAAGATTGATATGCATAGAGATGTTTGAGTGCTTGGACATGACCCGATTCTAAAATTTCTAGTCGGCACATCCTTCAAAACTTAAACTGAGTGCTCACCCAAAGCACAAAAAGGCACTAGGTCCCCCTTTAGAGTTGATTTTAAAGAATGTTAGCATGATGATACTTAAATATATTTAGATTCATAATTAGTAGTAAACTACCCACAGTGCATAAACTATCTCTAGATCTTAGATTGTATGGAAGACAAACTAAACAATAACTATGATAAGATTAACCATACAAGATCCAAATTTAGTTAAATCTAATACCATTATCCAACCAATATACTCCATTGCATTAAATACTGTAAAAAACATAAGCTTCTTACATTATATCAGTATCTCCATGAGTCATGTGTGTGTCAAACCAACAACACAACTCTACAATAATTCACCACCACTAAAATACGTAAATTAATACATTTTTATAGGGGTGGGGACTTTCCCTTCACCACCCATGCACTTCCCAAAATAGGTTATATGCTGATAGTATCCATGCACGTTTATAATAGTATGCACAACATGCAAGTGCTCTAACAATAGATTTCATATAGTTAACTCCAAGTAGAAATCCTATTATTAGCTTAAACTATGCATGGTGTTTATCTATCACTTATTCCCAAAATACCATTGTGTGGAGTACAAGTCTTCATTTTTATGTTTTCTCCACACATTCTCTCCAAAAATAGCTCTTATCCACAAAAACAGCTAAGTCCTAAGCCAATGAGTTTTGGTGCACATTTCCTTTCCTATTTTCATGAGTCTCCAAATGCACCTTATTCTTGCGTGTGCATCCTTTGTGTGTCGTCTCCTTAAAGCAACGTTTTTTCTGCTCAACATTACCCCACAATAATGTACATTGTCATCCTAGAAATTGGAATTCTCTCTATGTCTCCAAAAATAAAGAATAAGAAATGAAATAATGAATGAACCCTTGTACAAAAGAATGAAATTTTCTCTGGAGTACCCTCTTCTTCGACTAGAAGGATTAAATTTGGATATTTAGTTTTGATTACAGCCTCTAAGGTCTGTCAGTTACTTAGTGCATTCCTTGTTTTCTCTGGAATATATGTGGCTATGGCATCTAATTCATCCTGTGTGATCTCCTCTTTCTCACTTTGTAGCACCCGGACAACATTTTCCATACCTAAAAACATTCCTTCCATGAGATTCATCTTCTGCATTATGAGTTTCCCAATCTCATCAATTCTATCCTTGTGTGGATCCTGGGATGTTGCGAGGGGCCTCACACTTTTGTTTTACCAGTGCTAATATTTTTGCATGCCCAAGTGTTTCATCTTTCATTACCTTCAGAACTTCATTGTCCTCTACTATAGTTATGATCCTTATTATTTCTTATGGCGCCGCACATAAATTGAGAGCTTGGTCAGATTTCTTCAGCTCATCTTTCAAGGTTTGAAGCAAAGCCTCATAAGCTGAAACTTGTATAACAATAGTGGCCCTTGCCCTTGCTAATTCTTGTTCAAAATATTTTGGTGCGGGCATTCGAATTGGTCCATTATCTAACACCAAATTGACCAAAGTGCACAAATAATGCATAGCAGAAGGAAATTTTTTCAGGAACCTAAGATTATAGATTAGGACTTGTTTTAAGAATGTGATCACCATGCTCCTCAGTCATGATAACAAAGGCTTCATTCCTTTCCTATTTTCATTCCTTCTATTCTTTTAAGTACTTTATCTTTTTAGTCTTATCCTTGTTATCTTCAAGTAGCCCTCGAATGGTGGTGCCCTTATTAATGTTACTTCACGCCACCTCAATAGATACCTTGACCAAGGCATTATTGACCTTCTCATCAAATATAACAATAGGTTTTATCGTCATGTGCCTACTATGTGGTGCCTTCTTCACTTTGTGCAAGACACAGGACTCTTCGCTCACATCAAAATATGGTTTGTCCATATGAGTCTGCATGGACCAAAATAATTGCTTCCTTGTGCATGTAGTAGCCATATCTAGATCCATCAGCTCCCACCCATATAACTCTTTCACGCCCACAGTTCTCTAAAAATTTTCGTGGATGATTTTTCTAGTGTCTTCAGCATAGCCCATATTAGGGAAATTATATTTTTCACTTGTCCTCTCTCTTTTTTCCCTTGGCCCCTTAGGAACTTAGGCACCAGGGTCTGGAGTTAGCCCTTCTCCTTCCTGAGTAGGTAATAGTTGTGCTGGGTGGCTTGCCCACAACTTCCTTTTCTTATTTCACCCCTTCCTCGTAATCTCTCATCTCTTCATCCCAAGGATCTTCTGCATCTTTAAGTTGAACCAAGGTTCCTAGCACGCTCTCCCTTGACTCCTCCTCCTCATCATCTTTAAGCTTCAAATTTCTTCTCTTATTTTTCTCGGGTGTTTCTTTTTTAGGGGAGAGTTGAGGTGACCTTCGTAAATTTTGGGATGTCCCTCTGCCTTGGGTTCTAGTTCTTTTGAACACCCTCTTGAAATGGTGTTCCTCATAGACTATGTTTACGTCCAAGTCTTCCTCATCTTCTTGTTGCCGTGGAGGAGCATCTGTGAGCTCACTTTCTTCTTTTTTAGTGGGCTACCTTCGACCTCTATGGTACAAGCCTCCACTCTGCTCATTGATTTCTCCTTCCTCATCTTCCTCTAAGGTCAAGGCAGGCTTTGGAGCTGCCACATTTTCAACTGTATGCTTTCCTTTAGGCGAGCCTGGTAGCATGAACTCATTCTTCACGTATTTTCCATTTTCCATCCTAGGCTTAAGATGGAGATAGATAAGCATGGCCCCACTGTACCAAATATCCAAACTTACTAGCTTCATACTTATGACATCATAAATACACCTCTCAATGTAGGAAAATTGACCTGGATAAACATAATTTTTTTTTAAGGTATAATAGTCAGAATCTACCTTGTCTGCATTATAGCTTAACCAGCATGCATTTGTAAACTTGTGCACTTCTTATTAGAATAATTGTGTTATGAAGGCATATGGTAGTTTGTACCAGGGACTCCATGTACCATCCTTCATTGTGAACCATGTGATGTAAAAATGTTGATATACTGCGAATTACACAGCCTTTCCCACCACTAAGTGTAAATCCTTTAGAATGCGTCATTCCTCCTCGAAGGCCATGTAAAGTTGGTCATACCATAACTCCACCCTTTGCTTAAATGGACCACTCATTGATCCTTCACAAAAATACTTTTCAAACATCTCTGTGAGGGACTTA
Source organism: Taxus chinensis (assembly GCA_019776745.2). NCBI lineage: Eukaryota > Viridiplantae > Streptophyta > Pinopsida > Cupressales > Taxaceae > Taxus > Taxus chinensis. Next base: position 99,371,979 of record CM034154.1, read on the forward strand.
TTTTCCACGGGTATTCCCAAATTTTGTTATTCATCCCATCGATTATTCGGATTTCTACAAACACAAGTGATAAAATGATAGGGCCAAAAATTATCTTCTCACCTGTGTGCACTTCCTCAACAATTATATTTTTTATATACCCATCTAAGTTGTAAACTTATCCATGAGAAATATTCTTGGCAACATGTAACCACATGGTGTTCACTTGTGACCACCTTTCCTAATCATTCAGCTTGGTGAGTAAATGGGTGGCCGCCTGTATCATTGGGTACTTCCTCATATTGTAAATATACATCATGTGCAGACCCTTCGTATATCCCAACTCCTTTCTGGTGGCCACAATAATTTCCTTATCAGTTAGATCATTTCTAACCTCTGACCTTGTGCCTTTTAATCTTGTCAATGTAGCAATTAAGGGCGTTGTGATCCTTACCCACTGCCCAAAAAATTAGAATACATCCTCATGGACTCTGCTCATCAGCCACTGGTATAGATTTTCTAGTTTTCCAAAGTATGGGAGTTCATACAACTATTACACCCTACCTTCTTCAGCAACTTCTCTCCAATATTTTCATACACTGGCATGTCATCAATCATTTGCTTGTTTGTCTTTCTATTCAACAATGCATGAAATTCCTCCTTATTTTTGGTGGTGTGATGTTTGTAGTCACACACCTTGTACCTACGGATATGGGAATCCGAATCCCGTCTGATAATTACTTCTTCTGGATACTATATTTCAAAAAAAATCTCTTGGGAGCACCCTTGAGCTTGATTTCTACCTTCTTTTTCCCTTTTTTTCCTGCTCCAGGTGCTTTCCTTAGTGCCATGATAAGATAAAGTTGCACCTTTTTCCTCTGTCGAGCAAGCTCTCATGCCCTAGCTCGAAACCATGTGCCCTAGCTCCTTCTCAACCCCAGTTTATACATCCTTCTACTTCGCTCAAACCCTTCTCAAATGGGGACAAAATCTAATTCTATGTACAAATATGCTCACCTCACTTGGTTTCACAGCTCTCTGCACCTCAACGTGTTTCGCTCGGTTTGGTCACAACTATCTCACTCAAATACTTGTGGCCACAAAGGTAGAAATGAACCTGCATCATGTATTTATATAAAGTTGGGAAAATTTAATGCATTTATTTCTCTTTTACTTACCACCGATCCTCTCATTAATGGACCATTTTCCCAATTTCCGTGTGATACACCTACGTGTCAAGTTATAACCTTCTAGTGCACCTTCCTAACTTTTGGCTACAGACCTCCTTCTGCATACTTCCATGCACCAAAGTACCACACCAATGTGCCTTCATCTAGTAGTTTTTAGTGTCAGAGCTTCCCTCATGTTATATTGTTGATTCATTCATTTCCAGCTATGGTCTTCCTTAGGAGAAATTTTCTTTCTAGTAGTACCCTTTCATAGCATATGCACTTTTAAACCAAAGGAATCACCTGTAACAATATTTTCTTATGTGTACCCATGTTTAAATGATAACCACCCCACAATAAGGGTATGTGCAATGCTTTGCACATAAAAACACTTCAGATTGTAATCAACTTCTAGCACGTAAATTCACTTATTACACAAAACACTAAAATAAATTGACAAAGCATAGTGACAAAGAAGGAAACACATTGAAGGAAATATAGTAAGGGAAATATATACTAAATGGAAATACTACCTTATTACAAACACCAATAAGGCCTATTTATAGTAGGGATTCATCCTACTCCCATTGAAATAACCGGGTAACCATGTTCCATAAAGCGCCTCTAATTGGAAAGCACCTGAATCAAGTATGTGAGTGATAACATACGGTCCCAACCAATGTACCTTAAGCTTGCGTAGGTGGTGTAAAATATTTGAATCATAAAGAAACACCATCTGCCCAACGTCAAGCTTCTTGTCCTTGATGTGTCTGTCATGTCATGCCTTTTTTCTGTCCTTTTCCTACTTCTGACTCCAACGTGCTATGGTGCACCTCTCATCAAGTTGTATTAATTTGTCAATTATTTCTTCCAATGATTTCTCATCAGATAGACCTATTTTGCATGTAATGTGCGAAGAAGGTAACATAAATTCTATGGGAAGAATTGTTTCTATTCCAAACACCAACTGAAAGGGTGTGGCCTTATTCAAACTTTTGTAGGTTGTTCTATATGCCCAAAGTACAACAGAAACTTTATCATCCCAATCCTTCTACAATCACAAATTATTTTCAAGGTCTGGCTCAATATCTTGTTGAAGGCCTCAACAGTCCCATTTTCTTGGGGATGATAAGGTGTGGTCTTGTGGTGCACGAACATAAATTCATCCAATAATATCCTAATTGTCTTATTCAAGAAATGTGTTCCCTTATCACTTTTCAGACTCAATGGACATCCATACCTAGTAAGAATATTTTCCCATAAGAACCTTGTTGTTGTAGTTGTTGTGTAATCATTTGTAGGTGTTGTTTCTTCCCACCTTATAATATAATATGTACATGTGATAATGTAGCGTGATCTAGTTCTACGTGTGGCTAGGGAAATAGGACCTACAAAGTCTATTGCCCATTTTTCAAATGGATCCACACTAGTATTAGTCCTTAAAGGCATTTCATCTCTTTTCCCAAGTTTTACAAGGTGCTGGTAGTGATCACAAGCCTTACAATAATCCTTGCAATCATTGTATAAGGTTTGCCACAGTAAATTAATAATTAGAATCTTGTGTGCAATGGAGTCACCTACATAGTGTCCACTTGCAATACTGCCATGAGCCTCTTCTATGATTGTTGTGAACTCATGCTCCAGTACACATTGGCACAATAATTCATCTCGTCTAAGTTCGTATAGGTCACCATTGATCAACACAAAAGGGGTGACATGAATTGCAAGTTATTTATTTTCTAAGGATTTCATTTCTTCTGGCATCATACTTGCATAAAAAGATAGCAATATCCTCCAATTCTGATAGCACATAGTTTAACCTGTACATCTTTGCATCTGACATTATATCTTCAATTATTAGCATGTCCTCTCCTGATTAAATTCTTGATAAGTGGTCTGGGCCAAAATTACTTTTTCCTGGCTTTACCATGACTGTAAAATCAAACTCTTGGAATAATAGAACCCATAAACATATGCACCCCTGTAAAACAGGATTATACACCAAGTATTTCGATGCCATGTGATCTGTATAGAACACAAAATGTGTTTCTAGCAAGTACTATCTAAACTTATGTAGCACATAAATCATTAACAAGGCCTCGCACTCTGTAGTTGTATAATTTTGTTCTACAGGAGTCAATTTTCTACTAGTAAAACAGATATGATGATATATAATACCTTCTCTAAGCTAAGTTAATACTGCACCAATGGCCATGCCAGAGGCATCCACATGTATATGAAATAGTTGGTTCCATGAGGGAAAGTGCAGAATATGCACCGCAGTAAGCCTCTCCTTCAACACTTCAAATGCAAGTTGTTACGGTTCTCCCTAGTATAATGTCCCTTGACCTTTTAATAACTTCTCCAAGGGCACGATAATCTTAGCATATCCTTCGATAATTTTTATGTAATACCTTGTGTGCCCCAAGAATCCATGCACCTCACTCTGATTGGTAGGATCCTCTAAGCCTAAGATGACTGCAACCTTGGTTGGATCTACTAAAAAACCCTCCTTGTAGATGATATTCCCTAGCAGAGTTACAAAAGGTGTAAGAAAAATGCACTTCTTGATGTTTAAAGAGATGCTTAACTATCTGCACCTCTTAAACATTAATCACAAATTGTCACAATGATCCTTGACAAGCCCATATACTATCTAATAATCCAAGTAAACCTGCAAGAATTTGTGAATAAAATCCTAGAATGCTTGAACCACAATGTGCAAAATTACTACAGGTGTGTTCTTCATTCCAAAGGGCATCACCATGTATGTAAATGTAAAATTTCCCCGTTCAATGATGAAATTATTTTTCTCTTGATCCTTTTTTTCAATTCTTACCTAATGGTACCCAAAGAATCCATATGTAAAAGAGTAAATTTCATGCCTTGTAATGCCTTCTAATATTTCCTTAGTGAAAGGTGTAAGAAAAGGATCAATCACACATGTAGCATTTAGCACCCTGCAGTCCACACAAATCCTAATCTGACTATATTTCTTTATACTAATTACCATGGGGCTAACCCAATTAGATTCTTCTAGGGGCTTAATGATGTCAGATCTCAACATCTTGTCAATTTCTTCTTTAACTATTATGCATAGGTTAGGAATCATCCTGTAAGGTCTCTTCCTGATCGGGTGTGTACCTTCCTTTAGCTTAATCTTCATCTCTCTCAAAGATTCATGCACTCCCTTTAACTCATGGTATCGCCTAGGAAATAAGTCCTGGAAATCACGTAGTAAATCAATTATCTTAGCCACTTCAGAATAAGACCATCAATCTCCAATTATGTCCTCCTTAGTTTCAACATTCGTACCAATGTTCACTTTCTTGGTCTTCATAGGTTCATGATAGGCACACACCTTCTTAGCTGCACTGTCTAAAACCTCGTGCATACCTGTTAAATGATCTATGTCCAAATTTTCTACTTCTTCATCATCCACTATGTAGACCATATTTCCTTTCTCCTTCTCAAGGCAAGTGTGCTCAACTAGTTCAACTTCTATCTCATATACTTCATCAAAACGTGCTCTTGGATCTACCTCACCAAATAACTCCTGAATGAGTTATTCAACCTTTGCAATGTCTCCTATAGTCAAGCACTCCATAATTCATAATGCCTCTGTCACTGGAGGTTTAGTGGAGAAGTATTCAAAAGTATTAATCATTTATGCAGTCAAGTCTTGCCAATTTCAAGTCTCCCTATACAACTCTGTATAAACATACCAAGTGCATGCACAACCTTGAAAGGTGAAATAAATTTTTTGCACCCACAGTGAAGGTGGTAAAGCTTCCTGCCCCTCTATCCAAAGTCTCTCACACTGTTGAACGTGGTGCTGAACAAGATGATTACCATGATATGTGTAGGTTTGAGTAGGTGCATTGCTCCTGAGAAACTAGGTTGTTAGAGTAAATATCACTTCATTTCATTCTATGAGATTATCCCTGTGAACCATCCACCAGTGCATTGTTATCCCACATATGGTGTACATTAACATATTTCTTCTATCCACTTGATCCTTCCACTGTTCCTCCATGGCACACAAGAATACCTTAGGGTCTCCTTCACCAGTGTACTAGGGTCTAGAGTTGTTGCCTAATCTCCTAATACAACGAGGTCTACCTCCTTGTGTAGATGCACTTCTTACTTCGCGTCTAACCATCTCTTAGGTGCCATGTGCTCAATTATCGCAAGCAATAATTGTAGTATCACTAATAAACTATGTATATTCCCACTGGAGGATTCCTTCCTTAGATGGCTCAAGTACTTTTGGATCTCAAATAGCATGCACATGAATTCTATTTAGGTCTTCTTCACTCAAAGGTTCAACATAAGGTGCAGATTTCCCATCTGTAAAAGGGATACTAACTCGTTCTTCCTTGTTCTTAAAGCTTATATACCCCTTGTTGAACCATATATCAACATTATTTGTATAACACCAAGGGAATCCAAGTAGATCTAGGAAGTTTTTTGCTTCTGCAAGTGCTAAAACCTTAAATTCCCTAGTGAACTTGGCCCCTTGTATAGTATGGATGCATCCTTTAAAACTCCTATAGGAGTGGTATTAGTTTGATTTTCCATAAATAGTACATTAGAGGATGGTTGTAATGGAGGTATGACCATCTGCACCCATGCATCTAAAGTAATAACATTAACTTCCACACATGTATTAATCAATATATTTCTCAAAAGCCACCCATCCACAACATCATTCAGGGTGATCTCCTTATCATAATCCAAGCTAGGAGGGGGGAGATTAGCATGCAGGATCTTCCATCCATTCTCAATACATGTGTGTGGAGTGTTTCCCTTTAACCAATTCCCTAGTAATGGAATAAAATTCTCTTGATGCAACATATTGCATACCTCTTTCAGATCATCAACATATGAATAGACCATCTCTACTGCCTTCTTTTTCTCCAACTTCCATGACTATTCCTTTAAACATTGTATTTCACCCTAAAGATTTATGAGAACCTCCATGGTTTCCTAATAAACCTCCTTATGATGTGTAGGATCTAGGTATCTTGCATGTAAAACCTCCTCCCTAGTACTGGTAGGATTTTGTTGCAACGCCTCTTTAGTGCCCGCAACCTCAATGTGTGTAGTAATTTTCATAGGTACTACCTCATGTTCTGGTGCCAACTTTGGCATCCATTGGTTTTCCAGGGTGCGTTGTATTCTAACCATCCATGTGCCCTTTCTCTCCTATTTATGTTGCTTGCTATGATTCTTATATAATTCCAAGTACTCTTCATAGCTATGATTCTTTACACAAAAAGAACAAGTAATATTCTGAGGAAATTCGCACCTATAGTGGTCAAGATATTCACATGTATAACATGTTCCATGAGGAAAATAACCTCATACACCACCATGGCCTCAACCCTTGAATCCACCATGATATCCTTGACCTCTACCATAAACTCCTTTAAAGTGCCCTTCGTCTTGATCGTAACACCATTAAGTGTGATTATGATCATGGTGCTCACTTTTACCTTTAGAGTTATCCGATACTCTTGTCTATTGTACACCAATATCAATGGCATCATATATCTGATCAATCAACCTATAATCTTTGGTATTGTGAGTTTTGGACCATAAAATCTTACAGTAGCAAGATATGTTCTTCCTTATCGCGCATTGTAACAATGGGCAGCAGCTTGTATCATGGTCTAAATGACATATCTCATAGTCTAGCAATAATGAATGTACTTATCTCTGGGGACAACTATCCTTAGTGTGCCCCTCCACTTCACAATTTTTACACCAAATCCATATGCATGTCTTGTGCGTAGAATTAGATGATAGTTTCTCCAACTAATTTTTCATAGCTGTAATCTAAGATTCCAAGAATGGGCTTAATCCAGTGTTTATACTTCCAACTTCCTCAGCACGTAAAATTGTTTCAAGTGCTTCATGCGGAACTATATGTCTTATGTTACAATGCCCTCCTAAAAGGTGTGATCAAGCCTCCAACAAACCATTGTGTATGTTGTCTTGCATGGATATCTTACAAAATTTTAGACAAAATCATTTTGAAATGGGCATCATATTCTTAAACACTCTCAGTAGTTCCCTGCTTAATATCCTTGAGTGCACTTATACTCTTTTTCTCGAACTCAGGGATATAAAATTCCTTAAGGAAAGTATCCTATAATGTTGTATAATATATGTATGTCTGATCAGGGTCAAACTTCTTATACCAACTATGTGTGCATCCCTACAATGTAGTTACAAACTAACATGCCTTACACTTATAAGTTGTGATCCCTTTTTTGTGCCACAATATCTCACACATTTGCACATGCTTAGCAACATCTTCTATTCCCATATACTCTAGAAGATGAAGTGACATATCCATGTAAATATTTAGGGTTTGGTGAGGACTATGCCCACTAGATCTAGAACCTCATGTGCTACCTCTGCCCTCAAATCCACTAGATCCACTAGATCCTGATCCACCTGTTCCTCCTAATCCTCCACCTGTAATAGGAATCAAACCAGAGGATGCACTACCATGTGTCTCAACATGGGTACTAAACTAAACTCCTACTATCTGCGATGTGGTACTATTCCCACCAAAATTTTGTGCGCCTGAGTTATGTGTCGAAGACACACCTAAAAAGGTACCTATAAATAACAAGGAAGATGTATACCTGACCATATATTTACTTACTATTTGATTAAATCCTGTTATTCTATTACCCAAACTATCTTGTAGATTCAGATGCACGCCTACTGCCCAAATTGTCTCTCCTGACGCGCTCTCATAAGATGTTGATGAGGGTTCCATGTCATGATTTCCCATATGGGGGAGTTCCAAATGCTCTAGCTCCATGCCCTCTGTATGAGCTCTAAATCCTTCACAAGCCTTATCTCTCCTCATTGTCATCTATTCTGTAATCTCGTGTTGTTTTCTTGAATCCCTCTCGCATGCCTCAATGTACTTAAGCTACCTTTCTTCTGCCAAGTTTGCCATCTTTTACCAAACCTTCTCCTATCCCAGCGCATGGTGGGGTTTAGCTAGCCATTAGATTCTCTTCCAAATTCATGGTTACCATCATGATTTTTATCACTAGTGGAATGCCTTCCAGATAGGTTCCCTTAGGATAACGTAAAAACTAAAACTAAGCTACCTCTAGGAAAGAGTAAGTGGAAATTGAGTACTCCAAAATATAGATATTAAGAACACCATGAAACAAAGTGTCCACAACATGTTCCCAAATTAGATCAACATCATAGAGGGCTTTAAATTATTCTTGCGTCTAGACAAGTGTGTGAAACCTCCAATTCATTTTAGATGCATAAACAACCATCCAATCGTATAGCTCTATTAGAAATATAACAAAGAAACTTTCATATAAATAGTCATACAAGTTCTTCTCCACCCACGTGCATGTGTCAAACTCATATTTAGTGTTGAATATGTGAGCATATTTTTCTTCCAGATCTACTATCCATTCCTCAAAACTTGATAAAGTCAATCGATACGTCTTCATCATGAAACCTCTTGAAAATAACTAAAAAAGAGGCCCTGGCAATGGAATCAATGATGCAACCTAGAATTTACTATGAACAATCCAAGCACACCGATACATCACTCGTCACTTAAGCTGAGAACCTACCCAAAGCACGCAAAGGCACTAGGTCCCCCTTTAGAGTTGCTTATACATAATGTTAGCATGATGATACTTAAACATATTTAGATTCATAATTAGTAGTAAACTACCCACAATGCATAAACCAGGTCTAGATCTTAGATTATATGAAAGATAAAATAAACAATAACTATGATAAGATTAACCATACAAGATCTGAATTCAGTTATGTATAATGTCATTATCCAACCAATATACTCTATTTCATTAAATATTGTAAAACACAGAAGCTCCTTACACTATATCAGTATCTCTATGAGTCATCTGCATGTCAAAATCAGCAGCACAACTCTACAATAATTCACCACCACCAAACTACGTAAATCAATACATATTTATAGGGGTGGGAAATTTCACTTCACCACCCATGTACTTCCCAAAATAGGTTACATGTTGATAATATCCATGCACCTTTACAATAGTATGCACAACATGTAAGTGCTCTAACAATAGATGTCCTATAGTTAACTTCAAGTATAAATCTTATTATTAGCTTAAACTATGCATGACACTTATCTACAGCTTATTCCCAAAATACCATTACGTGGAGCACAAGTCTTCATCTCTATGTGTGATCCACACATTATCTCCAAAATATCCCTTATCCACAGAAATGGATAAGTCTTGAGCTAATGTGTTCTGGCACGCTTTTCCTTTCCTATCTTCCCATGCCTCCAAATGTGCCTTGTTCTTGCACGTGCATCTTTTGTGTGTCTTCTCCTTAGAGCAACATTCTGTATACTCAACACCCATATTGCGTAGAATAGTTGGTTATGTCAATCAGTACCACTAGAGTCAATGATCTTGCGTAAGATTTTTATAATAGTTTTGTTGGTGGCCTCAACTTGGTTATTTCCTTGTGGATAATAAGGTGTGGAGAATGAAAGTTTAATTTTGAATTTAGCACAAAACTTCTTAACATCTTTATTTTTGAAGGAGGTTCCATTATTAGTGATTAGAGCCAAAGGAACCCCAAAACAAGTGATAATATACATGGTAGGAAAGTTAAAAATGTTTGGGCTAGTGGTGTTTTGTAGAGGAGATGCCTCGACCCACTTTGTAAAGTATTTAGTAGTTGTAATGATGTATTTATGTCTGTCTACCGATTCAGGATTAATCATACCAATTAGATCGAGTCCCCAAAGGGAGAAAGGCCAAGTAGGCACAATGGGATGGAGGTCGTATGCGGGTGCATGATGGAGATTTCCATATTTTTGACATATTTCACAATGAGTAGCATATTCAAGGAAATATTGTTCCATTGTAGGACAATAATACCCTTGGCATAAAAAAATTTGTGGCATAGATTTACTCGAGAAGTGACCACCACATATGCTATCATGAATTTGTGAAATGATGGCGGGAATATCTATGAGTGAAAAGAAACATAGAAGATGACCATCAATAGCACATTTGAATAATTCAGTCCCAATGATAACATAATGAGTAGCGTCTTGACATAACCGATGAGCTTTGTGAGGCTGTAGGGTGTTAAGGATAGTTTTCTTATATAAGTAATTATAAATAGGTGTGAACCATTTAACGTTGTCTTGACTGCACGTGATGGCAAAAGCTACAAGAGGTAATATAGAGATAGAGGGATGTCGTAAGTGTGTAATTATGAAACCATATTATTTTCCAATTATGTCTTGTGGGATGAGAAACACAACACTAACCATAGCATTTGCATGATGATTATCCTTGTGAGGAATAGTATTAATGGAGTAGGAATAAAAAGTAGGTAAAATATCCTTTACAAGGATGTTGTATGGAATGCAATGCTCCTCCTTTGTATTATATGTACCATAAACCTGATTGATGACTAATTACGAAACATCATGTATACATAAGTTGTGAATGAGAATATTTTGACCAGTAAACAATCCTAAAATGAGAACCTCGTACTTAACAATTTTATTTGTATAAGAAAACCTTAACTGATATGTGAATGGGAGTTGGTCACCGTGTGGGGTAATAAAAAATATCTCAGCCCTGATGCCAGATTGGCAACGAGAGCCATAAAAATACATTTTCCATGTATGTGGCTCAATGGTATAGGCATTGAAATTGTCGCAAAAGGAATTAGAAATGGGTGATGCATCCGAGAGGGGTTATGTGGTTAATTGATCATCGATAACCTGTCCTTTGATTTATTTTTTTGGTATGAACTTAAAATCAAATTCAGTGAGGAACATGACCCAACACATCAAACATCCTGATAGATGTGTGTGGGATAGGAGGTAACATAATGGGTCAAATTTTGTTATAATATGTACCTCATTGTTGAGGAGATAACGTTGCAATTTGTCTACAACAAAGACAAGATTGAGGCACAATTTTTTAATGTAGCTATAGTTACATTTGTAAGAGAGAAGAGTACAAATGATATAATATATGGATCTTTCTCATTGAGAATCATCATGTTGTTCCAATAAAGTGCCCAAGGTATGAAATGTAGCAGATATATACAACAAGAAATGTCGATGAGCTACAAGAGGTACTAGAACGTGTGGATTTAACAAGTAGGCTTTGATACAGTCAAATGCTTGTTCACATTTCTCATCCCAAACAAACTTGGTATCTTTCTTCATGATTCGTGTGAATGGATGGGTCTTATCAAAAATTCTTGTAATGAAGCATCGGATAGCTTGAATTTTACCCTATAATGAGTTTAATTAAAGTAGGTTCTTGGGTGGAGGAATATTGATAATGGCTTTAATAGGGTCAATCTCAATGCCACATTGAGAGATAATATATCCCATAAGTTTACTTGTGACCCAAAAACACATTTTTTTGGATTTAAATGCACACGATATTATCATAACAATTAAAATAGTATTTGTAGATGCCTCGCATGGGAATATTATTGCCTATATTTTTCCAAGATGTCATCTACATAATCCTCAATAATCTTTTAAATGTAGTCATAAAATATGTGTCATTTCCCTTTGATAAGTAGCTCCAACATTTTTAAGGCCAAAGGGCATAACTATATAGAAAAATTTACCCCATGGTGTGGTGAAGGATATTTTTTCTTGGCTAGCTGGGTTGATCTTGATTTGATTGTAACCCACAAATCCATCCATAAAGGAAAGAATATCATATCTGGCTGTAGAATCGACATTAACATCAATGTGTTGAAAAGGAAAGCTATCCTAAGGGAAATCATTTTTTAAGTCATGAAAATTAGTGCAACAATGAACCAAACCATTTGGTTTCCTTACTGGGATGATATTAGATATCCATTTAGGATATTCAACAACATGAATAAAACTTGCGTCTAGAAGATTTTGAATTTCTTCTTTGACTAAGACGGATACTTTGGGGTACATCTTACGAATTTTCTATTGGATAGGTTTGGCACCTAGGTTAAGGACAATATTATGCATTTCCATGGATGTAGCAATACCTGACATATCACTATAATCCCATGCAAAAATATACAAGAAATTATGAAGGACTTGATGGATATCCTTTCGTTCAGCAGGGGTGAGAGAGGCGGCTAGCAAAACTATACATGGATTTTAAGATGTGCCCAAGTTGTATTGTATTATTTCTTCATTGTGAAGGGATGAAAAATCTTCAATATATGGATCAATAGGAATAGTGTCGAGCCGATCAATGTTATCTGTGGTGACATCATATTCTCTGAGGTAAGAAATATTAGTGAGAGATAAAGGATGATGCCTCTTATGGTTGAAAGAGGTAAGATGATCATAATCACCCATATAATCAAGTAACGTGTTATCGGTAGCAAAATTTTCGAGGTTATCCCAAAGAGTAGATGCACCATCACTAATTATTTTTGGATGTAGCAAGGGAATTTAGGTAACATGAAAAGTGGTATAAGTATCTGTAGGAGGCGTAGAAGGAGGTTGATACCCTAGCCCAAACTTGTGTGACTGCACAGGGAGGTCTCAAAGCTCTATGATTTTATGTTTTTGTTGATCTACCTATGTATAAAAGAATCCAAAGTGGCAGAAATATTCATACCCTAACCCATACATAGAAAATTTTGGAGGAATATTAGATGAATTAGGGATATCAGTGGTTTGCTCAACAGATTTATAATACTCAAAAGGTGATGGATTAGCCGGAACATCATAAAGAGTGCCTTGATGACAGAATTTAAGCCATGCATGTAGTGTAGAGGGGAATACATGCATATCATGGATCCAAGGTATCCCAAGAAGAATGTTATAATTAAGGTTATTATGCATGACATGACACAGAATATCAATCGTACACAAACTAATAGTGACCGGTAAATGAACAGTACCTAAGACAATCTTAGGGATGTTATCAAAGCCACAAATAGAGATGGAATAAGGGGATAAAGATTCTTTTGACATGACTATATGTTTAAGGAAAGTGATATTACAAATGTTAAGGCCAGATCCATTGTCGACTAAAGCATGTTTGACTCTAAATTTGTTAATACAAACTTGGATATACAAGGGAGGGTCATGTTGTAGTATCACTTGAGAAGGTAGATCATTTGTTATGAAAGTGATTTGATCCTCATTAAGGGATAGAGCTGAAGTGAACTTATGATATACATAGTCAGGTGAAGTATGAGGAGGAATGTAATTGGTGGCCAAGTACTTCTTAAGCTTATTGATACAATCAAGGTGATTTTACAGATAAGTGTGAATATATATGTTCATGATGATAAGAAAGATGAAAGAAACCCTAGAATGATAAATGCGTGAATAACATAAAAGTGTGAAGGGAGGAAGTGTGTGAAGATCGGATTCACCAAAATGATTAAATAAAAAAGTAAATGTGGATACTAGTTAATCTAAGCTATGAAAAACTACAAATAAATTAAATAAATGTTATTAAATAAATGCAAAATGATCCAAACACTTAAACTAATGGAAATAGAAACCCTAATATGCAAGAGAGAAGAGGAAAGGACTCAATGAATAGAGGATGCTTGCAAGACTGTGTCAGAGAGATGACTAGAAAATATAGAAGCAAGAATGACTGTGCAAAATCTCTAAAAAGGATGGATCTAGACTATCTGGCTAGACTGGATCACCTGGAGAGGACTGGGGTGCCTACGGGTGCTTTGGTATGTAAGCTAGGTGCCCTGGTCTATGAAAAATCTCCAGAATGATCTTCACAAGTTTGGTAGGTGGTCTGAAACCCTTATTATGTGTCACATCAAATCATGCTGTACTATGCCAAGATGTCACTGATAATCTCAAGATGATGAAGGAAGACCTACGAAAACCTAAACAAGAGTATCAAAATCCTAAAAAAGAAAAATGCAAATGAATGGGTCAGACCGACCTCAGCTACCAAAATAGTGGTCTTACTAACTGAGCGTTGTACACTAAATTTTAGACCCAAATGTAGTTCTGTGTGATGTGTGTGCATAATGTGTGAAACATGCCCTAGGTTGCTCTTGTGTCAGTCACACTTTGTGATGTAGCGAGCAATAACTATGTGTAGAACAATATAATAGAATGGTGTATGGAATAAAATAGAATCCTCCCCATATGTTATGTGTGATGCAGATGTCATATCCTTGTGCCTTATGATAGAGCTACATGGATGCAAATGATCTCCAATGCAATATATGGATGCAACTCTAGGTGGATGATAATAGTGACTAGTGTTTGGTCCCTCATTATGGTCTCATAACTTTATATTTATAGGGTCATGTTGATCTAATTTAGTAATTAACCCCAAAATGGCCAACCACCAAAAATATAAAGACCTCAAATGACTAGAAAGATCCCAAAAAGTGGCGAGAAAGTTCAAGAAGGATCAAGATGCCCATGGTGGGACTAGGGTGCCCATGAGAGGCCCCAGTACTTTCATGGGTGCCCTAGTTAGAGGATAAAATGATGCAAGATGATGAAAATATGATTGGGTATGTGTATGGTCAAAAAGGTTAGGAATGAGAAATAGAAATCAAATAAAAATGGCCAAGAGATAGAGGGTTAGATTAGTAATTTATTCACTCAAAAACCCTCTAAATAGTAGTATGAGACCAAGATTAAATAATGGTCTAAATTACATGACTTTTTGTCTACACTTACAACTACTGACCTGATGTGTTCACTTGACCTAAAAGCTCTTGCAGATCCTAGAAATATAATTTCTAACCCATGGGAAACTTGAGCCAAGTACACCAATCATCTCCATATCTCCATTGGGAACCTACCTCATTGACCAAACCTACAACACACTAAAGTCATACTGAAACCACTCTGCATCCACTCTGTGAGCTCCAACCATCATTGAGAAGGAATTACCAATCAACCTTCAACCTCTGACTGATCCTCACTTCACAAGTCACACCTGTTCCATCAATGCCACCTAACGTATAAGACAACACCAAACTAGCTCTTATTAGCACATAATGATTTATGTGTATTACATCAAGCTTAATAGACCTCACGAATGTATGTGTGTAAAGAGTAGAAAAAATATGATATTAATCAAACCATAGTGATAAACAACATATATAATGTAAAGTGCTAACTATATAAGTTGTGTATAGGTCCTACTTTTGTATTTTTACAAATATGTAAATGTTTTTGTATTTTTCAAATTTAGTTAAATATATAGGGAGTGGAGAAGGGAGAGGGGTAACACTAGAGCTACCTCATGAGAGCCTCATTAGGAGACAAATCAGATCTAGAATATGTGGGAGGCTCATTCCTTAATTGAGCCAAAGAATAATTTTCATGTGTGAGTGGTATACAAGTGATAATATATACTGTTGGACCCTAAAATATTGGCTAAGTACTAATAGGCATGCACACACAAAAATAGTGGATAGAAGGGCACTAAGGGAAAAGTGGGTTTAAGTAAAACTAGGGCACACGTGGGAGGCAAAACAAGGGTTTAAAGGAATTAACCATATTTAGCATCATGGAGTCACTTGAGGACAAAAGTGAGGACTCAACTAGGCATTATGAGTGGATAAGATGCTAGCCTAAAACATTGGAGGTCAAGAAAAGGATATTCCATGCAGGGAATATTCCCAGAGGCATCATTATAGTTAGTGGAATGTTTACAAATAGGATAAGCATTCGCCAATGGAGGACCACGTCAACACTTGGCATGTGATCTTCTCAAAAGAGAAGTCATGACGGTTGTCAATATCCTACTTAAAGAGGTGTTTGGGACATGAACAAACTTGAAGAGAATAGAGACACATAGAGAGGGAATGCAAAGAGAATACATAGAGAATGCAGATGAAGAAAAGAAGAGTAACAAAGTGCTACATAAATGCTAAGGGTTTTGAGTTCATGATGCTAGGGTTTAGAGTCCTTAGTGGTAGAGGGTTGTAAGGGATACCATCAAGCATATGTATAGGTATTGGGATTTGTATCAAGGGATATAATGGGGAAAAGTATAGTTAGGATCTCTTATAAGATTAGTTTACAGGGGTCATATCTTTTTCATTTAAATGTATATGGTCTAAAAATGACCATTTTGAATGTAGTATGGCTACCAGAGACTCTGTTAAATCAATATGCATGGATATATTCTGTACATCTTATTTATGGGTGTAAAACCTCATGTTATTTGGCTTATCATGACTCAGATCTGGTTTCTTATTCTTCGTGTACAAATGTTTATTTAGCTTTTGTGATGTATCGATGTGTAGATATTCTAGTTACATCCTTTCCCTTTTAAAGTAAGTGAATGTACTTCCATTTCTACAAATAAATACTTGATTAATGGTAGAAATCTCTTGGAAAGCTCACATAAAGGAGGGTCTTAGTGCCCATGTGCACCTCATGTGAGTGCCCAATGTATGCTGGATGATAGACCATCGTGCTTGGGGTTAGAGAGAAGTATTGAGGGTAAAATAATGACTACATCTTGGTTCCATTGTCGGGACCTATTTTGAAGCTATTGTGAGAGAAATGTGTGATGAAAAAGTGTTTGACCTTGGATAGTGTCAAAGCATGGCTCAAAAAAACGGAGGATGAGTTTGCTCAGAATTTCAGTACTGGATCTGAATTTGATGTATGAAAATGGGTGGAGGAGAACCTGTATCACAAACTCTATGATACATTCTTCCACTATTTCCCAATAGAGCTGTATGAATGGATATCAACATATGGATCAAGGACGAGTTAGTACTATAGACCTCGTGTTTGGAACTAGGAGGAATATCAGTAGATTTCATGATGCCAATTTGACATGGAACCATGCTGTTGATCACTAGTGGAGTAGAGTGTTTACTAGTTATACCTTGGAATACGCTATTTCTACGTGTTCTTTCCTAGAAGATTGTTGATTTTGAGTTCTTGAGGGTGCCTAGAGGGTCATTCTTGTATGCTATTTCACTGGCTATCAAGGTATCCTGGTCATTACTTTGAGTTTGGAAGCCTTTCCCGTGGCTTGGCCAAATTCTTGCTAGGTGCGGGGTGCAGGGAAGCTATGCGTGGTAGAAGGATGGTAGACCTTGCGGCATAAATGGAGAGAGAGGAGAGGTGGCTTAAGTATAATGAATTTTGGGAGAGGAAGTTAGAAAGACAACATGAAGTTGTGTGAGTGATGGATTTATGGAGGAAGATGTTGTAGGAAGGATTTGATGTTCGTGCAGAGGATGTGGAACTTGAGAAGTCTAATCTACCCCATCAACTTCTGGAGAGAACTTGTCATACAAAGAAAGAAGGAAAGCCATATGAATGTATCTTAACCCACATGGTGACGAGACCCTTGCACTTATTTTTCTTTTTCTTGAGATAAGTTTTGATAATCTAGTTGGTATCGTTATTGGTAGTCGAGCGACACCTAGTAGATATAATTTTTCATTTGGTACATCTATGGCAGCACATTCATTTCCTGTGTTCAGAGGGATCCTGTATGGTACAACATTTGGGAAAGGTTTTGGTTGACAAAGTTTTGGTATCACATCTAGAAGTGGTGTGGGAAACACATATAGGAGAGGGTCAACTTTGCAGATTATCAGTGCACAGTTTAGCATGACAGTGGGTTTATAAGGATAGCTAGCATTAGGCCCCTTACTTGTGACATGAGGGGATCTTAAGGAGTTGGAACTACTGGATCTAGTGGTGTTAGAGGTGGTCAAAATATTTGAGGAGGATAAGGTTCTAGATCTAGTGGGAAAGGGTCTCAACAACCTCAATAGGTATTTTTTTATATTTCTTTGCATTTTCTTGATTACAAGGGTGTGGAAGACGCTATAGAACATATGCATAAATGTGATTTACTATGGCACACGAAGGATATGACTACACCATAAAGGAAGGTGAGTTAGTTTTCAACTAAGTTTCAAGGGCGCATGTATAGATGGTACAAGAAGTATGAGACACAGAAGATAGTGGTGGATTTCATCACAATGCATGATGAATTTTTGGCAAAGTTCCACATTCTTGAGTTTGAACAGAAGAGCATAAGCGCATTGAAGGAAATTCAACAAGGAATGGTAGAATGTGTGTGGGAGTATGACATGCACTTTAAGACTCCCCTATAAAAGTTGTCTTATGATATTAACCGATATCAACATACTCAATGGTTTATCGAAGGGCTGATCACTCTGTTTAGGAGGGCACTTTCACATAAGACCTTCATAGATCTGTGTGAGGCCTTGGAGGATGCCTTTCATGCCAAAGTTGTGGGAAGCATTAATATCAGAATTAGTCCATTTCTTGAAGCCCAGATTTCTGCCATGAAAAAGAAACTAGAGAAATTATCTACAAACTCAGCTTATGAGACTCGCAGTGGACTATGGTGCATGGACTATGAAGTAGAGGGACATACAAAAGATAGTTTCCCGCGAAGATTGGTGTGCACCATGTTGGTGGACTAATATTTTCCTGGGAGATCATGATGCAAGTAGATGCCCATTTCTATAGTGCGCGATCCATAAGAATGTGTTCTGCTATTGTAAAATTTGTACCTCTACTACTCATGACACCAAGGATTATAGATTTATTGAATATAAACATGATGCCATTGATGCTGGTGTATATTAGACCAGCATTGCCAGCAGTTCCAAGGATGAGGCTCATCATCATGAAGGGAATGTGAATGGAGGAGGTTGAGGTAGAGCCTTTCAAGGATGATTCCAAGGCCGTAGCAATCGCGGAGGAGGAAGAAGTGAATTTCCTCATGGAACTAGTTATAACTGTGGATCTATAGAACATTACAAGTGCCAGTGTCTTGATTTTATACAGTGTTCTTGGTGTGGGAAAAAGTACAAGTATGAAGAGTGTTAGGAGTTATATGAGCATATGAACCAAAAATAGTGGAAGGATAAGGGTGTTGGGATGGTAAACGTGAAGAGATCTAATCCACAGTGGATGTCAAGGGTGGTGCATGAGTTAGAGTTAGAACATGTACTGGTGACGATGTGAGTTGAGGTTGTATGCACTAGGGAGATACCAAAGTTGAGACTACTAGTTACAAGAGAAGAAGTGGTGCATGAGAATTATTTGAACCCTATGCATCAGAAGGAAGTTTATTAGGAAAGCATGAATGTTGTTTGAAGCCTACAAGGAGATATCTATTACCTGAAGGAGCAGTCGGGATAGTTAGAGAAGAAGAAGAGAGTTGAGGCTCCATAGAAGTATCTGGATGAAGTCAAGGAGGTGTGAAAGATGCTAAGACAAGAGAATATCATCCCTCTTTTAGGAGAGTGGTTGACAGGAAAAATAAAAAGCGTTGGAGGAGAGTGCGAGAGGCAGGTTTTTCATGCTAATCTACCTCCTCACGGTCTTAACTATGATAAGAATATTACCTTGAATGCACTTATTGATGGATGGATCCTATGTAATATTCTAATTGTCATGGGCACAAAAGTTAATGTTCTCACCTTAGAAGCATGGAATCAAATGGGAAGGCCCCCATTATATCCATCTTCAAATGTGATGTATATTTTAAAGGATGATGATATAACTATCCAAGGGGTGAAATTCACTGGAGACTTTGAATTCTTGGCACTTGCTGAGGTGGAAAACTTTCCAGTGTTACTTGGGTGCCCCTGGTGCTATAAGAAAAATGTTGACTTATATTTCAATAAGGGGTATATAATTTTTGAGAATAAGGAGGAACATGTTATCATTCCTTTAACAGATGGAAATTCAACTCCCTATATTGAGCCCTTGGGAGAAGAAGACCTAGATAGAATCTATATGCACACTATCAGAGTCCTTGAGGTTGTGTAACCAAAAAAATAAGGCATTATTCAATGGGAAGATGCTCAATCTATAAGTGATACAAATAGTGTTGCATGTGATAATTGGGAACAAGAGACATATGCATTAGTCAGAAGGAAGTTAAGAGGCTCTATGAAGAGAGTAATAAAAGCACACTCAGTCAGGTGCCTGGGAGGAAAATAGTTTCCAAGTTACACTAAAGGAGGAAACCATGATGTTTTTATATGAGCAATGGAGACCTTTTGGAGATGTAAGATCAAAAGGAGAAGTATGCTTAGCTATACTTTGCTCAAGACCAAAACACATTGGTGGGTGACCCATCAAGATAACCTTCTAGAATATCACGAGGCAAGGATCACGTTATCTATTAGGTTTCTCTAAAGCAATGCACCTACTTCTATACAAGAATCATGGGAAGGAACCCACCTTCTTTCATGTCCAGGCATGTGAAAAGGCCTAGATGGAAGGTGTAGAAGCCTTGCCTCCATATTTATGGGTGCATAATATTTACACCACCTTACAAGGCTATGCATTTGAGTGGTACATTCATTCAGAGTTGCGTCATTAGAAACAAAACTGACAGGAGTTGATGGTTGATCTCATTCAATATTTTGAGTATCGGAGTACTAAACCATCGATGGATAAGGTGTTGTAGGTTGTTAAGCACCTAACTATGTGAGACATTTCCATGGTAGAGGATAGAATACTGGAGTTGTTGGGAGAACCTGACTTGGAAGTGCACTTTGATGGGGAAGAATCAAAGGAAGTGCAACTTGAGTGCACTTGTATGGAAAAAGAGAAAGGAAGATTTTTCTACGTGATAGATGGTCAGACACACGCCTACCATGAACCCCTGAAAACCAAGAAGGTTAACATTGGCTTAAAGGCGGAACCTAAATAACCTACTCTTGGAGATTACTGAATAGAAAGGGAGGTTTTAAATATTATTGATCTATTGCATGATTTCAAAGATTTATTCCCACGCATGTACCACGAACTCAAGGAGTTCACCACTCTTTAGGAGAGATGCATATCAAACTAAAGGAGGGTGCGATTCTAATTTGGAAGATACCTTATTGAATGAATCTGAACCTGCAAGTCAAGGTCAAGGAGAAGATTGACAAGATGATCATATAAGGCATCATTGAGGCTGTTGAAGAATCAAAGTGGATAAATTTGATGGTCATCAACATTAAGAAGGATGGGAGGATAAGGATTTTTTTTTTACTATAGGGATTTGAATGCGGTGTGTGTTATTGATCCTTTTCCAACCCCCTTCACTGAGGAGATCCTGGAAGGAGTAACTAGGTGCAAGATCTATTCTTTCACAGATGGATTCTCAAGATATCATCAGGTTACAATTGTAAAGGAGGACCAAGAAAAGACAAATTTTTCCACTGAATGGGGAAGTTTTTCCTATACGGTCATGCCTTTTGGACTTAAGAATGTGCTTGTTGTGTTTTCACGCATTGTGGTTTAGGTGTTTCAGGACTTCATCCACAAGTTTCTATAATTCTACCTAGATGACTGGACAATATATGGATTGGTGAGGGACCATTGTGACAATCTGAAACTGATGTTTGAGAGATGCCGACAGTTGAGTATATCTATCAACACTAATAAATGTGATTTTTCTACTCCATTTAGAACCCTTTTAGGATATATCATATGTAAAGAAGGCTTGTTAGTGGATCATGCCAAAGTTGCCATTATTGTGGGTTTGAGGCAGCCTACCAGCCAGAGCGTGGTACATGGATTCCTTGGGCATATAGGCTGTTACCATAAATTTATCAAGGGGTATTCTAAGATTGTCATGCCATTAGAGGAATGGTTGAAGCACAAGAGTATGTTCTATTAGGGAGAGGCACAACATATGGCTTTCAACACACTGAATAATAGACTCATTTTTGCACCCATATTATACTTTCCCTCTTGGGCTAAACCTTTTCACTTGCATTTTGATGCATCTGGGATAGTGATTGAAGTAGTCTTATCACAACTTGGAGAGGGAATTTTTGACCATCCATTGTGTTTTGCTAGTAGGAAGCTAACCCCTGCAGAACAAAATTACACTACCATGGAGCATGAGGAATTATCGATGATTTACGCATTGCATAAATTCAGACAGTATTTATTGGCAGCACCCTTTACATTATACATGGACAAATGACATTAAAATACTTGGTGAACAAGCCCATCTTGTAAGGGAACATATGTGGGGGGGTCCCATTGTATTAGGAGTTTGAGTTTACAGTTGTGGTGAAGCTAAGGAAAAGTAATTTGAGACTTGATCATTTATCAAGGATTAACTCAGGAGAGGATGCATAGAGTATTGAAGATACAATGCCAGATGTAAAACTATTCAGATTGTAATGTGCACCCTCAAATTTGGAAGATATTGTTATGTTTCTCAAAAATAGTGTGGGACCGGAGGGGATGAAGACTTTTCAAAGGAAGTAGTTAGCCATATGCGTCATGACCTACATGTTAATTAGTGGAGACTTATACAAGCTATGATGTGATGAGGTTTTGTGCTGGTGCATGCTTGAGTATGAGCATACTATAATCATGAAAGAGGCTCATGGTGGAATTATAGGATGAAACTATGTGGGGAATATGACTATGCGCAAGATCTTCTTAGTTGTCCTTTGGTGGGAGATGGTTTATAAGTATTATATTGAATATTGTAAGACATGTGATCATTTCCATCTCCTTGGTAAGCCAGGAAAAGGGATGAAATGCCATTGATACAAATAGCTAGTGTTGAACCATTCAAGAATTGGGCAATTGACTTTGTAGGCCCTATTTCACCTATTGCGCAAAGGATGGGTTCACGCTATATCATTACTTTCATTGATTATCTAACACGGTGGGTGGAGGAAGTGCCTACGATGGGTTACATGATGACCACAACAACAAGATTCATGTGGGAAAATATAATCAGAAGGTATGGGTTCCCTCTGATTTTGACTAGTGACTAAGGTACTCATTTTTTGAATGAGACAGTCAAGATTTTGTTTGTAGAGTTCATGGTGGCTCATCACAAGATTACTCCTTATCACCCTTAGGCTAATGGGACTACTGAGGCATTTAACAAGACATTGATTCATACACTTACCAATATTTTTAATGTTGAGATGAAAGATTAGGATGACAAAGTATCATCTGTGTTATGGGTGTATAAAACAACTTGTAAAAATATCAACAAAGCCACACCGTTCCAATTGGTTTTTTGTGGGGAAACTATTTCACCGGTAGAGTTTATGCTACCCTCTCTATGTATTGTGCACATAGGAGGATTGGCCAATGAACAAGCATTTCAAGAGTGGATTGACAAGCTAATGATGTTGGAAAAAAGGTGATCACTTGCTAACTGGAGTTAGAAGACTAAGAAGGTGAGAAAAAAGGCCTGACATGATCGTCACATAAAGAATAAACAATTTAAGGTTGGGCAGATGGTTTTACTCTATGATTCTAAGTTTTTGTGCCATCTTGGGAAGCTCAAGGTCCATTGGTTGGGACTGTATTATATTACCCATATACCTGATTCAGGCACTTGCCAGCTATAGGTGCTAGATGGAACGTAACTTCCCAGGTAGTTCAATGGAAGTAGGTTGAAGCCCTACTATAGATAAGGCTTTTGGGTGTTTTTAAATAAGGTAGTATTTTCCAGTTAGCTTAGGATTTCCCTTAATGCATTTTCCTTTCTTTGTGTTTCCCTTTCTTGTTGTTTTTTTCCTTCTAGTTTGTTTTGGGTGCATGCGTGCATTGGTGGTTAATTACATGATCAAGGTGTTATGCATAGAGGACCACACATCTTTTTAGTGTGGGGTGGAATATGAAGGGGAAACGAGTAGGACATGGTAAGATTTGGAGGAAGTTCTTGGAGAAATGTTGATGTGGTGTCCTGGGTTGTGAAGTCAAATGTGCATAAGATAAAAAGAGCGCGCATAGTAAAGGTGAATATGAGAGAAGATTGGTTTCAAAAGGTTTTGAGAAAACCACGTACAAGGAAAAAGTGCAAAATCAACATGAGGTAGGCAGCAAAAAGAAGTTAGTCCAAGAAAGAGGAAGATTGACTTCAGCACGGTAGAAAGCACGAAGATTTCTATGGTTGAGGAATTTACATGCCAAAAGGTTGTGAGAGTGTTCACATAGGCTTGTGCGTAGAGGAAAAGCACTGGATAGAACGCGTGGATGGATGGCATTGGAAAAATCTGACTTTAATGCATTTGTATGTTGGTATGTGGCATCAGGGTTTATGCGGAAAAATAAAAAATGTTATAAATAGAAGGACGACAAGCTATTGTTTTTCACCTTGATTTTTTTTATCAAAGAAGTTCTTTTGTTTTAAGGTGATTCTTGTGAAGAAGTGCAAAGAGGAGTGTATAAAGTTGAAGAAATCAAAGTACTTGTGAACCAGTGTAGAAGCAAAGTGCACGAGAATACGTGAAGGAGTTTTTTTGTGGGTTCCCATGGGTGGATACATTGTCTTGTGGAAAGGAAGTGTTAGTGTGAAATCACAGCACCCCCAAATGAGTTATAGATCTACTTTTCTAAGGTAAAATCATCTGGTGTGATTGCATAAAAATGAACTTTCCCCAAGGTGTTGGAACTTGCAAAAGTGGGAAAGCTCTCTAGAGAAGGCTAGCTCTTCTTCCTAATCTACCTGCCATAAGCTATTCCATTGTAGGCAAGCTAATCTAATACTAATCTAATTTCCAAGGAGACAAGGAGAGAAAGAAAACAAGAAAAAATAGAGCCTACACTAAAATAGTGATACACTAGAGAAGAAAAGTGTTGATCATCTACTAGACTGCCATGGAACAAAGACAGGTGAGCAATGGAAAGGATGGACAGCAGCATCACAAACCATAGATTAACTTCACATAGAAAATGTTCTAAAACCCCATGAACACAGCTCCTAGATATAGAAATGAACATTCAAAACATGCACAGATACCCTACAATGAAGAGAGGCAAGACGATACAATAAAACGAGAAAAGGATAGAAAAATGCATCACAAAAATGTGTTTTTATTGCTCCATATTTACACAGTGCACCATTTCATGGGCAAGAGGCAAAAAATGCCATTACAGAGTAGGGGAGGAGGTTCAAACTCCATTTTTGACCCTAGGGAAGAAAAGAAGGGGAGGCAGAGAAGAAAAATGAACAACCTCTAATTGATTCCTTGAAAATGTGCCTCTATTACAATATATAGCAAAATGTGAAAAGAGAGGGAAAAACACAAGAAAATCCAATTCTCTGCTCCAACCGCTGATTACATTCATAAATTTGGTCAAAAATTCAAGGCTCCATCTACAAATTCCATTCCCAAATGCATTTTGTATACTCGAGGGAGAAAAGACCCATATTTCATTAAATTTGGTGGTTGAAAATTGGTTCTGCATTTAATTCTTCATATGTTGATGGGATCGATGCAAAATCTCATATTTCCATGTATCACTTCACAAACCAAAGAAAATGGCCCATACTTCATTAAATTTGGTAGTTGGAAACTAGTTTTGTCTTTTCCCATGCCCAATCGCGTTTTGAAATTTTCTCCCACATTTTTTTACCAAAATACAAAATAGAAGATCCCATGATGAAGAAAATCTCCAAATCTTTCCATTGGTACCAACATTTTCAAAAATGGAGCTCTGGATCAAAAGATATGGCCTTCTGAGTTTTTCCTTAACGTTTCCTACAAATTTGTCTTCGATAAAATTTTGAACTTTTTCCATGCAAATCTGCTGATGATGTGGCATCCATTGGGGTCAGCGGATGCAGGGGATTCCTTTTTCCATTTTACCTTTTTTGAAAAAAAGTCAAAAAATCCAATTTACTTCCGAAGTCCTGCATCCCTGCATTAGCTTTTTGATGAGGCCACGGGTTGCATTTTGATTTTATGCCTTTTGGAAGAAAAGACAATTTTTCACTTTTTCCTCCGATGCCCCACCAGTACGAGTTCTTTTGGCAAAAAACTCTCCCAAGCTCCGCAAGTCCACCTTGGGAAAATTTTCCCTTCTAACTCCGCCGAGCCATAACTCAAAAAATACAAGGAGTTAGAAAGAATTTTTTACCTTTCTAGAAAGGGGAAGAAATTCTCTATCTGATGGAGCATTTTCTAGAAACCTTTGAATGCTTTAAATGTTTGAAATCTAGAATGAAGTAAAATAGGTAGTAAGTTAACCCAAAAATAAGGGAAGCTTATTTTGGTTAACAACTTTGGTGACTCACAGGGATCATCTACCTACAAGATGAATGATCAGTGGCCTTTTTTGCATCCATTGGGCATGGGGTCAAGCCTTATAAACTGATTCTGATATGAACTCTGAAATTTTGACCTCTGAGCCTCTTGGAAACCCACTGAACTTGGAGTTGAACTTCACCAAAAGCCAACTGAATGCATTGTGCAAGAGCAATACAACAACACCAAAAACTATGTACAAACTGAAAATCATACATGCTCCAAATGGAACATGCAGAGTGTGAAAAAGAACTTCTTCTACTAAAAACAAACCTACCTAAACTACTCTAACCAAGAGCAAAGGGAGCTCAAACAAAGCTTGCAACTAGTAGGGAGAAATAGCCTGCCTTCCTAAAAAATGGCAGCCATGCAACTGATTTGGCACTAAACATGGCTGGTTAGATGAGTGAAAAACTAACTACAAGTTGATCTTCCACCCAAATCACCAAATTATCAACTAAAGACAAAACCAATACCTCTTTTAGTTGCTCTACATTTGGATTGAAGAGGTATGGCAGCTGATCCTTGGTGCTTTGTAGTTCATCCTCATGCCCTGAAATGGGCATGACCAGATTTGGCTTCTCCTTTGGCTCCAATGAAGCCAAATACCTGATTAGTAAAGGTCTGATCCATTTGATATGCCCATTGCTCAGATTTTACACTCTAAAAATGGATTATTCTTGTAGACCTCTTTGGGTGAATGGCATGGAAGGAATGGTGGAACTCTTTTGCTATTTCTCTTCTTCCTCCTGTGAAGATCATGGAGGTTTTGAGTCTCCTAAACTAGATTCTAAAAGGCTGCTATAAATTACAGACTGCTGCAAATGATTTCTCTCCTTCATGACAGCAAGTTCACATATTTGAAGGGTGAATGAAGGAGAAAACAATAGAAACTCAACTAGTTCTTCTCCATCAAAACAGTCCTCTAAATAAGACAAGTACTCTGCTTCATTGTTATCCTGCTACAAATGTTCAACCTCTTCCATGGTGTATTTTTAGTTTGCAACTTGTTTTCCATGGTTTCTTTCATCCTCCAACATGAAGTTTGAAAGATAAAACTCTTATCCAATGTTAGAGCTCGAGAAATATGAAGTGGAAGGAAGAACTGAAGGTTCTTTTATAGCCTGTTTTGTGTTCCAAGCCTTTGGATCTGCATTTTTCTCCTCCACGGCTGGAATGTACTCCTCTTCTTTTGGATTTGGAGCATCTTCTCCTTCCTCTTTTGTTTGAAGACCATCTTGCTCTTGATTGAAATCTTCCTCTAGCATGAATTTTTCCATATCAAGCTCCTCAAACTGTTGCTCTAGAGGACAAGTTGGGACTGCAAGATTTCTTTTAGAGATTTCTTCCAAAATGGATTCATCAACCAAAATAGGCCCTTCGAATGAAAGTAAGAAAACACCAATAATGTCTTCCTCTTCTGCTGCTACAAAATCTGATTTGGTCTCATCCACTTGCTCCTTTCTAATGGGACTTTGAGCTGATTTTTTTTCTCCTTCCTTGGCTGATTGAGCAATTTGAATTGGATCAGCATTCTCTTCACTTAAAGTGCCAACATGGACACTACATTTTGAGTAAACTGACTGCTGATTTTCTTCTTCCTTTTCTTCTTCTTTCTCTGCTACAACAAAATCAGTTTTAGCCACCACTGGATCTTCAACTTTATCCTCCTCTGCAGGCTTAACCAACAAAGGAATTTTCTCAATTCTATACCTAAGAGCCAAGCTTACTAAACTCTTGATCATTTCTTCTTTGCTTGGTTCTTCCTCTTGCTATCCTTCTTGACTGGTTTTTTGGTTTTCATCTTCCCAACATGGATTTGGGAATGCAAGAGGAGAGGTAGGTTGGAATTCAACCATTTGTGCATTTGTTTGTGGTGGTGGAGGAGGTGGAACTTCTTGTTTCTTTGGAGGGGA
Organism: Taxus chinensis; assembly: GCA_019776745.2. Taxonomy (NCBI): domain Eukaryota; kingdom Viridiplantae; phylum Streptophyta; class Pinopsida; order Cupressales; family Taxaceae; genus Taxus; species Taxus chinensis. Next base: position 99,400,114 of record CM034154.1, read on the forward strand.
AGGTGTTTATTTTTTCTCTTGTGGAGGGGATTTAGATTTGGAAGAGAATAGGGAAGAAAAACTGAGATGGGATGGAAGACTAGGGGATGGAGGGATGGTTTTCACAACTGGAGCAGCATTGGCTAGGTTTACAACTTGACATTTAAACTGAGATGGTGTTGTTTAAGGAATGGAAAGAGAAATACTAGATGATGGTGTAAGACTTACCCATTGACAAGGTTTCTCAGCACAAAAATCATAGGCCTCTATTTCTTTAGTCCATTGTACAAGTTGGGACAACATTCCAATCAAGAAGTCCAGCTTTTGCTGAGGGATGTAGTTTATTGGAAAAGGGCCTTCCCATAAACAAGGTGACTTGCAACCAATTTTGAAGGCCATCATTTGATCTGTAGCTCTTGACTGTACCATGCCAATCTCCATTTTTTGGATCTTCTCCAGTAGATCAGCATCTTGCATTTGATTTTCTTCATTGTTTACATACCCCTGCTCTTGGAAAGCTCCATAGCCAAACTGATTTTGGCACTGCTGCTCATAGGGGTAACCATGTTGATATTGGATTTGCTCAAAATGCTGACTTGAAGGATTTGTAAAGCCTATTAGAGTTGGAATGTGTTGTTGCTGCTGTAGATGTGAATTTCATGGTGGAAATGAAGTCATGATTGCACAACTTCATGGAATGGAAAGAATGAAAGAATATAGAAAGAAGGATGAATGGAAGTGATTGAAAAATAGGTCTGCAACTTAGAGAATGAGTTTTTTACTAGATGGAGTCACCAGATGTGCAAATTGAATCTTCTAATAAGCTGGAAATTGCAATAAGTACACATCAATTTTTTTGCAATGAAGTGGAGACCTCTAAGGTCCCACCGGGCATGCCAAACCTTTTAGCGATGCACAGTGGTGTAATTTTTGTTGTTTTTGCTGAGACACTAAGAGAAGCTGAAATATCTAACCCCAGTGTCCCACTGGGCATGCCAAAATTGTTAGTGTGAAATCACAACACCCCCAAATGAGTTATGGATCTACTTTTCTAAGGTAGAATCATCTAGTGTGATTGCATAACATTGAACTTTCCCCAAGGTGTGGGACCTTGCAAAAGTGGGAAATCTCTCCAGAGAAGGTTGGTTCCTCTTCCTAATCTACCTGCCACAAGCTATTCCAGTGTAGACAAGCTAATATAATCCTAATCTAACTTCCAAGGAGAGAAAGTAAACAAGAAAAAACATAGCCTACACTAAAACTATGATACATCAGAGAAGGAAAGTGTTGATCATCTACTAAACTACCATGGAACAAAGAGAGGTGAACAATGGAAAGGATGGATAACAACATCACAGACCATAGATCATATTCACATAGAAAATGTTCAAAAACCACATGAACACAACTTCCAGATCCATAAATGAATATTCAAAACATGCACAGATACCCAGCAATGAAGAGAGACAAGAAGATGCAATAAAACAAGCAAAGGATGGACAAATGCATCACAAAAACATGTTTTTATTACTCCATATTTACACAATGCACCATTTCACGGGAAAGAGGCAAAAAATGCCATTTATAGAGCAAGGGAGGATGTTCAAACTCCATTTTCAACCCTGGGGAAGAAAAGAAGCATGAAGTAGAGAAGAAAAATGAACAACCTCTAATTGATTCCTTGAAAATGTGTCTTTGTTACAATGTATAGAAAAATGTGAAAAGAGAGAGAAAAACACAAGAAAATCCAATTCTCTACTCTAGCCACCAACGACATTCATAAATTTGGTAAAAAATTCAAGGCTCCATCTGTAAATTCCATTCCCAAATGCATTTTTTCTACTCAAGGGAGTAAAGACCCATATTTCATTAAATTTGGTGGTTGAAAACTGGTTCTACATTTTAATTATTCATATGTTGATGGGCTCAATGCAAAAGCTCATATTTCCATGTATCTACTTCACAGACCAAAGAAAATGACCCATACTTCATTAAATCTAGTATTTGGGAATTGGTTTTGTCTTTTCCCATGCCCAAACATGCTTTGCAATTTTCTCCCAAACATATCTACCAAAATACAAAATTGAAGATCCCATGATGAAGAAAATCTCTGGATCTTTCCATTGGTACCAGGATTGTAAAAAATGGAGCTCTTGATCAAAAGATATGGCCTTCTGAGTTTTTCCTTAACGTTTCCTGCAAATTCGAGTGAATTTTGAACTTTTCCCCCACAAATCTACTAATGACGTGGCATCCATTGGGGTCGGTGGAGGCAAGGGCTTCCTTTTTTCCATTTTACCTTTTTTGACAAAAAGTCAAAAAATCCAATTTACCTCCAAATTCTCACATCCCCGCATTAGCTTTTTGATGAGGCCGCGGGTCACATTTTGATTTTATGCATTTTGAAAGAAAAGACAATTTTTCAATTTTTCCTCTATTGCCCCACCAGTCTAAGTTCCTTTGGCAAAAAACTCTCCCAAGTTCCATAAGTCTGCCTTGGAAAAATTTTCCCTTCTAACTCCGTCGAGCCATAACTCAAAAAATACAAGGAGTTAGAAAGAGTTCTTTACCTTTTTGGAAAGTGGAAGAAATTCTCTATCTGATGAAGCATTTTCTAGAAACCTTTGAATGCTTTAAATTTCTGAAATCTGGACTGAAGCACAAAAGGTAGTAAGTTAACCCAAAAATAAGGGGAGCTTATTTTGGTTAAGAGGAAGTTCTCTAAGTTAGGGTTTACAAGCTAGGGCACATGTTTTTGTGGAAATTTCACAGAAGTAGAGCCAAGGGTTTGAGAATTAATAGAAAAATAGATAAATAAAATACCAAAATATAAATGGTACAAACACAAGGGAGAAACTACAGAGGACCAAGGAAGAGAAAAATGGCACCAAGGAAAGGAGCAACCACTTCACCAAAGAAGGGAAAGGGCAAGGGAAAATGAAAATAGACTATTTCCACCAATTTAAATGAAGAACTGTATGCAGAGATGCAATACCAAGATGGTGTGTTGTTAAGGAAAGAGTGGGTGTCGCATTTAAGGAATATGGCTTCGAGAAATTACAATCATCACATGAGCACAATAGAAAAGGAGATGACCTTGGAGTTGGTTCACCCAATGGAGAAGATGATGCTAGATTGGAAAACCATCTATGATGATGAAGTAAAATTGATGTTAGAAAATATTGGGCTTCTGTAACTTTATGAGTTGTCCTATTTTGGAAAACCTGAGTGACTATACCAGTGGTTAATGTCACATGTGCATAAGGACTACTTCTATTTTACAGGAAGATTGATGCCCAGTCAAAACCGTACAACTTGGTTTATAGCATCTCATATGGTCCTTGACCCTTCAAAGGGGAATGTGCGTGGTGGAAACCATGATTTAAGTGACAAGGATACCATAGTAACAAGACTATTGAAGAATCATGACTATTCACAATGGTTTCAATGCAATAAAATCACATCAATAACAATCAGAAAACCATGTGTTAGTGAGGATGTTCAAGTGCATATACATGTAGAAATAAGTGTAAACATATCAAAGTTTGGTAATGCACTCCAAAACATGTAATTCTTTGCAAACATTAGAGTTCCCGATGGCGTCATAATGTAATCAAGGCCCTTAAGCTTGTAAATAACCGGATGACACACTCCTCTCAAATGAAGAGCATAGATTTTGTAAACTTGTGACAACATGGGACACACCGCTTACAAGGTTCACTTGGATATATGGTACTAAATGCGTAATGAGGAAAGAAAATCGAAGCTATAATGGAGGATACCAGAATAGCTACTTGCACTAGCGGATGGAGAAGCTGAATTCGTTGTATACCAGCATTTTTGTATCAACAGGTTTAAGTTGACAGATGGTGCCAAGATTCCTTGGTGTAAATTTCCCTTCTCATTCACAATGCAGTATTCTCAAGGTGTGGTAAACAAGTTTAAAGTGGCAAAGAAACTAATATTTTATCTAAGTGTTGTAGATCAAGATCACCACAAAATCGCAAGATGCATCGGACCTTGGTGTATCCCAATAATCATGCGTATGTAGAAAAGTATGTATCTCATGATGTACACATGATAAAACTAGTGAAATTGCCTATTGTAGGTAGGAAGATGACAAGGGTGTATGTGCAGCTAAAGCCCAAGTTTTAGAAGGGCACTTATGTTGAAGACGATGTATCGATCCCTAATGACCCCACTGGGAGGAAGAAGAAACTAGTAATAAATAAGAGATAATGAGAGATCCTAGTAGAGAAGGCACCAAGCATGCATGCAGTCCAAATTGTTAGGGCACAAGAGTCAGGCACGAGAAAAAGAACTTATGTTCATCGTAAGAAGTCCCCTACATAGGAGAAGGAGAAGCAACCTATAAGATAGTAGTCCCTTGAATTGGAGGGATCTCTAGTTAAAAAGAAACAGAAAGTGGCTGAGATATCAAACTCAGAGAAGACATAGAGTATAAATGATGATTATTATGAGGAGGAACATGAAGAGCACTAGGAAGCTCAGAACCCTCATGTGTACAATGTACATGAGTCTGGTGAAGAAGGAGATGAAGAGGAGAAGGAGTATGAGGAGGGCACCTCTGACAAAAGTGGAAGTGAGGAGGTAAACATGCATGATCAGAAGACCTCGACCCTGATCGAGGAGCAGATAGATAACACTGTATATAGGGAGGTGATGGGTATTATCCAACAATTGGTGGAGCACGAAGTAGAGCAAAGTGTTGATGAAGTGCCAAAGGAAATAAAAGTCAACGCAAACATGCAAAAGGAATATGGAAGTATGGGTGGAGAACCCCAACTTAGTAGTTAGTTTCCCCATAGCAACGTGCATGGGTAGAAAGGGCATAGTAGTGGCACAGGAGCACACCATGACCTATAAAAATGATCCAAAAAAGTCTTACATGCGCGGTTCCAGAGTACACAGCCCATAGACTAACTCCTAGCTTGGTTTTCTTTTGATGAAGAAAGTGCATACCCATGCACAAGAAAAATGTTTTCCTGGGCTTTTGAGTCCCAAGTTGATGAGCTCAAATTCGAGGTAGATAATGCCATGTTGATGAAGGCACCAGGTGTTATCCCAAATTCACCCCCTAGCAAAATTTGGTCAAGACATGTCCTACACATAAAGAAAATATGGAGGAAATGATTCAAGTCCGCGAGCTCACTTTCCAGAATAACAAACAGGGTTGCAGGAAATCTCGACTCAAGGAGAGAAGGGTCGGGGAAAGAGGTGACACAAAAGGAACCAGAGACTCAAAAGAAAAGAAACGATGAAGGATTCAAAATCATCAGCCCTTAAATGATTCAGAATGAGACCCCGAAATTCACTAAGTATGGATGAGACAGTGGAAGATGCCAAGTGTCCAAACGGTGCACCTCTAAAGATTAAAATCAAAGGGATGATCTAAACAAGTGCCAAGCTTCCACACGCGTCAAGAGCCCCAAAAGTTGTATCAGTCATTGAAAAGTATCTTGAATTAGCAGAAGGTGCCAAGTGTCAGCTCAGATCAATTCAAAAATGGGAGCCCAAGGCATGGAGACTCAAGCTTGCGCCAGCCCTCCATGTAGCCAATGATCAACAAAGGTCAAAAGGAGAACGGGCCAAAAATGGCTAAGTAATGAATGCAGGTAGAAGGCGTCGAGTGTCCAAACATCACACATTTAAAAGTGAGACCTTGTAGCAGGTTGTCAAATGCATGTGAACCTTCCATGCATCCCAGGTCCCAAAAAGAGGATAGAGTTGGGGCTAAATAGTTTCAAAAAAGGGGAAGGCCAATAGAGGAATCCAAGTGTCAACACGGTGCCATTTCAAAGGGGTGGCCTAAAAGAAAAAATCAAGTGAGCGTCAACCTGCCACGCGTTCCAGAGCCTGAAAAGGTGAGGGTGACCGTTGAAAATTCCAAAGGCCCATGGAGGTCTCCAATTTTTGTCAGTATCCAAATTCCAAAGGTAAATTCTAGGGGAAATTTCTAAACATGCACAAAGCCTCCATGTGTCTTGGGTCAGATATAGTGCCTCCGCCTGTGGAAAAGACTTAGGAAGAATACAAAGGAAATAGGGAAACCAGCAGACACTGCCATGTGTCACATGGGTGCTATAATTCCAAGAGAAAAGGAAGGAGTCACATCTCAAAGGAGTGCAGGGCTGCCATGTGGACCCGGTACAGACAGACTCATTTAAATATTGCGTGCCCATGATCCTAAAAAATTCAAATGACCATATATCTTGACTGGAAACTCATATTCGGGCAGGAGAAGACTTTTTGGAAATGTCTCAACACCCTCTATGCCTTGGAAACATAAAGTATCATTTTTAGCAAGTTTTGGTAGGTGAAAAATGGGAAAATATATTCCAATACATTAAAACAGAATCCAATTTCCTCAGCTACCAGATCTGATTCGATTCAATCCATCATTCTTCTTCAATACACCAGACCAGACAGAGGAAACCATACATCAAAAGATTTGGGGTAGATTTGAAAGGGGCATTGATTGATAGTGGTTGAGTCTTCAAGGTAGGATTCAATGCATATCCTGTGGTAGTTGAAACAGGATTCGAATTTTCTCTCTTCTCTCTCTTATTCTTTCTATATATTGTAACACTTCTCATTTGAGAAGGGAGAGACATTCTAGGCATAGGGAAACTCTATCAAATTTGTTTTCTGACTCTGTTTTGAGTTAAAAACATTCTCCTATGCCTGGAAAGAATTTTTGTGCCTCTAATTAGAAACATAATGGTTTGTGCACCTTTACAGAGCAATAAAATGTGTTTTTTTGTGTTTCTTCAACCCTTTTCATTGTTTTTGTCTCTCTATGCCTCTCCCTTTCAAATCTATTTTATGTGCATGTATTTCACATTTTGTAAGTGCAGGGCATTGTGTTTCATGGAGTTTTGATGGCATGGATTAGGATCTGGGTCTGTGTCACTTCTGTCTGACCTTCCCTCATCCTTTCTCCCTGTTTCATCCTCTGTCAACATAGTATCTTGCACCCCTTCCTTTTCTGGTGTATCACCGCTTAGTGTAGGTTTTCTTTCACCTCTCTCTCTCTCTCTGTCCCCTTGGAATGGTTAGATTAGGATAGAATAGGTTCTACCTGCACTAGAGTAGTTAGTGGTAGTTATTTTAGGAACAATAACTAGCTTTCTCTAGAGGTCCATCTTAGGTTTGCAAGTCCCACAGCTTGAGAGATGGTCCCATGTTATGCAATCACACCGAATGCCCCATTTTAACCACTCCACACCCAGGTCATTCAGGTGTGCTATGATTTTGCACTAACAATTTTGGCATGCTAATTGAGAGGGGTCGGAAGTACCTTACCACTTCATTTCATCAAGTAGATGTGTTCTTGGTGAGATTCAGTCCTTTTAAGGCACATACAAGCACATCTAGTGACTCCATCTAGTCAATAACCCATTCTCTGAGTTGCAGACCTTTTCCATCCATTTCCACTCATTTTCATCCATTTTCTTCTTCCATCTCTTTCATTTTCTCCCATTCCATGAAGTTGTGCAATCATGACTTCATTCCCTTCATGGAACTCACACTTGTATCAACAACAGTGCAATCCACCTCCAATGCATTTCCCAACTCCTCCAAATCAACATTATGATCAGATCCAAAACCATTATGCTTACCCATATGAGCAAGGTCAATGTCATTTTGGCCTATGGAGCTTATCAAGAACAAGGGGATGCATATAATGGTGGCAACTACATAGAAAATGTTGGTTTTTTGGAGAATATTCAAAAAATGGAGGCTTGCATGGTGTCAATCTAGGGCTACAACACAAATGAAGGAATTCAATATTCGTTGCAGGGCACCTTGTCCATGGGAAGGCCCTTTTCCAAGACACTACAACCCTTAGGAGAAGACTGACTTCATGGTTGAAATGCCACCTCAACTTGCACAATAGATTGAGGAGATTGAGGCTTATGAGTTGGAGTACAAGAAAACCTTTTCAATGGGTAAGTCCACCATCTCATAGCTTTTCTTTTTCTCTTTCTCAACCAGCACCATCTCAACCCAAGCTCCAATTTCAAGCTTCCCAGTTGCTTGCTCCCCAAGTGTTGATTCCATTTCTCTGTTCCTTACTCTTCCACCCCATTTCAGTTCTTCTCCTCCTTTCCCTTCCAAACAGTCATCCCCTCCAAACAAACAAGAAGTTTCACCTCCCTCCCCACCACAAACAATTACAAAGTTGGTTGAACCCCAACCTGTCACTCCTCTTGCTTTCCCAAGTCCATGTTGGGAAGAGACTCAAGAATCCAGTCAAGGAAAACAACAAGAAGGGGAGCCCAACAAAGAAGAAATGACACACAATCTAAAGAGTTGGGATGCCAAATTTGGGTTTATAATATCCCCTTGATGGTCAGGCCAATAAAGGAGGTCAGAGTTTAAGAACCAGTGGTGGCTGAAGCTGAGTTTTTAGTAGAGGAGGAGGACCATATAGTTTCAAAGGCCCCAAGTGTGGAGTAGGCTATAGGAGTACCTTCAGTTATTCCTTCCACTTCATCCCCTTTAAGCTCTGATGTTGAAGAAGAGTTTGAGCTTTCAAAATTCATGTTTGAGGATGAAGGGATCCATGGTGATCATGTTGTCAGATCAGGAGGACACCATGGAGCAGGTAGAACACATGTAGCATGATAACAAGGAGACAGATTATCTATCTGACTTGGAGGATTGCTTTGATGGAGAGGATCCAATAGAGATTACTTCATTTACTCTTCCTATCATCCATCTTCCAAGCATATGAGCCTGCTTGCCATGAAGGAGGGCACTCAAGGACAACATCCTATGTCTCTTCAACAGCCCTCTAGAACCAAAGTTGGAAGATATGATTCTTCCATGTTCTTCACAAGATAAGGAAGAGAAAAGGAAAGGAGATGTCATCATCCCTCTCTCACCATCCATCCAAGAAGGCCCGCAAAATACTCCATTTTTGGAGTTGAAATTCAGAGCAAGGGGCACATCCAAAGGATTAGACCTTGCCCAATTAGGTACTTGGCTTCATTGGAGCCAAGGGAGGAGCCAAAACCATCCATGCCTACTTCGTGGCATGAGGATGAGTATCAAAGTACCAAGGGTCACCATCAATACCTCGAAGAGTCCAATGCCAATCAGATTGAGGAGGTATTTTTGGTTAATGTTGATACCTTGATGATCTGGGTGAAAGACCAGCTTATTGTCAATTTTTCACTCATACAAGAAGCCAAATTCAGTGTCAAATCATTTGCTTGGCTGCCCCTTTTGAAAAAGGGAAGCTATTTCTCCCTACTTGTGGTAGGATTTGTTTAAGCTTTTCTTTCTCTGGTTAGTTTAGGAGTAGGAGTAGATTTTATTTCAATAGAAGAAGTGCTTATGCACACTCTACATGTCTCATTTGAGGCATGTATGATTTGATTATTTGTACATAGCATTGTTGTTGTGTTTTTTTTACTCCAAGGTATGTCATTAAAAAGTTCAAACTGCTTCGAGTAACTATTGTAACATTCCACCCTTGGGAAAGACCAAGGCAAGGCTCTTCAATATTCATAATAGAAATATCCTTAGCCATCTGTAGTAGTTGCTAGTTCCAAAAAAGAAACAAATGCAAAGAAACTAAAACTGCTTTGAAAACAGTCCATTCAGGGATAGATGAAAGCCAAAAGTTGATATAATTTTCTACTATAAGAAATTCCATTTCCAATATTTTCTTATGAAAATTGAGAGTGCAGACGCACGAGAAGGCTCATGGATAGGAAGAACATAGAAAGTGCAGGCAATCAGGGATTCCATTTTGAAGGAAGAGTCAGTACCAGTTTGCCATAATTATGACTCCATGCCTAATGGATGCTTCAAGGCTACTGGTCTCTTCATCTAGTAGGAAGATGTCCCCATCAGTCACCAAATTATTATCCCAAATTCCCCCCCCCAGAAAATTTGGTCAAGACATGTCCTACACATAAAGAAACTATGGAGGAAACAATTTAGACTACGAGATCACTTTCTAGAATGACAAACATGGTTGCAGGAAAGCTTGACTCGAAGAGATCAAGGTTGGGGAAAGAGGCTGAGTAGTCTCAAAAGAAAAGAAATAGTGAAGGATTCGAAGTCATCGAGACTCTCAAATGAGTTTAGAATGAGCTTTAAACTAGCTAAGTATGGAGGCAGATAGAGGAAGCTTCCAAGTGTCCAAATGGCATCACCTCTAAAGATTAAAACCAAAATGACAGATCTCAAATAAGTGTTAAGCTTCCACGCATCCAGAGCCCCAAAAGTTACACCGGCCATTAAAAATTCTTCAAGTCGACAGAAGGTGCCAAATGTTGGCTCAACACAATTCCAAAATGGGAGCCCAAGGTGAAGACTCAAGCTTGCACCAGCCCTCCACATAGTCAATGGTCAATAAAGATCAAAAAAAGAATGGGCCCAAAATGGCTAAGTAATGAATGTAGGTATAAGGTGCTAGGTGTCCAAAAAGTGCACATTCAAAAGTGGGGCCTTGCAGCATGTTTTCAAATGTACATGGGCCTTCCATGCATCCCAAGTCCCAAAAATGGGATAGAGTCGAGGATGAATAGTTTCAAAGGGGCAGGCCAGCAGAGGAAGCCAAGTGTCAACATGGTGCCATTTCAAGGGGGTGGCCCAAAAGAAAATCTCAAGTGAGCGTTAACTCGCCATGTGCCCCAAAGCCTAAAAAGATGAGGGCAACTGTTGAAAATTCTAAAGGCCCGCGGAGGTCTCTAAGTGTTGGCTTAGCGCAATTCCAAAGGTAAAGTCTGGGGGTAGTTTCTAAACATGCGTAAAGCCTCCATGTGTCTTGGGTTGGATACATTTCCTCCACCCGTGGAAAAGACTCAGCAAGAATACAAAGTAAATAGGGAAACCTACGGATGCCACCACATGTCACATGGATGTTTTTCTAAGATCAAAGGAATGATTTAAGTCTCAAATGAGCTCAAGGCTACCACGTGGATCCAGTACAAATAGACTCATTTAAATATTACGCACATGTGGCCTAAAAAATTCAAATGGCCATATCTTTTGATTGGAGACTAAGATTTAGGTAGGAGAGGACTTTTTGGAAATGTCTTGACACCCTCTATTTCCTGGAAACATAAAATATCATTTATTTATAGGCGTTGGTGGGTTAAAAATGGGAAAATGTCTTCTAGGCCATTAAAACAGAATATAATTTCCTCAGCTACCAGATCTGATTCAATTCAATTCGTTGTTCTTCTTCAATACGTCAGATAGACAGAGGGAAGCCAGACATCAAAAAATTTGGGGCAGATTTGAAAGGGACATTATTGATAGCATGGTTGGGTATCTTCAAAGAAGGATTCAATGCATATCACATGGTAGTTGAAACAGGATTCGAATTTTCTCTCTTCTCTCTCTTATTCTTTCTATATATTGTAACACTTCTCATTTGAGAAGGGAGAGACATTCTAGGCATAGGGAAACTCTATCAAATTTGTTTTCTGACTCTGTTTTGAGTTGAAAACCTTCTCTTATGCCTAGCAAGAATTTTTGTGCCTCTAAGCAGAAGCATAATGGTTTGTGCACCTTTACAGAGCAATAAAACGTGTTTTTGTTGTGTTTCTTCAACCCTTTTCATTATTTTGTTGTCTCTTTGTGCCTCTCCCTTTCAAATTTATTTTCTGTGCATGTATTTCACATTTTGCAAGAGCAAGGCATTGTGTTTCATGGAGATTTCTATCATGGATATTAGGATATGGGTTCGTGTCACTTCTATCTTACCTTCCCATCATCCCCTTTCTCCCCTGTTTCATCCTCCCTCAACAAATTATCTTCACTTCCTTTCCTTCTCTAGTGTATCACCACTTTAGTGTAGGATTTATTTCACTCTCTCTCTCTCTCTGGTCCCTTTGGAATGGTTAGATTAGGATAATTTAGCTTTTTCCTACATTAGAGTATTTTGTGGCAAGTAGTTTAGGAAGCAAGAACTAGTTTTCTTTGGAGGATCAACTCAAATTTCTAAGTCCCACAACTTAAGAGATGGTCCCGTGTTTTGTAATCACACCGAATTCCCCATTTTAACCACTCCACACCTAGGCCATTCAGAGGTGCTATGATTTTTCACTAACACTAGGTGCCAAAGGAGTAAACCCTCTAGTGAATACTCAAAAGTTGTCAAATGAGGAAGTTTTCAACACACTCAATAAGGTGTCACTAGAAGTGGAGGAAATACTTTTTGGGAGAAATGACAGAATAAGAGCCTTGGAGGAGGAACTTAAAAAGAAAAATGAGTAGACCATTGAGAGGGATAGGGAGATAAATCAAAAGGATTTGATCAATGCATAGTTAAGACATGAGCTAAGGGATGAAAAGGTGAAGGTGTGGGCAATCTGTAAGAAAATAAAGGCTATTTCAAATGTCATTATATTGAAGCACCCAGACATGGCCCCTCTTGAACAAAAATATAAGTCAACATTGCATTGCTTGGAAGACTTAGCACACATACTCACTATAGAGAGGCAGCGAATCGCATTAGAGTCAACTGAAGAGATGATGGTGCGCTAAAAGAAGGAAGAGAAGTTGAAGACTAGGGAGATAATAACTCAGTACTCTGAGCTCCTTGCCTTAGTAAAATGTATGACATGGATGGAAGAAGTTGTATATGACAATGGCAGTGATAAGGACAGAGTAGAAAGCATATTAGTTTCCAACCATGAAGCGAATCTGAAATAATTTCAAAAGAAAAATAAAGGCAATAGGGAAGAGTGAGAGAGGATCTTGGCTGAGGTAGAGAAGAAATCATAAGTGATCAAAACCTTAAGGGTTTTGATTAAAAATAAACTGAAATACTTGTACCCCCAAGTCACTCACAGGATGGATGTGCTAGGAGACCTCAACAAGTAGATGGAAAGCATTGAAGATACGTTGAAGGATAAGGGGGATGAAATGAGTTTTGACAAGGTTAGCACGATGGTGGGTAACTTACTTCAATAGGCTCAGAAAGAGGTGGATGCTTGGGTTAAGATTGAAGCCCCCGTGAAGAAATTTTTCCCACTTCTCATGTAGTAGTAGTAGGATTCTTCCATTCTTTATTAAATTGCAGATTCTTTCATTTTCTCTATTCTTTATTCTTTGGTGGAAGGGCAGAGTATTTCCAAGGAAAGACAACACGTGTAGTGTGGGGTAACGTTGGGACATGAAATTGAAAAATTACCAAGGAAGAGGTTAGTGCGTGTAGGAGGTAGTAAAGAAGGAAGGCACTCAGGAAAAATTGTGCAAGGGAAAGGCGTGTGGGAGAAGAGGTTGGTGCGTGTGGGAGTAGGAAGGTTTAGGGACTTAGCCATATTTTAAAGGAGTTTTCGCAGGAGAAACAAGTGAAATCCTGAATAGACATGTTGAATGGATAATGTCCCAATCTTGAAGCCTTAGAGGTCAAGAAAAGAATATTCCACATAAGGAATATTCCCATGATGATCATTACAAGTAGTAGAGGCATTTGCAAGCTGGCATAGGCAGTCGACCAAAGATGACCACACTTCCACTTGGCTTGCGATCTATTCATGAAGGAAACCAAGGCAGTGCATCCAGATCCTATTTAAATGAGTGTTTGGGTCCAAAATAAAGGAGGAGAAGAGTGATAACGAGGTGCTATGGAAATGAAGAGTTAAAGGAGGTAACAAAGTGCTATTAGAATGCTAGGAGGGTTAAAGAGGGTTTTAAGTGGTAGTAAGGTGTTGCAGGAATACTTGTAAGGATGTTATTGAGTATATATGCATGGGTTTGGGTCTGAACAAGAGTTGTAATGGGTAAAATAGCTAAGAACTCTCTTTCTGTATATTATTTTTGTAGGGTTTAAGATAATATTCCTTGATGTAGTCATTCTGTATGACCCTTATGATGTAATGCAGCTACTGTAAATGTTTATAAATCAATATATGGTGTGCGATTCGTGTTATTCATGTTCAAGAGTGTAAACCCTTGTGTTCTTCATATTATTATGGGTCAAATCTAGTTTCATTATGCTTATTTACAATGTTCATTCCCATTTATGATGCATTTGTGCACAGATCTGTTAACTGTATCTTCTGTTTTTGAGTGAATGTTGTGTTTCCACTCTTGTAACTCATTCTCCATTAATGGTGGATCATTCTTGCGAATCTCACATAAAGGAGGGGCTTGGAACTTGTGCGTACCTCGGGTGAGTGCCTAATGCACACTGGGTGATAGGTCGGTGTGCTTAGGGTAGAAAGGAGGTATAAGAAGAAATGACTACACTGATGCATCTATTTCTTGAGCGGGTTCCTTAAGGGGCCTGCTAGGAATGGGGAATGATCATCCAGGTAATCATTATGGATTAGAGAGAGTACACAAAGATAGTATCACTATGTGGTCCCAACCTTAGTTGTCCTTATATTATTCATCCTTATCCCTTTATAGATCATACACATTACACGGCCAACACCTATCTTGCATCTCATTATTTGGCACTTTATTCATCCATTTTCATTATCTATGACACCTATTTTCATTTTTCATGACATATTATCATCCTTGGCCGATGTCATCACCCATGGGCTATGGTGTCAATGTTATTTTTTTCCCTAACTAACGCCATCACCCACTGGTAATTGTGTTGTATATATACATAACACATCTTGATATTAATGAAGGAAGGAAGCACTAATCTTAGGAATTTCCAATTATTTTCCTCTTTTGTGCCAACTTCACATATTTTTACTCATCCCTTGGTTCATCTTGCACTTGGATTGGATTTGATTGGACAATTTTCTTCTTGGTTGGATTTTTTACACTATTGGGTCATCTATAACGAGTTTAGGATAGAAACAATGTTCCCCTTCTCCACCTAATAGTGATTCTCTCAGTGTATTACTTCTCTGGAGAGATAATGGCATTAGCGACCACCCCACTATTGGCCATTATGTCTATAGTGTTGTCATTGATATCAAATTTCATTGATGGAAAATGGAGTTTAGATGTCATTTGATTCTCCATGAGGTGTTATTCATAGTCAAATATGGAGGTTGTTTGATACTGTCTTGATTTAATGAGTTTTATGTTGTCTTGGAGCATGATCTAGTGTGCATGGTCATGGTATTAGTACTCTAATGGTTTTCGAATATAATAATGATGTCAAATAAGTTTTGTATGAATTTTCAAATTTTTCCAAATGTCTGTAAATGGTTGTTGGTTAGTCAGAATCTGGAACTTAGCGAAGGAAATACAGAAGGTTCACGTAAGAGAGTAGAGGAAATTCAAAGGCACATAAATATCGAAAAGGATCGCATGCAAGGAATAGAAATAGGTTCGAGACTTAGCCATTTTCATGATGAGGATCTATTTTTGGAGATAGCGTGTGGAGCACACAAACGTGTCAAAGACTTGCATGACACACATTGGCTATTTTTGGAGGATCAGCTATGAAACACTTTACATGGACATAGGCCGGGAATAGATCTATTATTGTCAATTAATTAAAAGTAGTCTATTGTTAGCACACTTGCATGTGTGGTTATTTTTGTAACGGTGTGTGGCTAATAATAGCATGTAACCTATTTTGGGATTAGATAAGTGGTGAAGGGAAATTTCCCACCCTTATAAATATGTATTGAATTGTGTAAGCATAGAGAGAGTGTGAGAAATATGTTATAGTGAGATTATGCTTCCAAATCTGATACATGCATGAGCGTATGCTACTATTATTATAAAGAAGTTTCTATGTATTACTGAATTTAACATAATGGAGATTATGGACTGAATCAAGGTGTTATCATGGTTATAGTTTAGTATTGCATTCTTGATTTCATCATGGTTATCTTTTAAGTTTGTTATTCTCTAGATCTAGATCTGAACATGCACTATAGAATGATATATTAGTCATGGATCTGAATGCCTTAAGTCTTCATCATGCTAACATCTTGCAAACACAACCCTAAAGAGGGGCCTGGTACCTTTGCACTCTTCAGGTGAGTTCTTAGTCTAGGTTGAATGATGTTCCAACGCGCCTAGGCTTGTATTGGTGAATTCTAGGTTGCATCATTGGTTTCGTTGCTGGGACCTCTTTTTTAGTTGTTTTTAGGATGGTTTGTGATGAATACATACCGGTTAACCTTAGTAAGTGTTGAGGAGTGGATACATGATCTAGAAGAAGAATACGCACTGTGGTTCAACATTGGATCTAATTTTAACGCATGCGTGTGGGTGGAAAAGAATTTGTATGACCGTTTATATGAGAGATTTTTCGCTTTCTAATAGAATTGTACAAGTGGCTGATTGCTTATGCATATAAGTGGAATTGGAGGTATCGTACACTTTTCTGGATGCGGGAATAATTTCAATCCCTTTATGATGTTGATCTGATTTGGAATCGCATTGTGGATATGTGGTTCCATGGTGTTTTGAACATTTATATCTTGGAGTACTCAATTTCCACTTATTCATGCCTAGAGGTAGTTGAATTCTAGTTTTTACGATATCCAAGGGGAAATTACTTACAAGGCATTCCACTGATGATCAAGATCTTGATGGTAACTTTGAATTTAGAGAGTAAACTGATGGCTAACTAAACCCCACCACGCGCAGGGGAAGGAGCAGGTTTTGTGAAGGATGGCAGACCTAGCAGTAGGAAGGCAAAGAGAATAAAGGAAGCTTAAGTATAATGAGGCACACGAAAGGGAGGTAGAGAAGTAGCATGACATTATAGAGAGGATGGTGTTGAGGAGAGAGATGGCTCATGAAGGATTTGGAGCTCACATAGGAGACATGGAGCCATAATAGCAGGAACTCCCCCATCTGGGAAAGCATGACAGGGAACCCTCATCAGCCTCACAAGGAAGCATGCTAGCAGCGATGACCTAGGCCATAGGTGCACATCTAAACCTACTTGGTAACCTATCCCTTGCACTTGATTTTCTAGTATCTAGTATGACAAGTAGTCAGCAAGCTAATTTAGGTAGTAGGGGAGGAGGAGTAAGTCAGATAGCAAGTACATCAATGGCAGGGAAGATGTCTTTGTTGTTGTTTGGGGGTACTTTTTCAAGTGCATCATTTGCACAAAATGTGAGAGCGCCAAATGTTGGATTCACTTCTAGGAGTGGTACCACCTCACAAACTGTAGGGGTTAAGTTCAGTACTACTGTTAGGACATAGGGAAGTACATATTATGGTGCATTTTCGGCTACAGGTTTGGGATCAGGAGGTATAGGTGGCTCTAGCTCTGGTGGATCTGGTGGTTTTGGAGATAGGGGAAACAAAGGAGGCTCTGGATCAGGTGAAAAAGGTCCACACCAACCACATAATATTTACATGGATATGTCTCTTCGTCTTCCAGAATATAGGGGCATAGAAAATGTTGATGAACATGTGTATATGTGTGAAATAATGTGGCACGCAAAAGGAATCATGGCTTTTGAGTGTAGGGCAAGGAAATTTGCTACTACATTATAAGGACGCACACATAGCTGGTATAAAAATTTTGACCCTGATCAAACTTGTGTAGACTATACATCTTTAAAATATGCATTCCTTACAAAGTTTCACATCCCTGAGTTTGAGCAGAAGAGTATAAGTGCACTCAAGGATATTAAGCAAAGCACTACTAAAAGTGTCAGAGAGTATGATGCCCATTTTAAAACACTGTTATCTAATCTTTCTTATGATATACACCTAATATAACATGCACAATGGTTCATGGGGGGCCTGATTACCCCTTTTAGGATGGAATTATCACATAATACATACACTAATCTGTGCGAAGCACTTGAAGCATCCTTACGCACTAAGGTAGTTAGAAGCATAGACACTGGGGTGAGCCCATTTTAGAAGCACAAATCATAGCTATGAAAAAGCAGTGTGAGAAAATTTAGCACATGAGACGTGCACAGGGATTTGGTACACATATTGTGAAGTAGAAGGTCACACAAAGAATAGTTGTCTGCACATATTGGTGTGCTCATTTCTATTGGATTGTGAGATATGCCATCTAAACCATGATACTAGTCATTTCCCCTTACTACGACGTGTGATAAGGAAGAATGTTTCAAGCTACTATAAAATCTACAGGTCCATGAATTATGACACAGAAAATTGTTGGTTGAATGGTCAGATCCATGATGTTATATATATATTGGTGTACAACAGACAGGAGTCTCAGATAACTCTAAAGGAAAAAACGAGCACTAGGACCGGATTCACAATCAAGTGCGCTATGATCAGAATGAAGGGTGTTTTGAAGTTGGTCGTGGTAGAGGTCGAGGATACCTTGGTGGATTTGGAGGACGAGGCCTTGGTGGTGGGAGAAGTGAGTTACCTTATGGAACATTTTATACGTGTAGATCTCCTGACCACTACAGGAATGAATGCCCCCAGAGTATTACATGTTCTTTCTGTGGAAATTTTCATACTATGAGGAGTGCTCGGACTTATACGATCATCTTAGCAAGTAGCATAAACAAGAAAACAAAGGCACATGGATGGTTAGGATACAACATGTTGTGGAAAATCAGTGGATGCCTAAGTTGGAAGTAAAGTTTGAGGTGTTTCAAGTAAAGATCATGATCCACGCTGAGGCGGCAAGCGCCAGAGAATCATTACAGCAGAAGCCTACCATCAACAAGGATGAGGTTCTTCATGCACGGTATCCTGACACTACGCATCAGAAGGAGGTTTAACAGGAAACCATGGAGGTACTTAGGAATCTTCAAGGTGAAATACAATGTTTAAAGGAGAAATCATGGAAGATGGAGAAAAAGAAAGCATTAGAGACAGTCCAGACTTATGTGGATGACTTCAGAGAAGTGTGTAAATTTTTGTGCCAAGAAAATATCATTCCAATGTTGGGTAATTGGTTAAAAGGAAACACTCCGTGCACAAGTGTTGAGACTGAATGGTAGATTCTGCATTCAAATATTCCCCCTCATATCCTATAGTATGACAAGGAAATAATTCTGAATGTTGTTTTGGATGGGTGGCTATTTAGTAATATATTGATTGATACATGTGTGGAAGTCAATGTTCTTACTTTAGATGCATGGGTACAAATGGGAAGACCTCATTGCAGCCATTCTCTAATGTATTGTTCATGGCTAATCAGACTAAGGCCACTCCCATTGGAGTTTTAAAAGATGCATCCATTACCATACAGGGAGCCAAGTTCACTGGAGATTTTGAGGTTTTAGAATTGCCAGAGTTAGATAGCTTCCTTGCTCTATTAGGGCATCCTTGGTGCTATGAAAATAATGTTGATCTTTGGTTTAAGAAGGGTTATATCAATTTTGAAAACAAGGAGGAAAGATTTATTATCCCTTTAAGAGATGGAAAATATGTGCCTTATGTTGAGCCCTTAAGTTAAGAAGATCGAAATAGGATTTATATACGTGTCATCCGAGATCCAAATGCTTGAGCCAGCTAAAGAAGAAATAATTTAGAGGGAGGATGCATAGTCTATTAGCGATACTACAAGTTTTTCTTGTGATAATTGGACTCATAGCACTTATGAGTTGGTAGGGCGCAAAGTCAAAAGCATATTTCCTAAGGGAATAAAATTGTGTTATGTCAACAGGAGAGGTAACAACTTGGTACCTTGTTACACCAGAGAAGGAGATCCTATGGTATTCTTGTGCACCATGGAGGAACAATGGATAGACCCACTAGAAAGAAGAAATATGCTAGCATATACACTACGTGGGACAGCAGCATGTTGGTGGGTGGCCCATAAGGATAATCTTGTAGGATGGAATTAAATTAGGATTACTCTTGTTACTCAGTTCTTCAGGAGCAATGCACCTACTCAAATATGCACTTATCATGGGAATCAACATGTTCAGCACCACATTCAGAAGTGTGAGAGACTCTAGACAAAGGGGCAGGAAGATTTATCACCTTCACTATGGGTGCACAAGTTTTATTCCAATTTACAAGGCTACGCACATGCCTGGTATGTATACGCAGACCTCCATAGAGAGACTGGAAACTGGTAGGAATGGCCTAGACGTTTGACTTCTTCACTCCTAAACCTCCGGTGAAAGTAGCAGTAAGAGTCATAAAGCACTTAACTATGGGAGATAGTGCCAAGGTATAAGAACTCCTTCAAGAGTTATTGGATGAAGGAAACTCAGGAGCATGTCTTATTGAAGAGACAGAGGTCGATGCCACACTACTTCAATGTGTTTTCCTTGAGAAAGAAAAAGGAAAAATGGTCTACTTAGTGGATGACGAATAAGTAGAAAATATAGATGTAAACCATTCAACATGTAGGCGTGAGGTGTTGAACAGTGTATATAAGACCACACATGCCTATCATGAACCTATGAATACAAAGAAGGTGAATATTGGGTCATATGCTGAGCCTAAGGAAGCCATAATTGGAGACTATTGGTCAGACTCTGAAGTGGCAAAAATCATGCAGTTACAAAGGGATTATCAATACTTATTCCTTAGGGGGTACCATGAACTTAAAGGCATGCATGAATCATTAGGGGAGATGAAGATAAAGCTTAAAGAGGGTGCATGCCTAGTTAGAAAGAGACCCTACAGGATGAAACATAACTTGTACGAAAAGTTCAAAGAATAGATTGAAAAAATGTTAAAGTCTAGAATTATCAAGCCCCTTGATGAGTCAGAATGGGTTAGTCCAATTATGATCAGTAGCAATAAGGATGGATGGATTAGGATTTGTGTGGACTACAGGGAGCTAAATGATGCATGTGTGACTGATCCCTTTCCTATGTCATTCATTGAGGAAATACTAGAATGTGTTTCACAGTGCGAAATATATTTGATTACAGATGGGTTCTCTAGGTATCATCAGGTTAGGATTTCCCAGGAGGATTAGGATAATACTACTTTTACTACTGAATGGGGTATATTTTCCTATACTATAATGCCTTTTGTCTAAAAAATGCACCTCCTGTATTTTCATGCATAGTTATTCAAACATTCAAGTAATTTATTCACAACTTCTTATAGGTTTATTTGGATGATTAGACGATGTATGGAATAGTTAAGGATCATTGTGAAAATATGTGCTTAATGTTTGAAATATGTAGATGGTGGAGTATCTCTTTGAACATAACGAAGTGCGTATTTGTTACAACATTTGGAACTATTAGGAAACATAATCTGCAAGGAAGGTTTGTTGGTTGATCCAACCAGGGTTGAAATTATTATAGGCCTAAGAGAGCCTACCATTCAGAGTGAGGTGCACAAATTTTAAGGTCATATAAGATATTACAAAAAATTTATCAAAGGATATGCCAAATTTTCCACACCATTGGAAGAGTTACTAAAAGGGAAAGGTACATTCTACTAGGGAGAACCGCAACAACGCGCATTCGGGACATTAAAGGAGAAACTTACTAGCACTTTTATTCTGCATTTTCCTTCATGGGGCCGACCATTTCATGTACATGTGGATGCCTATGGCATGGCCATTGGCACAGTGTTGGCTCAACCTGGAAAAGATATTGTAGATCATCATATCTATTTTGCTATTAGAAAGTTGACTCTTACAAAATAGAATTACACAACTAAAGAACGCAAAAAATTTCAATGATCTATGTGTTACATAAATTTTGGCAGTACCTACTAGCTACACCATTTGTCTTTTATATAGATCACATGGCATTTAAATATTTGGTAAACAAGCCCATTCTACAAGGGCACATATGCAGGTGGGTACTCTTATTTCAAGAATTTAATTTCACAGTTGTGGTAAAACCAGGGAAAATTAATTATGGACCAAACCATTTATCCAGAATATAGTCAGGAGAAGAAGCATGGGAAATTGAATATACCATGCTAGATGTATAGTTATACAGGTTACAAGGAACTCCATCAGAACTAGAGGACATTGTTGTCTTTCTATGAACAGGTATGGCACCAGAAGGAATGAAATCCTTGGAGAAGAAATAACCTGCTATACATGCAACCCCTACATGTTGATTACGGTGACCTATGCAAGTTAGGTCAGGATGAAGTATTGCATCATTGTGTACTAGAATAGGAACACATAGATATTATGGAAGAAGCTCATGATGGTATTGTAGGTGGCCACTATGCAGGTGATGCTACTATGTGCAAGATTCTACTTGTTGGATTATGGTGGGAGACCCTGTATAAAGATTGCAAGGAATTTTGTAAGGCTTGTGATAATTGTCAACATCTTGGGAAACTAGGTCAACGAGATGAAATGCCTCTAATACCCATTACTAGTGCCAAATAGTTTGAGAAATGGGATATAGTTTTTGCGTGTCGTATTTCACCAGCTATGTACAAAAATGGATCGCATTACATCATAACTTGCACAGATTATCTGACAAGGTCAATAGAAGCAACACCTATAAAGGATTGTACAGTGGCTATAACAACCAGGTTTCTATAGGAAAATATTATTACAAGGTATGGATTTCCTTTAAGTTTGACCAGTGTTAGGGGCACACATTTTCTTAATGAGACAATCAGAATTTTATTGGATGAATTCATGATTGCACACCATAAGACTACACCCTATCATCCTTAGGAAAATGGAACTACTGAGGTGTTCAACAAAATTTTCAGCCAGATATTGACAAAAATATGTGATATTGGAAGAAATTATTGGGATGATAAAGTATCTATAGTACTTTGGGCATATAAAACAACATATAAAAGGTTGAACAAAGCCACACCATTTCGGTTAGTGTTTGGCACAGAAGTAGTTCTTCCTATGGAATTTATGTTACCTTCTTTACGTATTACATGCACTGAAGGTCTTGGATGAGCGATGAGCCATAACACATTGGATTCAAAAACAAGAGAAGGCCAGACAGAAAGCATGGCATGACAGGCACATAAAGGATAAAAAGCTTGAGATAGGACAAATGGTGCTCCTTTATGATTCTAAGTTTTTTCACCATCCAGGAAAACTCAAGGTACATTGGTTGGGGCCATATGTTATCACTCACTTACTCGAATCGGGAACTTTTCAATTAGAGGCACTTAATGGAATACGGTTATCAGGTTACTTAAATGGGAGTAGGATGAAGCCCTACTATAAATAAGTCTTCTTGGTGTTTATAATAAGGAAGTTTTTCCATTTAGGTTAGGTTTCCAACTCTACATTCCCTTAATGTGTTTCCTTATTTTTCTCTATGCCTTGTCAATTCAGTTGGTGTTTTTTTATAATAATCATGTTTACGTGCCAAAAGCTAATTACTATTTGAAGAATTTTTATGCACAAAGGACTACACATACCCTTAGTGTGAGGTAGGTTGCTTATATCTAGGTACAAGACTGATGGAAATAAGTACACATGAAAGGAACTATCTACAGGTGTTAGTCAAGGTTGGAGAATTTAAAAATAAAAGAGATTAATTCTGGACACAAGGACCATAGATAGAGAGGAATGAAGAAACAAGTATAACACAAGGTAAGTAGAGGCCTGGAAGACTACCAGTGGAAGGCGCAATGATGAGGTACTTAGGCGCATCAAATCATGCTAAAGAGAAGTCTAAATCCAAAAGGTAGAAGGGTGAACTAGAAGGTTATAGCTTGGGTGTGAAGATGTACCACGTGGAAAGAACAAAAATGGTCGATTAATGAGAGGATTATTGGTAGGTGGAGTAATAAATGCACTAATTTTTTGAAATTCTATATAAGGACAAGATGTGATTTCATTTTTACTATTGTAATTGAGAGGATTTGAAAAGGGCTAAGTGCGAATGAGCGGAGAAATCGTGTTGAGGTGCAAAGAGTGTGAAACAAGATGTGCAGAGAAGGGTTGTGCGTAGGAGAAGCTTGTCTTCTCATAGGTGAAGGGTTTGAGTGAAGTAGCTGTATTACAAACAAGCTAGGGCATGCGATTTCCACTAGGGCATGGATATTTAATCTAGGGTTTTAACTTTCTCGATTACAAAGGGAAGAAAAGAGAGATTTTTCATATAGCACTGAAGAAAGCATCCGCACCAGGAGAAAAAGGGAAGAAGAAGGTTGAAGTGGAAGAAGAAATTGCTCCTGAGAGTAATTTCTCATAAATGCAATATCCAGAGCGCATGATTGTGGGACAAGAACGGGATTCCCATATCTGCCAATGTAAAATCAATGATTACAACCATCAAACATCAGATAATAAGAAGGAGCTCGATGCATTGTTGAGCACAAAAATGAATAAGTACACAACAGAAGGTATTCCAGTGTACGATGATGCTGGTGAGAATTTACTGAAGTAAAATGGAGTCTACCAGTTGTATGAGCTTCCATAATTTGGAAATTATGAACCATTGTATCGGTAGTTGATGAGTAGGGTCCATGAGGAATTCTTCTACTTCACAGGACAGAGGGTTAGAATCATAGCTGCTTTGATTTCAACTGTGACAAAACTAAGGGCCTCAGGAGTGGATCTAGATAGCGACTTAACTAAAAAGGCCGTAATCCTAGAGATAAGAAAGGAGTTGGGGTATACATACACAAAATTCAATGTTCTTTATCTAGATGCATGGGTACAAATGGGAAGACCCCCATTGCAGCCATCCTCTAATGTATTGTTCATGGCTAATTACACTAAGGCCACTCCCATCAGAGTTTTGAAAGATACATCCATTACTATATAGGGAGCCAATTTCACTAAATATTTTGAGGTTTTAGCACTGTCAGAGTCAGATAGCTTCCCAGCTCTATTGGGGCATCCTTAGTGTTATGCAAATAATGTTGATCTTCAGTTCAAAAAGGGTTATATCAGTTTTGAAAACAAGGAAGAAAGAGTTATTATCCCTTTAACAGATGGAAAATATGTGGCCTGTGTTGAGCCCTTAAGTGAAGAAGATTGGAATAGGATTTATGTACATGACATCTGAGATCCAAAGATGTTTGAGCCAACTAAAGAAGGAATAATTCACTAGGAGGATGCATAGTCTATTAGGGATACTACAAGTGTTTCTTATGATAATTGGGCTCATAGCACTTATGAGTTAGTAGGGCATAAAGTCAAGAGCATATTTCCTAAGGGAAGAAAACCGTGTTATGTCACATGGATAGGTAAAAACTCAATAACTTGTTACACTGAAGAAGGAGATCCTATGGTATTCCTATGCATCATGGAGGAACAGTGGATAGACCCACTGGAAAGAATAAATATGCTAGCATATACACTACATGGGACATCAACACACTGGTGGGTGGCCCATAAGGATAATCTTGTAGGATGGAATTAAATTAGGATTGCTCTTGCTAATAGGTTCTTTAGGAGAAATGCACCTACTCAAATCTGCACTTATCATGGTAATTAACTTGTTCAGCACCACATTAAGAAGTGTGAGAGACTCTAGACATTGAGGCAAGAAGATTTACCACCTTCTCTAGGGGTGCAAAATTTTTATTCCACTTTACAAGGTTACACGCGTGCTTGGTATGTATACGCAGAGCTCCATAAAGAGACTGGAAACTGGCATGGACATTGAAAAATCTAAAAATTAACTAGTAGTGCAGGAATCTACACATCTTGTAACAAAGTTGAATGACCAAGGAATATGGTCGCAAGTAAACATAATGTGGATGCACGTCGTAAAGAATATGTATCAAGGGGTGGTCTATAATATTGTAGATCACGTAGAAAATAAAATCATTGAAGAAGTGTGGAAATTTGATAGAATAAGTTTTGGTGTTGTGTTATTGTCCTTAGTGTTTATGGAGATTGGGGTGCTTGGTGGGCCAAAGGAGAAGAGTTGGGAGTACCCCATGGAACACAAGTCACTTGTGGAAATATTTGGCAAATACTTGTACAAAAAATCAATTAGAGTACCATTCAAGTAGAGGCCAGAGATGTGGTATGATAGACTCCATGAAGCGTTTATAGAAGAATAGCGCATACCCAAGGATTTGCCTTCAATGGTGGGTAAGGAATTTTATTTTGCAATCTACCAAAAAAATTTCATCTCACGATTTGTGATGAAGGACGGGGCTTGGAGCCCATGGTGAAAACTATTGTATGCCTTCACAGCAAGGTATTTCCAAGCATCAATTCATTGGTTTGCAGATGTGCGCCACCTAACCTTCAATGCAAACAAGGTAGATTACGAATACCACACTCTGAGAAAGAAATATGTATATCTAGGGTGGAATGCCTACATTGAGAGGCTTATCTCAGATATTACAAGCATAAAACCTGTAATCTTGGTAGTTTTGGACACCGGAGTAGCACTTGTATACTTGCAACTCAAACCCAAGATGGAGAACACTAAGTATGTGGATAACGAGTTCATGCTCCTAGGGCCACCAAAAGGTAGGCATACAATGGAAAATGTTCCAACACCTAAGCCTACAAAAATAATTCAAGTAGATGATGAAGAATAGGAGCATGAAGATAGTGGTGGTTTAAAGCACAGAGGCAGAAGACAACCTCCAAATAAATAATAAGTTGAGTGCGTGAATACACCACCTCAACCACAAGAAGGAGATGATGAGGAATTAGATGTAGTGCAAGGAGAGTGTCATTTCAAAAGTGTATTTAGGAGAAAAATGACCCTAGATGATACTCTGTAAATAGTGCACAGATCACCTCGATTCTCTCCACAAAAAAAGACAACTGAGAAAAGAAGAAGGAAATTGAAGATGAATGAGGAAGCGGAAGAGACTGAGGAAAGCACGCCCAATTCCCATACACCTCCAGAGAACAAGGATGAACCAGGAGATGAACATATAAAGGATGGAGAGGTAAGAGGAAAGGAGGTAGATGAGACAGCAATCAAGACTGCTCAGGACACAAGAACACAAGTTCCAAATCTTGAAGCCCAAGTTCCTAAGTAGCCTATATCAAAAAGAAGAAGTGGAGAATATCTTCCACCAATCATAGGCTACACCGAGGACACAAGTAAAATTTTTTGCACCCATTTCTAAAGCATGATGACACAAAATAAGTTATATGGCTTGGAGTTGATGAATGAAGATATGGAAACCATGCACACAAGGAAGAAAATGTCATGGTCAATGCACATACACATGGATGAACCGGATTTTTATGTATGTGAAGAGTCGTGTGTTTCAAGGAGGTTAAAGAAGACACCTCAGGACAGGCACATAATAGTAAATCCTATTGTTATCTCAGATGAACAAGTGAGCAATGCTTTGGTGAAAGTATCGACAAAAGTGGCATGACGGAATATGGATAAAGCTACAATAATTAGGGTGCTAAGGGAGGAGATCAAGCCGAAGGATGAGGAAATAGCACACCTAAAGTAGGAAAAATACTTGGAACAGAAGAAGAATGTTGTTTTTATCAACATGGCAGAGGAGATTGGGGATAATGTCATGAAGGCTAGGCCACACTTAGAGCCAAATGTACCTAAGACATTTCCTTCGGCAATACATTATGTAAGTACATTGGTGGAATTAGTGCTTGAGGATGAACCTTTACGTATGCTAGCACCAAAAGATCCAACATAGGAAGCAGAATGAGAAAAGGATTCATTAATGCAGAAGATTGCATCATATGAGGGGTTTCTTCAGAGCTTGCATGAGGAACTAAAGAAGGTAGATCAAGCGCTAAATATTTGTACAATGCCAGAAGTTGTTATGAGGACCATGACCATTTTGGAAGACAATGAGGTCCTAAACGCCATGAAAGATGAAACATTGGGCAATGAAAAATGATTAGCGCTTGTCAAACAGAAGTGTGAGGACCTTACAGAAGCTCAAGAACCACACAAGGAAAGGATGGATGAGCTTGGGAAACTCATTGCGTAAAATATGTACCTATTAGAAGGGAGAATGACTGCCATGTCCAGCATTGTGTTGGTCTTGCAAAATGAGAAATTTGAGATTGCAAAGGATGAGTTAGAATCAATTGTAGTGGATATTCTAGAGAAGTCAGAGGTTGTGCTTAATGATTAGCAGACTCTAGAGGTGGAAATAAAATAAAAATATCCATAATTAATTATTTAGGTTGAAGCAGAAGATACTATAGGGTAAAGACATTATTTTATTTATCAAAATTCTTTTTATTCTTCTACTCCTATTCTTTGATTCATTTTGGAGACAACCATTCTCAGGGTGGCAATGCAACTAGTGTAGGGTAATGTTGGTCAATCAGAATCTAGAACTTAGTGAAGGAAATATAGAAGGTTCGCACAAGATAGCAAAGCAAATTCAAAGGTGCAGAAATATAGGAAAGGATTGCACGCGAAGAACAAAAATAGGTTCGGGACTTAGCTTTTTTCATGATGAGGATCTATTTTTTGAGATAGTGTGCAAAACACACAAACCGATCAAAGACTTGCGTGACACGCATTGGTTATTTTTAGAGGATCAGCTATGAAGTGCTTTACATGGACATAGGACAAGAATAGATCTACTACTGTTAGTTAATTAAAAGCAATCTATTGTTAGCGCACTTACATGTGTGGTTATTTTTGTAATGGCGCGTTGCTAATAATAGCATGCGACCTATTTTGGGATTAGATAAGCGGTGAAAGGAAATTCCCCACCCTTATAAATATGTATTGAATTGTGTAAGCATAGAGAGATTGTGAGAACTATGTTATATTGAGATTCTACTTCCAAATATGATACATGCATGAGTGTATGCTATTGTTATTATAAAGAAGCTTATGTGTATTACTGAATTTAACGTAATGGAGATTATGGACTGAATCAAGGTGTTATTATGGTTATAGTTCAGTATTGCATTCTTGATTTCATCATGGTTATCTTTTAAGTATGTTATTCTCTAGATCTAGATCTGAACATGCACTATAGAATGATATATTAGTCATGGATCTAAATGCCTTAAGTCTTCATCATGCTAATATCCTACAAAAACAACCCTAAAGAGGGGCCTGATACCTTTGTGCGCTTCAAGTGAGTGATCAGTCTAGGCTCAGTGATGTGCGAGTGTTCCTGAGTTTGTATTGGTGAATTCTAACTAAGAGAGAGAAAGTGAATGAGGAGTATCATGAGTTTTTGATAGGTCACCAATCAAAAGATGAAGGGTTTGGAGATGAAATTATCATGCCTAAAAGGTCATCTAAGAAGAGCGAAATGATATCAAAGGAAAAAAAAAGAAAGGATAGAGTCTTTGGGCTCATTTGATAACTACATTATGTTTTAGTACTCTAAGTGGATTGGAGTGTCCTCACTAAGCTTATTAAAGACATTCATTTGATAAAGGAAGTATTAGTATTGGTATTTTCAACAACTATAAGTTGTTTCAATCCTGTCAAGGTATGTGTAGTTTTTTCATCTTGTCTTATTTAATTATCCAAGAAAAGAAAATTGTGTGTTTTCAGTCAAAAGTCTGTGTTTCCATAATCTTGAGTTCTATCTAAATGAGTCTCAAGAGTTACAAGTGTGTATACAATCAAAAAAATTAGTATGTTATTAGTAATTTTTATTCCTATCAAAAGTTTTACGCATCGATTCTCATTAATTTTAAGTGCACCAAGAAAGTATGTTGTTGAGATGGCTAGGAACTATTTCATGATGTTCCACATTTTGTAGTAGTCTTTAAGAACTAATTAGTTCTGAGATGGAATCATATTGAGGAATATATTGTCGTGGAAAGGTCAAAAATCTAATATTTTTGTATGCATCAAAGGTATGTGTGATGGAAAGTGTCTTAAGGGATGAGTTGTAAGAAGTTTGTTATGTCAAGAACTGTGTGTGTGTAACCTTAAATAAAGTCTCATTTTGATGTTTGTTATGAATTCACTTGTTAGATCCAAGTCTTAAAGGATGTGCCTTATATTTCTATCATCTAGTATTGTTTTTGTAAAGATTTTGGTCTCAATCAAAAGGTCTATGAAAAGTATATGTATACAGTCTGTGTTATCATATCTTAAGTGTTTTCATTCAAGTCTCAAGTTCTTGTTGTATAAGACAAAAGTTTCGTGAGTATCCTAATTTGTCTACATTTGCAAATGGCTATACTTGGAGTAACTTGAATATATGAGATAATTTTAATACCCATGTTCTATTGAAGGAGTTATGTAGGTTATTATCATGCATCTTAGACGTATGCACTTTTAAGAAGGTAAATTGAAGATGAGCCAAGATTGTAGGATATTGAGGGGATAAACTACAAAGTTATGTATCTTGAGCCATGATCAAGGTATGTAGGACCCTAAGAAACATATAAAAGTAATATATCACTGAGAAAGTTTTCATTAAGACCTTGTGACAAGTTAAGATGAACCAAGAGGATAAAAATTATGGGTAGAGCATGTGTGATTCAGAACTTTTCTGAGTTTGAAGGCATGGTGTTCTCTCTCCAAGTTATATCATCATGAAATGTGTCTCAAGGAATAAAATATCTATATTTTAAGCATGAAAATGATTCAAGTTATGTATATTTGTTCTTTGGAGACAAATAGTCTTAATAGTTAGTACATAAGAACCTTCCGAGTTTGAAGGTACATAGTTTGTGGCTATATTAACATGAATGAAGGCTCTTAAAGATCACTCTGGTCATACTATTTAATTGGAAAATTTGGATCGTAAGTTATTCTATGCACTCTGTAATCTTCAAAAGTATAAGTATTCATCAAGTTGTAATGGTATACTCAGAGGTAAATCAAAGGATTACAAATTTTGTCTCAAGTTTTGACAGGGTATTAAGTGGTACATAGTTATAGCATAAGCCCAGGGGAGATAGTTTGTTATGAAGTTTTTCCACTCTTGAAATAGTAAAGGTTGTCTACATGATACAATATGAAGATGTCATGTTTATCTCAAGAAGGTATGTCAAGGGAACCAATTGACCTTTTATAAAATATGTATCACAAATGTTCAAGCATCATGATGATTTAAGTCTGTGTCATAAGAGACTATTTGAAAGTGTGTTAAACATGGATTGGAATGATATGTTGATGATAAAATAATGATTTATGTCTAATCTAGGTTGCCAAGATTACAAGGATATTAGTACATGTGTGTTGACATACTTCAAATGTATTTGTTTGTGTCATTATGAAAAATGTGGTATTGTTGCTAAGGTATAATCATGTTTATTTTTCTTAGATCTACTCATGGGTTTCATTCATTTGAATGCATATTGAAGACATGTTGATAAGAGAAGCTCATCAAAAGGGATGTGTATATATTTATTTCTTAATTAACTTGATTAGATTTAATCATCAAGATTCATAAATCTATAAGAATCCTTAAATGTTTTAAAAAAGACTATGTTGCTTCAAGAAGGTTTGCTACAATTGTAATAAGGGTTGAGTGTCTAATCCAGGAAAGATTATATGGTAATAAGTATCAAGTTTGTGACAGAGGTGGAAGAATTTCCTTTAGGCTATGAAAATTGGTGTTTAAGTTCTAAGAAGTGTGGTGACTGTGGATTGAAGAGTTTGTGCCATATATGGGTATGAACACTATACTCCTTGACCTAGAAGTGTAATGATCATGATGCTTCATTCTAAAGACTTTGTTAGCTAATGAAGTTGAGAAAAATCAAAGAAGTGAGGATATGGTTTTAAGGAAAACTTTTTATTCTTATGAAACTTCAAGGTATGTTTATGTTGTTTGTTTGCTCATTCTCTTGCGTGGATCTGATGACTTGTCAAAGGAAGTCATAAAGAATATGTTTTGGTTTCAAAAAAATTCTTGTTAGGTCTATGATGAATCAAAAGGATACAATATTCCCATATTGATTAATAATTAAAGCCTTGAAGGGTA
The DNA here is from genome assembly GCA_019776745.2 of Taxus chinensis. Taxonomy (NCBI): domain Eukaryota; kingdom Viridiplantae; phylum Streptophyta; class Pinopsida; order Cupressales; family Taxaceae; genus Taxus; species Taxus chinensis. The sequence continues at coordinate 99,431,725 of CM034154.1, forward strand.
GAAAGTGTGTGAAATTCAATGGATCTATGAGATTATATTTGAAGGTTCAAGATTTGGATTATGGTGTCTTGGCCAGATGAATAATAGGTATGTTAAGAAGGTAACCTTGTTTACACAGTTGAGTAGCTATGGAAAAAGTGTCAATAAGTTAGGAAGGAAGTATAAGGTATTGATTCCATCATGTATCAATAAAGTGTTTGATTGCTTGAGGAACAGGGATAGAATATTTTTAGAAGAATTTTTGGCATCTGTCGTGTCATTGAAGAATGTTTGGATTCAGTTTCATAGCTAGCAAGTAGTCAAAATGGTATACATGTGCTCAGGAGAAGATGATTTCAGATTGTTTGGTTATGTATGTTATCATTTAAAACCAGTATAGAAATTTGGTCTATCAGTCCAGGGGTAGTTTTTTCACTCAGAGACAGGTTTGTATGAAGATCAAAATGAGGTAGAATACACTAAAATGATGCTTTAGGACTATTAAATTCTTCATGACCCACTTTCATGACTTGAGTTCAAGGTATGTAACATTATATTTGCTTTATCTATGAAAGTATGATGGTATGAGGCCAGGGAGTGCATAAATTTTATACTCAGATGTTGTTTTTGATCCTATTATACTGAGAAATGTGGCTAAAATGATCTGAAGATGTGCTTTCGGGACATTGAAACTAAAGGTGGCTATGCTAGTGTTTAGAGGTAAAAAATGTGATTTTAGCATGAAACAGGCCTAGAGGATGGTGTATAACAAGTATGGAGACAAATTATGGAGGATATACTCTCATGGGGAGTTTTTTTGATGCTCATATTAGGTCCATGGATCTCTTTAGATGTTGTTGAAGAAAAGAAAACTGAGTATAGTCCTAGTGGGAGCTAGTGAAGCAAGCAAGTTTGTCATTTTCATTGTTTTCATTGTTTTTCATGTTGATTCATCATTGTATCCTTTTGCATAGATTTCAAAGGTAGAGAATAGTCTCAAAAACATGGAAAAGAGCTCTAATAGGTGTGTTTGCATTCATGGCTACCATCAATGTTTCTGGAGGTGGTTGCCATCAATGACAAAGGGGGGGATTATTGGCCATTATATATGTAGTGTTTTCATATATGTACAATTTAATTAATGTAAAATGGATTTTATATGTCATTGGAGTCTCTATGAGGTTTTATTCATAGTCAAACATGAAGGTTGATTAGTAGTGTCTTGATTTGGTGAGTTCTATGTTGTCATGGAGCATGGTCTAGTGTGCATGGTCATGGTATTAGTACTCTAATGGTTTTAAAAGGTCATCATGAGGTTAAGAAATTTTGGTATGATGTGTCCAATGTGTCCAAATGTCTGCAAGTGGTCTCCACGGTCAGCTCATGATTTGTATGGGCTGTGTCAGGTCATTTTAGGCTTATTCCTAGACCCAATGCATGATACACCGTATAGAAGCATGAGATATGGAGAAGGGAAATAAATTAAAAGTATGATACAAGTTTTATGACATGGCATTACATATGTATATGGTGTTTTGAGTCATTATTCAGAGGTTTGATGATTTTTCATGATCTTTTGGAGAAATTTTCTTGAGAAAAAGACATGTAAACATATGTAAGTCTCATTAGTTGAGAATTTTCTAAGTTGTGCAGACTAAAATGATACTTGTAACATTTATAGGAGGTTTTCATGGTTCTTCATGTCAAGTTTCATGTCAATATGATGATATTTTCTCAATATATGAGGGTTTTTCCAAAATCGGGATTTCAAAGGTGTGTTTTAGAGTCAAAAGTTGACTTTCATATGCTCGTTGTGGGCTGTATGATTTGCATGGGGACCTAAGATATTTAGAATATCTAATTAGGTCATTTATGAATATTTTCCAAGTGGAACAAGTTTTTTTTATCATCATAGTTTTATGAACAATTGTTAAGAAGGTACACTGGTTTAAAACCCTCCTAAAACCCTAGTTAAGTAGTGACTTGGAGGAAAATGCTGGTAATGACCAAGTTTTTTTTTGGAAAAAGTGATGATTTTATGTTGTATATGACTCTACCAGATATCTCCAGGTGTATTTTATAGCTTGTGAAAGTATGTGGGCCCCACTCAAATATGTTTGTTTCTGGAAAGTTTTAATTTTTGAAACATTTTCCCATTGGACCTATTGACTAATTTACCATTTATTGAATCATGGTATTTTTAATACATTTCCATAATAGATTTAGATCATATTTGATCCTCTCAAGTGTAAAGTGTGCCATATTTATGAAGACTGGGTTTTTAGGTAGTTTTGAGCAATTTGGTAAAAGATCATTTTTAAGGTACTACAATTATATTTTTGAATTTTTTTCATGATCCTAGTTCTAATATATTTCCAATTATATATCACACTTTATTTTTGCTAAGGTATGATCAATTTATGACATTTTCTTTGAAGGTTATTTTTGAGGGTGTTTGGTTGAGCATGGTCTAATGAGGGTTTCACGATGTGATGTTTGGTATGAGTGTGTTTCATGATCTATGGAGATTTTTGAGAGCTTAGAAAATATTTCTAAGTGTTTGGCATGCCTTGGTGATTTTTTTTTTGCTCTATTTCACTCCTTGGTTGGTGATTTTCTTGTTTTGGGGTTTCAGGATTTGTTATGTCCCAATAGAGCTTTTGGTGGGTCCTTGTGATAGTGGCAACATAATTGGACCTTTAGATGATATTTTTATCATATTATTATGATTTTTAAAGTTTTTTTACTATATTAAGGCTGACCTAGGTGATTTCTAATGAAGAAACATATATAAAAGCAAGTTTAAAAGGCTCATTTAAATTAGTCGGTGTGTGTGAGAGCTTGAGAGAAGAAGGGGGTAATTTTGAAGCTTCAAAGAGGTATGAAAAACCATCATGAGAGGGAAATGAAGATATGATGTTGTTATGGATAGAAATAAGATAATGTTGAGCTAGGTCAAAGAATAAATGAGCTTGAAGAAGATGAATATTTTAGCAAAGAATGAGAAGAACTTGTTTGAGAGGCTTTTGAGAGAGAGGAGCTGAATTTATGATCACCTTCATTTGTTCCAAAAACATATATTTAGTAATCATCCATTTTAGGTGGCTGAGTTGGTTCTTAGTAATCTTGGGGGGTTGTATCCTCCTTTCAGGGTTTGTGCCCTACTAAACAAGGGGTTGGTGCTCCTTTTGGGATTGGCATCCCACCAAACAAGTCTTGTGTGATGTGTAATATTCATGCAAGCCCTTTGTTATGAGTAATATTAGTAGACGTTTTAATGGGTTTCTTATGTTTAGGGTTTTTTATAAATATCATGTGTTCTTGTGTACTCTCTTGCATCTTGTTCTTGTGTATGGTTGATTCAATGTTTAATAAGCACACACATGGTTAAAGGATGGTGAGTGGTTTATTTGAATGGTTTAAAAAAATAAAAGTAATTAATGTAAATGTTTTGAAGGACTTATTCACCCCCCCTCTCATTCCATTGTGCTTCCAACACCTACACATAATTTATCTATCTTTGTAATTTTGCATAGATTAGTTCATTTCCCTTCCCCATTACTGTGTTAGTTTAGTGTTACATGCACATTGATACTAGTTATCATAGTCCTCTTATTTGATCAGCTCCTTAGCTTTCCTTTATCTAAATTTCAATTATATTGTGCATGTTTGTCCTATTCACTATCAATCTACATATTTCCTCTCCCATTTGGCAATATCATATGAGGGTAATCTCCTCTATCTTGATTGCGAGCCTTGGAAAACCTAGGTTGACCTAGTGTAGGGATTACTACCCTTTGTATATGTGAACTTAACACTCGTTATAGCCCCTTTAAATCTATCCACTGTGTGCTGATTCATGTGTGTCTCTTATTCTTTTCCTTAGTACCCTTGTAGAACATAAGACTTAGGAGTGCAAGCCATTGATACACATTCTTGACCCGCATTACACACTCATATTCTTGTGTTTTACTATATTTAACATGTTCCCTAATTGAATTCAACTTCTTAATATTCATTTACCGGAATTATCATATGAAAATAGTTATAATAGTTATCTATTAATATGATTACACATTTTTTATGATATTTCAATCCTAATTAGAGTAATACATAGTAATTTGGGTGTAATCATTTAGTGAACCCACTTTTTGATCTTACAAAACCTTTCATAGAATCTAGAGTTTCATTTTTGTTTCTTTTAGGGTTTGTTTTCAAATTTAAATTTTTATTTCTATATCTTCCAAATTTTATTTATGATTTCATCCTTTGTATACCTTTTTTTGGGTTTACATTATCTTCATGATTTCTAGGGTTACAATGAGATTCTTATACAAAACCCTATGTCCATATGGATTTCTTTTTTCACATGGATTATACATTGTATTGCATTATCTCTTTATATAAGGTAATGGACTAGTGATGCTATCATATTTGACTAATAATTTACCTTCTAAGGATAGTAGGGACCTATATCAACCATTATTTACTACAAGTTGCTTTCAAAAAATAATAATAATAACTCTCAATTGATGTCATCTCTAGATTGAATACATGTCCTCACTCCTTACTTCAATAAATGGGGATATCTACATGGTATGTTCAATGATAAACCATTTATATTAGTAGATTTGATAATACTCCTTGCCACACAATGAGAACACTTACATTAGACATATTATTTGGACCTATAAAAATTATTAGTACATTTCACATCTTGGATTCTTCTTTACATTACAAAATTTCATTAGGAAGACCATAACTCTATTATATGAAAGTTGTACCATCTAAACTAGATATATGTGTGAAATTTATCCACAATGGGACATGTTTAAATTATACCAACTGAAAATGAGTCATAATTTTTTATTCAATTATAATATTGAATTCTTGGACACTTTTTTATCCCTTATATATACAAATTATCAATTGGCCAATATCCTTATAAGGACCCTCTTTTTTAATCTATCATGGATATGAACACTAATTCATTTTAGAGAGAGGTTAATCAAGATAATATCAACCAAAATCATGAATGTTGCATCTTTAATGAAGATGATGAGAACATATTTTTAGAATTTATTAATCATAACCTAGATCAATTTGACACATTATATACATAATGTGAGATGAATTCAAGATATGTCTACATATACTCTACTTATATCTCATGAGGAAGTTCCCTTTTAACCTCCTAAAACTACATTTATTTTATTTACATCTACCCTCAATATGGGGTACCTCTAGTTAGTCAAAAAATGTCTACATCTATTCCATTTATTTATTCTAATTTTACATCAACACTTGTACACATGCATGGACTCCTATATACCTCATCTATGGCATGTACCCTCGTATAGGTAATCCATGAAATATAGGCTGAGGTATTATAGTTAGTGTATGATGGGATTAGGAAATTTCAAGTTATGAATTCACACACTTTATTTCATAATCCATTAGCACTTGAGGAGACTTTTAACACACAAAAGTAACACCCTAGGATTTGATCAAGAAAGATCAATAATTTTAGGACCTTGCATCTTGATAAAAACCTCAAGATAAGGTTGGTTCCTCTACCTAATTCCTAATGCTAACACTAACCCTACTTATAATCTAAGCCTATTCTAACATATCAAAGTAATCAGGGAGAGAGTGGGGAATACATGAACAAACTAAACTAAAATAAAGGTTATAGCACCAATATAAGGGGGATAGACACTCTCCATGAAGGAAATATGAGAAGTAAATGGAGAAGGAGAGGGAAGATACATGTTCCAAAAACCTAAAACTACATTTAACCTTATATTTATCACACAAAAAACAACAAAGATGGAGAAATTTGCAAGAGAAACACATGCACAACACACCACAACAATAATAGAGATGAAATAATGAAATGTAAAACAAGTTAGGGTAGATAATTAACCACAAAAAAACATATTTTTTTGTAATAAAAGTATGCATATTGCATTAAATATGAGGTAGAAGGCACAAAATGCATGCAATAATCCAAATTTGAGGTCTGTAACTCCATGAAAGTTGGGAAATCATTTTGGCATGGTTCTCGTGCATTCTGATATTTCCAACCCTTTACAAATGAAAATATTTGTAAATATATATAACATGGAAGAGAGAGAATGGGAAAGAGAAGGAAATTCTCCATTTCGATCCAACAACCAAAAAACATGATAATTGCCTGCAAGACTATGTGGGTGCCTATCAAATCCATTCCCCCACACCATTTTACCTTCAAGACAGAGCATGGGAACATTTAAACAATAAATATGGTGTTTGATTGATTTATTTGCATGTAGATGCACAAAATTACATTTTTTCCCTCCAAAACCCATGCTTTCATGATTTTTCCGAGCTACCTATTGTGCTAAGTCAATTAAACCTCTAAATCACATAGTTTTCCCTCCTAGGATTGTCATCAATAACTCACACGTATGGAATCCAAATGACCAAAAAACTTTTAAAATAGAATGAAACTCTCATAACATCACTTTTTTCAAATTTTATACCTTATCTCTCTATCATTCAAAAGTTATGAAGTTTTCAAATCAAACCCTAGGTGAGGGTTTTTGAGAACCCAATAAGAGAAAAATGAATTATCTTGATTTAGGAATCTCCCTATCACCTAAAAACAATTATATATACTCTATATGACATCTTTTTATGTTTCTTCTTCAGGGACCTTGATCTAAAAGTTCTCCCTTCTTCCTGTACATTAAGCTTTACACATAAAACACTTGCAATTTACAAGAATTAGACATATTACAACCCAAATTTAAGATTGTTAAGAATAATTATGTGAATATTAACCTATGATACATCAAAAAACATCATAATTAATCAACATAAATTCAAATAACAAGAAACTTTCTCACTCCATTCATATTTCTTGTTAATCAGATGAATTTCATATAAAAATACAGTCTTTTCTTGCCAAAAATGCCTACTAGAGGCTTAATACACCTAGAAAACCTCACTCACACTCCCCTTTGAAATTATTCATCTTCTCATTTATTGAATTAGTCATCTCTATCCATATGAGGTTGAATTCCACCATTGTAGAACTATTTCCAAGCTTAGAAGTGGTTAAAACCAACTTCCCCCATTTTCTCAACTAACCTCTTACCTTGTCAAACATGTTTATCTCTTGACCCAATGTATCCATGAGTTTTTTGGAGTGATTTACATCTATAAAATAGTTGTATAAAGTTTTATAACTTTGTATGACCATGTCTACCACACTCAAAAATGGAAATTTAGTTGTTTTGGAGGGAAATTGCTAATTGAGCTAGTATAACCTATGTCCATAAAAATGAAGCTTCCAAGGCTTCTCATGACCATAAAACCCTCCTAGAAAAAAATTATGCTATGAATTATCATAAATAATAATTTTTAAATTATTATCATAGGTTATATTCATATGCTCTTGCATCACTTTGTTCCCTTAGTCATCCAATCAGCGAAGTGATGGAACCATATAACAGTTTTGGAGGTGTCATTCAAACCTGGCTTAACAAATGAAATGCCTTGATCCAATTCTTGTTTACTTTGGAAGGTGGTTAGAGAAAATAGGGACACTGAGAAAATTCTGTGGGGGCCTTTATTATTTGACTTAACCGATGCAACTGATCAATGAACCTCAGGAACAAAAGAACCGTTCTAGTAGTGTCATCAATGCCCGATTTATCTGATATTTTCCAAGTGTGCATTTTTCGGCCGATGCAGAGTTGTGAGGAGCATATAAAATAAGAGAATTATTCCCCCAATGCAAATAAATTTTTATTTCACTGACTCCTTTGCAAAGTAGCCCAAACGCTAGAATGGGGAACATGAGAAATAAAGGAACAATTCCTCTTATTCCTCCAAAGGCTGATTTTCCTTGTTTAACCCATTTTTTCCCAAAATTACTAACTCCTTGGATTGTTAGGATTTGTAAGAGGGAGAGAAATGCCCCAAACATGATATTTTCACAAAATTTGATCAACTTCCTTCTCAAAAGGCTCAGAAAGAGAGTTATAAGTTAAAGGTTTTCCCCACGACTTGTCAAAAAAACACCCAAAATAGCATGGAGGATGATTTTGGATAAAAAATAATTCCTATTGTTCTCATATGGGTTTCATTTCCTCTAAGATTCCAATTTATGAAGGTAAAATACATCCATAATAACATCTTCACTCATTTCATGCACAATCCCTAGATTATTCCTACAATGCTAGACTCATTACTACGATACTCTCATGAAGTTTCAAATATTATACCCTACAATGGTTTTATGGTTTTCCTATTTAATTTTTTATACCTTTAGTTTGTTGGAAAATAAAATATTATCACACTTCTTAATCAATATTTGTGAGAAAGTATTGTACACTTAAATTTCAAAAACTAAACAAGATTCTAATGAGACTCTTAGTGCCTATGTGTTACAATATGAGATAATGCTTATTGAGATGAATAATTTACTTGTGAATAATGAGCTTCAAGATCTATTCACATAAATTATATTGGTCCCTTACAAGATTCTATGATGTTTTCAAACTTTTTTAAAGCCAAATATAACGACAAGAATAATGAATCAAAGATAATTTTCAATGGTATATCTTCACTAGCTAAGCTTAAAATACAATCTCCTCCTAGGTGGACATTCACATATCTACCCTCATTACCATATGTTGTATTTTAAAAATTACGTGAGTGTAACCTTGTGTATATCCCTTTACCTATGTAGGTTCATGCAAGAAATTTCCAATCTAGATTGTGTGATGGTAATGTGTATTTTGATTATTACTAGTGTATTGGTCATTCTAAAAATAATTAATTCAAGCTAAAACATATCATTTGAGATTTCATTGATAATCAATCTATTGAATTTTAAACTAATAAAGAGTCTATACCACCCATCAATGATAATGCAAAGCTAAAACTCTTCAACAAACCATTACCTCAACATATAATAGATCCCAAATGAATTCATGAGGTTCATCACATACAATTCGTACCATGCTCTTGTGAATTATAATAATACATTAGACACCGTTATTGGTAATATCACTACTATTATTTTTCCAAGATATACTATCACATTTGATGATAATGAAATCATAAATTATGTTTTATATATCCATGCACTTTGTATTTGAGCCTATATTATTCAACATCATATCCACAATTTTAAGGTTAAAAATGTATCATGTTAAAATCTATGTACTATGAAATTTCTTAAATATTTGGATATAATGAGAAATATTTATAACCCACTTATTTAGTTATTTACAGATCTATTGGACATGTTATGTTACCCCTTAAAGTAGGGAAAAATATTATCTATGCCTTTCTTAGTTATTCAGAACATTGGCACATGTGAAATGTTACTAGGACATCCTTGGCTTTATAAGCTCCATGTTATCACTTCTAAATGTGCACCAAAAATGGTTGAAAAACTTATTGTCCCTATCAAAAACAATACTACACAGTAATTCATGTAGTCTTATAATATTTTTTAACACCTGAAGTTACACCATGCTGAAATTAGGTACATCACCTCAATGAAACATGGGATGATATATCAATATGGGACTTGACTATATGAGATCACCCTTCAGAGATGGAAAAATTCCTTTTCTTATATATACTAGCACTAAAACTAAATTTAAGTTAATCCTATTCTAAAATATCCAAGTCACCAGGGTCAGAGAGAATGCAAGAAATGAAACCTAAGCTAAGGAAGGAGGTGATAACAACATAAATAAGGGGATAAATCTATATAAGGGGAAGAGGAAAAGAGAACATAGAGAGGAGAGGGAAAAAATGTGACATTTACCAAACTTGTATCAACCCTTTAATTCCACACATTAACACACAAAAATGAATAATCTGTGGGTAGAATCCATACACAAGATAAAACACATGAAAGGAGCGGAAAGAAGACAAAAATATAGGGAGAAGGGAGGTAACGAGCCACAATCTTCATTAAATCATTACTATGAAAATACATAGACCATTACAAAGTCTTAGGAGTTGGAAACAAAAAAAATGATTAAATACAAGGTCTGAAACTCTTGGGAATTCAACAACCATTTTGACACGGTGCCATTACAATTAAAAGAATATAATTTTTCAAATGAATGAGTTTCCCCTTTATGTAACAAAGGAGAGAGAAGGAGAGGGAAGGAGAGAAGAGGTTCCTGACATTGCTCCAATTACATGCCATCAAATCTTCAGTTCAGGAGGATGTTGCCCATACTTCATTAAATTCTAGTCATTGAGGTAGTTGAGCATCTGGTTCAAAATTGGTGTGGCTTTTCTACACTTCATGGATTTTAGATGATTCTTCTTTGATCCACGACTTCTCCTTTGTTTTATGACCCTCATGGTCATTCTTTATTTTTCCCTATTCAACATATTTTTTATGACTTCCACCAAGATCCATGAGCAATAATCAAAATTTGTAATACATTATATCACACGCGGCCCTTTTGTTCTTTGTCTTGCGACATTCACTACACTATGTGGGCTTCATCAAAAATTTTGAGCTTGTGTGGAATTAACTCCAAACTTTACATTTATTCTCCACACACTATGGTATTCCATTTCTTCACCTCGTTGATTTTAACCTTATTTTCATTAGAACATGCTTACATATTTTCCATGTGGTGTCTCCCAATACGTTTCCCTACATCATAGTTTCTCTTTATCGAACTACAACCTTTGATTCATATAATTTACCAAATATGCAGAATTTCATATTTTCCAAGTCTACATAATAATGTATTCCATGCCGCGAAGCACTAATATTTCCCACTCCTTCACTCTCTGGATCCTTTCCTTAGCTGATTGTCCAAATTTTTGTGGGCATGTAACTCTATGGTGCTCTGACTTTTTCTTCAACCCGTAAAAGACCGATTTTGATGTTTGTGAAATATTTAATTCCTTAATCCCATGAATGTCTAACATTCAACTTCAACCTCTGTAAAACACTAAATCCATCAAAAATATTCCTAACTCTTGAGCTCAAATTCATTTATTATGCAGGTTAGGAGAACCCACGAAATACTACATTCAAGCATCCCGCAGAAGACTAACCTAGTGTTCTGCGGCATTCGAAACCTAAGTACCAACTTAGATGAGTTGTTTAAAATTGCATGGGTGTGTAATTTAGGAAATTAGTTTGGAGACCTCCAGGGGACATCTTCCTGCTAGATGATAAAGAACATTGGGCATGGAGTCAAGCCTGAAACTTGAGTATGATCCGTAAAAATTTATAATTTCCCTTGAATCTACATGAACTTAACACTGATTTGAAGCCACCCTTTAAAGCTGATATTTTGGATCCTTGGATGAATCACTTTGTAACTTCCCCAAAAATTCTGATTTTCTGCCATGAAGCATTGAATTAGACTGTGCAAATCCACAAAAATCTGATAAAACTATATATAAAATATAACTCATACATGATCTAAGTGGAAACATGCAGAGTGTGTAAAAGAACATATTTTCAATAGGAAAACCTAAAATACCAAGAGAAAATGGGGCTAAACAAAACTTGATACATTATGGGAAAATTAACTTCCCTTTCTTACAAAATGTGGCCATGAAATCATCTTACTAACTAAATCACAAGGTGGAAGTGAAAGCATGCCCACAGTTATTTGTTTCTCAAAGTATGAGTTGGGGAAATAAAATGCACCTCCTTTAATTACTTTGAATTTGGTTTGGATGGGGTGTATGTGATTACCTTTAATGCTTTGAAATTCTTCCTCATGCTTTGAAGTGAACATGACTGATGAAAACTCTATTTTTGGCTCTAGACTAGCCAGATACAATTTTATGAGTTCATGGAATTTTCTTTTGAATTTTCCCATCTTATTTGCATTCAAATTCATAAATAGAGCTACCAAGGAAACTTTCCTCTTCATGGTGGATGTTTACAATCTCATCTAAACTTTTATATGTTTCTTCTTGTGTAAAAAAATTTGTTTCCACTCTTGGATTCTCATTTACTTCTTCCTCATTTTCATGAACTCCATTTGAATGACTAAAACAACTAAATATGTTCTTGATGTGTCACTATAATCCACAAAAAGTGCAAACAAGTTCTAAACATGTAGAGAAATGAGGGTCATTGCATTCAATTATAACATATTTCTCACTTTGAAAACATTCCTCCTCAAACCCACAGATGTGGTTAGTGTTGAAAAATAATTTCTCTTCATCCCGATTCTGAATTAACTTTCCTTTGGATCTCCATGTTCTATTTTCATGTTAGATGTATCCTTATACACATTTTCCCCATTCTCATATTTCTAATCCAAATCACACCAATCCCCAACTGTTATGATTTTAGTGTAGTCACTTATTCGCCAACCAAATCTAGGCATGTTGGCACTTCATTTAGTAGTTTTGAGCACTCACCAAAATCACACTCAGCTACCAGATCCATCCCTTTCTATTGCTTACCATAAAACTAACATGCATGTTTAACATATATCCATTCACCATATTCACCCAAGTATAAAGAAATATTATGATTTCAGCAACACATATAATAAGGAAACAAGAATCATATTCAATAAATCATGATAAAGATCAATCATATAAACATATCACCATAGTGTGATACATCCAAGATCATGATTTAACCACAACTAACCATTGATGATCAATAAATGTTATATAATAGAGAAGTTGAATATATAACTACATTATGCATGCAAGTTCATCATAACACAACTCTCATACACACACATACATATGGTCAGTCAATCCAAACCAATGACTAACACTAAGTATTTATAGGGGTGGGGAATTTACCTTCACCTCCCATGCATTATCCTAATAAAAGTTGTACCAAACATTAACTACATGCATTATTTCCATAAGTGCTAATAATATATCATCCTATAAATAAGACTTTATTTAATCCTATTAATATCCTCCATGCGTGTGCTCGATCTACATGTTCAGTCTCTAAAAATAACCTTTTCTTGGCCACCAAGGTATCCTTATTTATCCTTTTTTTTTATCAATACCCCATCTTTCTTTTCCTATTTTTAGCTCGTAACCAAAAAATCAGCTAAGTCCTGGAACCTGGCGTCATGGGCGTGAACCTCCTATGTGTCATTCTAACCCCTTTCATGTAAACCCCTTTGCACCTCCCCCACGCATGCCCAAAAATCCCATGTGTGGCTTCTAGACTTAGTCATTTTTCCATCCAACATTACCCCACACTAATTACATTTCCATCCTAGGAAATGGGGTTTCCCGACTTATCTCTTTAAAGAATAAAAATAATGAATATACAAAGAATACGACATAAAGAATAGAAGAGTCTTTAGGTTGGGTCGGTCTCCTTCTCCTCAATCAGCTATAATAACTCTGGGAACTCATTATTGAGAGTGCTTTCCAACTCACCCCACTCTACTAAGCACTTGGTTATCGTATCTAGAATATTGTATGGCTGTTTTTGAAAGGAATGATAAAAATATTGTTCCAAGCCATGATCTTAGATGATAATAGCACACCACATTAGATTTGTAAAACAGAAGAGCTAAAATACCATATATGGAAATCCATCATAATCCATAATGCTCAATACATTACAATATAATGACTTGAATTACTCAATAAGAAACATGTACATATAGGAGAAGGGAAGTGAAACTACTACTTAAATAAGTTGTGAAGAACTCCCACTAACTGATACTAGTAGTTAAGTCAACTCCAAAAGACTAGTAAGATAACTCCACATAACTGAGAAGCTAACTGAACACAACTAGTAAGTTAACTCCACACAACTAGTACACCTAAGAGAGCTAACCCAACAAGTGTAGGGCTAACACAAGTGTAAGAATTATCCTAATAAATAAATAAAAGGATAAATAATAACCTACACTAACACCCTCCCATAGGCATAGCTTAGACGGGTGAAAAAGAAGGTGGGTCCCAGAAACAAGGCCTGATGAGGTACCCATGTACAATAACTGGGAAAATTAGACACCGCAAGGTACCCAAAACCAGTAATAACAAAGTAGAGAGAGAGAAATCTCACTACAAGATATCCTCAGAATTTTGGCTCCAAAAACGCGTACAATGTTGAAGAAGTGTGGTGTGCATTGTGGTCTAAATCCAATACTCGATCATAGAAATAAAAAACAACTGACATTGGGCTTCACCAGTTTAGCTCCATACAAGGAGACTATCAATGGAGTGATGTCGAAAATGCAAAAAAAACCACCAAATATAATTTGATCAATTGCTACAAATAGGTGTGCCACTATCCAAGAACAAACAAGGCAACAAGGCAAGGACATGAGATCCAAATAAATAAGAGTGTCACGATCTAAGAAAAACCAAGGTAACAAGGCAAGGACATAATATATGAAGAAGCAAGATCAACTACTATAAAGGGGTGTGTCACGATCCAAGAATAATAACCAAGGCAACAAGGCAAGGACACGAGATCCAAATAAATATGAGTGTCACGATCCAAGAAAATCCAAGGTAAAAAGGAAAGGACACGAAACCCAAAGAATCAGTATCGACACCACACCCTCCCATACGACTGAATGAGTAGAGTGATACCACATATCTGTATGAGTTACCAAAATCAACTACTCAAACACTAACAAACTAACACTGGGCTTCACCAAAATAGCTCCCCCATAAGAGAGACTGTTAACATGCCAAAAAAAGTGTTGAAAATACATATCTAAAATATCTCAACAAACAAGAGATATAAATGTATACACCCATAGATACAATAATACAACACCCAAAATTTTAGGACGTCAGGCTCAACCAAAATTGCGTCCACAAGTGATTACAACACCCTCCCAAATTTGGTACTTTATAATTGATTGCATGTAAATACTACAATGAGTAACAATACCTTTTACATTTGAAATGTATGTATAAAAATTTCACCAATGTGTAGATCTCGAAAAAATACACAGTTTCAAAAATAAAATCACCTTAATCCAAACTACAAATCAAAAGTTATGAGCTCTAAAAGGTTTTGCTATTAAAATAATATTTTAATACTGATGTTTTTTTAAGGTACATGTGACACCCAAATGTCCAAAGGGTAAAAGAGTGCATCCACACGATACATGCTTGCGACCAAAAGATAAAAGCCTGCGCCAAAAACCTAAATGTCCAGAGGGAAATCATTGCATTCAAAGGGTACACGTTAATCTCCAATGGATAAAAGAATGCACCCAGAGGGTACAAATCTGCGTCCAGTGGATAAAAGACTGCATCTAAAATAGAAATATCCAAAGGGTAAAAGAATGCATCCAGAAGGTACACGCTTATATCCAATAGATAGAATAATGCACCTAGAGGGTATAGATCTGCATCCAGTGGATAAAAGAGTACATCCAAATCAAAAATATCCAAAGGGTAAAAGAATGCATCTAGAAGGTACACACTTATATTCAATGGATAAAAGAATGCACCCAAAAAGTACAATTGTTAATATAAAATTTGACTACAAATATCTCTTTTTCTAGCACCTATATCAAAAAACAAAGAGAAACCCAGAAAGGTGATATAATTTTTTAGTCAAAAAATATGTCTGTACATAATTGTATGGTTTTTTTGAGAAATGTGTCAAAACCCCCCTTTAAAATGTCTAGATTTGACTATCTCAAAACATGGTCAAGTTTATAGTCGATTCTATGGTTTTGGCACCTTCCAAATCCAATGGCGCACTTCATTTTGCATAAAAATGCATGCTACAGAAAAGTGCTAAAAATTTTTGAATACATGAAAAAAAAAATCCTTGCTTGCAAAGAAAAACTTACATATGGATGTCTACATCATCTATCACTCTGATACCATGAAAGAAACGATAAAAATATTGTTCCAAGCCACGATCTTAGATGATAATAGCACACCACGTTAGATTTTTAAAATAGAAGAGCTAAAATACCATATATGGAAATCCATCATAATCCATAATGCTCAATACATTACAATATAATGACTTGAATTACTCAATAAGAAATATGTACATATAGGAGAAGGGAAGTGCAACTACTACCTAAATAAGTGGTGAAGAACTCCCACTAACTGATACTAGTAGTTAAGTCAACTCCAAAAGACTAGTAAGCTAACTCCACATAACTGAGAAGCTAACTAAACACAACTAGTAAGTTAACTCCACACAACTAGTACACCTAAGCAAGCTAACCCAAAAAGTGTAGGGCTAACACAAGTGTAAGAATTATCCTAATAAATAAATAAAAGGATAAATAGTAACCTACACTAATAGTTTTGTCATCTCTTTAGGAGTCATGTTCTCATCCTTATGCTTCAATTCCCCTATTACTCTTGTGAGACCTGAGATTATCCCCTCCAAGTGATCAACTTGTTGTGTGAAGATGGAACCCAACTTGTTAAGTCTATCTCTAATGCATCCCGCTTTGTCTTCAAGGCTTCCTTCTTCTGTGCAATCTCTGTTAGGATCTCTGCTCACCCGATATTTGCTTCCTTCTTTGTAGCCTATATGCTTACTAAATCTACTTCATCTTGAGTAGTACACACTTGGAGGACATGATCAAGGTGTTTACTATGTTCAAAGGCCCATCCCTCATTTCTACAAGTCTCCTTTATGGTCTACAACAAGGATTCAAGCTCCACAATCCTTTGCACTACAATCTTCTTAATCTTTTCCCTCTCTGCCACAGTGTCCTCCTTAGTTCCCCCTTATACGGTTGGCCTCTCTTGTAGTATCATGTGGACTAAATCTTGCAAAAATACAAGGCTGATGGGTACATCTTCTGTATCCACTCATAAAATTTTGGAGGTGCTTTTAAAATATCATCTCCAATGTCAAAAGTAAAATCCAAAATAGCCTTCTTACACTCTACAACTATGTCACACACCTCAGTCAATTATTCAATTTCCATATCCTTATTCTTGTTTTCTTCCAACAATGTTTTGGGTGTGAATCCTTTATCCAAATTTCTTCGAGCTACTTCCACTGCCATTTTTTAGGGCATTGTTGGCTTGTCCATTAGTGAACTTGGTTGGTTTTATCATCACATGGGTCACTTGAGGCACCTTCTTCATTATGCGCCTTATACACGCTTCCTCACTAACATTGAAATCTGGTTCATTCATGTGCATCTACATTTTATAGCTCAACATATTTCTTGTATTCTTATTCATGCCTTTGGGATCCACCATATCCTACCCATATAATTTTTCAGCAAAAAGTGTTCTCTAGAATCTCACATGAATGATATTAGTGGGGTCATTAACATACCCAAAGTCTATTGTGAGTGTGATATCCTCTCCCCTTTGGCTACCATATCACCTACCTTTAGGTATATGTGTTTCCATGCCTAAAAACATACCTTCTGCATTCTCACCAAAAGCTTCCCCATGCGCCCTAGATGGTTCACCTACACTCCTTTCCTTTTCTTCATCTCCTCCAAAGTTATCTTCTTCTTCATGCTCATTGAGCTCTTCTTCATCATGGCGGGTTTCCTCTTCCCTGGGTTCCTCTCCACCTTCTATATTAACAACATGTGATGACTATATGTTTCACATAGCCTCATCCGACAACCCTTCTTCCTCACTTTCATTATGTATCACAAGCTTGTATCATCTCCTTTTTTTCTTCTTTAGGCTCGGCTTTATGGGTGTTATTCTCGGTGACCTTCTCATTGCCTCAGAAGGTCTTGCACTACTGCTATGCTCCTTGGTTTTTATTCTTATCTTTCTCTTGTATCCTTAGTCACGCACACCACTCTATTCCTTTTTTGTCTCCTCAGCCTCAAGTTCAATTCTTATCTGTTATTCTTCATACCTCGAAGGAGTATCCTCCCTTGTTATTGTGGTGTCTACAATTGGTTTTCTTCTAGTACCATGTTCAAACGTGCCACTAGCCTCCTCTTCCTCTTTGTCCTTACTCTTTTCTTCCTCTTTCCCTGGAGGGGTGAAATCATGTGCTAGTCTTGTCCTTACTATTTGTTTTCCTTTGGGATCTTCAGGAACCTTAAACTTGTCTTTAATGTACTTTCTGTCAACTAGTCTAGGCTTAAGGTATATGTATACCCCAGCCGCATCTATCTTCCTGACTGCCAAAGTCATGGAGTTTATGTTGATATCATCTTATATCATGGTCTTAATATAAGCTGACTTTCCAAGATACACATAGGTCTTCCAAAAAAATTGGTAGTCACAGTGTACCTTGTCTACGTCAAACCTTATCTTCCGTGTGTCTAGAAATCTATTCATAAAATCTTGGAAATAGTGTGTTGTAAACGCATATGTAAACTTTCACCAAGGGATATTCTTACCATCCTTCATGAAAAATATTTTTATGCAATAATGTTAGTAAAAGTATAAATTTTCCTTCCCATCCAACACTGTAGGAAAATTACTTGGGATGCTCCATTCATTCTCAAAATCCTCATGCATTTTCTTGTACCAAATATCTACTCTGATTTTATAGGTGATCTTTACTCCATCACACGTGTAGTCTGCAAACCTTTTGGATTATGACTTATTCTCTAGTGGGTATCTCCACATTTTTTCTTTAGAGCATATGTGACCCAAATCTCTACAAACACAATAGATAAGAGGATCATGCCCCATGTAATCTTTTCACCCACGCGTGATTCCTCAATAATTCCCTCTACAATGAATGCAATAAGACTATACACCGTTCATTTCACCATTTTATTTACGATGTGGAGCCACTTCTTAGTCTCCTGGATCCATCTCTCCTAGATGTTGAACTTAGTCAAAATATGTGTGGTAAATTTAATAATAGGGTCAGTCACCTTTGAGATATCCATTACGCACCCAACCTTCTAATATGCCATTTCCACTGCAGTCTCCTCCACAACCACTTTATCATCTATATTGGTGGCAATATTGTACCTAAGCTTTGTAACCTTGTAAGTCTCCCAATTAGTGGTGTGGTGATTCACACTCATCTTCCTACAAAGTAAAATAAGTCCTCAAGGAATCTTGACATGATCCATTGGTAAATTCACTTTGGTTTTCCAAAATATAGTAACTCATATATTATCAGCACTCCCACTTTTTCTAGTTTCTTATATCCTCCATCATCATAGATAGGTTTATCATCTTCAATCAAAAAATTGGTCTTCTTTATCAACTCCTTTTCTATCTGATCCTTTTTCACACTAGTGTTATGATTATATTTTCTTTCCTTTCTTCTCCAGATGTGGGATTGTCATCACCAATCCGGCACTATGATAATTCTTCACCAGGAACTCCTTGTGCTATGATTATTTACTAATGCACAGCCTTTAGTTTGGTGGATGTAATCTGGAAACAAAACAACAACATAACACAAGAATACCATCAACTACGATAAGACGGAATGATGACAAATCTGAAATATCAAAGTAAATTATAATATTAACATGAAATTGCTACAATCTCACCCATGAGGTACTTCAACAAGACTATGGGAGAAACTTTACAATTACACCTCTTGATGGCTTCTTCAGCACACCTTTAAACTGATGGCTTCCTTTGCACACTTCCTACAATATTTCTCACTACTTCTTTCTATGCTAAATGAGGGGGGTGGCCTCTCTATTTATAGAACTTCCAGGCTTATCCATCCTATCTCTAAGATAGGATAAGAAATCCACTCTGACGAATCATATTCCATACCTTAACTCTTATCTGTACATGTAAGCTTATCTCTTAAGATAAGATAAACCTTATCATTTTACATGGGTTCCACATTTTTAGACTTTTTACAAATAAAATACACAAAATATTTATGACCTCACTCCTTGTCCTTATTACCAATATAATATTTCTAATTCCTAATCATGTAGACCCTACTTCTCTAATTACCCAAACTTTGACATTTTAACATTACTGGACCACTTACGACAAATATTTACTTTTTACAACATTCCTATTGTACTTTGACTGTTACCATACTCCACATTATTGGCGACACCGTACTGACAGCACCGTTATCTTCTATCAGACGCTACTACTAATTATACTTAACAACATCCTATTCCTAATACATACATTAATGAAATAGAAATTATGGAGGAAAATTTTAGTGTCGACATCTTCCCCCTTCCTAGCTTCTACTCCGTCCTCGGAGTAGACTATTCTGGTGCTTGGAAAATCTTCAACTTGTCGTGGTTGACCCATTTCGTAATGGGA
Source organism: Taxus chinensis (assembly GCA_019776745.2). Lineage (NCBI taxonomy): Eukaryota > Viridiplantae > Streptophyta > Pinopsida > Cupressales > Taxaceae > Taxus > Taxus chinensis. Next base: position 99,451,894 of record CM034154.1, read on the forward strand.
GTGCCATCCAATTCCTCCAGTCGGTACGTACCATTTTCATGCACAGCTGCTATTTTGTAGGGCCCCATCCATTTTGGAAGAAATTTTCTCTGTCTTCTTTTTTGTATCTGGAATCATATACTAGGACCAAGTCATTCACATGAAATGGAGACCATCGGATCTTTTGATCAAAGTATTCATTCTGCTTCATTTTCTTCTTATGGCTTGTATCCTTTGCTATTTCCCTCATTTCCTCTAGCAATTGAAGATGTACCAACCTTTCTTTTACTGAATCACTTTCATCCATCCTTTCATTTTATCATAACTCTCACAGTGGGAATATCAAACTCAATAGGAAGAACTGGATCAATGCCATAGGCCAACTGAAATGGGGAGTATCCTGTTGCTGACTTTGATGTTGCCCTATATGCCCACAATGCTGCATGAATCCTTTTATCCCATTTATGTACCTGCAAGGCTGCATCTTTTGCTAGAATTTGACACAACACAAAAAAATTTCGTTCCACCTGTCCATTTGTGCTTGGCTTGTATGGTTTTGCCTTCCTGTGCTTAATAGAAAACTTATTGACTAGGGCTTCTACCACCTCATTAATGAAGTGGCTTCCTTGATCTATTATAATTTCTAATGGACAACCAAATCTGGTGACAATACGTTCATATATGAACCTTGCCACTTCATCCATGGAAGTTGTTTTCAATGGCCTGGCTTCAACCCACTTGGTTAAATAATCTGTGGCAACTACAATATACTTATTTTGGCATGATGTAGTTGGAAATGGACCTACAATGTCTATTCCCCACTTTCCAAAGGGACCAAGTGGAAGAATAGGACATAATGGAGCTGATGAAGTCTTACGGTTACCATGTGTTTGACAAATATCACATGTCTTACAATAATTATAACAATCTTTAAAAAGAGTGGGCCAGTGATAACCTGCATCCAAGATCCTTCTTGCTGTAAGTTGTTCAGATAAGTTCCCTCCACATGTACCATTGTGGAATTCTTCTAGCAGCTCCTTTCCTTGATCATGTCCAACTGCCCTCTTGTACTATCCATCAGGTCCTATTCGAAATAATGCTCCATGCAGAATAGAATATGGATGACTGGCTTGAGTAATCTTTCTCTTAGTATTTGCATTGGCACCATTAGGAAACTTGAATTCATTCAGATAATTCCAAATATCTATGTATTCACTAGGGATTGTGTCAAGGGAGAACAATGCTGCATCGGGAAAATCATCATCATCACAAGATGATCCTAAACCATCATAGGCTCGAGAGATTACATCTGCATTGACATGCTTCTTTCCTGGCCTATCTATAATATCAAATTCAAATTCTTTTAGCAAAATTATCCATCTTGCTATCCTCCCTGATGGGTTAGGCTTATTGACAATATATTTCAGAGCCTGATGATCTGTTACAACTATAAATTTCTGCCCTAGCAAGTAATTTCTAAACTTCTTTACAGCAAAAATGATAGCCAGAGCCTCTTTTTCAGTTACAATATAGTTTACCTCAGCACTGCTCATTTGTCTACTCCCAAAGTAAATTGGATGTTCATTCCCATTTTCATCCTTTTGGCTCAAATTACTTCCTAGTGATGCATCTGAGGCATCAGTGTACACAATGAATGGCTTGCTCCAATCTGGATTCTTCAAAACAGGTGAAGACACCAGGGCTTCCTTCAGTTGTCCAAAAGCTTCATGCGCCTTATTTCCTGGTTCATAAGTAACATCCTTCTTCAAGAACTGGGTTAGTGGCTATGCAATCTTTGAGAAATTCTTGATGAACCTTCTATAGTAACCCACATGGCCTAAAAATGATCTCAACTTACTTCTATTCATAGGAAATGGTAAATCTTTGATTTTTGAAACTTTATCAAGATCAGTACCAATACCATCTCTGGATACAACATGCCCTAACAAAACGCCTTTAGAACATCCAAAGACACACTTTGTAGGGTTTAGTGAGGCTTGTGCTTCATCTAACCTTTGAAATGTTGTCTCCATCTGGTGCAGGTGGTCCAACTTGCTCCCATAGATGCAAAAATCATCCAGAAATACTCTGATGAAGTTCCCAATGTAAGGTTTGAACACCCTATTCATCAAACGCTCGAATGTTGCTGGAGCATTACACAACCCAAAAGGCATAACTCTATAAGAAAATATTCCCCAAGGAGTGGTGAATGTGGTCTTCAACTGATCTTTCTCTGCTATATGAACTTGGTTGTAGCCACTATATCCATCAGCAAAACTATAGCACTCCTGGCTAGCTACTTCGTCCAAGATCTGATCTGAAAATGGAAGAGGGTAATGATCCTTCTTTGTTGCCTTATTGAGCTTCTTGTAATCAACACAAATGTGTAGCTTCCCATTCATTTTTATTGAGATAACAATGGGAGAAAATCCATTCTGAATTCTCCACAGTAAATATGAATCCTGCATCAAGAAACTTATCTAGTTCTTCTTTTACAGTTTTGGAAAAATTAGGATTCATTCTATATGGCATTTGCTTTATGGGCTTAGCACCATCTACCAGCTCAATACAATGTTCTACCCAACTTACTTGACGGAGTTCCTTGTAATCAAAAGTAAATAGGTGTATGTACCTTCGAAAGAGCTGGAGGTAGGATTCCTTCTCACTCTCCATCACAACATCACCAATCTTTACTTGTTGGAGACGATCATTAACTTCTTCTTCAGATAATTTTATGGGGTCACGAGTTGGTGTGACTAGCAGGATATCCATGACTGAAACATCCACCTCACTTTCTTAATCTTCAGTGTCCACTTCACTGGTACTAGAGTAATCAAAGGATGTCTAATCATTAATTTCATCACTTGAATCCACAGGTTCTGCTTTATGATGTCGAGGGATCACATTTATCTTCACCCTCTCTCTACCACGTCCAAGTGTCATGAAACCTTCATTCCAGTAGTTTCTTGCATGAACTCTCCTTAGCCATGGTCTTCCCAGCATCATTAGGTACGCAACAGTACCATTTTTCATCACCTGAAAGTCTACCACACATACAACACCCATAACAGATATTACCACATTTGAAACTACACATTTTGGTTTAGTTTTTACATTATTTAATGACCTTAACATAAGTGTTGAAGGGTGATCAATTTTTAAACCCAACATATTCATTACAGACTCGGTCATTACATTAACTGCAGCACCTCCATCAACTAAGACATCATGAATTGAAATACCATTACATAATACCTCAGCTTGTGGAGCATAGGGATTTACCTCTACCTTCAAAATAGGGACCTCAACCTCCTTCCTTCTTCCAGCATTGAGTCCACCTCACAACTCCTCGCCACTTCTCAGAAGACATAGCCAAGAGTTGACCATATGTAATATTTGTAGGCCTTTTGAACATATCTTCCAAGATGGAGTATGGTCCTTGCCCCTGTGAAATCAAAAAATCCTGCACACCCAACTTTCTTCTCCTATGTTTCTTATTAGTTTCTCCTTTCATGTTCTTTGGATCAGTTCCATCTTGATTATATTTTTATTTCTTTCTTTTTGTTACAAACACATCTACTTCATTATTTCTACTCTTATCTACTACATCAAGAGAATTCATAGGTGCTTTTCCTTTATCATTATCTTTTTTACCAGATGTAGAAGCTCTATCTGGAAAATTATACTTATAATGACCCTTTTTATAACAACCATAACAAACAACTTCAGAAATATTTCTTTTTGGACCTCTATCTCCTCCCTGAGAACTAAATTCCTTTCTTTGAAGAAGATTAATAGTTAACTGGCCCATCTTCTTGAGCATATCTTCATACTCAGTAGATGTACTAGGAGAAATATTTGTGCTCACTGGGAGTAGTTGTGGATTCTGGACCAAATGTGTTGATGTAAGCTCTACTTTAGCAACAATTTCTTTGGGCTCCTCTTCCATGCTTTCTTCTTGCCTTCTTGCAATCTCCTTTGCTTGTTCAATGGTAGTTGGGTGCTCATACTTCACTCGTTGTCTGATCTCTGGCTTCATCCCAAGAAATGAAGTGCTTATAGAGGAGATTATCCACGCCATTCATCAACCCATCCACTAGTCCTTCCTTCCTGATCTGGGCATCAAGCTTCCTCCTTAGCTCTAGAACACGAGCATGATAATCCCTTATCTTCTCCTTCTCTCCTTGGGATAGCTTTGTGATCTCGATCATGAGATCTACATATATTTGTTGTTCACCAAATTCTTCAAGAAAACTTTCAGTTAATAAATCCCATGAATTTTTCACATTATCACCTAGTGTTTCAAACCACCTAAGTGCTGAACCATCCAAAAAGGTAGGAAAAAATTCAGTCCATTGTTCCCTTCTTATGAGGCCATTACAAATACAAGATCGTTTAAACTCTTGAATGAAATAAGAAGCATCTTCATTAGATTGAGCTAAAAAAACAAGAATCTTTCCCATTTTCAAAAGTAACCACCGTGAAATACCAACCCACAAGTACAATCAACAAGACTTATGTGCACAAATAATTGGAATTACTATAGAAATGACCATGGTAAACTATGGTAAAACTTGACTTACTGCGGTAAAAACTGACTTTACTGTGGTAAACACTATTCACAATAAAAAGTGAAGTTACTGCGGTAAATACTATTCATGGTAAAAAGTGAAGTTACTGCGGTAAACACTATTCCCAGCAAAAATGACTTTACTCATGGTAACTACTATTCATGGCAAAAATGACTTTACCACGGTAACTACTATGCACAGTAAAAACAAGGTTACCCTCCAATTGATTTTTGACTAAGTGGGAATATCTCTCTAGAAAATCCACTAACGAGGAATGGTCCTAGACAACGGAACCAAAATGTCATCACCAATCCGGCACTATGATAATTCTTCACCGGGAACTCCTCGTGCTATGATCATTTACTAATGCACAGCCTTTAGTTTGGTGGATGTAATCTGGAAACAAAACAACAACCGAACACAAGAATACCATCGACTATGATAATACGGAATGATAAAAAATCTGAAATATCAGAGTAAATTATAATATTAACATGAAATTGTTACAATCTCACCCATGAGGTACTTCAACAAGACTATGGGAGAAACTTTACAATTACACCTCTTGATGGCTTCTTCAACACACCTTTAAACTGATGGCTTCCTTTGCACACTTCCTACAATATTTCTCACTACTTCCTTCTATGCTAAATGAGGGGGGTGGGCCTCTCTATTTATAGAACTTCCAGGCTTATGCATCCTATCTCTAAGATAGGATAAGAAATCCACTCTGACGATTCATATTCCATACCTTAACCCTTATTTGTACATGTAAGCTTATCTTTTAATATAAGATAAACCTTATCATTTTACATGGGTTCCACATTTTTAGACTTTTTACAAATAAAATACACAAAATATTTATGACCTCACTCCTTGTCCTTATTACCAATATAATATTTCTAATTCCTAATCATATAGACCCTACTTCTCTAATTACCTAAACTTTGACATTTTAACATTACCGGACCACTTACAACAAATATTTACTTTTTACAACATTCCTATTGTACTTTGACTGTTATTGTACTCCACATTATTGGCGGCATCATACTGATGGTGCCATTATCTTCTATCAGATGCTACTACTAATTATACTTAACAACATCCTATTCCTAATACATACATTAATGAAATAGAAATTATGGAGGAAAATTTTAGTGTCGACAGGATCTCCAAACATACCCCATAATTACGTTCTCAATATGTTGTATTTCAGAAAATATTTCTTCGGGTGCATCTTTCATTTCCGCTTCTGGTTCCTTGTTCTTTTTTCTCCTCATGGACACTTCAGATGATCTTCTAGGTTTCATATCCAACTTCTGCAACTTACCCTTGCATTTATCTTCCCTTTGTCTCCTCTAACTCGTATACCCTAGCTGCAATTTCCAAACCATAGCTCCTCAAACCCTACTCTTCTCATGCCTTTTCCCTATTCTCACACTTCTCACAAAGGAGCCCCACTTCAGTTGTGACCAACTTCTGATAGGTTCGTACTTTGCACTCATTTACACTTCAATCTCACTTAAACAATGTAACATGCAAGGTAGGAATGAATTCTCTTACACTCCTGTTATAGATATTTCAAAATTTCCCCCATTAATTTCTCCTCACTTATCACCGTACTTAGCTTTAATTATGATTTTTTTATTTTTCCACATTTTCACTACTTTCTTTTGTGCTTGGCCTTTGTAACCTTTTGGTGCACCCCATTACTTCCCAGGCCACATACCTCCTTATGTGCACCTATATGCATCGTAGTACATAATCCTTTATTCCTCATAATAATTAGTTCACCATTCCACTACCTACCTTGTGTTACATTGTGCCACCTTTTTCCAGACGTGGTCTTCAATTTGAGTGTTCTTGTTTAATTTTTTTATCATCACAAATTTCTCATTATCTGTGGCACCTTTTTATTTTTCCTATCACATGCATCCTATAAACAATATCTCAATATTTATATCAACATGTGCAAAAATTCTTCTATTATAATTCACCTTCAAACACCAACAAATTCCATTCTTCACGTGCTTGCTACTAGTTCACCCCACATAAAGCATGTGTGGTCCTCTGATAATGAACTCAATAGATAGTATCAGCTTCCTGTGTGCAAGAACACTTATTACAAAATAACTTAACAAAAAAACAACACACATCGAAAAGAAATACATAAAAAAGAACAAGGAATGAAACATAATGACTGAAAGGGAACCACAAGTATGAAAGGTAAATCTAATCTAAGTGGCAATACTGCCTTATTACAAATACCAAGAAGCTTTAGTTATATTAGGGCTTCATCCTACTGCCATTGAAGTAACCAAGGAAAAACTTGTCATCCAACTTCCGTAGCTGAAAAAATGTCAGTCTCAAGTATCTTCGTTACCATAAATAGTCCCAACAAATGAACATGCAATTTCCCTAGATGGCGCGTGAACTTAGAGTCATATAGCAAGACCATATGTCTGACCTCAAAGGATTTATTCTTTGTGTTTTTTATGCCACACCTTTTGTCTAGCATTGTCAATCTTCTAACTCCATCGCGCAATAGTGTGCCACTCATCCAACTGTTTGATTTTATCAATGTGCTCCTTAATAGCTTGCTCATCATCCAAACCACCTATGCGGGAAATACATAAGGATGGTAACATAAACTCAACTAGTAAAATTTCCTTAGTTCCAAAGACTAACTGGAATGGTTTTGCTTTTTTCAATCTCTTGTAGGTTGTCTTATAGGCCCATAGTACAACTAAAACTTTTGCATTCCAATCCTTGCACCGAACATCAAAAAATTTAGTCAAAGTTTGTCTCAAAATTTTATCAAATTCTTCAGCAGTACCATTCACTTGACGATGATAAGGTGTGGTTTTATGGTGTGCGACCAAAAACTCTAAGAACAAAATTCTTATTGTCTCGTTCAGAAAATGAGTCCCTCTATCACTTTCAAGCTCAAAGGACAACCATGCCTACTTATTATATTCTCCCAGAAAAATCTTGCTGATATAGCTACAATGCAATCCTTTGTAAGCACAACATCTTCCCACCATGTGGGAAAATCAGTGTAAGTTATGATATAGAGTGCTCCATTCCTGCGTGTGGATGGTACAATAGGACCTACAAAGTTGATGACCCACTTCTCAAATGGTTTGACGCTTGCAATTTGTCAAAGTGGCATCTTGTCTCTATTTCCTAGTTTCCTAATGCACTGACAAGGATCACAAGATTTAAGAAAGGCCTTCACATCTTTATACAAACTCTCCCACCAAATTCTAGCCATTAATTTCTTACACGCAGTGGCATCACCTACATAATTCCCTCCTTCTATACAACCACCAGCCTCTTCCATAATAGCTTTGTTCTTATGCTCAAGTACACACCGGCGTAAGATTTCATCTCTATCCATTTTGTATAAGTCTCCACCAATCAATTTATAGGGTGCAGCTCGAACAACAAGTTAATTTCTTTCCAACGTCTTGATACCTTCAGGTGCCTATCCAGTGCACAGAAATACCACACTATCTTCCAAGTCCTCTGATGCATTATTCAATCTTACCAACTACGTGTCAAACATTATGTCTTCAATGCTCTAAGATTCTTCTCTAGAATAAATACACGACAAGTGATCTGGCCCTAAGTTACTCTTCCCTAGTTTAACAACCACAATAAAGTCAAAGTCTTTAAACAAAAGCATCCACCTACAAATGTGCCCTTGCAAAAAATGATTATTCACTAAATACTTCAAAGCCATATGGTATGTGTAGAATAAAAATGGAGTATCAAAAAATTATTGTCTAAACTTATGGAAGATGTAAATCATTGAAAATGTGTTGAGATTGTTAGTTATATAATTTTTCTTTGTGAGTGTCAACTTTCTACTTGCAAAATAGATAGGGTGCTCTACATTTCCTTCACTAGGTTTTTCCAAAACTACACCAATAGTTATTCCTAAAGCATCAACATGCACATGGAAGGGCTTATCCCAAGAAGGAATGCGTAAAATTGGGGCTATAGCCAATTTCACTTAAAGGCTTAAAATGCCAGTTGTTGTGCATCCCCCCAATATAACTTCCCTTTTTCCTTCAGCAGCTCCTCTAAAGGTCTAGAAATATTTGCATATCCCTTTATAAAATTTCTATAGTATCCTGTGTATCCAAGCAATCCATGTACCTTTTACTAATTTTTTGGTTCTTACAAGCCCAAAATCACAACAAACTTTGCAGAATCCACCAAAAATCCCTCCTTACAAACAATGTGTTTGAGCTGGGTACCAAAGGGAGTAGCAAAGATGCACTTTTTTATGTTTAAGGAGATGCTCAACTGCCTACACCTCTCAAACATGAGTCTCAATTTTTTGATGTGATCTTTAACTAGTCCATACACCATCTAATCATCAAGGTATACATGCAAGAACTTATAAATGAAATCCTAATATGTCTGCACCACAATGCATGAAAATATATTTGGCATATTCTTCAATCCAAACGGCATAATAGTATACGAAAAACTACCCCACTCTGTAGTGAAATTATTCTTCTCTTGGTCCTCACGCACTATGTTCATCTGATGATATCTTAAAAAACCATCCATAAATGAATATATTTTGTGCCCTGCCACTCCTTCCAGGATCTCTTTTGTAAACGGAGTAGGAAACAGATATGTGACATAGTTTATGTTTAACTCCTTGTAATCCACAAAAATTCAAATCCTCTCATCTTTCTTGATGTTTATTACCATTTGGCTGACCCATTCTAATTCTTCAACTAGTTCTATAATTCCATATTTAAGAATTTTGTTAATCTCTTCTTTAACCTTGACGCTCAGGTAAGGATTCATCTGATACGGCCTCTTCCTAACTGGGTGCACTCCTTTTAGTTTGATTTTCATATCACCCAATGAAGGATGTACACCCTTCAGTTCATGGTAACCATGTAGAAATTGATCCTGAAAGTCATGCATAATATCAACTATATTTTCTAATTCCTACTCAGACCAATAATCCCCAATGATTTCCTCCTTACGCTCTTCCTCAGTACTAATATTGACCTTTTTGTTTTCATGGGTGTGTGTTATACACGCATCTTTTCATTTGTTCTCTCCATCACTTTTCACACTCCCTCTATGTGACTGAATTCCAAATTTTCCACCTCTTCATAATCCAAGAGGTATACCATCTTTCCTTTCTCTTTTTCTTTCCAAGTCTGATCCAACTAAATCTCCTTTGTCTCTTATTCATCTAAGCATTCCTCATGAAAATGTTCTTCAAATAAATCAAGCATGAGTTCTTCATCCTTCGCGCTATCACCAAAAATGATGCACCTCATAATCTACAGAGCTTCATGAACGAGAGGTTTTTTAGAAAAATATTCAAGTATATGGATCATACCTGCAATCATACTTTATCAGCTCACAATCAAATTTTTAAGCTTGGCATGTGTGTACCATGTACGTGCATGTTGGAAACTTGGAAATTGAGAGGGGGGTGTACCATGTATGTTTAGATATTTCTACTTCACAAAACTTGTTAAGAAATTCATATGCAACCATACACAAACCAATGAAAGAGAGACAATACACAATGTTTTATAAGGGAAACCCAAAATGGAAGAAAACCCACTAAAATTAGAGAACTAGCTTTGGGAAAAAAATCTTGTGTTACAATGATTTTAATTTTAGCTACAACTCAACTTTTGAGGAAACAACCACAAGAATAAAATCAAGAAACAACTTCATGATGGAAGCTACAAATCACAAATTAATTCAGTCAACAACCACTGACCTTCTACAAGTTGCAAGCTGCAAGGAAGATACAACTCCCTGAGTATATTGAGATATAACTCAGTGTATATACAAGACTTGATCACTCTTCATTTTGGATGCAATACATCTTATTGTGACCCTAACTTTGCAATCTAACCTACTTATTACTCCTACAATTTCATCAAAGCTTTAATTTTCTACTCACATATTTCTTGTTATATGATCTCTTGTCTGATCTAGGCTTTCCAAAATAATACCTTGCTCTTTCACTTGATCTATGACTTCTAATAATCATTTCAAAATAAAATGTATCACTTTTCAATATTTTTTTAACCCTATGATAGTTTTCACTATGCTCTAGTAAAATCCTCCTTTGTATTCATCTATGAATCAGTTAAGAACTCATTTTCATGAACACTTGTACTTTTTCTCACTGCATTTTTCATTAAACATACTCAATTCATTCACTTCTTCATCACACTTTTTCTTCTTTGTGAGTCACACTCTCTCAGCAATACTTCATGCTTCAAAATGAAAAAGGTACACATTCAAACCCCTCTTGACCTCTATATGGATTCATGCTTCTCTTTTCTCAACTCTAACTTCTTTACATTAGTCTTATTTCTATCATTTGAAAAATTCATATTTTCACACTTCAACTAGGCATTATACATGATCATTATGTTTTTCATATGTGAGTTGTATGTATGTTCTTTCTAGTTCTATATCAAACACAGTCACTATTTTTTAGTCTCGTTCTCTGTATTCAAAAATCAAAGCTTAAGTCTATATGTTCCACCTTACTCTTACTTATTCACCACATGCTTTCTCAAGCTTGAATTAGCAATTTCTCTTTTTCATCCTAACTCTTCAACTTAGTCTCATCACATCAAGACACATTATTTTCAATCTTCATACTTAGAACTAGTACTTGCATCTCTAACCTTCACCACCTTCGAAAAATTCTTTTTATATCTCTATATAACTCTAGAGAGTAAGAGCCTCTTTAATTTCATATCTTATCTGACTCTTCATCTTTCACCTTTTTGAGTTCAATACCTTTTTAACTTACTCACAATGTTGACCAAGTGAAATGTCCTTTCACCTTCTTGATTCAACTTAGATGAGAGACCATGATTTTATTGACTGTCTAGGGTTTTTTGAGCTTCTCTAAAAACTCATTTCTTCGAACAAGAATCCAAGTTTCATACTTCATGTCTTTTGAGTTCATGAATCCATCAGGGAAACAAATAGTTTGGGAGCTCAACCATTTCAACTCCTGTTTTGAATCAGCCTTGCTAAACATTTGAGAAGCAAAAATGTTACACCACGTTTCCTTTGAGGTCAACTTGTGAATACTATCCCATTGACATCATTTCTTGAAGAAATAATCCATTTATATAGTCAAATGTAGCATAAAACATAAGAAATGAATTTGATTTTCTCTACTATCAAGTGAAATTCAAACTTGCAAATAATTCAAAGTCTTACCAAGTTATATTAGGAAACTTAATAATGTTTGGAAGTGTTGTATGGAGCTATAAGTTGCTTACATATAGGAATTTGCATTTATTGTTCGTGTCAGCACTGTGTAAAGGAAGAAGGGTTTTCTTCAAACAAACTATCACTAAATTATACTTTGTGGATTTATGAAAACATTTGAAACTTTTTACAATATGACCATAATGACCACAAATATTTCTTTAAGTTTCTAGAGAATTTTATCAATACAAAACTTAGTTTGATTTAAAAACCTAATTTCAGGGTTTGAACTCACTATATATAACCGAGAGCATTTTTTAATTCACTCTTCACTTTTTGCATGTCTTTCTTAAAAAAATTTCATTTTAATATGTTCTACGAACCTATTAGAGTCCTCATGTATTCTTATTTTTTCATGATTGTTCTTCTTAAACTCGCAGCACAGATATAAGTACATGTACATGTTTTAAAAGTTTAAGATGATCTTCAAGATGCATAGTCAAACTTTTCACTTTTTCTCATCTAGAAACAACTTCAAAAGTACCCCTTAAGGATGATAATGACATTACATATCTCTTGAGTTCATTATTTGATTTCCATCAGACCCATTAAACTGAGATACCCCTCAGTTAGGGTTTCTAGGTACAAAACCTAGACATTTTCTTACAAGTTTTTCACATTGTTTTCTCAATGCATGCTAGGAAAAGTGAATCAATAATTCATTGAAAATACACCCAAAATAATCATGTCTACTTTGTATTTAAGGTTATAATATTTTCATGATTTATACCTCAATTTTTCAGTGCACTATGACTATCATAGTTGAATAGATCAACCTTCAAAGAGAGAAAGGAGTATCTTAGAAGTACTCAGCCATTTGTATAAAAAAACCCTTGTACAATTACTTGCTCAAAGGTTTTAACAAGATAAAAACATGCACTTAAAGGATTTAATCTTTGTATCACTCCAAGAGATGCTTCAAATATAGTCTCCAGCCCCTTTCTTGCATTTGTCATTAATGAGGCTTCAAGATCAGACAAGACTAAACTCATTATTTTGATTGTCACTTAAATACCCATTAAATTTTCCACTAGAAGGATCACCTTTTTGAACAAATATCCCTTTCCTTCGTATTTAGAAGGTACCTTGAAAGACTCCAAGTACAATATAAATTCATACTGCAACTTCCTTCTTCACACACTAAGACAAGTTCAGTTTGGACTGCCTTTTTAACATTGGGGAAAGAAAATGGGGAGATTTCACACCAAATATTTCATTTACATTGCCCAAATATCTTCGTATCACTTAGGATTACACATCTTCATATTTGCATTGTATAACTCAAGCTCTTCAAAAATAAGACATTACTGTACTGAAAAGACACATATGAGAACCAAAAATTCCATAATTTTCACCTAGGAGGGCCATTTACACTTTTGAGAAGTTATATCATCTTGTACAAGACATTTGGAGTCAAACCTATTCATTTTATGCCTACTTCTTAAGTAAGAAACTCCAAAAGGAGAATAACCTTGTTATAAAAATGCTCATAACTTCTCTGATACTTATCCATTTTTCCTCAATTTTTTACAAATCTTAAGGATTGGAGCACTTTTCAAAAATTCCTTCTATGATTTATCTGATAAGGCTCGATAAATTTTCTTGGATGCTAAGAAGCCAAACAACTCATTTTGCATTTCTCAAAGAACTAATTTTTGAAAAACTTACACAACTTTCACATACCTCTTCAGAACTTGATGAAATTTGGCATGAAGCACTAAAACTCACCCTTCTACATGATCCATGAGTTTATTTACCAAAAATATGCATGTAATCTCAAAACCTCCCACTTACCTCAGCCTACACTTTCAGTTCTTAAGGCCAACTTTGGTTAACTTTTACATTTTGCCTCTAGGAGCTAAACCGAGCCCTGTTGTTTCTCACACATTCCCTAGAAAAAATTCCTATGATCCTTCCATGCTTGTATGATCTTTTCATGACCTGTATCAAGTTTTCACACCTCAGTAGGCTCTAGAACTAGGCCTAAATGATCCAGTTACAACTATGAATCCCAACATTTGACCTATTACTCACTCCAATAGCTCTTTCCCATGTTGACACCATAATATTTGATCCATAAAACCTCTAATAAAATCATAACATCCATTTACATACCTGCAGTAGACTCCTACCTCACAGACCAAGCTTGCAGCACACTGAAATTATCCTGAAACCATCTTAAAAGCTCATTGAACCAATGAGAAGGCACTACAAATCAACCTCCATGCCTCTAAATGAGCTTCACTTCACCATTCACTACTTTTCCATCAATTTCACTTGACATCAATGAATAACACCAATGAACAAGTTCAAAACTCTCCCCCTTTTGTCATTGATGGTAACATACTTAGGAGCCTTTGATGGAAAACACACACCATCTCACATCACCCTTCCTGGTTTCTAACACCACTCTCTTCCCCCTTTGACATCTATGACAAATGGTTCTTGACATGAAACAATGACAACTAAAGATAATGATGCATGAGTAAATGAACTTACTTATCTATAATCTCCCCCTGCAACTTTGCTTTCTCTTTGTTGAGCTCCTATACCATCCTTGAGTAACCTCTACTTGACTAAACCAAACTCCCCATGAACACAAGCACTCTTCATATTTTTCCTTCATTCATATTTTACATCACTTTCTGGGTCATTCTCATGCTTAAGATCACAAAAAATTCCTCTAACTCTGTCACATTCACTTTTAGGACCATGTTTGCTGAATAACAACTTTATTAAATATGAAAATAAACTTTTCAAAACTCTAGAAGCTCATACTCATCATGAATCATCCTCTTATAACTCCACTTGAGAAATTCCTCCATATCTCTAGTTAATAACACAAAAAATTGATATCATACCTTGATTGCTTTCCTTAGGAATAACTTGTTCTCTTTGTAATAGTCCTAAGACATTTGATCATATATTTCTAGAGAAACCTTCACATCCCTAAAGATTTTTTTTTATTTTCTTGGTCTTCTTTGCATAGAATTATAGCTTTTAATCATATGACTTGGTTTACATGTCAACATACCTTCAACTTGGTACCTTACTCACATCATTTGGAGTCAAACTTGCTCCTCTACCTTGATGAGCAGCCTCATAACTGTAACTAGACTTTTACATCTAATTGAGGTCAACTTGGACTCATCTTTCCTTGAAATGCCATTACAGACATATTCAGCCTTAGAGATCACTAACTCAGTCTATCATGTCTTATTATCCTTAAAAATACTTTTTTTTCCCATGGAATGAATTAGATAAGAATGGAAATCATGCATCAACAGACCTCTGTACTATTACTATTGATGTAGTCAAAATACCTAAATAATCCCTTCAGTCAAGTTCATTAAGTTTCTCCAAAACTTTACAAATAAGAATCAATTCCAAGCCCAAGAATGGCTTGATTTTGATAGAATTTCCCAATTTACCCTGAAAAATTTCAATGCTCCACTTCATATCTTCATTAATTTCCAAATTCAACCACAAAACTTACCAAAATTCATGTAGTCTCCCTATATACTCTCCTTTCTAAATTTTCTCTTTCCTTTCTTCTAATTGTTTCTTGGCTCAACATGCAATTTTGCTTCCTAACATTTTTCATAGCCTCACCACCTATATGTCCTACTCATCCACTTCATACAAGGTTAGATATAATCTCCATTTTGACATCTAAAGGGATTCATGCCTCTAATGACCAAGTTTCCACTATCCCCCTAAAATTGTCCTTGAAACCTCTACTCAGAAACCTTTGATCCCAGAAAACAAACACCGTTATCTCACATCACCCTTTCTAGTTTATGACAACATTCTCAAACATAAACTTTGACATCTATGGGGAAAATTATCACTTTCCATTTGTGGGTGAAGTTTCAATAACAATGTAACTCATAATCACTTACAAAACACAAGCTTGCTTTTTAAGAAGCTCCCCCTTGAACTAGCATTACTATTCTGTGTATATACCTATGCATTAACTAGATCATGAGTTTACTCCTAAATCAACCAATCATTACCCAAAATTGAATTGTACTCTCCTTATCTCATCCATCTTCATGTTGTTTCTATCAATTCTCAGGTTTAAATTATATGATTAACAACCTTTTGATTTCCTTTTCTAGCTCTGTGCTATAGTACAATACGAGAGCTTCAAATAGCCCCCCTAATTAAACTTGACTTTAAAACTTTCAGACTTGACATGCTATTATCCTGACCTTGTTCTAAAGTCATGTTTATCAGTGGCTTATAGATACCCTTGCATTACCAATTTTTATTGGTTGTACTCCTGAAAACTGAGTCCCCATTAAATTTTCTTTATTGAGCATATCATATCAATAGAGACCTTAGGATTTAAACAAAATGTAATGAGTTCTCATTTGAATCTTTGATGTATCCCTCAGATCTAAATTTTGAACACTCTTACAACCCGTTTCAGGTACATACTTATCTGTCGTTTATTGAGTAGACTCATATATCTACCCTTTGAACGCCAATTTAAAGGTCATGTCTTAAAGACATTCCTATGTCCTTCAGACAACTAATCTTCTCAGTTTCCTCATGAATAGAGGCTTTGTGATTGAGGCCTAAATATATAGCTCTTACCCTGACATGTCACTTACCCTAGAAAAAATTTAAAATATCTTGCTCCATGGTTTCTTTCCTCTAACTGCTGATTGTAAGTCATACTATTTTGTAGTTTTTGATCAGATTTTTAAGCTTCCAAGTAATCATAGAACATTACATTCTAAAATTCTCTCTTCCTCATGTAGGTTTGGCATTCACAATATGATCCAGCTGTAGTTCAACATACTTCATGAAACGATTTTACTCTTCATCAAACTGAATTCACACTTCTTAGACATTATCCATCTAATGATATCACCAGATTTGAATTCTACTTTCTAAATTTAGCCTTCAAATCCTTTACTGAAACTTATTTCACTATCCCTTGTATAAGGTCATAATGACCACTATAATTCTTTAAATTATCAACCTTTATCACTATGGCATCTTTTATCTACTGATATACTTCTGTACATTTTGCCTCTTCAACCTCAAAGGGTGTACCTAGTGTCAGAAACTGATTAGCCAAGGTATAATATTTCCTTAGTTTATACTAGTGAGCATTGTTATCACTATAACTTTGACTCCATACTTTTATTCTTTCCTTCAGTCCAAATCATATACATTTACTCTATGAAATAATAGTCCTTTCTTACATAGTTTTTAGATCTGATAAGAACCAACTGGCACACTTTTTAACACTTAGAGAACACAAATGAAAGGAAAACTAGTCATTGTATTTTGAATCATCTAAAAACTGAGATACACAAGACTTATCAAAGACATATTACATACTATTGACATCTACTTTCAATCATGAAAAGATAATTTATACTCAATTGGTGCACACAAACTACAACATTTTACATACTTTTCATGCCTCTTTACAGGTTAGAAATTTGACATATCACCTAGCAGAGGACTAAACCATAGCAATTAAAAAATTAGCATACACGAAGGACTATATTTTTGTCAGTTTCTTAACATTTGATACACATGATGGCTTCATGAAATAATGGTTTCACTTTTTCTAAAACTTGCATATGATACAACTCAAGATAGTAAACACTTTCTCAAAACTTAACATCTTACATATGGAAACAACTTTAGGAGTTTGATGGATCTCTTACATTTACTCAGATCAATTGAACACATAAAGAGCCTTAAGAACACTAAGAAGGATCTTCAAACACACATCATTGGACTAAAGATAAGTACTCTTTTAAGTTCTACTCACCAAAGTACATAAATTCGAACCCTTCAACTCTATGACTACTCAATAGATTACTCAAAGATATCAAAGGAATACCTTGATTACAAACCACATATTGACATACCTTGTACAGTTTGATAGATCCCAATTTTTAATCAGCCTCAACCATCCAGTGCTTCCTTCAGCTAGTGTATACCTTCTAAAATCCTAGAGAAGGTATACCATCTTGTCATGTCACCTCAGAAAAAGATAAAGTCATCAAAACAACATGATGACTCAAATCTTTCTTTCCTTGTCCTTGTTTTCTTGTTTGTCTCCTTGGATGTAATATTTGGTGTAACCTCCACATCACTTTCTGATTTAATACCTGATAAGAACACATGTTTCAGCTCATACACTTGTTCCAACACTTCTTGAGGGAGAAATTATTTATTCTTTGTGCTGGAATTATCTTCCTTCTTCTTGCCTTTTCTATCATCTATTGATGTCTTGTTTGTACTTACTTCTCCTATGACTGTATTAGATTGTTGTGTCTCTTCAACATCTTCCCTTGTTATCTTCTTATCATCCTTTGTTGTCTCAACTTCTAATTTTTCTTCCTTGACCTTGTATATCCATTTTTCTTTCTTCTTTCTAGTCTCTCTCTCAACCATGGCTGACTTGGTCTTATTCTTAGAGTTTTTCTTTTCTCTCAATTTTATTTTGTCTTGTCTCTCGAATGCATTCATCTTATAGATAAATCTAGGTGGTTCATGAAAATGTCTTGGAAAATTTCCCTTTCCCATGACAGTTGAAGCAAACTTATAACCTGGTTCTTGATGACTTACTTAATCTTCTAGACAATACTTGGCTATATGACCTTTTTCTTTGCAATTAAAACACATTATATTATTTTCATATTCAGTACTACAATCTCTCCATGGATGTTCTTTGTCAAACTTACTCATGCATTCCATAGCTCTATGTCCAAAATGTTAGATGAAAAAGTAAATTCCATGAAACTTACCTAGGAGTCTTCTTGCATTTGGCTTGTCTAATGGTCTTCTTATATTCTTTGTTGTTCTTCTTATTATTTAAACATCCTTGACAAGTCTGCATTGCTTGATTCAGCCTTCAATTCCCTTTTCTTTCTTTTTCTAATTCCTCTCTAAGGGTCTTTAGATCTGCATTTAATTTTTCACAATCTTCACTCTTGGCTTGAATAGTTACCTGGAATATCTCATTCTCTTCTTCACTAGAATGTCTTTGTTTTCTTTACAAGATATCAAGTTGGTTAGTAACTTGTACTAACTCAATCTTTTGGGTCTTTAGTTCATCTTCAAGTTTAAGGACAATGAATTTTATTTGTCTCTCAAATCCTTTGACACTTTCTCAACAAATGAAGACATCTCATTTAGTTCTTGACCATTATTAACTTCCTTGAGCTTGATTTTTATCTTTAACTCATTTATAAGAGCTTAAGAAATTTCATACCTCCTTTTCAACACTGACTCTGCTGATGTACCCATGTATGTGTCTTTAAGATCACCTCTAAGTTGTTAGGCTCAATTTAGGAGGACTAGGCTTTGATACCAATTTTTGGAAACTAGGACACTAAGAGGGTGGTGAATCAGTGTCTTCTCAAATTTATTTTATCAAATTATCTATGATAAACACATTAAAACCACACAAAAGAAATTAACAAGAGAGTACACAAAAGGACACTAATTTTAATGTGGGAAACTCAAACTGGGAAATAACCCACTGAAACCAAGAACTAGGCTTGGGAAAAAATTGACATGTAGTAGTTACATTGATTTCATGGTTAATCTTAAACTCAACCTGGAGCTGTAACTCCAAAAACGTGACCAAGATGCCACTTAGTCCTTGACAAGATTCAACCTATCTATAAGCTTTAACTCCCGAGTTTGGTTCAGCTACAACTAAAATTTAGTGAGCTTTAACTCATAGGGAAGCTTTAACTCCTCACCTCTTAAGCTACCACTTAGAATCAATTCAAAGTTCTGGTCACACTTTCCCTAGTGTCCTATACAACTGATAACGACCTCTAAATTTACACACCTTTCTACTCAAATCTACTTCTCAACTGTCCTCTAATCTTTCTTTGTCCTCTTCATGCATAAGTCTGATATAGGGATCTCCAAGACTAATCATGCCGTTATTTTTACAATCATCCTCAAGGTCTTTGAAGCAATTTGTCTTATTTCATCTTTCATCAATCAAAGTTATCTTTACTATATCTCTATGCTTCATATTTTAGTGAAAGCATCTCACTATCATCAATCTCAAAGTACCTATCTTTACTTTATCTCTATGCTCATGATTTTAGTCAAGAATTCACTTCTCATGAACACTTGCACTTGTACCTACCTAATAGTATGATAAGAAACGTTATTTATAGTCTTATTTCAAGAAAATAGTATGAACGTATTTGATTATGTGCTTTATATCTTAGTCAAAAATTAAAATTACTATGTCTCCACTTTCACTTTTTCTTGATAACTCACTCTCTATACATTCTCCAAGAACTTACACATACTTTTTCATACTTCACCCTGCACTATTCACTATACACTCTTGCACTTTAAAATATCTCACAAATTATACATGTCTTCAGCACCTTTAAGATTCATGGTCTCCTCCAAGTTTCAACTGACCTTTGCTTACATAAAACTTCAAGACAATTTTTACATCAATTCACTTACTCACTATTTCATACTAATAATCAGTTCATTATTCTAATAATTACTTTTTTGATTTCCTCTCTTACCATCCACACACAAACACCCAAAATTTTTCTTCTTACTGTCTATTTATTTTCTCAGTGCATTCAATAGTTCAACTATTTTTCATACAAAACAAGATTATTTACTTAACTGTTCATCTTATCAACCTAAGAGTTTTTATTTTACCTTTTGAGATCGACCTAGAAAGGAAGACCATTCCATCTCTATAAATTCATTATTTGTCAATAAAATCACTTTTGTCTTTTTATATGCACACATATATGTACTTTTAAGATTTCTCAAATATTTCTAAGGTACCATCAATTATAATGATGACCTTCCTGAGTTCCTTTATATTCATCTAAGTTTATATGTATTCCAATATTGACCTTAACAACTCAAAAAAAGGATGAGATCATGTGCAATAAGGTCATGAATACCTATATAGGTAACTATCAATAAAATATGAGTTAAAATTTGAGTGTTTTTTTAATACCTCTGACCTTTTAACTTATCCATAAGATTCTTTAATTTTTCTAAGATGTTTCAACTTCACTCAAGCATGCCTAGATTTTTTGATTACTTGGTCTATTGGTTTAAGAAGGTGATAGGACAAACCTTAGAAGAAGATACCCTTTTAATTTTCTTCCTAATATTTCTATTGTCCTAATTCCAAATCAAATTTACACAATATTCCTCAAAATACATGGTCTACATTCAATAGTTAGGGTAAGTAGCATGTATTGACTAGTTTCAATATCTTATGGAAGTTCTATTGCAACACTTTACACTCCAAACTTCTTCAAAATACTTTACAGACAAATTAGATTGTTCTTCGGTATCTATAAGTCATGTATAACCTCACAGAACCTTCAATGAAGATAAATATTACACTAAGAACCTTCACATACTTTTAAAGAAACATGAAGCCCTACTTTGAGATGACTGTTATAGAAATATCCTCAGATTTAAAGTGAACTTGCTTAGTTCTTTTTACAACATATTTACAACCTCCCCATAGAGGTACCTTTAATCTTATCTTGTCATGATTGTTATTCATTGGACTCAGAGACAGTAAGTATAAGGACATGATACAAGTTTTGAAACCCTAGTTCTGAGGATTTTCTAGTCACCATGTGCCCGAGAGATCAAAAAGTTACACTTTCTTGATCATTTTTTGAAACTTTTCTCAAATGTACCCCATAAGGATGATAATGACATTGCATACATCCTGAGTTCATTCTTTTATTTCCAATCAATCCAATTTACTCTAATTAAACTCCTATGAGTTAGGGTTTCCAATTTACATTTAACTAGAAATCATTTCTTACATAGTATTTCACATGTTCTGTTGTAGATATAACATGTTAGTTGACAATTGAGATCAAAAATTCTTGGTAAATGATGCATGCTTAAAGTTTCAGGTCTAATTTTCAGTTGAAGGTTCCCTTAATGCATTTTCATGGATTTCTTACCTAAGTTTTCATTGCACTATCATGCTATCATAGTTGAAAAGACTCAGCCTTTAGAAGGAAGATAGGAATATCTTACAGTGTTTCTTTCCATTATGTACCCAAACAAGACCTAAGACAATCACTTGCTCAAAGTAAGGGGCAATATAAAGATATATGGACTGATGCTAGAACTTAATCTTTCTATCCACTTCACTGAGATGTTTTAAGGATAGGCACAAATCCCATTCCATTGCAAAGTTTTACACTGAGGACTCCTTGAGCATGCACACAAGATTTTCGAAACTCACTATTCTGCCTTTGACTTGACACTTACCCAGAAACTTTTCCACTAGGAAGGATCACCTATTTATGTAGATATCATTTTCCATACTTTATGTAATTACAAACTTGAAGTAGTATTGTTAAGTGAAATAATAAATTTAAGACTGAGTTTATCATCTCTTGATACCTTTCATGGCATTGTTGACTTGAAGATCACTTATCCTTTATCCTTTGCTCACATATCCATATGTAGGATAAATATTACTCAAAGAGTCCCTATAATACCTTTAATACTTTGAAAGAAAGGTGATAAAGAATAAATATCATGTCTATTGAGAAACATAGAATAGTTAGAGATATACAACTTGACATCTTCATATTTGCATTGTATAACTTAAGTTCTTCAAAAAACGACATACATGTATTGAACAGTCACATATAAGAACCTGTAGAAGGTTTTTATTACCATTTTACACTTGGGAGGGAGAGCCATTATAAATTTCTAAGAATTTTTTCTATCTTGTAAAATAAATTTGAAGTCAACAAACCTATTCATCTTGTGTGTAATGTTTCAAGTAAGAAGGTATGGAAGGGGAAATAGTCTTCTATGAAAATGCATTCATAACTTTCTTATGATACTTATCCATTTTGCCTCAAAAAATTTGCAATACTTCAGTCTTGGAGTTCTATAAAAAAAAATCCTTCTATGATTTATTTGAATAATTCTTCATATTTTTTCTTGGGTGCTAAGTAGATAGAGAGCTCAAAATGCATTTCTCAATCAACTAGTTTTAGAAAAAATAGCATAACTTTCACATACATCTTTAGAACTTGATGAAATTTTGCATGAAGCACCAAAACTCACCCCTTTACATGATACATGAGTTTTTTTTTCATAAATATGCTTATACTCTTCAAACCTATCTCACTTACCTCAGCTTACACTACTAGTCCTCAAAGCCAACTTTGGTGAACTTTTGAAATTTGCCTCCAGGAGATAAAATGAGCCTTTTTGTTGCTCATACAGACCCTAGAAAAATTTCCTAGGCTCCTCCCATGATCACATGATATTATCATGACCTATAACAAAATTTCACACCTCATCAGGCTCTAGAAATAGACCTAAATGAGCTAGTTTCAACTGAGACTTCCACCAAATGACTTGGAACTCACAGTACGAGCTCTTTCCTAAGCTAATAACATAATATATAATATGTAGAGCATATGATATAGACATACCAGCCATGTATATGCTTCCAATGGAATCCTTCCTCATAAGTCAGGCATGCATAACATTGAATTTTCCTAAAACCAACTTGAATGTTCACTAAACCACTGAAAAGGCACTACCAATCAACCTTCATACCTTTAAATGAACTTTACTTCACCATTCACTCATTTTCTATCAATTCCACTTGACATCCACAGAGATGGTTGCAAGGCCTCCTAGACTTGTATTCATGACCTCTCACATTCATGTACATGTGCCAAAGAAGGAGTCTTCTCATGAAATTCACATATATTTTTAGGTGTATTGCTTCATGGGAACCTATTTGAGAAGGTTATTCTCACCAACCCAACATGTTATTGTTGTGTGTTTCCCATCAGCGTGTTGTAATACCGCATAGGGTATAAACCAACATGTTTCATTTATCTCCTTCATTTTTCCAATGTTCCTCCATAGTGCACAAGAACATATTAGGATTTTCTTCTCCTATAAAATGAAGTAGATTAAATTTTCCCATGAACCTTATTAATCATGACCTAAGCATCCGAGTGACTCTCCTCTAGGTAGCACGACCCACTACCTCATATGTTCCATGTGGTCAATTATCACAAGTAATGTTGGTGGTGTCACTCATAGAATACACATCATCCCAATGAAGGATGCCTTCCTTAGAGGGTTCTAAGTATTCTAGGTTGTGCATTGTATGTGCATAGATCTTATTTATATCCTCTTCACTCACTGGTTCCACATAAGGGGTAGCCTCCCCCTCATTCAAAGGTATAATCACCTACTCATCCTTATTTTCAAAGCTAATTGTTGGATCTCAAATTTTCACATGTGCCCAAATCATAGAAAATTTTGGATTCGAGACAACATGGGACTATCTCCAAGTTGTGGGACTCAAACTAATACAGACCTCCGGAGAAGGCCAACTTCTTCTGATTACTCCTAATGCTAAACTATTCCGAGGAATTGAAATGAAACTATCTAGTTCTACTCTAACTTTCCAAGGGACCAGGGTAAGAAGGAGATGCATAAAACATGAACCTAAACTAGAGAAGGTGATAACACCAAAAATAAGGGGATCAATACTCATGCAAGAGTGAAAATGGAAGAAAACAACAATGAAGAGGACCGGAATGAAAGTCACAGATCAAAGTCACATCCTGAGTTCCAACTTCATGATGCACAATAGACACAAATCTCTGAAAAATCACATACAACACACCTACGAATGAATGAGAGGAAAGAGAGTGCAATAAAACGATAGATAAGGCCGAAATGAGCCACAAAACCAAATATTTTATTACTTAAAGATTATGCACAAATCATCATGATATATGAGGAAGATGAAAAACATTTACAGAGACATAGCCCAAGGCATGCGACTCTTTGACCACTTGTGCAGCATGAAATGATGCCCTCGTATTCTCAAAGTATACAACATTAAAACAAGGCATCACTTTATAATATATAGAAAATAGAAGAAGAAAAGAAAGGGAAATTCGAATTCCCCTTCCACCAGCTGACCAGCTTCATTTAATTCTTTGAAAATATATGATTATCCCTAAAAATTTTGCCTCCTCACGCCATTTTATTGTTGAAGAAGGAATGTCACCCATACTGCATTTAATTCTAGTGGTTGAGTCAACCTTAGTAGATATTTTACGTGTTTGGGGAATTTTCCTTTACTTCGCCCACCCTCTTTCATTAAATTTATGAAATCTGATTTTTTTGAGTGAAGAAGGTGAATATATATTCAAATAATATCATATTTACAAAGATCAAATCATTAGATTGACACCCATGTTCATTTAGTAATCCATAGAAAATTGTTGTTTTATGTGTTAGGTGCCTTTTCTCTTATAGCTTTGCACAACTTTAGACCTCTGCAGCTTTGTTTACATCCGTAGACTTCCTTTTCATCAATCTTTGGTCTACTTGATTTGCTTCTACCCATGGTTTTTTTCTTCATGTATCGCAAAGTGCTGAAACATCTGCGACCTCTCTCTAACATTTCATGACATAATTTAGACCCTACCGGCCCTTCTCCTTAGTTTGTGGCTTCATCAAATAACATCCTTCACTCTGTAGCATTCACTCCTTAGTCACATCATTTCCTTTCAATCTGCGGCATGCTTGAACACTACCATGGTTGATTAATCCAAGTTCGCAACAAACCAAGTTGCTCTATTTTGCAATGGGTGAAAAAATAGTCAACATTTTTATTGACCCATAGGAGCCATATGCCTACTAGATGAGATGATTAATAGACTTAGCATCCATTGGGCATGGAGTTAGCTTTAAATTCACCGAATCTGATTTAGTTGATATGTATTTGATTTTCTAAATCAACTACAACTAATCCCTATAACCTTGAACTTCCTCTTTCAGCAACCTTCCAAAGAACATGATCAAATAGTGCACAAGAACATCTTCAAGCACTAAGATTATGCAAATCACTTAGGGAAAGAAACCTACACTACCAACAATGAAGTGTGTTGAAAGTACTTAGAGGAATTGAAATTATAAACTACTATATACAAGATGCATGAAAAATCTTAATGAGAAGGTTTAACATGAATCCCATTGACTGGGATTTGAAACACACTGCCATCAAGATTGGACAACTCGAATGAGTTAGCTACCTTGCAAGCGTTGATGATATATGGTCCACTCTAAATAGCATCAAATTTGGAGTGTCTTCCAAGTTTAGCTTGATATGTGTCCCACTTCAAAACTAGATCTCCAACCTTGAATGTATTATTTGTAACTTTTCTATCAAACCACTATTTAGTTGACGCTTGATGTTGTTCTATCCTAGCCATGGTGGCATTTCTATTTTCCTCCAGTTCTACTAATTCCACCATTTTGATTTCCCTTTGATCTGCACCTTCAAATTCCAACTTTTGAGCTAACTCAAATGAAGGCAGTTCAAGTGATAATGGAAATCTTGCTTCTTTACCGTATACCAATTTATAGGGATGTTGTTATCATGTCTTCCCAAAGAGAATTCTTCACCTTCTCATGCCACTGTCTCTGATTGATTTCCACTATCCTCTTCATGATTCTAATCAATTCATTATTAGTAGACTCCACCAATCCATTACCTTGGGCGTAATAATTGGAAGAATTTTTAAGATAAATTCCAAGTCCCAAATCCTAATTAGAAATATTTGATCCCAAGAAATACTTTTCATTGTCATAAATGATAGTTTGAGGGATGCCAAACCTTGTAATAATTTATTCAAGAAATTCTAGGATGACTGGATTAGTGGCTTCCTTCAAGGTCATGGCATTAGTCCACCCGGTGAAATATTATATGGCTATGAGAACCCATTTGTGACCACCGCTAGATGGTGAATTGATCATACCAATGAATTCAAGACCCCATTATGCAAATGGTTGATATGCTTGAATTGGATGAAGTGGTAAGACCTCTAGTATTTTCTTTCCAAAGAAGAGTGCACATTCTTTACATTCATAATCCACCTATGAGCATCCCAAACAACATAGGCCAGAAATAGTCTGCTTTTATGATTTTCATGGTTATAGCTTTAGAAGAGAAAGTTTCACTTGAGGCACCATCATGGAACTCAGTCAAAACCCTGTCACATTTCTCACCTTTAATACACCTGAGTAGCACTCCAATATTTCTTTTGAAAAGGATGCCTTCAACTAATGCATAAGGAATAGATCGCAACCTTAGGTGTCTTCTTTTTGCTTTATTCAAACTAAGAGGGTATGTACCACTAGAAAAAAACCTTGAGGTATCATCAATCCATCTGCGATCATTGAATACATTGCTTTCATCATGATGCCATTCAACATTACGCAGCAGCTCATCATTTGAGGGAACTTCATTCATGAAGACATTTTCTTGAGATTCCACAACATCTATGGCCAACTACTCACAAAGTTCTCTTCCCCTTGCTAATTTTATGGACTTAATGGTCGCATCATATTCCATGATTTTAGTCACCCATCAAGCTCGTTTCTCACTGATTTCTACTCCTATAATGAAGTCTCTGACACTAGAGTGTGATACTAAAACATTTACGTGGCTAGCGATAATCATTCTTTTGAACTTCTTCAAGGATATCATGATGACAAACACCTATTTTTCAATGTGATTGTATTTGAGCTCATAATTCTTCAATGTTTAAGTGAAAAAGGCCATAGGCTACTCCATCGCTTGATCATTCAGCTATGTCAAAATTTTAGATATGTTGGATTCTACCCCATGAGCATATAGGATGAAATCCTTGGTATAATCTTAATTGATCAATGTTGGGGCCTGAGAAATCTCTTGTTCTATATTTTCATAGTTCCCTTCCACGGTCCACTTTAATTTTGCATCCTTCTTGAGCATGAAATAAATTGGTCTTACCAAACTCACTAAGTTAGGAATGAAGCTCCTAATAAAGTTTATTTTCCCAAGGAAAGACTACAGAGCCTTCTTGTGAGCTAGTAAGGAAAGAGTCATGATAGTTGCAATTTTTTCTGGATCAATAGCAATGTCTTATTTTGATACAATATGCCCCAAAAGCTTGTCTCTATGGATTGCAAAGTTACATTTCTTAGGATTAAGGGATACACCAAACTCTCTACATCTTTCAAATGCTTTCTCCAAGTGCTTCATGTGATCCATTCTCTAATTGGAGAAAACAGTAATGTCATCCATGTGAACCAAAATGAACTGATTGATGTGTCCTTTGAAAGAAATATACATTGCTCTTTAGAAGGTAGTACCTATATTTGATAATCCAAAAGGAATATTTTGATAAGAAAACGTTCCCCATTTGGTGGTTAACACGTTCTTATACTGATCCTCTTCTTTTACTTTGATCTGGTTAAAAACATAATAGCCATCGAGCATGGAAAATCTCTCTATTCCCGCTACTATCAACAAAATTTGTTCCATGGGGGGCAAGGGGTAATGATCCTTGAGGGAAGACCTATTCAAATCCCTTAAGTCCATGCATATATGTATTTAACCATTCTTCATCCTTACCAAAACCAAATTTTCCACCCAAGTAGAATACTTGACTGGAAAACTTATTTTGGCCTCAATGAGTTTGGAGAGCTCCTTTCTCATGAGGGGTTCAATCTTGGGGTTAACCGGCCTCTATTTTTGTCTAATTGGCTTGATGTTAGGATCAAGATCAATGGAATGCTGGACTATATTTAGATTGAATTCTTTTAAATTTTCATAATCCCATGAAAATACATCACTGAACTTCTGACACAAGGAAACAAAAGCTTGCCTTTAATTTTTATCACATACCTCTCCGAATAGAAGTTCTTTTCCTAGAGCAATTGAAACTAGCTGACAGTCCTCTTTATTTTTTTCCATGTTTTTTTACATTCCCTTGAATTCATCATCTGGAAGGAAAATATGCTCTAGAGTGAATAATCCCTTCGGTAACTTGTTTGTTGTTAGTTTAATAATTTTGATCTCCATACACCTACGTAAAATTGTCTTGCATCTTTGAGGAGAAATCCACCTCATTTTGGATGATCTGAATAATTTATTCATCACTGTCAAATACATGTCAGTAGGCCCGGTTGTCTAGAATAAATGGCCTAGTCACCATTTTAATATGTTGGGAATTCCCTTTGATCAAATCCTCAACAAGGGATAATTGAGAGCTAAGGGTTGTCATTTGGTCTGCTTATTTGTTCAACTTTCTAGCCATAACCTATAGGTTAATGGCATCAAACCTTCCTTGAAAATCCCATACCATATGTTTATAAGCTTTCAACATCTTATTCTTTGTTGTACATATGTCACGGACTTGGTGAATGACTAATTCAGTGTCTCCAAAGACCTACAACTCCTTTATTTTCCTCTTTTCTGTGATTAACAGACCATGAACCAATGCTTTGTATTTTTTTATGTTATTAGAACATGAAAATTGCAATATATGAGAAAAGAAGTACTTTTCATTTTTTTGGGAAATTATCTCAACACCCACCCCGACTCCATTTCTGCTTCTAGAACCATCAAAGAACATCTGCCATAGTTCAGAATTTTTTTATTTTTCTTGCTTGAATGTTGTGGGTATCATAGATTCTTCCTGAAGAATGCAATAAGTTCCCACACCAGTTTCAAAAGTTTTGAGCTCTTCATTATAAGGATCAAACTTATGGTCTCTCTAGGCCCACTCATCCAGCAAAAAATTAGGCATGGAAAGAGGAATGATTTGTTCATCCAAAATTGAGTCTTGCTCATGTTCATCTTATATTAGGCAATTTGATTGGATAGGGGTAGGGTCATATGACTCAATGTAGTAAGAAAATATGGGCTCATCTTGTATTATGAATTGGTTACCATATCTGGTTTTTAGAAGCATGTGATTCTAATCTGAGGATAAATGGGTGCCCACCTTATCAGTGAAATCTCCAGACAAGCAAATGGAAAACATGGGAGGAAGGTCAATGACAGAAATGTCATGGGTTATGGTGAGGCTTAGAAAGACATGAAGTGTTAATTCAATGTCTTTAATTATGCCCATGACATTCACAATTGACCCATCAAGTTTTAAAACACCCCTAGACACAGGACTATATTTGAGACCTAATATATTAGCTATTTTCTTGGGGATTACAGAGGTACTAACCCTTGAATCAATCATATAGTTATGAACTAGGTATTTACCCACAATTATCGATAAAAAAGGGTGGGTTTTTTATATTTTTAATTACTTGATCATTCTTTTCTTGACAGACATGGACCACAACATGAGCCTTTTGCATTATTAGATATGTGGGAGGTAATTTCTTGAGGGATTCACATAGGATATCTCATTGTGATGGAATAGAAAGCACATCCCACATTGAGACGTTGACAATGTTATTCTTTATTTTCCCAAAAATGTTAAAAGGAAGACCCACAAATTTCTACATTTGTGGCATGCTACTTTCTTTTCTCTGTTGTGGCGGTATTTTATTTGGCGGTGATGTAGCCTAGAATATACCACGAACAACCTAGGCGTGTTGGCACATCACTCAGCCTGAGTTGAGTTCTCACCCAAAGTGCGTAAAGGTTCCAGGCCCCTCTTTAGAGTTGCTTATGTAGGATGTTAACGTGTTGAAGATAAAACATACATCCAAAACCCTAACTAACCATAAACATTCCACAAAGCATATTCCATATCTAGATCTTAAGGAATCATGAATTAAACAATAATCATAATGAAATTAACCATACAAGAACCAGTTACAGTCATGTTTAACACCTTCATCCAGCCAATACACTCCATTATATTAAACATAGTAAATATAGAATCTTCTTACAAGAAATAGTATCATAAGTTTATGCACGCATCAGATATGGCAGCATAACTCTACAATAGCCTATACACAGTGTCCATGTCTAACTACACAGACTAATACATACTTATAGGGGTGGGGACTTTCCCTTCACCACTTATGGACTTCCCAAAATAGGTCACATGCTTAAAATAGTCATGTGCCTTTACAATAATATGCACACATGCAAGTGCGCTAATAATAGATCTCCTACAGTTAATTGACAGTAGTAATCCTATAATTATCCCAAGATTAAGAATGGTGCTTAGTACATGCTCATCCTCAAAATAGAATTTTTATGTCGTACAAGTCTCCATACCATTATGTGCTTTGCACGCTATCTCCAAAAATAGTTCATAACCATGAAAAAGGGCTAAGTCCCAAATCAGCTTGTCCTGGCACGCATTTCCTTTCCTATACTTCCATGCCTTCAAATGCACCTTCAATGCATGTGACTCTTTTGTGTACCCTCTCTTTAGTGTCATACTCTATCCTCTTGATAGGTGGCCTCGGTTGAGTAGAAACCTCTTTGTCCATGGCTTTAACTAGTAGCTCAGGTGGCTTGTTTTTTCACCGTGGCTTCAAATTCCTTATCCACAGCATTGGCTTGATCTGCAGAAGGTGGAGATTATGACTCCAATATTATTTTCTTGTACCACGTGTTATTGGAAACTTTGACTGATGGTTTATTGTAAATTCCCACCACTTGGTTGACAATGCAAAAGTCCTCAGCTCCAAAGAACATAAGGTTTGTATCATTGTTGGTCTCTTAACTTACTTCTAAGGTTGGATTTGGTGCCTCTAACAATAGTTCTTGTTGATTGAAAGAGCCCTAGACCATGTATGCTTGAAGCTGCATTTCCCTTTCACATCCAAGTTGATTGTGTGGCAGATTACATGGGAAACACCACTTTGTTTCTTGTGCCATATTATTTTGTATAGGAACTAAATTTTGGCTCAAACTGGGAGGAGGAAGTGCTTGTGGAGGAGGGATTGTTTCCAATGGAAGAGGAGCACTTTGATTTTTCTATCTATTATTTTGCAGGTTTTTTGCATATCTTTGATTAGATTGTTGGTTTTTGTATGGTTTTTTTCACTGATTTGAAGATTTCCCTTGATTTTGATAATTTCTATAAGACTTGGATTGTTGTTTCTATAGGGATATAAATTTGTTTGTCAATTTTTTTATCAAATACTTCATCTCCTCATCATCCTTTTGTTGTGCAGGAGTTTGTTAGGTGGAAGCAACAGGTTGCGGATTTGGTTGAGGAATAGGAGTAATGAAAGGTTGGGCAACTTGTGGAAATTCAACATGTAAGGGCATAAGCGGCCTAGGGGCTAATATCCTAGATTCTATTAAACAATTTTATGCCCTTATAGCTAATGCATAATCTACTGGCAGCATTATACCTCCCATATATTGTACCATAACAACAATAACAGAGTTAAGAGATTTCAAAAAGTAAAAAATGCGTCTTCAAATGTAGGCCTCACAAGAGCTAGAATTCTGTCCAAGGTTCTTTGGAACCTAAAGTTTAAATCCACCATGAGTTCAGTTGGGTCCCTTTTTATGGTGGTTAGCTACTCTAATAAAGACAATTTGTCTGCTCTTTCTCCAAATTGACTACACAAAGCTGTACATAGCTCATTCCAATTTCTAATTGATCCTGCTGTCAGGCTTCTAAACCATTGCAAAGTTTTTCCTTTAAAATATGAATCCAACAACTTAACTGCTACATCCATCTCAAAAATTTCATGAATTGCACACACATTTACAATATCTTAGATGTGATCAGTTGGAGTGGTGTGATTTTCTCTAGTAAAATATGGGATATTCTTCAAGGCTGCTATAGAAATAGGATTTTGAGCATTTAGGGAAAGTAAAATGCTTCTTGTGAAGTTTACAAATGGATTGGGTTGATGTGCATCCATTCTAATTAGTCTAATAACTTTTGTGGACTATAAGAAGGGTCTACCATGCGGAGGTGTGGAGAGAGTTATGTTTGGTGGAGATGGAGGTCTCTAGATTTGTCTTCCTTTTCTCTGTCTACTTGAAGATAGCTGTAAGTACTAAACTATGCCTTCTTTTTTTATCAACCATGTTTGGATCCTTCTCATGAATCAGAGACACTCAAGTCACCAGTACTACTAAAACCAGATGATATTTTTAATGGAGTCATCATATGTGTTGTTATAGAACCTCCAAAGGATAAAGCTTAACCAAGATACACATAAAAACTTGATAAAACTAGAAATATATTTCAACATCCCATCGGGTATGCTAAAAATGTTGGAGCTCAAATATGCACCTATGCTCGAATCATAGACAATTTGGTATTTGAGACAACATGGGATTGTCTCCAAGTTTTGGGACTCAAACTAAGATAGACCTTCAAAGAAGGCCAACTTCCTATGCTTACTCCTAATGCTAAAATACTCCTAGGAATTGAAATGAAACTATCTATCTCTACTCTAAATTTCCAAGGGACCAAGGTGAGAAGGAGATACATAAAACATGAACCTAAACTAGAGAATGCAATAACACCAAAAATAAGGGGATGAATACTCAGGAAAGAGAGAAAATGGAAGAAAATGATGATGAATGGGACCGGAATGAACATCACAAATCAAATTCACATCCCAAGTTCCACCTTCACGATACAAAATAGACACGGATATCTAAAACAACACATACAACACACCTATGAATGAATGAGAGCTAAGAGAGTGTGATAAAACAATAGCTAAGGCCGAAATGAGCCACAAAACTAAATATTTTATTGCTTAAAGATTATGCGCAGATCATCACGATACTAGAGGAAGATGAAAAACATTTACAGAGACAGCCCAAGGCATGCGACTCTTAGAACACTTGTGCAACATGAAATGATGCCCTTGTATTCCCAAAGTATCCAATATTAGAACAAGTCATCACTTTACAGTATATAGAAAGTCGAATAAGGAAAGAAGAAGAAAAAAGAGGGAAATTCAAATTACCCTTCCACCAACTGACTAGCTTCATTTAATTCTCTGAAAAGATCTGATAATGTCTTTAAATTCTACCTCCCCATGTCATTTTCTTGTTGAAGAAGGAACGTCACCCACACTGCATTTAATTTTGGTGGTTAAGTCATCCTGAGTAGACCTTTTGTGTGTTTGGGGATTTTTCCTTTACTTCTCCCACCCTCCTTCATTAAATTTATGAAATTTGATTTTATTGCATGAAGAAGGTGAAGATATCTTCAAATAATATCAGATTTGCAAATATCAAATCATTAGATTGACACACATGTTCATTTAGTAATCCACAGAAAATTGTTGTTTTTCTGTGTTACGTGAATTTTCTCTTATAGCTCTGTGTGGCTTTATACCTTTGTGACTTTGTTTACATCCATGGACTTCGTTTTCATCAATATATGGTCTACTTAATTTGCTTCTACCCATGATTTTCTTCATAGTGTATCACGGCTAGGTGAAACATCTGTGGCCTCTCTCTAACATTTTGCTACACAAATTAGACCCTGGAAGCCCTTCTCCTTAGTCCGCATATTCATCAAAGCACTTTCACTCCACATAATTCACTCCTTAGTCCTGGAATTTTATTTCAATCCGTGGCATGCTTGAACACTACCATGGCTGATTTATCCAAGTCTACGGCAAACTAATTTTCTCTATTTTGCAATGGGTGCAAAAATAGTCAACACTAACATAGCCCTTTTTAAAGTAAAAATATCCATTATTCGCATAACACCATAGATGCCCAAGTAATGTTGGGAAGTTGCTTACTTCTGCCAGCTCCAACACTTCAAAATATCTTGTAAACTTGGCTCCTTGTTTTGTAATTGTAGCATCTTTTAATATTCCAACAGGTAGAGCTTGCATCTTATTTGCCATATATAAAAATGTTGTTTTAAGGCTGCAATGGAGGTCTTCCCATCTGATTCCATACTTCCAGAGTCAGCACAATAACTTCCATACCTATGTCAATCAATACATTTCTTAGCATCCAACCATCAATAATAACATCCAGAGTAACCTCTTTGTCATATTCACAATTCTGAGGCAACAAGTTGGCATGTAGGATCTGTCATTCTCACTCATTCCCAATATGTGGAAACTTCTCGCATAGTCACTCCCCTAGCATAGGAATAATATTCTAATGGCACAAAATCTTGAAAAATATCCTTCAAATCATCTCATTAAGTGGGAGCTCTAGATTCTTCGCGTGCTCTTTCTCTTGTGCCTACTCTTTCAAATGTTGAATTTCACCTTGAAGCTCCCTAATCACTCTCATGGTCTCCTAATATACTTATTTTTGTTGGTAAGAATTAGGGTACTTTGCATGAATCACATCCTTTTTTCTAATTATAGGCTTAGTCTTCAGATGCTCACACACTCGCATTGTTTCCACGCGAGTGGTTACTAACATAGGTTGCAGCTCTAGATCATCTTTCATCTTTGGTAACCATTGGTCAGTAGGCACGCGTTGCACCTTGATCATTCACGCACCCTTATCTTTCTTCTTATTCTTACATATGTGCTCATACAGGTTCAGGAAATCATCTAAATTATGTCACTTTCCACACCATTAGCACTTTATAATCTGCGGGTAGTCCCACTGGTAATGATCAGGTGAACCACACGTGTAATACATTCCTTGCACAAATCCATTTTATCTTTTGTTTTCGTGTCCTTGTCCTTTATATCCACCTCAAAATCCTCTAACTCTATTTTCTTCATTGTTGCGCCCTTCATTATTCTAGCCTTATTTCTCTTTAGACCCAATTGCCACACTAGTCTGGCGCAATCCCATCTCAATAGTTTTATAGATGTGATCAAGCAACCTATAGTATTTCGTATCTTGTGTATGCACATCACAAATATTATAATACATTGACACATTCTTCTAAATTACATGTTGCAAGAGTGAACAATTCTTTATATCATGATTTTTATGTAAGAGTTCACAATACTGCAACATCGTCTGCACGCTCTTATGTAGGAAACAATCCTTTATGTGACCTCTTACCTCGCAATCTATACACCATATTCCACTCTTGGTATCATGTGCCAAGTTAGTAGAAATATTCCCCTACTTCTTAGGCATTGTTTCTATCTGTGCCTATATCTACATCTATATCTAACCCATATATCTATACTTTCAAATGCCTTAGCGCGCAGAGGTACTTCTAATGCATCACATGGATCAATTTAGGTTTTATGTGATAAAGATCTCCAAAAAGGCGTTAGTAAACCACCAAAAAACCATTGATCATAAGATATATTAGACAATAGAGTCTTGAACCATGCATCCAATTCTCTAACACTCTTTAAAACTACCTACTTAATATCTTTCAATGCGTTAATGATCTGTTGTTGAAACTTTGGTATGTGAAACTCGTCCAAAAATGTTGTGTGCAAAGCATCATAATCTACTACCTTCTGATGGGGGTCATATTTTCGGTACCAAGTATACGTGCGCCCCTATAATGTAGTAGAAAATTTACTTTCCTTTCGTTATGGAGTTGTAATCCCCTTCGCGCGCCACAATATATTCCACTTATGCACATGTTGTGCCGCATCTTCTACTCCTCTATATTTTGGAAAGTGAAAAGACATATTAAACTAGACTTGAGGTTTCTACAAATGTTGTTGAGGTGGTGGGTTAACACCTTGTCTACCAGAGCCTGAATCTCTAAGTGGATTTCCTTCAGGAGGTTGATTACCTGAACCTCCTGAGCCACCTGACCCTCCTAATCCACTCGATCCACTTGTTCCTCCAAATCCTCATTATCCTCCCGCACCTCATACCACAGCAACGGGTCCATTATTTACACTTCCCTGAGTAACTTCCATGGTACTTGTTTGAGCACCAACTGTTTGAGCCACCTTATAACCAATATGGATGATACTACTAGTCTATGCACATACACTCTCTCCTGAAGATGTTCCTGAAGAAAAACTTCAAAATATACTTCCAAACAAGGGTGTATGTTGTGTCTCCATATGTGTAAAAACTAAACTAGGTCCACTTGATCCACTTTCTCCATGCAAAGTCATTGCTTGCTAGAGGTTTGTAACTCCCAGAACTGGAACACCATGCATGAAGGCTAGGTTGTTAGGATGTTTTAGATGCACACCCACAATTCTCACCTTGTCCCTAGACATGTTCTCATTTGAAGTCAAGGGGGTCTTGTTATCCCAAATTTGTACCCCTTATAAATTTAGATATCTCATTAAAATGGAATTAACCATTTTTTCTCTAATAAATTTGTGGAAGACTAGGGTAGTATCCCTCGGAGTGTAGGAACTTAGTGTTCCGCAGGTTCTCCTAAACCGAAACAAAGGAGCATCAGTCTAGGACTTGGGTAGAATCTTAATGCAGATGGAATTTCATGGAAATGGAAGGAAAAGTTGGAAATTGGTTAAGTTAAAAAGGTCACGGAACATTGTTCTAGTGTTCCACAGGTTTCCTAAGGATTAGTGTTCTGTGGACTCCTATAGTCCGTAGAATGAACAAATAGAGCCGCGAAACATTCAAAGCCACAGAACAAAGAATAGCTGTAAAATGAAGTCAGAGGTCGTGGGACATTGTAAATCTGTAAAAAGGGAAATTTTCATAGGAGGGACAAAAGCAGTGCCTAATTTCAAATTAAAATGCACAACCACTCACATTTATCGAAGTATGGTACCCCTTATTTCAAATTGCCATAACTTTCACACCGTAACTCTGATTTTCACAAAATATAACTTTTTGGAAAGGTCTCAGCATTTACTATACCATGGAAATAGTTATAGACTTTTTGGAATGGCCATAACGTTCTTAAATTTGATTAACTTAGATGGTTGTAAAAGGATAAATACTATTCAGCATTAAAGGGGAATAGTTGCGGGTAGCTCAACCACCCAATTTACTGAAGCATAGTGCCCATTCTTTCTCCCACAAGAAAAGTATCATAGGGGAATAGCATTGGTAGGGTACCCACTCTTTTTTCTAGACACTTATTACATGTTGTAGGCATTTGAAAGTAAAATATGAATTTCTCTCTTTTCCCCCTTCTCTTCTTCTATAAATATAGAACTTATGCATTATAAAAAGGGAGCCTTCTTTTTGTAACAGAACCATGTTAAAATGGTAGCCAAATTCTCATGAGTTTCAGACTTTTGATATGGTATATGTAGTGTATTCTCACCTTCTACCATGAATGTAATAAAATTATGTATATTTTAAGAAATAATATCTATTTGTGGCAAATTTTGTCTGCCCTAGCTCGTTTTATTTACAGCCTTGCCTTTATGTTAGTTCTTTGGCATGTTATGCATATTATCTCATTTTTGGGTTCCATTTTTATTGTGTTCTCAATGCATGGGACAGTAGAGAATGCATGGTTCTTAATCTGTGGCATGTTTTTCTACCCTTTCTTCCATGTCTTCTCCCTTTCCTTCCCCTTGTGGAGATATTTCAACCCCATCTTCTGGTTCTATCACCGCCCCTTTTATCTTAGGATTTCCCTTTTCCTGCATATCTCTCTCACCCTAGTCCCTTAGCATGTTTATATTAGGATTAGTTAGATTTTCTTTCTGTTGTAAGAGTAGCTTAGCATTAGGATTAGGTATAGGAACCAGCCTTCTATGGAGGTTTGTCTCTAAGTAGAAAGTCCCCCGACTTGAGATAAAATCCCATGTTTCCCAAAAACATTGTTTTCTCATTCACACATTCCTGTGAATCAAAGGGTGTTATTTTCTGGTGATAATAGGTCTCTCTATCCCACTTGTCCAAATTTATAAGAATAATATGTCATATCTCTTCTCCTTCCATGAGTGTCTCAAAACCTTTGTGTAATGTTTGACTTCTCGATTCAAACACTTCCTCAACCTCCCTCTTCATTTCTTCACATTGAAGTTGTATTTCCTCTCTTTCTGTCTGGGCATCCATCTTTCACCACACCTGCACCACCCCTATGTGTGTTGGGGTTTTAGTTAGCCATGGGGAATCTCTCCAATCCAAGTTATATCATCATTGTCTTGATTGATAATGGTATAGTTTGCAAATACGATCCTTTGGGCTTGCATAAGAACTTAAACTCAACTTCCTTGAAACATGAATATGTAGAAATTATGTATT
This sequence comes from Taxus chinensis, assembly GCA_019776745.2. Taxonomy (NCBI): domain Eukaryota; kingdom Viridiplantae; phylum Streptophyta; class Pinopsida; order Cupressales; family Taxaceae; genus Taxus; species Taxus chinensis. The sequence continues at coordinate 99,490,648 of CM034154.1, forward strand.
CTAATGTATAGTTACGTAATACAACAGCCCATGAATGATCTACAAATCTAGTCCAATCTTCATTTGAATCAAACAAGATCTGATAATCTTCTTGTGTCCAAAGCCTCAGTCACAGGAAATAACTCCTCTTCAATGCATACGTTGCTAGCCATAGGTACAACTCTATGGGAAAGTAGCTGAAGAACATCTCATACAATTCATGATATAGATTTTCCTCTACCCACTTGTGTGTGTAAAATTCAAGTCTAGTGTTATATTTATGAGAAAACTTATCTTGACAGTCCTCCACCCAACCTTCAATACTCTCCTTAGATAAATAATATGCCATTAGCACGTAACATCCTGGAAAACAAATTGAAAAGTGGTCCTAGTAACAAAACCAAAATGTAGTCACTTAATCACCAACCAGACCTAGGTGCGCTAGAACTTTATTCAACAATGTTGAATTCTCACCCGAAGCACACACAACTACTAGGTCCCTACCTTGTTATTGCTTAACATGATGTTAACATACATGTTTAACATAGATCTATTCATCATATTCACCCAAGTATAAAGAAACATTACAATTTCAGTAACACATAATAAGGAAACAAGAATCATTTTCAATAAATCATGATAAAGATAAATCTTATAAAAAATAACCATACTTTGATACATCTAAGACCATTATTTAACCGCAATTATCCATTGATGATCAAGAAATATTACATAACATAGAAGTTGGATACATAACCGCATTATGTGTGTAAAGTCATCATAGCATAACTCACATACACACACATACATACAGTTGGTTGATCCAAAATAATGACTAACACCAAGTATATATAGGGGTGGGGACATTCCCTTCACCACCAATGCATTCTCCTAATAATATGTGTGCCAAAAATAAAATACATGCATGCTTTACATAAGCTTTAATAATAGTGTTTTTTCCGAATCACTGCACCCTCCGAATGGCCAAAATGTGAACAAGAAGTTTGGTGTGATTGGGAAACATGGGATCAAATCTCAAGCTATGAGACTTGGGCTATCAAGGTGAACCTTCGGAAAAAGATGACTTCCTCTTCCTAAACTAACTGTTGTACTACTCCTAGTGTAAAAATGGTTATCTGGTCCTATGCTAAAATTTTCATGGGTTTTAGGGAAAGAGATCTGTAAAAAATGAAACTATACTAGGGATGGTGATGCACCAAATAAAGGGTGTTTCTAGACTCAGGAAGGGTTAACTTGAAGAGGGTGTTGTGCACCATAAGAAAACTTCACCTACTGCAACTTAGAGAGGGTAAACGGTAGACCACAGACTAAGAAACATGCGATTCCCTTTGTTAAAATCCAATCAGATAATGGCATATCGGTTTTCCATTGAAGAAGGATGAACTTGAGAAGGGTGAACAATCACCACAACTCAACAGCATGCAATACCCCACCACTTGATAATAACATAACTATGAGAACCTACAATAGAAACTTAAACTTGCACAGTGTACGTGCAAGCATGAGAAAGGAACAAAGAAGTATAAAAGGATGAAATGACCAAGATTAGTCACAAAAAACACACTTTTATTACTTCAAAAACATGCACAATGCATCATACATTCAGAAGAGGCAATATTTTCCATTACATCCTTGAAAGGAGGCTTGAAAGTTCCCTCAACATATAAGAACAACTTGTAGAAGAAGGAGGTTTCTTGAAAACTATACACTTGTCTCAGAAGTCTAACTTGTCCAACCTGTTGGAATGAGATTCCAACTTTCATTTATAGAAGAAATTCCTTGAGAGAGAAGAGACAAAGTAATAAATTCCCTTCCTAAATTGAAGGCACATGATGTTCATTTATTACAGTTGGTTGAACCACTTGAGAAGCTTCCATCATGTGTCATTAATGGCCCAGTTGACTTAATCTTCTCAATTAATTAAAGGAATATTTAAAGAAAATATTTTAATAATAATAATAAATATTATTAATAAAATATTTAAATAAAAATATTAATTTAATTAATAAACATTCATAGGTGGGACCCCCTATGGAGTTGGTTTGCAACTTGAAGAAAGGGGTTCATGAGAACTGGTCAAAAAAAGACCAACTCGGTGGTTGGCTTGCTAAGCCAACTCACCGAGTTGGTATCAAGCTCCTATCCTTCATTGCATTGACCGAGCTATGCTAACTCGGCTACTACTTGAGACCATTACTTGACCAACTGTTCCTCCCATGTGAGCTCCCACAACATCGACTAACTTCATTGAGTGACACCTCCATTCTTACCAACTAAGCATTTCTCATCTAAGCTTGATCTTCGATTTGAGTCATTCAGATGTGAAGCCCCCGCGCTCCTCTTACCTTCTAAACATGGAGCCATTTCTACTCACCATTCATGTCACCGATGAGCTCTTAAATGATACTCAACCAATGCCCCATTCTACCCAACTCGATCCCTCCAGGGCATCTTGGTAGAGTCTCCCTGTCACTATTCATGTCATACTCATCTAAGTTCTAAACCATGCCTAACTGAATCACTATCTCGCACTGCAACTTGCCTGTTAAATGAGCTCTCACTGCATTGGATAAATATGGTGGGCTTTCTTACATGTTCCACTGGCTCTATTTGGCCTTATTTTGCATTTACTGAATCGAGCTCTTAATTCTGCAATGTATGACTCAACTCCATGAGCTCTATTCAACTCATCTCATGAACTTGGTTTAAGCTATTCCCTTGTAATCTCTTCGACCATCGAGTTCTGCCAGCTCATCTCAATGCAAGGCTCAGCTCAAAGAGTTAAATTCCTTTCATTTTTTTTACCTTGAGCCCCTGCACAGCCCCACAACTTGAGCTAATCACCTCGTGTAACTCACTGTATTCTAGTGAGTTGGCATCTAAACTCATACGCATTCATTTTGAGCATCGGATGAACGCAGGCTCCCCAAGATTTGTGTCTTGCTTCTACTGGCTCAAATTATAAAATTCAAGTAACGCTTGTGTATTCCTAAGATCTCTCCATCGATCCTATGTTTGATTAACTAAGCCCTATTCATTATGAGAACATTCTACACTGAGGCTCATGGGATCTCCCACTTGGGTTTGTAGTACTCTACGAGATCAAATTTATCAACTTGAATTCAAATGGTTCGAGCTCTTCATGTTCCTTGTTAGCTCACCGCTCCAACTGCAAAATCCTTTAAATAATAACCTTGGTGCCCCTATTACACTATTCATGAGATTTATTCCTTTGATCGCAGCCATGATGCATTCTCAATCTGGATGTGCAAATCGAAATTATCGCTCCATACCAGACTGTCCATCGATTTCTATTCTCACCGAGTGGGGTTCATACTCTATAGTGAATCGCTAACTCATTCATCTTGTGATCAAATGGTTCACTTAGACTCAGTGGATTCGTATCAATTCGGTTAGTGCCACCTGAATTCAGTGATAAAAGACACCTATGGGCTTGTGCACATACATCAGTTGGCTCACCTTGATCATGCTCCATGTTCCAAATATCATTGAGATCCCATTTCCCTGTGTTCATGCCATAACTACAACGGCATGATCACTGAGATCAAGATATCCTCCAACATAGTGTGTACTATACTTGAGTTGGATTTACATGTATCCCTCACACTAGCTCATATTCATTGACATGTTCGGTTGGGATTTCACATGCCTAAACATTCCATCATGTGACAATTGTGCTCTTGAATGAATTAAGATGCTCAAGTTGAATTACTCGGTGGTCTCGAGAAATGATGCACCAGAATAAATGCTCTGGCCTATCAACTTGGTCAGATAAGATTCTCCACTTCTGCAACACCTTGCCCATATGAGATCACTCGGTCATCTTCAGCCTGAATAAATCTTGCCATACCATTGTGATCTACCTTATGCATTCACTTGTAAGCTTGTAATGGGGATCCCATGAATTTGGATGCCTCAATAATTCTCACTCCATCAACTCATAGTTTTCATCACGCTCCCTAATATTTGAGGTCAAGTGATGACTTGGGTCCCAATGAAACTCAACTGATGACACGTGTGATCTTCTGTATTAAGCATATAAGTACCATTCTACTCCACTTGATCGGGAAATGAAAATGTCGTTGATGTCCCTGGGCTCCCAATGTTCCATGAAGCCTCCTCTTGTAATTGATTGAGTCCATGTCTAAACCTAGAACTGAGGTTTTACTGACATCTTCTTCACCAATGCCAATTGAGCCTCGCTAAGTACATTGCCTACAATGACAAAATTGCTAATCATTTACAAAATGCACATTTCCAAGTCTAGCAAGTTCTTCACCCTAACAAGTGATTCATCAATCATACTGGCCATCGAGTGCTCACTTCACATGATCTTAAGCTGACAAGCTCGAATCCATTTGGATGTAAATCACCCATACCTCAGTTTCGTTCACGCGATTGATACTGGTTGAGTCAGGCAAGTGATCAAAATTTCTCTAGATAAGCCCATCTTTGTCATGGTGCAAGCTAACTGCCATCACCACTTGATCAAGCTAAAGATACATGATCTTTCAACTCACCGACCTCAATTCTCCCAGTCAAGTCATTTCATCTCCTCTAGGCATGTTGGCTCATGAATTTATTTACCTTCGTGCGCTTATGACCTTACTCAAACTCAGTGTCCCTAAACATCCTATATAGCTTGGTACCAAAATTGGTAAGTTCTCATAGTTTCCACCTTCTTTTCTTACAACCAATGCCTTGGTCATCAGCATCATAAATCACCATTTTACCTTGAACCTCAATTGAAGTCAATTTGAATGGAAACTCACTTGAATTGAATTCACCAAATCTAATCCTTTCAATCTCAACAAGTAACTCATCCACATTGCCTTGAAAATCTAACCATTAACAATATTGACTGAGTTTAATCATCGATCACCTACAATCTTTGGCGATGGAATCATGGATTTCTAATAACACCACAAATCGATCCCGAGTCCCTTTGGAGCTCAGCACTGCCTTGTAGCTTCTGATCATTGGAGCTACTTGTATGCTTGCCATTTGACCTTTGGCTTGGCCAATGTCAGTTCCAAATCCCACTTCATCCATAAGGATCACTGATCTCCTACAAATAATTCCCCCCTGTGTAATCCATGTTGTATCAATGAAATCCCCAATTTACCTTACAAGTTGAAGCTTCCTAGATCGACTTGATAGTTTCCTATTTTTATTGGAAGCCTGTGCATATTCCTTCCATGAGATAGCTTCGAACTTGAGTCGCTGGGATCCGATTGACCCACAGCTGAGATTCGCTTATCACGACCAATCGACTGAGCTTCCAAACCTTACAAACTCTTGAGCTTCTTCCTAGTGCATCATACTTCAGGGTTTGATTCTCTCGACTACAGTTTTATGTCGATCCTTGACTCAGTGATTTTTCCAGATGAACTCGTTGAGCCCATTGCAAAATTTATGTATGACTAAGCCTCCTTCAATACATTTTTCTCAGATGAGCTCCATAATTTTAGCTCTTGAGTCCCGAGCTCATTGTAAAGGATATAATGATCGAGTTCTTCCACTGAGTTGAGCCCATTTGTAAACTTAGGTTCATAAAGCTAGGTGAGCTCACTTATGCAAATTATTAATTATTTTAGTTGTGTTATCACGATAACGACTGAAAGTGAGTCCGTGGGACTAACGTCGTAGTTTCGAATTGTAATAAGACCCGTCCGTTGTCCAATTTTGTCCAAGTGTGTGAAATTGGATAACATTTTTGGCAACCTGTCAGGGATGATTGTCTAGCTAAGAATGATTCCAATATCCTTAAGTCATCCATTAGGTATGGAGTTAATATTGGAATCTCTGAAACTGATTTGGTTCTTTTGTGCATATTGGATCCCATGAAATCTTCTTAAGCATTGTTGATCTTAGATCATCATTAGAATGATAAACATGAGGTGTACTAAATCTGATTGAATGCTTGGAATCTATTGCATACAGTATAGAATTTTGAATAAAGCAACATGTATGAAGCTATCCTGGACACTTTGACCCTTCCTTCTCCTTGAAAAAACCTCCACTGATCAACACATTGTCCAAAAGCAACAACAGACAAACAACACACACACCGAAACAAAAGAAAACCATTACATGCCTTCAAGTTAAACATGCAGTGTATGTAGATGCACTTATTCTACTTAAAAAAAGCCCTAGTCCTACTGCTATGCGCTAACTTGAAGGCATAACTGAGCTAGATAAAACCTAGAACTAGTTGTGCACAATAGCTCCCTTTCCTTACCATGGGTATTCATGCAGATAATTTGGCAATGGAAATGGCTAAAAATGAGACTGAAAAACTGAAAACAATACTCAATTCTCCATTTGGGCCACCAATGCATCAACTGGTAAAGATAAAGGAATGTGTCTTTTAGTTTCTCTAAATTTGTTTGTGTAGAGGCACTATAAACCAATCCTTGGGGCTGTGAAACTCTTCCTCACAATCATAAAATGAATGTGACTAGTTCTGGATTATTTTCTAGGCTTCAATGAAGCCAAATACCTTATGGGACATTGTCTAACCCATTGAATATTCCTGCTACTACTATGAACATCAAATTTAACAAGAAGGATCTATCTAAAGACATCCTTCAAAATTGATGGTTTGTACATCGCGACATGATTTCCCTCTTGTTTCCCATTCACAAGATCACTTATGTCATCTTTTTGACCTAGATGGATGGTATGACAATTGAGGTCTTCTTCACTCCCATTTTCCCTCCTTGGATACAATGGAAGTTCTTCCACAACATGTCATCACCCTCCTTGGATTATTTTCACTATCCAATGTTGGAGACTGGTGAAAATGTTTAAACATGTGTTGCTACATCTAAGAATACTTCCTCCTTTGATTGACATGTACTATCAATCCCATTATTCAAAATAAAACCTTCCATCTTAAAATCACCGGAATCTCTCTATGTTATAATATTAGATTCCCCAATGGAGAGACTTCTGGATCAGTTCTAGTTTCCAATGTGTGTTCATCTCCATAGAAATTGGCACTTTTTGAATCAAACTCAGTGATGTAATACCATGATGCTCCTTTTCCAATAGGCTCCTCTTTAACATATGGGAGATTCATTTCCTCTACATTTGATAAATAACTTGATACTTCCCAGTCTTCAGTTGTGGAAAGGTTTCAACATTATTTACCATGAATGATCCTCCAATCTAGGACCCTTGGTCACCTTGATATTATTCATTCTCATACATAAAATTAGAAAGATCAAATCCATATAAGATATCAGATTTTTGCAGAAGGACGCGGAGGGGGAAAGAATTTGAAAGCCTCTGCATATGTCTTATAGAAGATATTATAGATCATGCATGAACCTTTCTTGGTCTACCTGAAACTATTTCACGACTAGATTGTAACAATGTGGTAATGACTTTGGAGGAATACACTACAACATTCCAAAATCTACTGCAAGCTCTTGACATGCATGGTAGTGAGGATAACTGCACTCATTAGAATTATCTTATATACTTGAGAAGAATTCCTTGTTCAACTTGCACCTACTTTTCTCCTAACAGATTTGGAAGTTTTCTTCTGATCCTCTACAACTAGTTTTACCATTTGTGGTAATTCAAAATCCTCTGAGGATATGAAACAAATATGGATACTACAATCTAAACAGATACAATGTTGATCGTCATCCTTCAACTTTGGCTTTATTTCTAGTATAAAAATAGTTTTGTTCATCTATGTTTTTAATCTCTCAACCTTTGGGCAGAAGGTTTTTTTTAGGAAGTGAAGTTTGCTTGATGTTAAGTTTTTGTATCCCATTCATTCAGATTCTTTGCATGATCTCCTTTGTTGGTATCCTTCCACCATATACTCCTCATTTTTTTCTCATTTCATGATGATGCTCCTTCCAAAAATGGATTTGAGACTACAAGAGGAGGGGTAGGTTGGGATTCAACTGATTCCTTCACTTGTTTGAGAAAGTTGAAGAAATTTCAACTTCTTATCTTGATGGAACTTGTAGAATAGAAGGAACTTTAGAAGAATGAAGCCATGGAAGATTCATGATAGGATGGAGGACTGGAAGATGAAGTAGTGAATCCCACCACTAGGGTAGTAATTAGAAGGTTAGGACCATGTGGCTCAAATTTCAACTGCATGGATGGAAACATGGAGAAGATAGGTTTAATAGATGGTAATTGTTGGGTCTTCCTATTGAAAAGCATTTAATAACATTATATTCATGGGCACCCCTCTTCTTGATCCATTCTCTAACTTGATTCATTATATTTATTATGAAATGAATATCTTGTTGAGGATTACGCTCACATGGTATAGGGGCAATCCATTGTTATGGAATGTTGAAGCCAATCTTGGCCTACCATTTTTCATTTAATTGATCCTTATTTGCACCATGCTATAATCTAACTTTTGAACCTTCTTCTGCAAGTGGTCTTATTCAGGTGTATGATATATTCTAGAATCTGCATGCCATTGTTCTTCAGTAGCTCTCGAGTTTTGTTGTTGACAAAAATGGTCTGTATCTTGCTCATGTGGATATGCATGTATCAAAAATCACAGTCATCATGAATGTGGTCTAGAAGTGGATTAAAATAGCTTGAAAATGGAAAGAACTACCACTACTACAGAGTGGAAATCCTAATATGGAAATGAAACCATGATTACACTACTTCACGAATGCAAAAAATTGAAGGATTATCGAAGAAAAACTAAGTGGGAAATAGGTAAATAATGAAATTCTGCAACACAAACAGTTGGTTACTTTGACCAATGGAGTCCTAGTTATGCTTGGGTTATACCACTTAAGGCTGAAATTTCACTAAGAACATAAAAAATTAATTAAATGAAGTGATGTTGCAACGGGTGATATTGAGATGCCTTCTTGTCCTATACCTTGGACGAGACATAAATAGTTTGATATGTTTATAATTTCCTCACTTTGAAGAATATCTTGTTTGAATTCTTCGCATAAGTTAATGAAATAAGATTTAAAATTCCAGAGATATAGAGTCGTTGGGTACTTTGATTTGTGCTAGTGAGAAGATGAAGTACCAAGTTATGGTCCCACCATGTGCATGCCAAAAAACTGTGGTCTCAAAATAAATGCACCATCCTGAATGTCTTGAATATGAGCATGATGTTTGGTGTGATTGGGAAACATGGGATCATCTCTCAAGTTTGTTGGACTTGGGATTGAGGTGAAGCTTATGGAGAAGGATCCGGATTCCTCTTCCTAAAATAAGTGAATGTACTACTCCAAGTGCAATAAAATGGTCTATCTAGACATAGTTCTAACATTTTCATGGGTTTTAGGGAAATATATTTGCAAGAAATGCCACTATAATAGGGATGGAGATGCATCTAATAGAGTGGTTATTGCTAGACTCAGGAAGAGTTAACTTGAAGAGGGTGTTTTACACCACAAGAAAAATTCACCTACTGGAATTTAGAGAGGGTAAATGGTAGATACGAAAGAGTAAGGGAGCGTATGTGTTCCCTTTTGTTGAACTCCGATCAAACATTGGCATCTCTCAGTCTTCTAGTGAATAAGGATGAACTTGATAAGGGTGAACAAGCACCAAAAATCAGCCACATTTAATACTCTACCACTTGATAAGCACAAAAATCCAAGAACCTGCAAAAGAAACTTAAACTTGCATAGTTTACCTACAAGCATGAGAAATGCACAAAGACAGTAGAGAAGGATGAAAGAACCAGGGTTACTCAGAAAATGTACACTATTTATTACTTCAAAAACATGCACAATGTATCATACATTCTAGAATAGGCAATGGTTATCCATTACAGTCTTGAAAGAAGGCTTGAAAGTTCCCTCAACATACAAGAATAACTTGCAGAAGAAGGAGGTTTCTTGAAAACTATACACTTCTCTCTGAATTGCTAACTCATCCAACCTACTAGAATGAGATTCCAACTAAAATTTATAGAAGAAATTGTTAAAGAAGAGTGAGAGAACAAGTCATAAATTCCCTTCCTAAATTTAAGGCACATGATTGTTCATTTTTTATAGGTGATTTAACCACTCTAAGAATCTTCCATCATGTGTCCATTAATGCCCAGTTGACTTAATATTATCAACTAATTAAAAGAATATGTAAATAAAATATTTTAATAATAATAATAAATATTAGTAATAAATTATTTTTTAATGAAAATATTAATTTAATTAAAATATATGGTGGGAACCTCCATTGATTGGTTTGCACTAAAGGGGGAATCGTGAGGGAAAGGCCAAAAATAGCCCAACTCAGTGGTTGGCTCACTAAGCTTACTCACCAAGTTGTACGATGAGCTCTTCCATCAAACTCTGTCTACATCGTCGCAACTGAGCTCCAATCACGATTTGAGATCTTCTATCTACACGCATTGATCAAGCTGTAACTTTGCATTGAGATCACCACCGAGCTCGACACCTACCACCGATGAGCTCCCAGACTGAGCACCCGACCGAAGTTACTGAGCTCCAAAATGAGCTCTTCATCGAGCAATTCAATCTTATCTTCATCAGGATCCACTTTGCCTCCGAGACAAGCCCTTTGTTCAAGCTCAAAACTTGACTAAGATCCTTTACGTTCTATGAATTCTTCAGGTCCAACTCATTGCTGAAATCAATCTTCTATGCACCGAGTCAAGCCAATGATTATACAACAAGCTCCTACCACCTTCTAAGTTAATTTTTACCTTGATGATCTCACCACCTAGCTCCTTCAGAGCTCCTTTATGTATTTTGTTAAGTGTTGAGTTTCTGAATAACACGGACCCATGACTATGACTCGCCAAGCCAACATTGAGTCGGTCACCACCTAGATTGATCCGCTTGTAAATTTCATCACACTAACTTTACCAGATGGTCTTCACTTCACTAACTCACTCTCTATCTAGCTCATTATTTGATGTCGATCTCTACAAGAATTGACTCGCACTTTCCATGATCTCCTCATTGCGTACTCACTGTCACCAAATAACTCTGTCTTTCCATTTTCGAGCCCATTATTCTTTGACTGAACTCAATATCCTTCTGACTTGGCTTAGCTCGGGTGAACAAGCTCTCAACTGACTCCATGCAAGAGAATTAGGAGTTTAGTCACATCTCCTAATAGCTCAAACCAATTCCAAAACAACTTGGCCCGAGCTCAAATGAGTCATTTCTATTGTCGCATCAATATTCAATGATTCGATGCCTCCACAACAAAATGTTTCTACCTCTTCCTATGAGTCCTCCGACATCGATTCCATAACTGTCAATCTCATCCCCTTTCCATGAATTAACACCTACGTGTACACTATCATATACTAAGATCTTCATGGTGAGTTACATATCATCAAACCTGTCTCTCCTCGTGAATTTTATCAACTTCTGTGTCGATCTTCTTCATGAGCTAACTTACATCTAAGTGAAACAAGCTCCACTTGCAAGCTCTTCCCATAATAATTTTGGTGCCCTTCATGTTTGGCTCGACACCCTTCTATGAACTCATTGAACCACTTTCTGGTGTCATATATGCATTCACGAAGTAACTTGGTCATGTGCATCGAACTTCTGGCTCAACAATGACTCCTCGCATGCCTCCACAGGCTCTATTTTATGTGCTCATCACCAAATTCCTTTTTGTTTTAGAACTCGATGTCAAATGACTCGTGTATGTTTGGCATTCCTCCCTTTGCAATGCATTTGAGCTCCATGTGTCTACCTCCATTTCCGTATCGCTCGACATTTGACTCAGTCCTTACCTTTAACTCGGAAACCATCTTATCAACTTAACAACTATCTCAGAAAACTTGTGTAAGGTGATTATCTCAACGATATCTCCTTTTAGCTCATCATTTGACTCAGACATCGAGCCCATGATCTAACTAAATTGGCTCTTTCGGTTTAGACTTCGACTGCCATGTTACCATGCACAACATGGCTTTCACACTATGCAAGTCCGAGGTGGGGATCCTGGGTCTCTGAAGCCATTTTTCCCCACTTAATGTTTTGGAAAATCAGTGTTTAATGCCCACTTCTCCATTATGCATCGCACTTTGTTGGCATGGCAACTTGACAGACCCAAGCTCCTTTGAGCCACATCCGAGCCACACCAATCAACTTGGACTCTCCATTGGTGAGTTATTTCCATGCTACAAGACTACTAAATTACTGCAATATTTTTCCACTCTGCACCAATCTTATACTCATTAGTCGATTCATTTATCTTTCATTAGGCACATATTGGCTCAAAATACACCTGGCGCTCTATGATTTCTCAACCTTGTGTTCCCCGAACACCTCCTCTATAACTTGGCCGAGGTGGCCTGACTCTTTTACATGTCTTACACTCAATGATGAGGGTCATCAATCCTCACCATTAATAATTTCAATTTGGGTTGGTGTCCAAAGGATGTATGCATTAAGAGAAGAATATCTTGGAAAGAAACTCCCTTAAACACAATCCAAACTTGCATAAATTGAAAGCACACACGCGGAAATTTAAATGCACACTTGCAGAAATGTAAACACACTTACATAAATAAAGGTTGCATGAAATAAATGAAACTTGCATAAATGAAATTACTGAATTAAAAATAAATTAAATATAAAAATACACCTATAGGTTTACAACAAAAATTGTACTGAAGAAGGATCACATAACATGAAATTAGAAGTTTACAACAAAAGGAAAACTGCAGAAATAAAGAAACAAACATTAACACATTGATCCATCTTCCTTGGAATGAGTGGCCAGCTCATTCCTTGGAAGAGGACTTAATTCATATTTTTAACTCAAAACTTGCAGAATAACTTTACTTCAAAATATTGGAAAGAAAGAGCAGATCTTTATTTCTTGGGAAAAAAGATTACATATCTCAGTGTGGAAGGTTACATTTATAATTCATGCATCCAACCAACTCCTTATTTTAGGAAATACAATATGATCTTATCTTTATTCCAATCCTAACAACTAAGATCTCCATCTCCATAAAATATGGAGAGAGATATATTATTAGAGTCAAAGTCTTATCTCACTTATTTTAGGAAGATTTGCTCCTAAATCTTCTCCTTGATTTTCGGTAACAAGAATCATAATGATTTTATTCCTCTACATTATTGGAAGGAGGTTTTTCCTCAAAATATGATTTTTACCAAATACCTTTCCCAAATTTTCCATTTGACTTTGTTGTTTTTTATTGTGGAACTTTTGATGCTTGTTTGATACGTTTTTTCCTCAGACTGCAGTTCACTTAAAGTTAGATTTATCTTCATTGGTAAAATCTGTAGTAAATCAGAATGAAGTGTTTATTAAACACATTGCGATGAACAAAAATGTCTCTTAGATTTTCTATTTTACTTTTATGTTTCTGTTTATAGAACTTTTAGTGCTCATCTGATACACGTTTCCTCGGACTACAGCTCACTAAAAGTTAGATCTCTCTTCATTTGTAAAACCTATAGAAAGTATGAACGAGGTTTTGTTAAACACATTTATATGAAAAAAACCTCTCTCATATTTTCCATTTGACTTTTCTGTTTCTTTTTATGGAACTTTCGTACTACAACTCACTAAAAGTTATATCTCTCTTCATTGACTAAAGAAAATACTGAATGAGGTTTTTGATCTAAAAAATATATATATAAGAAAAAACCTCTCTCATATTTCCCATTGGAATCCCTGAGTTAATCACAATCCCTCTGAACAAAAACCTGTCATCATTTGTTGATGCAAATTTTGGAACTAAAGATGTCATTCCTTTTATGCAAGTTCCGGTACTAAATCTGATTTGTCCACAAATTAAAAGTTCTGGAACTAACTGTCATTCAATTTATACGAATTCTAGAACTAAATTTGTTAGTTCTGGAACTAAACCTGTGAGTTCCAGAACTAAACCTACAAGTTCTGTAACTAACTCTGTGAGTTCCACGGCTAACTTAAAACAGTTATAACTTTTACATGTGACCTCGGATTGAGATGATTATTTTTTTGAACTTGCATAATTTTTTTAGAGGAATCTAAATATGAAATCAGATTTTATTTTAAATTTACTATTCATTATCAATTCCACTTTTCCCAATACTAGCATTATCTTTCATTTATGGCCTGTATACACAAGACTTTGCATCTTTTGCCAAATAATAAATAGGATTAGTCAACAAGATAGATAACAAAATATTTATAAATAATGAATAAGATGTATATCCTATACTCTATCTTAAGAAAACTATAAGTTCCTATATTACATTTAAATCCACTTTCAAAGGTATATTATAAGGACAAAATAATGGTAATTTAAGGCTAATTTATGGCCTCATCAGTCGACTTGGCCTAGTGTTACCACGTTGGATCGAACCCGGTCCTTTGTGGCCTCTAACCTAATCATATCAATCTGACATTTTATCGCACATGCATATCACCAGAAGCTTATCACCTGCATTAAGTAGTAAGACTTAACTCATCCTGAAGCGTTGGTAAGAAATCCTACAAATTTAATTCCACTAGAAAAATTTTCTCGATCAATATTGATCTCTGAGCCTCCATCAGTTTTTTAGTTAATGTTTTTCAATGTGTTTACCACCTATTGTATCCTGTATTTCACTCTTTTGAGAAATTTTGGGATTTATTTTAGCTGTTGTCATGTTGTATGAGTGTATACTATGTGTCAGGAAACTAGGGATTCATCTTTTTTTTTAGATGTATAAGGTGATTCCATAGTGAAGGGATGACCTAAGAAACCTTCAATGAGCTAGCTCATGCACTCCATGTTGTGATCAATAAAATTCCCAAGTTTCATTCTGAAGTTGAACTTGATGGATCCCTCAATCTTTCCTGTGTTCAGCCGAGCTATGCATTCCTTCCTAATAGCTCCCAACATACTCATTGGTTTTTTGATGAAGCCAAGTTGGGCTTACCATGCCAATCGATGAGCTTGAAACCTTACAACCTGACTCACCTATGCACAACTCGTGACTGAGTTCCATGTAAAACTCAACCCTCCCTGTGTGAATTTCCAGATGAAGTCATCGTATCATCTCAATATTTACGTGACTTGACTGAATATTTTTAATGTTGAGCTCCGTCGAACCATCAAGTTGATCTCCAATTATAAATGACTAAGTTCTCAACCGAGCAAACACCAAGTTATCACCAATTTGAGTTCAATTTGACCTCCTTCAATTCTAGTTGAGCTCACCTATGTAAATTATTAATTATTTTAATCGTGTTATCTATGTGATGACTGAATGTGATTCCTTGGGAACATGGTTGTAATGGGATCCGTTGTCTAATTTTTTCATGTGTGTAAAATTGGATAACAAATAGATCATCCTATAAATAAGACTTGCTTTAATCCTATTAATATCCTCCATGCGTTTGTTTGATCTGCATGTTCGGTCTCCAAAAATAACCTTTGTTTGGCCATAAAGGTGTCCTAATTTATCCTTTCCTTAATTGGTACCCCATCTTGCTTTTCCTATTTTTATCTCGTAACCGCAAAATCAGCTAAGTATTAGAACCTTCCTTCTTGGGCGTAAACCTTCCACATGCCATTCTAACCCCTTTCACGTGTGGCACTTCATGCCTCCCCCATGCATGCCTAAAAATCCCATGTGTGGCTTCTAGACTTAGTCATTTGTCCATCCATCAATTACCATACTTGGTGAAACTAGTTTGAGATGAGACTTAAGAAAGAGGCTATTAATTAATTACATTCTTAGGAAGAGATTGTTTGGGCTCAAGAATTCATACCTGACCATTTGAAACAACCAAATGATCCTCCAAAACATGTTTTGAACCTCGTAGATCATCTTTTTCATAAAGGAATAAAAAATCTCATTCTACCAACATTATAAGATAACTTGGTTTATTGAATGTTAGATAGATAATTGGGAAAGCATTTGAAATACTATTGTTCCATGAAAAAAAGGTAAAATTTTTAGGGCTATCATGGGGGTATCATCCCACTGCTACAAATAAAAGGGGATAAAATTTAAATGAGGGAAATGGTAAACTTTTTGGATAGCTATGAAAGAGTGGAGGCATTAAAATTCATGAATAGATGGAGGAAATGGTTTGAAATTGCAAAAAATGGTTTGTTGAATCAATGGAGTCATTAGATGTGTTTATTTAAAGCCTCTAAAGGCTAGGATATCACCAAACACACATCAAAATTTGTGAAATTATGTAAATCTCATAAGAATGTCCCACTGAGCATGGTAAACTATTAACACTTCAAGTTACACCATACTAAAACTAGGCTCGACAACTCAATGAAACATAGGATGATCTCTCAATGTGGGATTTGATTGTATGAGATAACCCTCTGGAGAAGGCCAACTTGTTTTCCTATCTATACTAGCACTAAAATACCTCCAATCTAAGCCTATTCTAACATATCCAAGTCACCAGGGTCAGAGAGAATACAATAAATGAAACCTAAGCTAAGGAAGGAGGTGATAGTAATAGAAAGAATGGGATCACACTTTATGAGGGGAAGAACAAAAGGGAACAAGAGAGGAGATGGTAAACACGTGGCACACACCAGCCTTGCATTGATGCTTCCATTCCAAACACCAGCAACACACAAATTAAGAATCCACGGGTATAATCCATACACAACATAAAACGCATGAAAGGGGAGGCAAGAAGACAAAAATACAAGTAGAAGGGTGGGAATGATCCAGAATAATCATTAAATCATGGCTATAAAAATGAACACACCATTACTAACACTTCAAAGGAGTTAAACGTACCACAAACACTCAAATTTGAGGTCTAAAATTCACAGGAAGTCAGCCACCATTTTGACATGGTGCTGTTACAATCAAAAGAAGATACTTTTTTCAAATTAATGAGTTTCCCCTTTATAAAACATAGGAGAGAGAATACGAGAGAAGGAGAGAAGAGGTACCTAAAATTTCTCTAATTATATTCCATCGTATTTCTGGTGCAAGCGGATGACACCCATACGTCATTAAGTTATGGTTGTTGAGGTGGTTGAGTATTTAGTTCAAAACACACATAGATTCTCTATGCTTCAAAGATTTTAGATGATTCTTATTTGATTTCTGGATTATCCTTTGTTTTATCACCCTTGCGACCTTTTCCTATTTTCCTTTATTCCATAGCTCTATTTCTGACTTCCACCAAGATTCACAAGCAACAATAAAATTCTGCAATATATTATACCACCCATGGCTCTTTTATTTTGTCTCACGAAATTCATTGTGTTCTGTGGGCTTCATCACAGATTTTGAAATTTTTTGGCCTTTACTTCGCACTTTACATTTCTTCTCCACATACTACAATATTCCCTTAATTTTCCTTTCAGCTTTCAACCTTAGTCACATTTGAACTTACTTGCATCTTTACCACACAATGTCTCATGATACGTTTCCTTGCATCACATGTTCTCCTTAGTGGACAATAACCTTTGTTTCATGAAATTGATGAACTCTACAAAATTTCATATTTTCCAAGTTCATGTAACATTATATTCCATGCCACAAAGCTTTATTCTTTCCCACTCCTTCACTTTATGGATCATGTCCTTGACCGATTTTATAACTTTTTTCAGGTGTGTAGCTCTATAGTGCTCTAAAATTTCTTTCAACCCGCAAAAGATTGATTTTTATGTCCATGAAAGGTTGACTTCCTTAATGTTGCAAAGGTCTTACATCTAACTTCAACATCCATGAAGCACTAACTCCATCAAAAATATGCCTAAGTCTTGATCTTCAATTCCTTTGTTATGTAGGTTAGGAGAACCTGTAAAACACTACATTCATGTATCCTATGGAAGACTAACCTAATACTCAACCTTAGTCACATTTGAACTTTCTTGCATCTTTACCACACAATGTCTCATGATACTTTTCCTTGCATCACATGTTCTCCTTAGTGGAAATTAACCTTTGTTTCATGAAATTGACCAACTCTACAAAATTTCATATTTTCCAAGTTCGTGTAACATTATATTCCGTGCCACAAAGAACTATTCTTTCCCACTCCTTCACTTTATGGATCATGTCCTCAGCCAATTTTATAACTTTTTTCAGGTGTGTAGCTCTGTGGTGCTCTGAAATTTTCTTCAACCCGCAAAATATTGATTTTTATGTCCATGAAAGATTGACTTCCTTAATGTTGTGAAAGTCTTACATCTAACTTCAACATCCATGAAGCACTAACTCCATCAAAAATATGCCTAAGTCTTGATCTTCAATTCCTTTGTTATGTAGGTTAGGAGAACTCGTAAAACACTACATTCACGTATCCTGTGGAAGACTAACCTAATGTTTTACAGATTTCCTAAGAAAAATTTCCTCATTCCCAACTTATATGATTTGTTCAAAATTGCACAAGGATGCAATTTAGGACAACAATATCCTTAAAGAAAATATTTTCAATGTGATTAACATCACTATTCCTCCTACAAGATATGAATTGTTCCATTTTATAGAATATATAAACCACAACATAGATGGAATCAAATCCTCTATTTTTCTAGGAAAACAAAAAATAAATTCCATATTGATATCTCCCCACATCTTAGACAAATTGTGAAAATTTTGATGCAAACCTATATTCTGAAATCTCCCTTTATCTAACTTTCATACTCTACATTCTTAAATATAGTTGTACATGTTTACATACATATGTGGCCAAAAGTAACTCTTCACTAGATATTTTAATGTCTTATCTAAACTGATATTCCTTTCTAATCAACCATCATTCTTCTTTCTCACCAAATTCTCCCTCATTGATCCTTTGGGAATGTATGACTATTTTCCCTTAAATAATAATCCCTCTTGAACAAAGTAATCCAACCATGTTATTATTTCAACAATCATGAGTTCTATGTATATGATCTCCATGTTTCACCATTTAAGTATTCATCTTACACATACAACTCCTAAATGGATTCAAAACTAAAAACCTCTACCATCATCTCGATCAACAATATATTACACCTACTTAACACATCAACAACTCTATTAGAATTTCCACTTCTATGATTGAACACAAAAGTGGAGCCATGTAGGTACTCAACCCACTTAATATACCTTTTGTTCAACTGACTATCACTATTAATAGTCTTTTATGCTTGATAATTAGAAAAAAAAAATACAAATTTCTTTGGTAAAATGTAGTGCATCTACTTCTTGATAACTTGCATAATTGTGGAGAAATATTGATTATGCATGCTATAATTTATCTTTTCATCATTCAAATTCTCACTAAAATACACTACTTGTATCCCTTCTTAATTGAGAAGTGCCCCAATGGCTAAAACACTAGCATCATAATACAATTGGAATGCCTTAACAAAATTAAGAAACACAAACTCTGTTTGTTCAATCACCTTCTACTTGAGTTGTTGAAAATTGTTCGCTATGCACTGAATCTAGATAAAACATTCTTGTCCCATTGCATAACATATATGATAGGAACATAAAATCCACTAAATTCCCTTATGAAATTGTGATAAATACTAATAAAACCTAGATATTAAGGTGCAAGACTTAGATCTAATCATTGTATTAATGAAATGAATTATATATATATATATATATATATATATATGCATTAAAAAAATTATACATTAAGTTACAATAGATGATAAAATGAGATCAATCTCAATATTAATTAGATATACTAACAACTAACTAGATAACCAAACTAATAACTACACTAGAACAAAACACTAAAAAATTTAACACAAGATTGAACTATCACTAACTCCTAGTTTCAAAATCATTTTAATAATGTGCTTTATTATCGAAATAATTATCTTCTAAAATGGTAATGATATATATATAATTCTAATTTTATCATTCCCCCCTTGATTTCAAATTGATTTCAAAGTCACATAGATTAATTCTTGAAATGCCTCAAAATTTTCACGTGCAAGTGCCTTGGTGAAAACATATGCTCCTTGTTCTTCTATGGTGAAATTTTTGAGCTAAATGTGGTGTTATTGGATGTTATCATAGATGAAGTGTACTTTCACCTTAATGTTCTTGGAACTCGCATGAAAAATAGGATTGTAAAAAAAATTATCACACCATCATTATCACAATGTATGATGGTAGGTTGATTTTATGGAACTCCAAACATTCTAGGATGTGACATATCCATATCACCTCACAGACATATCCTCCTACACTGTAATATTCTAATTCATTTGAAGAGTATGAAACAAAACTTTTCTTCTTTCTCCCCATGATATTTATCTAGTTCTGAATGAATAAATGAACCTAGAAGTGGAACTCTTATCATTGATGTTGCTTACATGATTTGAATCCATGTATCCTTCTAAGAAGAAATTATCATACCTCTTATACTCTAGGATGAAATCCATGGTACCTTTGATGTATATATGAATGTGATTCATTTCTTTCTAGTGACTTTGTTTTGGAACTTGCATGAATCTTGATAGGTAGCTCATTGAATATATTATTTTAGGTTAGGTAAATATGACACAATCAACTAATGATAATGTGTTACATCTACTTGTGGTAATGGATTTTTTTGATACAACTAAATCCTTTCCTCCATAAGTGTATCAATAGTATTGCATTTCATCATTTGAAACCCATCAAGAAATGTCTCGACATATTTCCACTAGTTGACAAAGACATGATTATGATTTTTCTATACTTCTAATCTAATAAAATATCAGAGTATCCCAATATCTATCCTATCAAATTTTCATTTTAGATTTTTCTAATTGTTTAAGTATGCCATCATGAATATGAAGTTAACTCCAATGAAATGGAGCACTCATAAGCAACATGAAGAGTGTGAAAAATATGCAGGAAATGGTCAAGTATCCATACCAATAGAGTACCCATAAAAATGTTGAAAATGTCACCACAAGTGATCTAAGATCCATCCAAAGTGCACATAAATGGTAGATGATAATAATTTCTTTTAATTTGGTGATTTTTGCATAAATGGTGTACGTGAGGAATTGTTTAAGAATTATCAAGATGGCCATGATTGATAATAATAATAACATGTTTTCAAGCCATAATGAAGGTACATAAGGACTCATATATATCTTGGCATCCTCATAAAGTATGGAGTAACAAAAATACATAAGTGTGCATGAAGTGGATCTGACGAAGAATCGTCTAATTTATATTCAATGTCATAGTAATAAATCCATTGACTATAGGAAACAATACCCTAAATATTTTTATCGATTCTCATAATTTTTTAGAGTGACCCGTGGAGTGAAGTAAATATAAGTCAATCCTAGTTATGTTCTTTTTAAATGAGCCAAACAAAAATGTAGAAGTATCAATACATGGTGTTGTAAAAAGTGCAACATGTGCATCATGTACAATAGGAAACTAATAAATGTGAAAATTAAAGTGCAAATGGGTGTCAAGAGGATCAAAATAAAAAACACAATGTGCAATAATCTCACTAAAAATATTTTCCATGGTGTAAATTTTATGTTACAAGTGTGTAAATGTTTCCTGTAATGAATGAAGGGGGATTTCCTTACCAAAAATAGTAATATAAAGAGGGAGATATGTTTTTAGCTTCATATTCTCTTCAACAAATGTAATCATGTCTTCTTGAAGTGAACATACTTTAAAGAAAACATGATGTTTTCCAAAATTATTTTTGAGGTATTACCATGAATCCATTAGAAAAATCAAGGAATAAAACCTTGGAAAATATCAAAAAAATAAAACACTTAATAAATCCCTCCCAATCTACTTATAATGATGTAGTTTTTACCAAAAAAACATAATACATGAGTTGGCATGCAAGCCAAGAAACAAGTTATCCTAGCCTATAAATTATTTTTAAGAAAAAAATTGATCCCTTAATTGAAAATAGGTGGAATTTTATTATATAGTTCATTTACATTTGATATTTTAGTTAAAGTTTTGGAAAATTTAAAAAAATACAATTATGGTGCATAATAGAGATGATACAAAGATACCTCTGTAAAGAGTGTAAAAATACACACTTTTTAAAAAGGCATTGAAATCCAACGGATGGGTCAAAGTTTATATCCCTACAAAGGTCTAAAAACTATATCTAAAAGGAAACATTGGGATGATAAGGTCAAAACAACCTTACCAATGTGTAAAGATTGAAAAAAAGAAAGGGTGAAAATAATTATCCCCCAAAGTGTGGAGTGAAAAAAAAATAAGTGTGCACAAAATGGAGCCAATGAAGAATAATTTAGTGTATAGCTAATGTCATGGAAAGAAATCAATTGAATAAGGTGGATTGAGTAAATAATGTCTTGAAAATGTTATCAATCCCCACAAATTTGTTAGAGTGATCCATGGAGTGAAGTAAACATGATCCAATCCTATTATCTACTTTTAAAATTAGCCAAACAAAACTATATAAGGATCAATACATGGTGTTGTAAAATGTACATGTGCAATATTTATAATAGGAAACTAATGAATCTGAAAAATAGATTACAATTTGTTATCAAGAGGATGAAAATCTATAACAAAAGGTGGAATAGGTTCACTAAAACAAGTTTTCATAGTGTCAAATCAAATATTGGAATTGTTATGGATAAACAAATGTGTGTGTGTGTGTGTGGATTAATCCCACAGAATCGCAATGATATGAATTATAAACAAAAAATACATAAACAAAATATACAACAAGAAGACAAGATTTAATGTGGTTCACCCAGTGTGAGATACATCCACCAAGAAACATTTTCTCATATTTTATTACAATCCAACAAGAGTGTAAGCCACTCTCATATCAGTCTTCTCATAAAACACATATCTTGTTTGGATTTTTGCTCAACAAACTCTCTCAAATTCACACTTAAATTCACACACCCATCTATCGCACTCCCTACTATATGCCCAACTATATATAAGTACAATATTAGGTAGTATTTTTATAATATCATGGTTACCAATACCATGTGCCAAAAAACTAACCCAAAAACCTATGGGTTAAATACCACCCATATAATTAATACATGAAAACACCACACTTTCAGGTTACTCCCAAAAAACATCTCAGGGGCTACCACCCCTGAACCCTGACGAGGATACATGAAGAGTGTACACTAATTTTAATGTATAATTTACAACACATCTCACATGAAAATAGGCTCCACAACCTAACAAGAAGTGTGTAATTATGTCCTATAATGATTGAAGTAGGGATTCCTTCCCAAAAATTTGTGAGATAAATAGGGAGTTATGTTTATTAGCTTCCTATTCTCCTAAGAAATTATAACCATGTCTTATTGAAGAAAACACGCTTTAGAGAAGACATCGTGTTTTTAAACCATTATGGAGATCTTTGCATGAATCCATTAGAAAGATAAAGGAAAAAAACACCTTGGAAAAACCTTAAAAAACAATCATACTTTAGAAATCCATCCAAAACTACTTATAATGATGCAATGTTTGCTAAAATCTCTATTACATGAGTTGGCATGCAAGCCAAGAAATAAATTTTCCCAACCCAAAAATTATTTTTAAGTAAAATAATGACCCCCTGACTGAAAATAGGTGGAATTTTATAATATGGTTCATTTACATTTAATTTTTTAGTTAAAAATATGGAAAATTTTGAAAATAAAATTATGGTGTATAATAGAGATGATATGAAGTTACCTCTGTGTAGAGAAAAATATAAACTTTCAAAAGAGGCGTTGAAATCCAGTGGATGGTTCAAAATTTATATCCTTACAAATGTCTAAAAACTATATATGATGGGAAACATCATAAAATAAGGTCAAAACAACCCCACCAATGTGTAAATATTGAAAAACTATTAAGGGTGGAAAAAATCATCCCCCAGGCCTCCTAGATTTAAAGATATGGCCTTTGGAATATTGAGGCGCAAAATAAAGCATTCAACTATGATGTTCAGGCTAAAAAATTACACATTAAAGTATGAGAAATATGTCATATGACACTCAAATTTCATGATCATGTGCTAAAGTGTCAAACACAAAGTCCACATGATTCACATTTGCTTCATTTTATATAGGAATGTAAATTTTATTAAATAACTAAAGTTCCATGGGGTCAAAGTAAAAGCATATAATACATTAAGCCTCATGACCTATGGGAGACTAAACTTCCTTAATATTGAAATTTCAACCATCACACTAAACAATGTGCGTGTAAAGAAAAGGGGTGCTAGTTGATATTTAGTAGAAAATCAACATGGATTAGAAACTAGAAAAGGTAGTGGTGGTGGTGGTGTAGGCAGCCACATGGGTGGATATGGTGTAAATTTATGGATCCATCATACAAATATTTTGCAATAGTCCCAAGGAAAACTCCTTAATGTGGACTTAGACCAACCATGAGAAAAATAAAATATCAACCAATAAAGAATAAGTATATTCATAACCAAAAATATCACAAGTCATGGGTGTCTTAGAATATACAAATACATGTAGTTAACATATAGAAAAATAAATGGTTGTGTTTTAACCTTACTTTTGATAATTTTAATAACATTTTTATAAAGTGGTACAAACATAATAGGCATATGTAGGATGTGGTTTTAAGTCAATAATGATGCAACTTATCCTATTCTAATCCTATGCTGTGTGCAGTATACAAACTTAGTATAGTGATGCTAACCTAAGTCAACCTAATATTAGTTGAAATAGAATATTTCACTAACATTTCACATTTTATATGAGAATCATGAAAAAAAACTTTTTGAGTCAAAAAAGGTTGTGAAAAGGAATAATTTTATCTTACTTAGGATAATATAGATTATTTTATCCTCTCTTTTATAGAGTACATCTTAAGGGGGGTTGCTAATGTATCTAATAATTTGTACACTACTATTTTGTTCAAGATGCATTGTGATTATTTAACTATAAATATGGATAGGCACATGGGCCTGCACATTTATCCATATCCTATTAATAGATTGGAGTATCAATTAATTATTTGCCATACTTTACTTCAACTATTAATAGAAAATCACTTTAAAGTCTATCTTTACGAAACTTCCTTTGTAACCTTAATAATAACATCTACTTATTTTTATAACATCATAGAGAGCTACCATTAAATGTGATCATGTATGGAATTGATTTAACAAGATTTTATCTTAACCAGAGGATTGGAATAAATCAAATATATCATAAACACACAATATGTCAAAGTAAAATGATGAGCAAGTATAAACAATGAGAGGTTAAAAGTGACTTAGTTGATGTCTAGCTATCTGAAATGGATTTGGGCTGGAATGATGATAGAATGGGCTCAGTATGAGTTGTGTATGATTTTTCTGGAAAATAGTGATCTGAAATTTGTGCTAGACAATACCGCCTAATGTAGACATAAAATTATGTACTTTTTACTATTACATCATGCCTCTAGTATGTCACCATATGCATGATTCCTAAGCATGAAAACTAGATATTGATAATACTTGTTTTTCTTTACACTAATATTGTTTTATCTTTACATACTATTATCCTCTTATTTTCTGCAATTATTCCTTTACTTTTGGACATCTTACAATGTGTTACTTAAATATTTCATGATTTATCCTTGGATATTTCTAAACATAAGAGCTAAGTAAGGAACAGTAGTGGCCAACGCTAGTTTCCCCTTGTAGGTTCTTTTATCCCTTTGTTTGGTTCTTATATTTTTAAAATTGACCCGTCACTTGTTTGTCTTTTTTAAGTGTGTATTGATCACTTTGGGTCGAATTATAGTGTTGTTAATGTCAAAATTCAAGAAAAGGAATCATATACATACATACATGTGTGTGTGTGTGTGTGTGTGTGTGTGTGTGTGTGTGTGTGTGTGTACACACACAACCTACTAAATATTCTAAGGGGAAACTAGGCTAGTATGATTTATCTACTACTTGGGGGAACATGAGCAACTTAAGGATTGTACTCGGGATAAATAATTCACTTCATAGGAAGGGAAAATTCTGAATTCCATAGCACAAATAATCTTGGGGGGAAGTATTTGTATCTCATTATCCTGGTGCAACTTGAAAAAGGGAAACCTATTTTCAAGGGACAAAATTTATATCTCACACACAAACACACACACACACACACATCTCATTATCCTGGTGCAAACTTGAAAATGGGAAACCTAGTCTTCAAGGGACAAAAAATTTATATCACACACACACAACACACACACACACACACACACACCAGAACTACATTGAGTTTCAAATTTAGTACAATGCTTGTTAACAATCACATTGGGGTGACCATTGAGGTAAGTTTGAATCAAACCTATGCATATTGTTTTCAATCTAATGTGTACTTGAGTCTTGTGCATATAGCTAGGTTTTGTTTTGTAGGCACATGTGTGACAAGATAACCCTACAATGAAGTGAATGCAACATAGAATTAAGTGAAGGTATGATACAATGGATATTTCTATGATCAAATTGTATAAATCCCACCCTAAATGTGTACATGCTTTAATACACACTATGGATAGTACTCACATTCTCTCAGATACTTCCCTTGATTATGTCAAGCACCAGGTATCAATTTCTCTTGCAATAAGTGATGAACACATTACTTTTACACCAAATAATATCCCTTCATAAAATATTGTTGACAATAAACCTCAATTATATATTCATGTTCACATTCATAATGTGCTCATTAAGCGTGCTTTGGTTGATAATGGATCTAGTCTCAATAGATGCAACATCTCTTTTTTCTGTTAAATAGGACTTTTTGCTACTGATTTAAGTCCATATACTTTATATATTCATGGTTTTTATAATGCACCTAAGAAATTTTTGGAATAAATAACTCTACCCATTAGTATAGGACCCTACACTCTTATTGGTGACAAAATTTTTTGATGGTAAAAATTGGTGGATTTCTGCCAATGCTCTAGGACTAGGTCCCTCTACTTGAATGGGGAAGCTCCATTATTATGTGTGAACTAAAAAAAATTATATGTTGTTGGCCTAGAGGTTAGGGATCCAATAGGAACACTCCACTATACATGCGGAAAATTTTTGCAATCTTGTGCAATGGAGGAATTTTCTAGATAGATGGGGGAGAGGGAGTGAGAAATAAGGAGAGGGATTAATATTGTAAATAGGAAAACTCATATTCTTGCAAGTATTAATCAGAAATATCACATACACAATTTGAGAAGGAAAATAAATCTACTCATAACATCAATGATGAGAGGAAACCATGCACACAAATTTGCACACATTCATACATCTCGAAAAGAAGAAACTTGTTTCTTTATTAACATTCTCACAAGTTGTACAATGAAAGAGAAAAAAGAAAATATGTAGGGAAATATAAGAACTGTCTATCACTTTTTATTTTTCTAAGTAGTTATCTACTCTTGAACATATAAATTTGACAATCCTTAAGAATGGGCAAGTCATTACAATTTATAGAATTTTGAAATATTCTTCGCCTACCCCCCACATGAGCTTTCATATGTCCTTTGCAACACATGAATTTTCAAATCCTTGGGAATGAAATTAAGTCCCCTTTTATTAATTAAGGGTGAATTATCACAATGTCAACTATAGTCACATTTAATTGAATAGGAAAAACATCATGATTTCTCACAATAAATAATTAGAAAGGTGATAGAGAAGAGGAGAAAGAATGAGAGAAGAGAGGGAATAAGAAATGCTCCAAATCATGGATGAAGATGCCTCTGTCTTCAATGAAAATATGCTCTGGAGAAGTTGAAGATGGAAACTGACCCTTGGTGACCCTACACATACTTCTACACTGATGGAAAGTTTTGACTAAGCTTGCCTTGAACACCTTTCCTCTTTTGAAATCTCCTAAAATTATGCACTTATTCACATTTCTAGTACACACCAAGAAGGTAAGAGATGAGAACTGATGATTATACCATTGAAAACAATGAATATTTCCCACTCCAAAAAACACCATCGTTCCTTCTTGATCATTCATGCCTATGAATGAGAACTTGAAATAATTTCTTGGAAAATGTAACCATGATACTTTTGCTACCTTGAGGACATTGATGACCAAAATTAGGAATCAACCCATATGAGTCACAATTCACCTTTCACTCCTCCGCAAGAATGAACTTATTATTATCAATCTCATGAAGAAATTACCCAAAGAGATGGTCACCACTTAGTGATAGGTGGAGATTCATATGTACTTCCAAGATTGGCATTTTCCCTTAGAAACGTGTTATGATCACCACATCCGTGAAGGCTAGGATTTGCTTAAAATTTTAAGATTTGACCTCCGTGAAATCTTGAATTATAAAGTCATGAAAAGGAATAGCATATGTTATCATCTTGATCTCATTTGATCATTTACTATTTGTATTATGTTTAACCTGGATTCCCATTTTCATCATTTTTTTTCCAAATTTCCACTTTTACATGTTTTGAATTTGAATCACGAAACTCTGCTCAAATTTTCAAGAGATTTCGCCCACTAGAACCCTAAGAAGTGAAGAAGTACCTCACTTACTTTTCATTGTTGTTCTGTAGCAGCCATTAATGGAGCCCCTCAGATTTGAAAGTGCACTTTCCCACCTTGGATTGTGATGAAATTATTTTTGTCGGAATATGTTTTTCTTTTGGACTTTGTATTCACATTTTTAGCTCGATCCATATTCCAGAATGATGGGAGAATGGAGAAAAAAATCTAGGGCATGAAAACAGGGTTATACTACCATTAAAAATATAGGACATCATTTAATATGCTGCAAATTTCTCCTTTAAGGTGTTTTGAAAATAAGCATATTGCAAAAAATCTCACTTCGATCTGTTTACCAAATTGTGAGATATTAACTTTTCTTCGATCTAGGGCACAGAGTCATTCTGGAAAAAAAATTGACATGGAAGCTTGAAAAAATGTAAAATACATGAATTAATATTCTTCTAAAATTATGAAAACATGGAGGGAGGAATGGATGATGACCAATGGAGGAGAAAATTATGGAAAAAAATTCAATAGAGTTCCGAGTGGATTTTGAGAAAATGGAGGAAGATCTTCAAAAATGCTTATTTATGTATTTTTAGCTTAATGGGGGAAGGGTGAATTTTTTTCCCTTATAAAATTAACAAGAGGGGTAGAAAAATTCACCTTATCCCTATTCGAACAAGTGACGGACATGCATTGGGAGGATGAGAGAAAAGAGCTTATTTTTAGCAATCTGGGGTTGAGTGTTGATCATGTGAGGAATCGTGAGGGAGAAATGGGGGAAGAAACCTTGATAAAGATTGTATAGTGATCCATAGGTAATATTAGGTACCATAAGTTCCCAAGATCTTCTACAACTTATTTCTTATGGAAGAATAGGTTGAGAAATTTTTGGTGGTAGCTTGAACGCTAAAAACGGATACTGTGTGCTCCAGATACAGTCCATGCAAGAATAGGAGTTGCAGGATGAAACCAAAGCACATGCTATGTAATGACTTGACACATTGTAAAAAGGAAAATGGGTCATCGTGACATCACAAATTAAAAAATAAAGGTCATTTTTTCACCACCGGTCTTTGAAAAATGAGAAAAGGGTTTGCAACAGTGGGGTCCAACCTTGTTTTGGAGGGGGGCCAGCTATTTAGCTCATGGTTGAGATGCAAAGCAAGATCATGGTGATTTCATGGGAGAGTTAATTGAGTTCATGGAGATTGATCTCATGACGAGTTAGGACTGATCTACATCATTAAGCCAACCTAGGTATTCCAGCCACACTACTTGGCATATCAAATATAGCCACCACCCAACGTGGCATTCAAACAAACCTTACCACATAACTCAATGAACCTCCCAACAAAATGGTGGAATAGATGTGGCCAAATCCATGGTCAGCATAGTAACCTCATGTTATATTGATCCCAATGGACTCTCTGCATCCCCTAATATGGGAATAACCAGCAATGGCAGAAGCATGGTGAGGGGTGAGTGGATGGCTTGGTGGCTGAGATAGCGACGTGACGGATAGCCTAAGAAATCAAAGGATGTGGTAACCAGAGAGTTGGAATGTAATGATGATGTTACAGTTTTGTGAATAGTGTAGAGTATAGCACGGAACTCGGTGTGGGAAAAACTAAATGGCAAGGAAAAAATAGTAAGGCCGATTCGAATCACCAACCTCTCGCCCACAACGGATGCGCTAAACCAACTTGGACAACTGATTCGGTATGCCATGGGATAAGATAATAAGGCTTATATTCTAAAAAATTGGGCTACACCCTAGTATATAAATGGTTCAAGGCCATTTATTTCGACACACAAGCATATTTCATGTTTTAAAGCTTAGTGTGAAGGATAAAACCTTAAGAAGATTATTAAGGCATATTAGACTTTGTTTAAGGAATTATTTTATGAGTAAATTATTTTTAACTCATCATCATTTTGTAAAAGGCAATTTAAATCCTTACTTCTTGTGTTGATCCTAGAGTTTAGGTGTGGAGGCGAAGGGATTCTTTCAAGCACTGGAGAATCATTATGGGAGCTCTTATTCTTCATACATTGGGTGTTATTAAGCCACGTTTGTATTTCTTGGAAGGTCATGCAAGAGGATCTTATTATGAAGCTCGACAATGACAATGGAATATAACTTGGCTCTGTGTAGATAGTGGAGGTCATGCAACATAGGGGAAGTCTGCATAAGGGTGTTTTTGATAACTGACACTATCTAACTTAGCTCTGTGTAAAGGCCAGAGGTCATGCAGTAGAGGGGAAGTCTATAGGAATTTTAAATCCAAGAGCATTCTGGAACATTGAGCAAGCCTCAAACACCAGTATAGGTTATACTTGATCGATTGACACTGAGTTTGGGTTAGTCTAGAACATTCATTATAGTATTTTAAGTTTATTTTTACTAATATTCGAAACTTTATAATGAATCGGTTCATCAATTAGTGAACCTGAAGACGTACACAATTTCTAAAATTTGTTATCAACTTATATGCAGTGTCATTGTTCTTGCATTGCATTTTCTTTGAGTGATCTTATTTTTGGGGTTTCATAATTGGAATTAAAATAATTTTCCTATAAGGATCCATTTGTTAAAAAAATCAGAGTGAAATTTTTTGACCATTTTACGGATCAATTTTGGTATCAAAGCTTTTTTTCCCTCTGATAATTTTTGTTGATGTGGAAATGAACTTTTACTAGTTTATTAAGTGGCTCATTATGCTTACTATATTAGGTACTATAATGGACATGGTGATACTACATCGACAAGATCAAGCACACCAAATTGTTGAATTGAGATGGAGTATGGAACTCCTATAGTATACTTTGCAAGAAAAAAAAATAGACACCAAGGGACCTAAGAAGAACGAGATAGTCCTCAGGTATGCACACATTTCTCTATGAATTGGCATGATATGAAACAATGTTGGTATTTTTCCTAGACCGAGCACCATGTGGTTTCAATGTAGAATGGTGGAACGTGGAAAGGCATTAGCAAAGACTAGTAGAATCCAACCTAATTTAGCTATAACTTAACACATTCCCTGTAGTCCAAAGGAGGATTCTAAATTGATGAAACATCTACAACTCGTGGAATCAGAGAAGCAAGAGTTTTAAGACAGGTTTGAGTCTTAGGTAGAATTAGTTGGAGGATTAATCACAATATTACAGTGTGAACTACAAGATAAGGAAGATCTCGTAGTAAAGTTTTGGGATGGTGAAGAGGGGGTGAAGAAAGGTACGCCCAATAATAAACACATTGTAAGTGATTCATTGAATTTTTCTTCTTGTGAAGCTACAAATCCTACTTTTTGTGATTTTGAAAAGCACACTAGAGGTATTAGATAAAAATTTCTTTTTAAAATGGGTTATGAAGGAAAATTTCTTGGTGTAAATAGCCAAGGTATAACTAACCTTATCCAGGTGGAGGAAAGACCTCAATATGTGGTTTAAGGTACACTAATGGTAAAAATGAGGCAGGAGAATGCTCCGAGACAGCAGTGTTTTGAAGCAGTCTACATCAAGGTATATACCAAACTCTCTAAATAATTGTGAGATCAAAGGTGAGTAGAAATTTCCAAGGGAGATATCACCTAGTCTAGAGAATAATACTTCCAATGAACATAGGAAATCTCCTCAATCCAACACAAGAAAA
Source organism: Taxus chinensis (assembly GCA_019776745.2). Classification (NCBI taxonomy): domain Eukaryota; kingdom Viridiplantae; phylum Streptophyta; class Pinopsida; order Cupressales; family Taxaceae; genus Taxus; species Taxus chinensis. Next base: position 99,522,729 of record CM034154.1, read on the forward strand.
GAAGGCTCGGGTTCTCCTCATGGGTCTTGAAAAATCAACAACCTTAAGAGGTATGATTGTGTCTTCTTTGGTTACAATAAATACAAGTATATAAAAACCCCATATCTATTGTGGACATATCCATATATTTACTATGGATCAAATATCCATTGTGTGATTTAGTGTGGAAAACAAAAGAAACATGCCAAGAGGGTTATGGCTGATGAAGACAAAGAAAAATATACCTTGCCTTAATCATTTGTGAGCTGGAGATAACAAGTAAGGAAATACTTCATGACATGTTTATCATGCCTAGTGTTTCTCTTACAAAATTGGTAATTAATCTCTATTAATTAAAGACCAGAAAGAGATTCTCTATTCCAATTTGGTAATGCCAACATAAGAGTATCATAGTAAGAGGTAGTGGCCCTATATACCATAGGTCCCAGGATCGAACTGTATGGTGATTTTTCAATTGAAGGAATAGTATTTTTTAATACCATCAATTCAAATACAGATACCTCCTTGAGATAACACAGAGTTCCAGATCCAGAGAAAAGAAAAAGCCACCTTAATGGGGAGGTGTGATCTGAAGGTCAAATTGGACATCAGAAGTTCACAATATATCCCATAACATATTCCTTATAGAATAATAGGTCAAGAAATTTCCAATGGTACCTTGAATGCTGAAAAATGAATACCATATGCTCCAGATATAGTTTGCACAAGAACAAGAGTCACAAGATGAAACCAAATCATAAATGACACAGTGATTGGGAACATTGAAAAATGGAAAAAGGATCGTTGTGACATCACAGAGAAAAATTAAAGGTCATGTTTTCACCACCAGTCTCTAACAAACAAGAAAAGGGTTTGTAATAGTGGCGTCCACTCTTGTTTCGAAGGGGAACTTGGTTGTCAGGAGAATCCAGTAGCTCATCGAGCCACAAACCGAGTTGATTGACCGAGTTGAGCTCATGATTGAGATGTAGAGTGAGTTCATGGTGATTTAATGGGTGGTTTTATTGAGTTCATGGTGAGAAAAATCATGGTGAGTTATGACTGAGCCACACGGTTGAGCCAACCTTGGTATACCAGTCACACTACGTGGCTTATCAAATATGGCCACCACCTAATGTGTCATTCAAATATTCCTTCCCATATAACTCGGTGCTGCCCAATAAAATTGTGGAATATATGTGGTCAAATCCATATTCAACATAGTAATCACAAAATATATTAATCCCAATGGACTCTCCACCCCGCCCAATGTTGGATTAACCTACAATGAAAATAGCATGATGATGGACAATTGGACGGATAGCAGCAAAGATAACGACATGACAGATAGCTCGAGTGTTCAAAGCACATGGAAACTAGAGATTTAGAAGGTGGTGATGACATGGTGGGTTTGGTGAATAAATCAGAGCATAACACAAAGCTCGGTGTGGGAAAAACTATATGGTGAGGCAAAAATAGTAAGGCAGATTTGAACCACCAGCCTCTCGCCCGTAATGGATGCACCAAAAAAACTCAGCTAACCAAGTTGGTATGACATGGGATAAACCGATAAGGCTTATATGATAAAAATAGGGCCCAACTCTAGTATATAAAGAGGTCTAGGCCATTCATTTCAACACATAAACAAATTTCAAGATTTAAATCTTAGTGCAAAGGAGAGAGCCTCAAGAAGATTGTTAAGGCTTAAAATACCATGTTTAAGGCATTATTTTGTGATTTAATTATTTTTAACTCATAATCATTTTGTAAAGGATATATAAAGTCGTACTTCTTGTATGGAGCCTAGAGTTCAGGTGTGGAGCTAAAGGGATTATTTTAGTAACTGGAGAATCATTACGCGAGATCTTATTCTTCATATGTTGGGTGTTATTAAGCGAAGTTTGTATTTATTGGAAGGCCACAAAAGAGGATCTTATTATAAAGATTAACAACAACACCAGATCTGACTTATCTTTGTGTAGAGACCAGAGGTCGTGCAGTAAAGGGTAAGTATATAGCAAGGTGTTTTGATAGCTGAAACTATCAAATTTAGCTCTTTGTAGAGGTTTGAGGTCATGCAGTAGGGGGGAAGTCTACAAGAAGTTCAAAGCTAGGAGGCCACGCTAGAACATTGAGCAAGCCTCTGAGATCATTTTGGGTTCTACTGCACTAATTGGCACTCATTTTGGGGTGGACTGGAAAATTCATTATAGTATTGTAAGTTTCTTTTTACGTACATTCGGAACTTTATAATAAATTGGTTTGTTAATTAATGAACTCGGAGTCATAGGAAATTACATAACTCTGTTATCAACTTTTGATAGTGTCATTATTTCTTGCATTGCATTTTCTTTGAGTTGATTTTATTTTTCAGGGTTTTAAATTGGTATTAAAAAAAAATCCCTTAAGGATTTGTTGGTTAAAAAAATCATATTGAAATTTTTTGACCAGTTTATGGATGACATAGGGTTCTCTCTGCATTCATCTAGGGCCCTTTCTTGGGTAACACACTTTCTTTCTAAAAAATCCCCCTCTAAGGTCTATACTACGTCACATGTACATACACTTCAGCTAGTACATCTGCACCTTATTGATGATACTACCTCTCCTAACCTACCACTCTTATATGAATTTCATAATGATGAGGCACTCCTCAAGTGCATTGGATCCTATGAACATTTTCCTTCACATCATCATAATAATAGGTTCCCCCATTCCTTGCAAGATACTACATACTTTAGCGAGAACAATCTTGCCAATGCAAATAAAGATACTCTTGATGTTATACCCACACAAACATATGTTAGGAATGGCCTACACTACTCAATGAAGAGACTATATCATACAACTTGGGTACTAATGAGGATCTAGGATTAGTTCTTTTAGCAGCCTCTCTTAGCAATAACGAGGAAGATCATATTCAACAAGTTCTATAGGATATATTTGATTTATTTACTTTTTATTATAGTGTTGTTTCTAGTATCTACCCTTCCATAGCTATACACAACATCATGCTTCATGATGGTGTTAAACCCCTACAACATAAAATTCGTAAGATGCACCCTCGAGTGCTCTTGCTAGTAAAAGAAGAGATACAACTATTATTGGGTGCATGATTTATTTGCACCATTAATTACCCACAATTTGTCTCTAATATTGTCCCTATGATGAAACCTAATCGCCAGCTTCATTGTTGCAATGACTTCCATGATCTTTGTAGACACCCCAAAGATACCCATTACACGTTACAATGTCCAACAATAATATTTGGTTTATTATTCACTCGTATACCACTTCTAGAATTAATTTAATTAATTCTATACACCATATACCAGTTTGGATAATTTAATTAACTATTTAAATAAATAAAAAATTAATTATTTACTCATCTCCACTTCACTACCCAGCTCACTCAAGTTGAACATTCCACTCCACTCAAACTCTAGAATTATACAATCATGAAAGAAAATAATCATGTACAAAAAATAAAATCAAGAGCCAACCAATTTGATATAAAGCCTCTTAATTTATTATTCAAATATTTAACTAGAAAAAACAAATAAACCATGTTAAATAAGGAAATTGAAATCGATATACCATGTCTCAGTCAATTCCACCTTCCTCAATCAATGGCTTCTTCTGCATCTATAAATTAGAATCTCCAGTCCTCTCAATTCATCATTGGAAGCTTGGAGAATTTACATTGTTACTGTACCAAAATCTCATTAAAATTCACTTGTGCACACCCTTATGTTGTCTAATTGATTACTCATACATCATTTGATCATCATCCATTGTTCGTAGCTTGAAGTAATTCCATTTAAAGCATTCTTAAGGAATCCACATATCAAAGAAGAATTTTCAACTTCATCGAGGACCTAACAAGAGTGTCATTCAACCCCACTTTTCAACTGGTCCAATATAAGGTTATAAAGAGCTTGCGGAGAATGCTTTTTTATTTATTATATTATATGCACTTTCTCTTTTCTATAATTTATCTTATACACATTCTAGCATGCTCGGTGATACCCCCATGCTTTATTATTAATTTTTGTCATCATACTATCATTTTCATGTTTCTTTTAGTATTTAAAGGTCACTCACTAATTTCCAGGTCATTTAGTGAGATGGTTTGAGAGAAATTTGAGAAAAACTAGATTTTTTGGTTGTATTCTAACATTTTTGTGCAAGTACAAGTGATTTTCACTTTCGTCATCATATTTTCACTACCGTAGCTCATGATCTACATAAGTGTACTTCATTTTTCTAAAAAAATTTATAGGTTTGTGTTACCGTCAACAACCCTACTTTTTTGCTTTAATTCCCATGCTAGTGTGTTATTCCTTGCACTAGCATGCTAGTCTTACACTAGTAAATGCAAGGCCTTGTAATAGTGTAAAATGTGCTAGTGTGCTCTTCCTATTCCATGTTTTTCTTCTCTCATCACACCCATTCATCATAATACCACACCATTGGCCCACACACTTCCTTCAAACATCACCATATTCTCAACGCCTCGTCCACCTAATATCATCACTAGCCACATGCTTCATAGCACTCCATCGTCTACCATTATTTTATTCTCATGTCCTTGACCACCGAAATTTCTCACACATTCACCACATTCATCACCTTTCTTGTGTGTTTCATCCCCATGCTCCCATTCTTCACACACCACCATTTTATGGTTTATTTGGAATTCTTGCTTCACTTATTATCCACGTCATACCTACCACTCCAATTATTTATCTCATTTATCACCTACTTATGTACATCATGTCCCTTATTCATCTAGTCCCTACTTGGACTGGGGGGACTTTCGTTTGTGTTCACTATTGTATTTGCATGCTCCTTACATTTCACTTCTCTTCATCTGGCCTGTATTTGAAACATAACTTGATTCTCCACATAAAAACAAACACTCACTTTCACACAACTAAACATCTTTCAAAAAATACAAAAAAAATAATATATTTAAAAAATTGCAATAAATAATGCTTTCCCATGGATTTTTTTCTGCATTCAATCCATTCATTCCAATTCTCTTTTCAATGTTACGCATTTCCTTTACAGTTTGTTCACATTCCATGTTTCGGTTTGTTTCACAACTTTTAGTGCACACTTTGATCATCTTGATGTCACATTTTGTGAGTGCATAGTCTCTACTATAGTTACTTGAACTTGGTCTCTCCTTGGTGAATTAAGAATGAATGTCCTCTTAGATATCCATGCATGCTTACACACTTAACACCTTGTTTTGAAGACCCTAGGGCTTTGACACTTGCCAATTTTCATCCCCACAATCACTTCCACTCCATCCACCAAGCCACTTGTGGTTCCAAACCCTTTGAGAATCCAAGAGAGCTACATATCATGTGAAAAAAAATCAAATAATCAAAATTAAGGAAAAAATTCAAAATTCAAAAGCAAACAAAACAATATCATATCAAACTCTCTCTCTCTCTCAGGGGTATTTCCAGTATCTCTATTAGGGCTATGGATGCATGAATGGTAATAGAGAAATGTTGTGACTAGAATCAAATGTATCTGCATCGAGGCTATGGATGCCTAGATGGCAGCCGAGGAATGCACGAATTATAATTACCCTTCATTTCATTAATCAAAAATTTCTTGTTTTAAATCACACCTACATGTTGGCTTGTGTTTTCACTCACGGTTTTACGATTATTCACTTCAAGCAGTAATTAACATTCACACACACACACACACACACACACACACACACACACACACACACACACACACACACACACACACACACACACACACAGGATCTCCATCAATCATAGGGCTCGTATGTCACCTTGTGTGGTTTATACCTTGTTTAAGATCTTGTTTTAGCTCACTCATTATCTCATGTTTTGTTTCTTCGAGTTCATCATGTGTTTACCACCACGCTTGTCACAAAGACACATTCCTATTGTAGACACCCTAAAAATACATATCTTTTTCTAGAGTAATTTTATCTCATTAGAATTACTTAAAAGTAATTACATCCTACTAGAACACGTCCCTTTAGAATTAATTAATTTAATCCTATCATTTAGATCATAACCCTTTAGAATTAATTAAATTAATTCTAATTACATACTACTGCCCTTTATAATTATTTTATTTTATTTTATAATGCCCTTGGAATTAATTAAAATAATTCCTAACACCCTTTAGCTAATGTAATTAAACATTTACTTAATTAATGAGTAATTATCCTCCTACAATTAATAACTAATTAAAATAGTTATTTAAATAATGTTATTTGTCTACAAACACTCCACTCCACTCTACTTTCATAACCCTATAATGGTGGGAGCAATAATATTGCACGTACAACCCAAGATCAAAATAATCATTTCCCTTGCAAAGATGTAGCTGCACAGACCAAATCCTCTTATTATTTCAGGAAATTATAATTATGATATTGGAGCTCATTCAAACTATGATCCACTTCTCATGGCCTCACCCTCAGATATAAAAAGTAGGCCATTCCTTTGTAAATCATCCTTGGAAACTTTGTGTAATTTTGCATCCAACTTCTGACCAAAATTTTCATCTACATCCTCGTGTTTCTCAGCTCGTAGCATCTCTGCATTCTACATTTGGAGAACAATCAAGAACATCCACAATCCTTTGAAATACAAGATTCAACAAGTCCAAGTGCTTCACAATCTTACTTGAGGTTTGCAAGGGAAATCTTGGAAGAAAGGTATACTGATTTATTTGTTTGTCTTTCAACTTCTACTGATATTTTCACTACTCACATTCTGGCACACCTGATGGGACCACCACACTTCATTATTCATTTTTATCTTACATTTTAGTAATATAATCATTTATGTTTTTTTTTGTTTGTTTCTAACCATATTGTTCAAGTTTCAGGTTCTCGACTACAAAAGAGAAGGAGAAAAACTAAATAAACCAGGTTGCAATGGTTGTTTCTGCTAAATTTTTAACCATTCCTAATTCCTTGCATAGTGTTTCACGAGTGTCTGTGCTAGCATGCATGTGTTTCGCTAGCGTATTTGTGCATGAAGTTTCGTCTCTATGTCCATGTGCTAACATTTTACATGCACTAGCATTGCAAAGAAATCTGTTTAATTGCACATGTTTCTTTTCATTTGCATGCATTTTATTTTTGTGCATGTGCTAGTGTTACATGTTAATGCTAGCTCACTCAAGTTTTATGCACTAGTGTAACCTTTAATGCTAAGCACACTCAAGTGCATGTGCTAGCAGTTCTTTACTGTTTTTTAATTTTTTACATTTTTCCAGCAAGTTCTTTTAATTCTAACCTCTGTTTTAGGATCATTTCTGATTGTTTTCTTGCAAGTATGTTATAGTTAATTAATTTAAGTGCTTATTTTATTATAAACTTTCAATTTTTTATGCATAAAAAAATTCACATGTATACTCTTCTCTCACGCTTGTTATAAGTGATACTTAGAATTAGAAACATGATTTTTTTTATTTCCATTGTTTTCTCTTTTGTCTACCTCAAGGAAAAACTTCTAACTTGTTTGTAGGACTGTTCGTGCAAGGATTAAAACTACTAATTTCATGTTTCCATTTATCATTGTTTCAAGAAAATCCCTTTTATCACCTTTTTTATATTTTTTATAAAACTCACGCTTAATTTAAATTTTGGCATGTGAGATTATTCCCTGATACTGCTTAACTATGGGAAGTTCCATGGCCAGAGGGCCAGAAAATCATTGTGAAGGAGTACCACAAGAACCCCAAAGTAGTCAGCACCTTGACTAAACTGGCTGATGAAATGGGATCCCCCACCCAACTGACTAGTACACCTTTTATGAGAGATTAGAGTCAAAGATATCCATTAGTGGCGACCCCATCTTGATCCTTTGAGTGGAGTAAAATATGGCTTATTGTATCAAGGGGGTAAAGTAAAGCTAGACAAACTAGCAATAGTACTACACTCGCTCATATATAAGTTGTTGGTAATTTAGGGAGAGAACTTATTCTAGGAGGCCACACCTTGACCAATTCCAATCTAAGTTAGAGACCCACCTTCTATAAACATCATTTTTCATTTATTTTTCTTTTTTCTTTTTTTACATGTTAGTGATTTTGTGTTCCACACTCATCAAATCTTTCGAATACTCCTTATTTGAACTCATTTTTCATATTTTTTCAAATCTTCCAAATACCCCTTATTTGGACTCATTTTCATCTCTTTTCAAATCTTCCAAATACTCCTTCTTTGGACTCATTTTCACATCTTTTCAAATATTCCAAATACCCCTTATTTGGACTCATTTTCATCTCTTTTCAAATCTTCCATATCCTTCATTTGGAATTTTTTTCATTGTCTCTTTTTGAATCATCCAAATATCCCGCATTTGGATTTTTCGTCATTTTCTTTCTCATCTTCCAAATACCCTTCATTTGGAATTTTTCACCACCTCTTTTTGAAACCTCCAAATCTTCCTCATTTGGATTTTTCATCACCTCTCTTTGAAATTTTCAAATTATTTCATTCAGATTTTTCATCTTGAACTCACTTTATCGAACCTTAGTCTTAAATATTTAGATCATTTTCCCAAATTTTAAGTAACTTACTTTCCATCAAATTTAAATCTTGAGTTATCAATACCCACGTCCTTACTTGAGCACCTCTTTTACAATCTAATTCATTCATCACGGTCTTATCATTCTATCATTCTCTCGCATCTTTTAGTTTGACATAGACATTGTAAAATTTTAAGCACTCTCCCATCTTGTGTCTATAAATTTAACAATCATTTTATGAAATTTTTGGCATCATCATTTCTACACCTCTTTTCTTAACATTCACATTTTTGACATTTGAGAACTCCACATTCATCATCTTAACATTTTCCACCTCAATATCCATATTAACATTTTTGCATTTAAGATTCTAAGAGGTTGGGTACATCAATCATTTTGATTTCCCTCCATCATTCACTTTTCTCCATTCAATATTTTCATCCCCCTCCTCCACTATAAACTCACTTTCTAGAGGTCGAGTACATTCAAATATTCCCATCCTCTCCTCCATCTTAGCATTCACTTTTCTAGAGGTCGAGGTATGATTCAATCAAAATCAAAATCCATCTTCCATCTTACATTCACATTGCTAAGGGGTTGATTTATCATCTTTATTGTCACTCTTCCATCTTAGCATTCACATTGCTAAGGGTCACATTATTCGCATCTTTCAAACCCATATTCCATCTTAGGATTCACTTTGCTAAGGTTTGAGTGATCAATCACACCCTCTCTTTTCTCCTCACCTCTTTTAAAAATGGTGGGAAAAAGACACCAATATTATTGTGTCTTCGGAAGATATCACAAAATAATTTTCCATATTAAATCCAAAGATGAAGACGACGAAAAACTTGAGGACCACCAAAATAACATCTCTTTTGAGGAATAATACCAAATCGAAAATATTTTGCATTCAAACAAAGACCAATTTTTATTTCATCTCCTTGAGATGGGATTAAAACTACCTATGGACTTTTACGATGGCATTTTGAAAACCTTACGAGGTCAACCCAAATCTATGAATAATACATATGAAATACCACCCAAATCAAATAACAATGATGGATCTAGACCAAGAAAAAATGATTGCCAGAGGGACAAAGGTAAATCTAGCACTTCAGCCCCTGAATCAAATCAAGCCTTAATCGGTCAAATCAATGCCATGGAAAAACAATTGGCTCTCATATCTTCCAAAGTCAACAATGATACCAATGAAAAAGAATCAAATTAGAAAATTTATTATTCATCCAAGACTCATACTAAAACAAATAACAAAAAAATAATTCAAAACTGGATAATATCCCACAAACTAACTCACCATTTTCTCAAGAATGGAAAATGATGAAAGACGTGATTTTGGGCATGCAACATCAATGAAAACAATTCAATTTTGATGAATTGTGTCCTTACCCCTCTTTGATAAGGACATCTTATGCATACCCTTCCCATGATCTTTCGAGACTGCCTAAAATTTGACAAATGCAAGGTCAAAAACGACCCACGAGAGCATATTAAGGAATTCTTCATGGCATGCTACTTGAAGAGGCATACAATGATATATTTTTAATACGTCTCTTTCCCTGTAATCTAGGATAAAAATCCTTTTATTGATTCCTACACCTTCTAAAGGGTTCAATAACCACTTTCACGGACCTCTCGGAGAAGTTTATCAAACACTTCTCTTTTAACCTAGACTCTGAGATCACCATGATGGATTTATGTAACTTGAAATAATGATCAAACAAAAGTTTTGCACAATTCTTAAATCATTAAAGAGGAATTCCAATTTTTTTCACATTCTCCATCCATGCAAAATAACTGGTCAGTATCTTCATGTCAAACCTCAATAATGAGTTATCCTTCCACATCTAGATGTACTGCCTCAATAGCTTTGAGGAATTCATTAAGAAAGGAACCAAAATTGAAAAGGATTTTTTTGTTAAAGCATTGATCAAGCCTCATTCCAAAGACAATCATAATAATACCAATAATAACAATAAAAACCATTGGGATAAACCAAACCATGTCAACTGGAACCATAATGTTGTTAATGATGGTGTTAGGGATAATCACAATGTGCATAACATATATAACATTCAACCAAAATAAAACAAATTGAAACAACCCATAATTATTCTAAGTAGAGAGGCTCCCCCTCCTTGTGATTAAAAATGATGAAAATTCACACCTCTGGGAGAGACTATTTCGAGTGTCTTAAGCTAACTGGAAAGTTCCAATATGGTCATGTACCATATCAAAAAACATTTTGTTAAAGGATAACCTAAACCTACTTGGTATGAATCCAATACATATTATGATTTTCATTGCATTGATGGTCATCAAACAAATAGATGTGTGTGACTTTTTCATTAAATCCACGACCTTATTGATAACGTAGATAAGGTGGTTAAAGACCTAACACCTAACAAAACACCCAATGATAATCTAAAATTACTTTCCAATTCATTCCCCAAGAATGGTAAAAATAACAAAGCTAACAAGGTCAATCTTCAAACAATGTCGATTTTAACTCGATTATTTCAATTGTTGAAGAAATGCCTTCTAATATTGCCACTATAAAATTTAAACCTCATAATAATGTGGTGGCCACATGATAGAAGAAAATTTGGGTATACGTAATAAACCAACCTTCCAAGTCATTCATTGATCCTTGAGCGGAAAATCCTATAGTTCCAAGTAATTCAAATCTAGTTTCTAATGCCAAATCTTCCACCTTCAATCCGTATGACCTACTAAAATAGTTAATGACAACACCTGCCTATATCTCCCTCATGGAGTTATTAAAAGCATTTCCTAACTTCCAGGATATTTTCACTCATGCTCTCCATAAGACACGCGTTCCTAATAATATTAACATATAATAATTTCAAGCCTTGATTGTCAATCTTTCACCAACCAGGCCAATATTGTCATTCGGTCTTCAGGACGTGTTAAATCCAAACCTATAAAACAATAACTCCTTGTATATTAAATCATATATTACTAACCACAAGTTCAAAAGAGTTCTAAATTATAAAAAGTTCTAAAGAACTCATACAATGTCCTCTTATGTCGACCATGGATACATGCGATGCAAGTTATACCTACCTTTTACTAGTGCATTAAATTCCCACATGATGGTAAATAATTTACCTTGCGTGCCGATTCTAAATCATTTAAGTAGTGTAAATTTTTGGAGGCCAGATATAGCAATGCTAACTATTTTCCTTCTACATACAAATCTATCAAACCTCATCTCATTCCTATCGCTAATAAATGAATTGATCTTGAAACATTGTTTTGATCCCAAGTATGTACATCTAGCACACAACCATCTACATCTTATTCACCAGTTGAGCCCAATTTTTCCCATCAAGGTATCGGTGAATACACCCTTGAAAAAACTTTCTACATTATAAAACATTGATTGTCCCTGCACAGCTATGGACGACCTGATCCCCCCCCACTTAAAATAAGCTCTAGTTTATCACCTTGGTAGATCTCTTTTGAGGTAATATGGACTCTTGGAGGATGAACACGTTTAGGGTTCTGATGGATTTTGGCTATAAAAATATCAGATGACTGAGTGTTATGAATCCACAGACTATGTCAAATCCCATAAGGTGATGAAGAACATGAATTGGAAAGGTAAAGGACTCAGATCACAAGAACAAGGTCACCTTAAACCAGTAATGTATGAAGTAAACATATATCGTCATGGTTTAGGTTACAAAAATTTTGAGAAAATTTCTATAATATTTGATGTAATGACTCACAAAAATGACATTGATTCAGAAGTTGAGACTAGTTCCACACAACCTCGTTGAAGACCTGGATGAAACCACCCTCTTCCTTGAGAATTTATCCATCCATACCCTTGATATTGTTTACCCATCTCTCATAAACTAAGACAAAAAATGGCACATCTCCATGGACCTATTTCAGAATGATGCTCAGCCATTTAATAATTCATCTGGACTTGAGAACCCATTCCCTTATTAGACCACAATAAGGGATTCAATATAAACCTAAACGTTACTTCTTACTTCGATGAGAAATTTGAGTGCTCTAGTACACCAAAAGTCAAAAAAGAAAATAAAAATGGAAAAAAGAATAATACAATCTCACATAGTGAAAACCTCACTGAGGCACTATGTGAAAATAAAAAAATGAAAAAAAGAAAAGGAAGTATCTCCTTGTTAAAACCTTTGAGAGGTGTTAGAGAGAGGAGACTAAGTTATAAATGAATCATATGACCTTCGCAAGCCTACAACATCATTCCAAGACACCGATACATCTTAAATTTTGGTAGAAGAAATTATCACCATCAATATTGGAATGGACAATAATCCTAAAATGTCACGGCTCAGAGAAATCTTATCAAAATAAGAAATATAAACTGTTATAGCACACCTCATCAAATTTAAAGATGTCTTTGCATGGTCATATAAGGATATGTTGGGTTTGGATCCCTCCCTAATTATGCACAATCTGGTAGTTGACCCAGATGTAAAGCTTGTTAAGCAAAAACTATGGAAAATGCATCCTAAGGTGACATTGTTAGCCAAAGAAGAAATTCAAAAGTTACTAGAAGTTGGCTTCATAAGGTTAATAGACTAATTTGAATGGATCTTGAACATGGTACCTGACACTAAGAAGACACTTGACATTGTAATTTGCACCAATTTTTGGGATTTCAACAAAGCATATCCTAAGGATTACTTTCCCCTTCCCAACATCAACATGATTATCGATTTTTTTATCTAATTTTTGTTTCCTACCAAGATAAGATAACAAGAAGATTCCTATTGAATTGAGGTTCCTTCAGTTTCGAATCCCACCAAGAGTCAAGCCTTTGGAAATATATAAAGAAGACTAAGCCAAATCAACAATTAAAGCTAAGTTGGGACAAGCCAACTCAAAAGGAAGTAATGATCTGGTAGACAGCGCCAAGTGTCAACTCGATGCAAGTTCCAAAAAGCAAATGGAGTGGAAGCCTCAAAGCCCTGCGGGACTTACACATGGAGTCAACTGTAGGTGACCCGTCCAAAGTAAAATTCTTTGCAGTAATATACGACAAGCTCATTACTTACACAAAGGAAAGTGGCTCGATCACAAATAATTCCAAGTGGACCATCCCAGTGTACTTCTAGAACCTACAATGGAAGCAAAGACCCTAGATAAGCACTTGACCTCCACATGGATTTCATAATAAATCAGCTCCAAGTTTGAGGTAGATTGTTAAAGATTGGTGATAAGCCAAAAACCACGTGGGGGCAATTATGAAGCCTATCTAAAAAATTTAAATGTTCAGATCTTTTGAAAATATCAAAGGCAACGGTCATTTGGATTCTCTTTTCAGGGATGAATTTAATGCATATTTCCGTGTGAAGAGTGTGAACCTGGGAATACTTAATTTTTTCACCTGTATTCAAAGGGTCATTCTCATAGAATGACATAGATAGGTGCCACTTGAATCATGAGCATAGAACTCAATGCATAAGCAATCAAAAGATCCAAATATGTAATAATGATTTGGAAGAATAAGTCCGCTCCAAGGGAGTTGATTTTAAAATAGTTAAGAGATGCATTAAATGGGCATGGCTGTCACTTTTTAAAGAACGGATAATGGGAAAGTGTGACAAAGATATCAAAAAATCTATTTATGTCACTTCGCACCATTTATCATAATTAAAAAATCATTTTGAAGAGTATTCAAGAATTATCTCTCACGTCCTTCTCCTCCTATATATTGAAATCAAAGGCTTCCAAGAAGATATATAAGAATCAGGAGTTAGTTATTTTTTCTTCTATCTCAGTTCTTCTGTAAAAGGCAAGGGGCTAGAGATTTGGCCTTCTTTCTGAGATTTGTAATGGTATTTTTCCTCTTATCTATTGTAATACTATGCACGTTGTTTGGAGTAATATAATATGCCATGTGATGTAATTTGTCCATACTTTGCGTAATTTGTATTATCTCTAATAGCCTTTATTTCGACATGGATAAATGTGTGTGTTTTTATTCTATTACTATATTCATAAGCTATGCTTAAATAGTTTGGAGTAGTGTTCTATGTGATTCACCTCTGGTCTGTGGTGCATCTTGTCCACCCTTTTTATTACTCACCTTTTCTCTATTCCAAGAATTTGCGTTATGGGTTAACTCCTTCAATTTTTGGCGCATCGCCCCCATTAAGTTTAAATTTCATACCAAAGAGAAGAGCCAAGTTCTTTAAAATATGGAGGTCACCTTAGGGCACAATTCCCAATAACCTAAGGTTTCCTATGACTTTGAAAATTCATCCGAAAGGATCACATCAATAGATTCTATAGTGGGTTATGAGATGTTATCCTTAATGCATGGTTTTTCATGCTACAATAATATCTACATTACTGAGGAAGATCAACATAAGATAACATTCTCAAACCCTTGGGAAAAAAAATTTTACAAGGTCATGCCCTTCAGCCTTAAGAACGTAGGCACAACTTATTAGAGATAAATGACAGTCATTTTCAACGACCTCCTTCATGAAATCATGGAGGACTATGTTGATGATATTCTCACCAAATCTAAAACCATTATAGATCATCTAGTCATCTTGCGGCATATATTTGAAAGGTTAAGAAAATTTAAGGTTCTTCTTAATCCAAAGAAGTGTTTCATTGGTGTAACTTCAAGGAAACTCCTAGGATTCATCGTCTCATGGAGAGGAATTGAATTTGACCCTTCCAAATTCAAGGGAATAATAGAAATTCCTCCACTACAAAACCTTCATCATCTACGAGGATTACAAGAGATAATTCAATCTATCAGATGCTCCATATCTCAGTTGGTATAAAAGTGTCACCATTTCAACCAACTACTCAAAAAGGATGTCCAATTCAAATGGACGTAAGAATGCCAAGAATATTTCAAAAATCTAAAAGAGTACTTATCAACTTTACCAGTATTGATGCCACTTATCTAGGATAAGCCAATGTTGTTGTATATATATATGTAACAAAACATGTCATCGAGGAATTTCTTTCACAGCATAATGATAATAGACAAGAAAAAGTGGTTTACTACTTGAGAAGAACCCTTATAGCTAAAGATCTCAATTACTCCCAGGTCAAAAAAGTGTGTTTAGAAGTGGTGTTCACTTTCCAAAAGTTGTTAAACTATCCTCTCGATCATACCACAAAACTTATCGCCAAATTAAATGAATTGAAGTGTCTTCCATCAAGACCCGTAATAACAGGGCAGATGTCTAGTTGGGTTGTGCTCCTAAGTTATTTTGACATTGAATTCATCATTTAGAAGACCATAAAAGGGCAATATTTTTCATATCAACTGACCGTAATGCCACTATCGTGTTATCAACCCCTTCACTTTGATTTTTATGATGAAGATTTATTGTACATTGGTGCAGTTTCCTCATGGACCTTATTCTTTGATGTCTCGTGTAACATGAATGGATTAGGAGATGACATAGTATTACACAAACCAGATGGTGATGTCATACCTAAATCTTATCACATTGGTTTTCCATATACCAATAACATCACAAAGTATGAAGCTCTCATAGCAGGTCTAGGTTTTGTTATATCTTGATGGCTCTAAGACCTAACAGTTTTTTAGAGACGTCGTCCTCATCATCGAGCAGGTCAATGATGAATATCAAGTCAAATATGATAAGATTTTTCTATACAAACACATGGTTAATAGCCTCAAAGGATATTTTATGTTCATAACATTTGAACAAATTATTTCACACATAATAAAACAATGATGCCATGGGGACTATCGCATCCCTTCTTGAGTTTGATAAAAAAAAAACACACATCAAGTTTCTCGTGAAACATATTTTAGTGCACAAATATAAATTTTTGGAGTCAACCATGATGTGTGAAATTTTTGGTCATGAAAACCCATGGTATCTTGACATTTACATGTTTATCCACGACAAAACCTATCCTACCAACATGAACTCATCCAACAAAAGATCATTGGCACAATGTGCCTCGCAGTATACCATCCTTTTCGATACCCTTTACCGAAGAGGATATGATAAGACTCTCTTAAGGTGTCTTAACTAGGAAGAATCAAGTCATACACTATTCAAAATATAGTTGGGTATTTGTTACACACATACAAGTGGAATGGTCCTAGATAAGAAGATCTTACACATGGGTTACTATTAGCCCACTATGAATTTTGAAGCGTGTAATTTTTTCAATAATTGCTAGGCATGTCAGTAGCATGGTAATCTAATTCATGCACCCTCACAATCCCTTTAGTCTATCATTTCACCCTGTCCTTTTTTTAGATGGGAGCTTGACTTAGTCAGCAAAATTAAGCCCACATCTTCTGATGGCCATGCCTTCATAATTATTGCCACTAGATATTTTACTAAGTGGATAGAATTTTTCCGCTCACCTACATTAATGGGACAAATATTACAATTTCCATATTCAACCACATCATTTGTCAATTTGGCATCCCTATGTCTATTGTTATAGACAATGGGACATCCTTCAAAAATAATAATATCTAAGCACTTTCCAAAAAATACCATTTATACCTACAATGAACAACTCCATTTTACCCATAGTGCAATGGCCAGTCTGAATCATCCAATAAAATGATTAAATCAATATTGGAGAATAAAGTTGAAAAACACAGTTACAACTGCTATACATAACCATATCCCACCCTCTAGGCCTATCACACCTCATTCTGTACTCTAACTAGAGCCACTCATTTCTCCATAGTATACGGTTCTAATGTTGTATTACACATTAAATTTTAAGTCCCTTCCCTCTGTGTATCCTTACAACACCTAGTGCATGAAGTGGATTACCACAAAGAACGCCTTACAGAATTAGATCTCTTGGATGAGAAAATAATTCATGCTTGGGACCATCTAATGTTATATCAGAATCGACTTGTCGCAGTTACAAAAAATAAAACCTAGACAATTTGAAATTGGTGACCTTTTTCTTAAGGAGAAATAGAAAAATACTATAAAAGAACATGATAAGCATGGCAAGTTCGAACCTAATTTGTTAGGACCCTATATTTTGAATGCAAAATTTTGTTCCAGGGCATATAAGTTATCCAAACAAGATGGCAAAAATCTTAAGGATCCCATGAATGTTGTTCATCTTAAAATTTTATATTCTTAATCCTTTGAGACTTTCCTTGGTACTTAGGGCATACCAGCACAATTGCTAGCTTCACCTTTCACCTTGTCCCATGTTTGTGTCATTCCACCTCACCTTGTATTGCATGTTTTCCTTGTTAGGTTGTCATTTCCATGCTTCACCAATTTTTTCTCCTTCTCCCTTTCTAACTCATCATTTTCTTATGTTGGACTTGTTCACTTGTAGCATGCTTGCTACGGTACCTTTTCCTTCTTCCTTAGCGTGTGTTCAAAAAACCAAAAAGATTCAAATATGTTTCAAAACACAAAAAACATTTAAATATGTTTCAAAAAACATTCAAATATGTTTCAAAAAACCAAAAAACATTCAAATATGTTTCAAAACACCACAACAAATCAAATATGTTTTAAAAAAATAAAAAACATTGAAATATGTTCAAAAACCAAAAACAGTATAAAACTAGAAGAAACCATAAAAAAATCACAAAATTAAAAATACAAAAATGTTCAGAAAATGTTTAATAAAATCTCAGCAAATGAATAACATAATTCACCAATCTCATCATTTAACAGCAACCCTATTGATCATTCCAAATTGTCTTCTGATCATCACTTTTCTTGCATTTGATGTATATCTATGCTTGAGGTAAAACCACAATTAATTACCCTTCACAATATAACTTTTCTTGGGGGCACAATTGGATTAAATCTAATACATATCAATTCAATCCTCTTGTGTTTCTAATAAATTGCTTGGGGCCATTGAAATATATATATTCTTCACTATCGAACACATTAGGGGTGTTATTGAACGTCATTTATACACATGGTGTTGTACTATTTTTTTTTCTTAACCTTTGATGATTTATATTAATTTCCTTTATTAACAACTCATCTTTTGCATTTTTATCAAGCCATTCTAGTTATATCCATGTTTTTTCCTAGTACATTGTTGAACATTATCATTACAACCTTGAACGTGTGGCATAATTACTTATTGATATAGTTATATCTAGTTATCTTTATTTGATGCTATTTTGTGTGTATTTATTCTTATCATCAAAATAATTTGTTTGAATGATTATATGCGTGACGTCACTCTTGGTTGTAAGAAATTTGTAATATGCAACAACTTGTATCCAGCAAAGGAACTATCCATAGCAACTCGTTTGTAGCCAAAGAACCTATCTACAGCAACCCATCTGTAGCCAAAGGAAATTGTCTACAGCAAAGAGCCCGTATTATGAAGATCTTTTGCAAGGTATGAAGAACAACACTCAAGTTTATGCATGCCGTTGAAGAATCAATTACAACTAGAATGGGTAGAACCGAGAAACAACTCAACCTTTGATGTGGTCATTCATTGTAAAATAGTAAAGGACTGATTGATTGAGTTAACACTTGATTGAACTAGTTGATTACCTACTTGAACATTTTTAATGTGATTGTTAGTTGAACACATGTTAGCTCTATAACATATATTTAGTATCGCATGGTTCTATTGAAGATATTCCACTTGTTCTATTCAATATCTTTCACTTAGTTTATTGAAATCTTAGTTGTACTCTTCTTTTTCTCACGTCTTATTGTAAATAAGAAGTATATTTGAAAGGGGTAGTATTGGTAATAGGATATAGTGCACAGATAGAGGAAATATATAATTAATTCATACATTGATAGTTTGGTTTAGAAAAGAGATTCCTTTCTTCCTCGATGTAATGATTATGCAAAATCAATGAGAATTTAAGTTTTGTTCATTAGCTTCTAGTTTTAGAATTTAGGAGGGATTAACACCCAAGTCAAGGCCCACTTTTGGTCCATTAAACCCCTCCATTGTATTTTTTTATTGAATGTCTATTTAACTAGGAAAAATTTACTTTCTGATCTTCATTTTGAATCTACAACTTTGTCTTAGTGATAGCATTTAGAAACTAGTTATTTTCAGTTTCAAGTTTTGTTTACTTGTAAAGCATTGTTGTGACAGTTATTTCTTTCCAACATCCTAAATCTAATGTAGCTATGCATACAGCAATGGAAATGTCTCAATTCTATGTCCCCAGGTTTGATAATGAAATGACTGTGATTCAATGAGCAACATATTAATTTTTGTAAGTTGATTTGCACCCAAAAATTTGGCGCCGTTGTCGAGCATATTTCCAAGTTGTAGGAAGTTTTGTGAGGTTTTTGCATCTTTGAATTTCTTAGAATAGGCTAGATCTTATAAATTTCACCTTCAAACCCCCCCCCCCCCCCACTAATGAATATTAATTGATTTGATTTAGTTGATGTATGCACTGTCAAAGAGATTCCCATGGTAGATTCCTACCCAATCCTCAAATAGCACAAATTTATTTGATTCTGAAGAAGACACATCTTCCTCTATACAAGGTTTGCTAGAATGTAATCCCCCTCCAAGTGAGATTTCTGAGGTTGTTCCTGAATAGCTAATCACAGAAGAAGAGGTGAATCATAATGTTGAATAAGGGGAAACTACATTTGAGTTCCCTATCTCCAATAACAATCATCTTGTTGTAATGAAGAATATCTCTCCATCAGCTCTTCCTAATTTTCATGGATCTATAACTAAAGACCCATACATTTTCTTATTTGAGTTTGATGTTTTATGCAATATTTATAACTACACAATTAATGCACAAAAGCTGAATTTTTTCCCTACTACACTCAAGGATGTAGTCTTGAAATGGTTCATGGGCATAGGAAGAGATGTTGTTACTACCTGGCGATAGATGAAGGAAAAGTTTCTCTCCAAGTTATAAGACTACTGCAGGCCAAGTAACAGAGGAGGGGATGAACTCTTCAAGATGTAATAGAAGGAAGATGAGACACTAGAAGATTATCTAGAGAGATTCATGTTTTGTGTTCAGAATTCAAGACACACAAGGTTACCTTCTAAGTCTCTCAAGTTACTTTTCTTAAAAGGACTCAATGAAGAGGTTATGGATGCATTGGACCTGATAGGAGCTGGAGATATCTCAAAGTATAATTTTGAGTAAATTCATGAAGCCTACAAGAACTATTCTAGAGCAACCATGAAGAGAATCAGAAGTGTTAAATCAAAGGGTGGATCAACTGCAAAAGGAATTGGGGACATATCTAAATCAGAAATTGTAAACATATTCAAGAATATGAAGAAATAAATAGTCAATGACATGGCCACCTAGCTTGATTCTCTCCATGCAAAGAATAAGAAAGAGAATACAGAGGTAGCACTTATATATTTCTTCCATGCATAAAGAAGAAAAAAAGTGGATTGCTGATGCAGGGGATTGGCCAACATTACAGAAGGAAAGGAGGTTACACCAGAGTTCAAGATGACATAAATGGAGGATGGGAAATTCTTCTACATTTCTTAAATGAAGCCATGAATTCCAGGACAAGGAGGTATGTCACAAGATCCCATGCCATATTTTTAAAAAAATCACTAGTAGTTCATATATGCAACCCCCACCTTGAGCTAATACTCACTAAATTTGGGCTTCATACCCTAGATAATACAAACAAACATGACAACCTCAATTTTCATGCCAATAGTAGAAGCAACCCCCTTATTCATGGCTGAAACCTTTGAGATGAGGTCATCAATGGATCAATCCACCTCCTAACTACTAGTAACCTCCTTACCCATAGCAACAAGATTTGATGTCAAATCCCCAACCTAGATCTCAACACATAACTACTCAACTACTAGCTCAACCATCACCTAACCACAACAATAAATATTTTCAGTCATCATACACCACTAAATCAACCCAATACTCTACTTATTTAGTTGATTTAAATTATATCCATATCCACTCAATAAGAGCACTTCTCCCACCAAGTAAACACACCATCAAAAATATTTCATATGAACCAAAATTTCTACAGATTGATCCACAACAAAGCCAAAAGACGTTGTAAGCTAATCTGTAGAAAAATTAACAGAGTTTCAGAAAGGTTAAGATGTAAGTTTACGAACCCCCATTTCCATAGAAATTACAAGAGAAGAAATCTGACCCTAAATCAGATTTTGATTCTGATTTTTTCAATTAGCTAAAGGATATTTGTGTAAATATTCCACTTATTCAAGCCATCAAGGATGTGCCTATCTACAACAAGTTTTTTAAGGATCTATGTATTAAGAAGCAAGACAAAAAAATAATAGATCCATCCACTATACAAGTCATTGGAAAATTGGTCAATAGCATGCTTGTAAATTTGGTGCTACCCAAGTACATAGATCCAGGTAGTCCTTTGGTGAATGTTACTATTAATGGAATTACAATCAAGAATACTCTAATGGAATTAGGGCCAGAAATAAACATCATGACCAAGAAAATCATGGATGACCTAAAGTTGGAAAGACTAAAGCCAACAACTACAACCTTGTAACTAGCAGTACAATCAACAGTAAGGCCTAAAGGAGTTCTTGAAGACATTGTTGTGGTGTTATAATCTTGGGAATTCCCTGCTGATTTCATTGTCCTTAAACCAAAAGCAAGTCTAGGAAGCTATCCTATTATACTAGGAATACCATGTTTGGTCATTGTTGATGTATTTATAGGTTGCAGGTCTGGTAACATGGTCATCTCAAATGGAAGTGGACCCAAGAAGCTTATGCTCTATCCTCCTTCCCAAGCATTAAATGATGAGGATCAAACAATTTGCGTTGAAGAACTAGAATCTGATCAAAGCTTTGTACAATAGCTCATGATGTTGGAAAAAAAATTACAATTGAAGATCATGAGAAAGATGTTGTTCTCTAAAATATTTTACAAAACAACTATGGGAGAAATGAAGAATTTGATGACAGATTGAGATGTTTGAGTTGTCCTTTGAGCTAATTCTTACCATAGTAGAGCACTATGAGTAATCCAAGTAAGAATTATATCTTCCACCAACTTCTTCCCCATGACTGCATATTAAAATTTTCTAATGGAAACATTTTTTCAATTTTGGATCTCTCCAGGCAAGTGGAAATGACACCAGGGATGTCACTAAATGTAATCAATATGTTGAGTATGAAATGGGAGAAATTATTGATTGATCTTATTCAAAAACATATAACAACATTTTCTTGGGATTATGGTGATATATGTGGGATTCATCTTAGGCTTCTTACTGATAGAATATATATCAAGGAAGAATGTAAACCAATCAGGCAGCCACAGAGGCGGATGAACCCAGCAATAAGAGAAATTTTGAAATGTGAACTACAAAATTTTCTTGATGTTGGATTCATATACCCCATATCATACAGTCAATGGGTATCACCTCTTATAATTTTTCCAAATAAAAATGGGAAATGTAGGACCTATGTATATTATAGGGATCTGAATTCAACCACAAAGAAATATCACTTCACATTTCCCTTCATTGAGCAAATTTTTGATACTTTGGCTAGTAAAAATTACTTCTCCTTTCTTGATGGATATAGTGGCTATAATCAGATCCTAATTGCACCAAAAGACCAAGACAAAACTACCTTCACATGTCCATTTGGAAAAATTTCCTATTCAGTTCCTCCAGGTGGCTTGTGTAATGTGCCTCCTACAATCCAGAGGGAAGTCTTGAGTATATTTTATTATCTGACAAATGACTTCATGGAAGTCTATATGGATGAATTCACTGTACATGGCAGCAGTTTTGATGAATTTTTGCAAAATCTGGAAAGGTCTTGAAAATATGCAAGGATCATAATTTTCCCTTAAGCAATAAGAAGTGTTACATGATGATGTTAGAGGGTATAGTGCTACGGATCTATCTTTCATCAGAAGGAACTCAAGTTGATTCAGAAAAGGTGTCTGTTATAGTCAACCTTCCAACACCAAGGAAACAAAAATATGTTAGAAGCTTTTGGGCCATGCTAGATATTACATAAGGTTTATACAAGACTTCGGCAAAATTGTAGCACCACTTTTTGCATCACTAGGAAAGGATGCGACTTTATATGGACTAAACGTTGTGAAGGTGTTTTTCATACTTTGAAAGATATTTTTACTACTTCTCTTGTGTTGAGAGGAACTAACTAGAACCTTCCTTTTCACATCCACACATATGCATCAGATCATGCTATTGGATTTTTCCTAGGACAAAAAAGATGGAATTCTGATTTATGCAATATACTATGTTAGCAAGAACTTGCATCATACATAATTAAACTACACAATAACAAAAGGAGTTTTTGGAAATTGTATATGATATTAACAAATTCAGAAACTACATCATAGGATATCCAGTATTTATTCACACTGGTCATGCTGCAGTCAAATATCTAATAAAAAAACCAGTAGTAAGTAGCAAAATCATAAGGTGGTTTCTCTCTTAGAAGAATTTGATGTCACCATCATGGACAATCCTGGAAAGGATAATGTGGTAGTATATTTCCTTTCAAGGATGGAGACCAATAATGAAGAGAAAATAATTGATTATTCCTTTCTAGATGAGCACGTATTTGATATTTCTATAAAAACACCTGGTATGCAAACATAGTCAACTACTTGGTCTCGGGTAAAACACCTCCACATTACTTATACTCTAAGAAAAAATATATAATTGAAAAGACTTTATATTTTTCTTGGATAGTTGGATTTCTATTTCATACAGGACAATATCAAGTAATGAGAAGGTGTATAGATGATGAGGAGATATTTGATGTCCTCAGAGCCTGCCACAATGAACCTTGTGGAGGGCACTTTGTTGCAAAAAGAACAACGTAGAAGGTGATGACTACTAGATATTATTAGCCAACATTACATAAGGATGTAACATTATACACCAAGAGATGTGAAAAATGTCAAAGAATGAGCAAGCCCACCAAATCAGATGAGATTTTATTGCAGCCTAAATTGGTCTTATAGTTATTTGATAAAATGGGGCTTAGATTTTATTGGTCCAATAGACCCTCCATCTCAGTAGAATAAATACATCTTGGTCTGTATAGATTATCTAATCAAGTGGAAAAAGGTGAAATCATTACCAAATCAAACCAACGAGAAGGTGGCCAAATTCCTTTATGAAAACATCTTTACTAGATATGGATTTCTAAGGGAAATTGTAATGGATCAAAGTACACATTTTACTACTGATGTAATTTATAATTTGGTTAAATAATATGAAATTAAGCATAGAAATTCTACACCATACCATCCCCAGTCTAATGTCCAAGCACAAGTTACAAATAGGGATATTGAGGCCATATTGACAAATACCATTACACTTCATAGGAAATAATGGGCAGACAGGCTTCCAAAAGCAGTATGGGCATTCAACACAACATGGAAGACCACAACTAGTTTCAAACCATTTGAACTCTTAAATGACAAGATTGTTGTTTTTCTAATAGATTTTGAGCACAAAACATTGAGGACTGCACTTGAGCTAGGCATAGATTTATCAGAAGCTCAAATCTAGAGAATTCTCCAACTCAATGATTTGGATGAATTGAGAAGACCTGAATTACATAACACAAAGGTAATGTAGAAGAAAATATTCAAATGGCATGACAGGTACATCAAGACAAGACAATTCCATGAAGGTGACTAAGTACTCTTGTTTGATTCAAAATATAAGGATCATATAGGAAAGCTCAGAACAAGGTGGTTAGGCCCCTATGAAATTAAGATCTTCCCTAATGGATTTTTGAAGCTCACTACCATAGATCCTATGAGATTCGAGTTGTGGGTGAATAGCCACGGGCTGAGATTGTACAAGAATCCAATTGAAAAAGGTTCATTCATGGAACTATTTAGAGGAGTTCAAAGAGGTATAGATATAAGAAATCTTGGATTGACCTCATAGGTTGAGCCTGCTAGCTCACTGTTGGCGAGAAAATTTGTCAGGTGGAAAATCTTGTGGATTTCTTGCCAACGCTCTAGGAATCTAAGTCCCTTTACTTAACTGGTACAGTTGTCATATATGCATGCATGATAAAATGTGGATTTTTATGGTGGTCATTCAACTGGGGATCCAACATGGTCACTCCACTGACCCTGCGGCAAAGCTAGCAATCTCTTGTTAGGGAAGAATTTTTCTGAAAGTGGGAAAGGGAATGAGAATTGAGGTGGGAGAACTAATGTTACAGGTAGAAAATCATATTCTTGCACACACTAGTTAGAAACTTCATCACATGCACTAAATTAAGAGGAAACAACCCTGAAAATGACAACAAGACCAAATATAATTTGATGAACACAAAGTATCATGAAATACCTTAGTCAAAGAAATCTAGAAACTCCTTCTTCTTGTATTGATGCTTAAACAAAATTTGTACATAGTGTAAGAATGGAAGAAATTTGAGAGTGCAAGAAAGTAGAAGAAAAATGGATATCTCCTTTGCTTTCTCTAGGTACAATGCACTCTTGATTTTACAAGATCAATTTCCAACCATTTAAAATGGGAATGGCGTTACAATTTATAGAATGAGAGGTGACTTATTTTCTTCCTCATGACCCTCCATATGCCTTATTTCTAAATTTAGACTATTTGTATTCCTATCAAATATTTAAGTCCCTTTTATAAAATCAAGGTGACTTAATTTACATTATGTTTCTAAAGTCAATTTTAGGTGACTTAAAGGCATATCAAAAAGTGCAAACCCCAACAAATAATTAGAACATTTGAAGAGAGAGAAATAAGGGGAGAGGGAAGAGCGAGAAGAGGAGAAGATGTTGCCCTTGATGAAGTCCGATGATCCTCGTTGATTGAAAGCTCTAATGTGATGAAACTCTGAATCTTCAGACTTGTGAAAAAATCCTTCAAATGGGCTCACATATGCTTTGGAATGAGTGTTTAAAAACACTACTGAATGGTGTTGTCGATGACCGCAACTTCTACCCCGCACAAGATACTCCTGCAACTTGAGCCATGGAGTGAGTGTCAGGAGACACTATTGAATTCTCTTAGGTGAATCCCGCATTCCCCATGAGAAATTCTTATGATGATCTTGCATGATGATTTTGACCTGAATGATCATTCCTTAATGTCCCATTGTGCCAAACTTTCCCTTTCAGAACAACCTACTATTTTTAGTAAGTGTGGATTGCGAGCTAAGATGAACTGTTTGATGACTTTGCCTGCGATACACCCTATTTTTTCACCACATTCCTCATGGAATCTTTAAATGGTGGCTTACCCGAAGTAACATACCCCTATGTAGGGAGACATGTTATTTTTATTAATTGCACCATGAATGTCAAATTGTGACAAAACGGATCTTGAAATTATGGGTTTTATTCTAGGGTTCCACACTCCAAATTTTGAGTAATTCCTTCATCTGAACAAGTGGGAAATGATATTTTAATTGGCAGGGCAAGAATACTAACAAAAAAAACATCCCTCCATATCCCTAAAAATTAGGGACTTCATCGTGGAAAAACTAGTTTGAGAGAAACTAGATTTTTTGGAAATCCTTCCCTCTAAATTTCGGATGATTTTGCCTACTAGATCTTCGGGAATTTGAGAATTTATTCAAAGATGGTAGAATGCTGATAAATAAAACAGCCCTCCATATACCTAAAAATAGGGACTTCATGGTGCAAAAACTAGTTCACATGAAACTATATTTTTCAATGATCGCTCCCTCCAATTTTCGCGCGATTTCACCAACTATAACCCTGAGAAGTGGAGAGGTAGCTTGCTGATTTTTTCCATTATTGTGTCATAGCGGCCATTAATGGAGCTTGAATATTTCAGGTTTGTATTTTTTCTCCATTCGTGATGAAATTTATTCCATTGTGATATATTTTTGCTTCTTATGCTTCAGGAGAAATTTCTCTTCAATCCAACAAACGGTTTGACAAGAAATTCAATTTTTCCTTCGTTGAGCCAGAAATGAAATTTCTTCACTGTGAATGTTCTATGCACCACTAGGGAAGATTGAAAGTGTTTTTTTAATTTCCTTCAAGAGAGAAAAACTCAGCAACAAATGGTTTGTTAATCCGTGCACCGGTTTGCAAGATATGTTTGAATCTTCATTTTATGCCAATGGGGATTTCCACTGTTCTTCTTCTCAGTTCTCCATTTATTTTTCTTATCTTGATGAATTATTCTTCTGAGACCTATGTGCCATCATGGAGTGAAGGAAAAAAAATTATGATGGATCTGGTTCAAGCTTTGACAATGGTGGAGTGAGGTGTTCTCTACAAATTTTCCTCTAGCAGTGAGAAGTAGCAAGAAGTAGAGAGAAACAGCCAATAGTTAGAAAAAAAAATCAAATTTTTGAGTTGGGGTTGGGCGCACTTTTTTTTCCCTGATTTCCCTGACCTTAGGGACACGAGGGGCATCAATTTTCACAATGAGCAAGATGGCGACATGTGGCATTGATCCGACGGTAGGGAATGAGTGCTCCAAAATCAGCTTTAAAGCACCGAGGGGCTGCAAACTGGTCATATGGGTGACCAAAACACTCTCCTAGAGGGTTGGGCACATTTTTCTATGTTTGGTGTCCCTCATCTCAAAGGGACATGAAGGACATAAAATTCCATGGTGGTCATGGAGCTAACACATGGCGCTTGATCCGACGGCAAGGAATGGATGCTCCAAAAATGCACCTTGGGGCTTAACTGTCAAGTCTGGAGGTCACGTGAGATTCCCAGAGGTCAAATGGGGGCTGGGTGCATTTTTCCAAGGTTGGTGTACCTGAACTCAGGGATGTTGGGGACATGAAATCCTGCCATGCTTTTGGTGCTAACACGTGTCCTTTCAAAAATTAACTAACTCCTTGACTGCCTTTGAGAGGGTAACTTGGAATGATGATAACTTGAGCTCCCGGTGGAATTTATTGGTGAAATTGTATATGATCTTGACTATAAATGGAATTTTTAATCCAATGGTGGGGGTATCATGTCTTGATTCAACCATAGGATCCCTGAAAAATCATATTTGTGATTTTAGACTCCACTTGTGCCTAAGAAAAAATACCTGCAAATCCTATGCGTCAAGGTGTTGTGAAAAATATGATTCCACCATCATGTAGGTCTTGGAATACTATTTCCAAAAAAAAATTACTTATAACTCCAACCATAGCTCCTGAAACCTTCTTCTGAAGCCCAGTAGTTGTTTTAGGCTTGTGAACTCTGTTTTTACTCAGACTGCTCCAAGTTGATGGGTGTCGTTATTACCTTCATTTAATCAACTTCTTATTGATGTCAAATTCAAACCAGGGATGTTTCTAAAGCTATATGCAACAAGAATAAGCCTTTCGATCTAGTAGTTGATTGTAGTTATTTTTGTATTTTTTGGGGGATCTTTTCAATGTCTTAAGGACTTCTTGGTAAAAACATTATTTAAATCATACTATGAAAACTTTGCTGAAAGGAAACACACTTTGCAGAAGGGAAATAAACACACTTGCTTTTGAGAAATAAACACACTTGCTTTTGGAAATAAACACACAACTTAGAGTGCTTAAAATGGTTGCAAGAAGAATAAGAATCTATCTAGACACCTGCAGGAATGAGTATACAACAGAGTTTAACTGGACGAATTAAAAGTGATACAGAATTAACAAATCTAAACTATTTTCTTAGGAAATATAAATACCAAATAGATGAATATCTTGGTCCTTGGGGGAGTGGGCCCTTGCTCCTCCATGAATCAGGATTTAACAACTTAGAATTCTCTCAAACAATAATGGCTATTTATTGATAAAACATTCAGTATTACAAAACATACTGGATCTATATATTGTAATCTATATTACTTATTCTATATCTATATATATCTTCTCTTTTTCTATCTCCTCTTTATCTACTACAGGTCTGCTTATACATTTACAATCATAGTTGTCTCTACGATTCTGATGAAATCGAATCGTGCCCAAAATAGATGTTGACTCATATTTTGGCTGATCGGATAGTTATAAGATAACTATCCTTGAATCTACGATCAGAAATCTTTTCATCCTTTCCTGATTGAAAGGGTCATTGATGCTAAATCACCTGATGTGGTTAGAATGGATAAACTCCATCTGTTCTAGAACTTTAGAGAAGTTCTAGAACTATAGGAAATCGTTAAAGATCAAAACCGTGAGAGTTTCGAAGCTATACCCAGGAGTTCCAGAACTAAGTCTGAAAATTCTAGAACTAAATACTGGAGTTCCGGAACTAAGTCTAAAATTTCCAGAACTAGATGATGAATGTGTAATGGAGTTCCAACACTAGCTTGGAAGTTTCAGAACTAAGTCGTATTGGAATAGATGCTACCGAAAACATGTTGAACGCTACATACTTGATTTCTTCGACCAATTAGACTTGCTTTATTACAAAACTAAATTTACAACACACTTCTTTGGGAATTTCAAAGCTTTTAAACATTAGAATCACAATCAATCAAAAGATGGACAATTACATCCTAACTCATATCAGATCAAATAAAATTCACAAAATGCACTCAAACTTAATAAAAAGGAGATTAAGATGAGATCATATATTGTAAATTTAACGGGCATATTCTGGCCTCATCATTTCCCATGTCCTTACTTGTTTGTAAGTCCCTTTACAAACTTTATTCTTCAAAATTGGGGTTATATGTTATGCATTCCATTTGATTGCTCAGATCAAATGGCTGAAACTAGATCTTCTAATGCTTAAACTTAGAGGTATTGTACCGTGCTCCTACTTCTATTTTCCTCTGTCACTCTTCAAATTGAGTAGGATCTTAAGGTTCTCTATTTTTCCAAGGAGACATGAGGTGAGAAGTAGAGGGGGCCTTGTTTGCATTCCCATCCATATGTTCCAATAGGTCTCATTGATCTGAGGAATTATTGCGCATAAATATTTTTCTCTTTCTAAACTCCAGATCAGATTTGTAGGGGATATTACTTCCCTTCTTCTCAAGGAAACCATAAGAAGTTCCAACCTTTTTGAGCATACCTCATAAATATCTTCAAACTTCTCCTCCTCATAGGAGGTAAAGGTATCAACACTTTTTTGTAAGCTGGAAAAATAATGTATCTTGAATCGTTCATCAAAGGCATGAATTCTAAAATGTATGAAGAAGGCAGAAGGTTTACCATAGTGAGCCCTCATGCAGAGACCAGTTGAGCTAGCTTTCAATAAAAACTCTGAATTCCTTTCCTTCCATGTAATCTGATTTTGCAGAATAGAGACAAATGCATTGAGCTGACTTTCCCCCACATACAAATTGATCATAAATCATGTGTTTTTCTCTAGCATCAGATTACAAAGATAGAATTCACATGGAAGATTTTTCTACTCAAGACTAGCTAAAGAATAAGTTGTCATGAATTCAAATTCATCTTTTAATTCATGTGGAAGTCCACATGCAATCGTTGACAATTTCCAATGAATGAATTTTTCTTCTAAAAACACACTATGTGCAAGAGAGGGCCTCTTGTAGGCAAGAAATTTTTCACTCATAATACAGACCATCTATATTTTCGCAAGACATTTATATTTGTCTCCTTCTTCCTTATAAAACTTTTCTTCCCATTATTTTCTTTCCTTATTTTCTTTTTCCATCTTAGTATTCAAATCTTCATTAGATGTTTTAGCTTCTTTGAGTTCCCTGCAAGTGTTATTCCATAGTTGTTTGAGTGGTAAATAAGTTAACTCAGTCTATGCAGAGACTGCAGACATAGCATTCTATTTTCTAGAAGTTTGACATTCTTCCTCTTTCTCTATTAGTTGTTTTTTAATTATTGATAATTCCTCAATCCTAACTGCAAGCTGAGTTGTTAGCTCTCTAATGAGCATTTCCTTCTATTCTAATTTGAGTTTGAGGAAATCCAATTCCTCATCCTTTTCCCTGATAATGAGCTCTACTCTAGACAAGAACAAATCCTGTTTAACCTGATGTTTTTCTTCTTCCTCTAAAATTTCTTGGGGAATTGAGCATTCTTCTTCTATCAAAGGAAATTTACCTTTTCATCTCCATGATCCCAACTCTTCTTCTTCATGTGATAATGTTGATGGTTTAGCTAATTCTTGAAAATCCTACTCCTCAAGTCTCTCATCTCATTTGTCCATCTCAGCTTGGCTTGGTTCAGGAGGAGTCATGGCCATGCTGTCCAAAATATTAGCAGCTTGTTTTTCCATCTTTTTGTGTTTAATCCTTCCCTCTGGAATTTCCCTGACCTCTTATGAATTTTCCTTCTTTAGGGAATTTCAACATGCCCAACGGTGGATTTCCTTCTAGAGATTCTTCTTACTTTTGTTTCTTGTTCTTGCATGGGTGAACTATCACCGTTAGAGACAAATATTAGCTCCCCTATAGTTGTTACAAAAGAAGGAATTTCCTTCAAAGGCACAGAATGTTCTGTTGTTTTGATCTTTTGTAGATCAAGGATTTCGCGCTTGTTACTTGTCCAAGTTAATGCACCAAACTAAACACAAAAACCCTGAAAAACTCCAATGAAATTGATACCTGATGAAGATGTAGACGGATAAAGAGGTTGATGTGGATAAGACGGGCGCACACAAGCAATTCGCACAATAGATCCGAGTAACCTGCAAAACACCGATGCTTGACAGAAAAAGATGGCGTTAAAAGATATTTGGGTGGACTGCCCGAGAAGCGGGTCCGGGAAGCGATAAGCTTCCTTGGCGGATGTCAGTCCACGTTTTCAATTAAGTAGAGAAGCATACATGATAAAAGATGTACATATAAGACTAGATTTTCTTATTACAGTAATGAGACAGAATTTAAACAGCAGACAAAAAGCTACAGAAAACAGGAAACTATGAAATAAAGCTGGATTTGTGTTACCTGTGTCCTTTTTACCTGTCTGCAGGATGATCAGCATCGATTAAGGAGGATCGGCATCGACTGATGTGATCAGCGTCGACTATGAAGAATCGGTGTCGACTGTATAAGATCGGCGTCGACTGAAAGTAGATCAGTTGATCAGGGACAGTGCAAGAAGATTCGGAAATTGGAAAGTGATGGACAGATAGTCGACGTCTGCTGGATGTGCGAAAGTCGGTAAGATACTGGAACAGAGTCACCAGAGGATCGATGGATACGTGCGATGTTGATGTGATAGGAGCGGAGTAACGGTGCTCCTCTCAGGGATTGATTTGGACAGGATCCGATCTCATTTGATACACTTGATGCTAAAAGATCTCTCTTTCTTACAACATGTGTCTCTTTCGCGATCTATCTCTTTGTCTCTCTCTGTTCATGTGTGCGTTCGTCTGTTCGTGTGTGTTTTTCGGTCCTTAGAACTGAGTTCTAGACTTGCTTTTATAATCGGCGCCGCTCCTAGAAAATCGACGCCGACCGTATAGGTCGGCGCCGATCACGGAATAGACTCCCAAGATGGCCAAAACGATTGATTTCTAGAAAGATGAGAATTACCTCAAATACGGGAAATATCCCGCTTGGGGAAGAGGAAAAATAGGGGTGATACATAGATAGAATAAATTTGGGGTAGATGAGTGATTAGGATACATGGGAAGAGGTGTAATTAAATGTTTAATATTTAATTACTCATGGGTAAGATATAATGGTGTGAATTAAATTTAAGATAGGTGCTTAAATCACAAATCGGATAATATCCCAAGGGGATAGCGGCGACATAAACGTGCCCCAGGTTATCTGTGAGGGACACTAAATTGAGTAACCAATTTTAAGTGTCTACATTTTGCCCCTTTTTGTCAAGTAACTTGCGATAAGCAAGGTTATGAGACAAAAACAAGGAGATGGAAGAAGGGAAGAAAAAGTGATGATGTGATCCCCCTCAAACTAGGGATGGGATGGATGATAGAACAGACGATCCCAAGTTTGAAAGAGGTAGATGAAAATGCAGGATGCCCCAGTCGGAAGTGTGCAGTAGATCTGATCATTGATGACGCATAAAAATAAATAAAAGGCAGCAATCTAAGGAACTCACATTGGTAGGGCAAACTAGCCGGTCTCCTCATGAGATGACGTTAGTGCCTATAGACCCATGAGTGTAAGGAGAACTGCAAAATAGTCAGCATCTAAAGAGAGACACATTGGTAGGGACAACTAGACGGTCTGCAAAGCAGACGACGTTAGTGCCTACAAACCCGTTTAACTCCAAGCTACAAAAAAGTACAATTGTCCCACGCAAAGGGGACAAACCCGAAATAGACAATGATATCGAAAAGATGTGCCGAAAGGCAATATTCAGCACACAGTAATGATCAGATGGACAAATAAGCCAAGCATCAACACTATGGAAAATAGATACGGAAAATCGGCGGCGATCATGGAAAATCGACGACGACCCAGATAAACGGCGTCGATCAAAAAAATAGGCGTCGACCAAACGTAGCACATATAAATATGCGAATGGAAAACGTAAACGATTTATTTTCATCGTGACGATTGATTCAGAGAGAGTCAAAATTTGGATTTGAGCATCATGGAAGCCTCTGGGAGCGGTCAGAAGCGCAGGAGGACACGACCTGGGGTAAGTGGTTTTTCTTGAACCCATTGCATTTCATTTTCTTTTTTTTTGTTTGATTTTTTTTGTTTGTGGGAGGCCAGGGGCCGGTTTTTGTCGGAACAGTCAGTCGGCGTCGATTGGTATAATCGGCGTCGATTGGTGTTCGAGCGGCGTCGATTGGTATTAATCGGCGTCGAATAGAAATAAATGACACCGATTTTATTAAATCGACGCCGATTGGAATAGATGAATTTTTTTTTTGTTGTTGTTTTTGATGTTTTGATGCAAGACTAATATTGCTCTTGTTGTCGTGGGTGCAGGCACG
This sequence comes from Taxus chinensis, assembly GCA_019776745.2. Taxonomy (NCBI): domain Eukaryota; kingdom Viridiplantae; phylum Streptophyta; class Pinopsida; order Cupressales; family Taxaceae; genus Taxus; species Taxus chinensis. The sequence continues at coordinate 99,557,101 of CM034154.1, forward strand.
AGAGGCTCTACACATGAGGGATGTTATTCCCGAGTTATTGGAGACTATTCTCCCAGATGTGACTGATGTAGATTGGCGGCATCTAGAGTTAGCCGGGCTCGGGGGCTTTAGATACTACAGACGAGTGCCGCGAGATGTGGAGCTGATGCGGGCACTAGTGCGACGGTGGGACAGCCACACGTGCACTTTTTGGTTTAGGACGGGTGAGATGACCATCACCCATGAGGACATATACAGGATTCTAAGATTTTCGATCACCGGGGACCCGATCGAGATTACACCCCAGGAGCAGCAGCAGAGGGCCCTAGGTCGGTTATACAGAGACAGGGAAGATGACTCAGAGATAGTGTCCGGGGTAGTGAGGATAGCCTCACAGTAGAGGCAGGATAGCCCCCGGAGCAGGCGGATAGCCTTGATTCAGATGGCTATATCCTACTTTGCTCTTCCAGATTCAGGAGGTGGGAGATTCCCACTGTTGTTATTAGACTGCGTTTGCGACATTCTACAGTTCAGGTAGGTGTTTGCTTTTGCTGATGCCCTGATAGCTCAGATATACCATGAGCTATGGATGTACACCACAGGCCGGAGGACAGGTATAGATGTCAGTTTTGTGCTCCATTGTTGGGCCTATGAACATATAGCAGTGATCAGGCCATCCGGGCTTCCTTGGATGCCAGCAGCAGTAGGAGGCATCGATTATGGATTCAGGCGATGGCAGGCAGACATGGCCGCGGGGGATACAGGGAGATCGGCCGATTGGTACACCGAGCGTTTCAGGACGCTGACACCAGATCAAGTCATCTGGAGGCCATATCGGGTATTTCTGACATGGGCTGGTCAGGATGCTCACTTGGTGGCACTGAGACGGAGCAGGGTGGTTAGGGGCCGCAGGCCGGATATGTGGGAGCGAGTCCCATTTGTGCGGGTATTGAGACAGTTCGGCCTAGTACAGACAGTGCCGACCACTTATACGCCTTATAGGCGGGATAGCAAGGAGACCGATCTACCGATTTTGATCCCGGTAGATCCATTGAGAGAGGCCCCACCCTCTACAGACAGCGATGATGACGCAAGGGTAGATGAGGGTTACGCAGCATGGTATGATATAGAGCTACCACGACATCTCCCGGCATCTATAGATGCCGACGAGGATGACATAGCAGCGATGCTAGATAGACTGGAGGGAGAGCATGCCACCCTTACACAGACACATCAGGTAGCTCTTGAGGAGATCAGGGCTTTAACAGAGGAGAGGGATGCCCAAATTTTGGAGAGAGACACCACTCGCCAGGAGAGAGATATAGCGATCCAGCAGAGGGATCGCTACCTTCGACACAGGGAGGCCCTCAGGGCCAAATATGGGGAGACAGGTACCATGTCGGAGTCTGGTACGCAGGGTACGACCCTAGGAGGAGCAGCCCCAGCAGCACCAGCAGCACCATTACGAGCACCTGGTACTATGAGCCTGAGCACATATCAGTCTCTCCTCGCTGAGGTGAGATACTATGAGGATGCCTTAGCGCAGCATGCCCCAGATGTGCCTTGGTACGGGGCAAGGAGGAGAGCAGCGAAGGCCACAGCGAGCGGGGCCTCAGGTGGAGGGAGCACCGGGAGAGACCGAGGTGGGCCGAGACCTCCAGCAGCAGGTGCGTCTAGCTCGATAGGCGGCGGCCAGGAGAGACAGCCTGGTCCAGAGGAGGGTGGAGGAGATAGTGTCCTCCACGCATCAGACTTTACGATATAGATATTGATATATTTTGTATCTGTGTAGTGATGTAGCCTCGATTGGAAGGCATTGTATAGATGGCTTGATTGAAAGCCACCTATTTTTGGTTGTACAGACACACATGTATATATATAGATTCATCATTTCATGTGTCATATAATTGATCTCATGCGTTTGATTTTGATATACATGGATAGATGTAGCGTAATTGTGATGGATATAGATATAGACTGATAGATGATGAATAGATGTGATTGGATAGATAGAAATAGATGTGATTTGATGGATATAGACCGATAGAGGATAGAAATAGATGTGATTTGATGTGATTGATATGATAGATATAATTTTGATGAAAAATAGAGATAGATAGATGTAATGTAACTTGGATGCACTAGTTTTTAGATATTTTGATGGATAGATGGATAGATGTGATTGATGTACTCGGCATGTTTGAGATATTAATTTAATTTTGATGAAAATAGATAGGCAGATCCACATGTGTTGATAATAGATGCTTTGATAGATGAGATGAAATTAGATAGAAGATAAATTTTGATTAAATTAACATGTAAAATGTCAATTTGACTGGATGAAAAACAAAGAATAATGGGGAAAACTCTTTGCGAGAGCCAAGGAAGTAATGAAAATGACCTTGACTAGAAATAAAGAAAATATATACGTATAAGAAAGAAAATGATAATTTGGACTCCCAACCGACCATAGATAGAATCTGGATAGGAAAATCACAATATCATGCATGTAAGGCCCTATATAAGGTTAAAATGAACCTGACACTAACTAGCCGCAAAACAGATCTAGGAGGGAAACGAAAGGAGCAGTAAGTGAGTATCTTGTCGGAATTTACAAGGGACAGAATACATGTCCATAGTGGGAAAATAGGATTCTCCATATGATCGACAAAAGGTCTTAAATCTCAGCTTCATGATTTTGACAGAAACGCAAACTGATCAATGCGGGAAGTTTGCTTGATATGGAAAGACTGATCGATGCGGGAAGTCTTTCAATGATGCTAAAAGGTGTATAAACTGACTGAAAGGCTGATTAATTGCAAGAAGCCTTGAATATTTCTTTGAGAAACAGCCGTCCTTCAAGGGAGCGGTCTGTATTTTGAATTTTAATGATAGCCATCCTTCGAGGGTATGGTCTATATTTATTCTTTTGATGATTCATTTGACAATGTATGGATAGCTGTCCTTCAAGGGATCAGTCTATCTTTTTGGATAGCATCTCTTTTTTCTTTTTTTTTGGAAGAAGCTGAGTTTAGACCTAGATAGATCAGATGGAGGGGAAGAGAACATAGAATAACATGCACTCATGCCCCGAGTAGATCCGATTAAGATAAGCACTTGGGACAGATGAAGTGGCAATTAAGGTATTCCTACCATGAGGAGGAACATATCCAAAAGAAACATGCAATGAGTAGAGCCGCGGTACTCATATTTTAAGGTAAAAGAGGCAATAGGCGGAGAACCACATAGTTTCGAATCACCATGAAAGTAGATGACTGGTTGTTTAGACGGATGAAAGATCTACGTTGCAACTAGATTTGTGTAAGGTAGATTTTAACAGTAGAAGGGCCGTAGATGCAAGGCATTAAGAGGTTCCGCTTCAGGTATACCATCCATGGAAGATAAACGATAAGCCCCAGACCCATATTTATGAGTGATAATGTATGGGCCCATCCAGTTGGGAGCAAACTTACCACGTTGACTTCTTTCGAGTGTAGTAACATTTTGATTTTCTTTAAGAACAAGATCCCCAATTTTGAAGTCGCGGTGCTGCAAGTGCTTGTTATAAGCACGTTTGACACGCTCAAGATAGACTTGATGATGTTCAAGAGCGTTAAGTCACCGCTCATCTAATAATTCAAGTTGTGCTAGACGATTTTGACGATAGTCCTCATCAGAGACAAATTCTCTAAGAGAAACACGGAGAGATGGGATTTGGACTTCCAAAGGAAGGACAGCCTCAGACCCATAGACGAGGGAAAAAGGAGTAGCACCAGTAGGAGTACGAATGCTAGTCCGATAAGCCCAGAGAGCAAAAGGGATATGTAAATGCCAATCCCTACCAGCTCGACTAGTTACCTTTGCGAGGATATTACGCAAAGTTTTATTGGAAGCTTCGGCTTGACCATTAGCTTGAGGATAGTATGGAGAAGAAAAACTGAGTTTGATATTGAAAGCGTTACAGAGCTTCCGCAAATCAACGTTCTTGAAAGACTTACCGTTATCTGTGATGAGTTTGTGTGGGACACCAAAGCGACAAATGATGTGCTGATAGACAAAATCAACTATGGGTTTAGCTTTTGTTGAAGAGAGAGGGATAGCTTCCACCCACTTAGTAAAGTACTCAGTGACAGTAATGATAGAATGATGACGCTGTGAAGAACGGGGATTGATGAGACCAATAAGATCAAGACCCCATTGCGAAAAAGGCCACAAATCTGCTGTAGGTTGTAAAGCTTGACTAGGGATGTGTGTGAGATTGGAATGTTGTTGACACTTGACGCATTTCTTAGTGTATTCACAACAATCTCAATTAAGAGAAGGCCAATAATATCCCAAACGTAAGATGCGCTTAGCTACAGCTAAGCCACTAAAATGTCCACCACAGATACCGTCATGGACCTCCTTGATAGCCTTAGATGATTCATGGGTTTTGAGGCACCGAAGCAAAATATCATCAAAGCCACGTTTGTAAAGAATCCCTCCTAGAATAGTATAGCGATTAGCGCATTTGGATAAAAGATCTTCTACCATTGGAAGTCAGATCTGGAGGAAGCACCGAATGAGATAGATAATCAACAATCTGTTGATACCACTCATCCTGAGTATGGGTTGTGACAGCATGGATTGAAGTTAGTTGCCTAAGATGAGATGGCTGATCTAATCGTTGTACAACGACATAAAGTTGCGAGTCTTCGGTAAAAGGTGGGATAATTGAGGCTAAGGAAGCCATTGTATCTGCGAATCGATTTGCAGTGCGAGGAATGGCTTGGATAGTGAATTTATTGAAAGATTGGAGTTGAGCAAGAACGATGTCACGATATTTTTGAAGGATATCATTCTTGCATTGATAGGTACCCGTGACTTGATTAACGATGAGTTCAGAATCACCAAAGATGTCAATATGATGAGCGCCAAGATTAATGGCGTTTTGAAGACCCAAGACAAGAGCTTCATATTCAGCCATATTATTGGTGCACTCAAAGTTCAATTTGTGTGCGACTGGGATAGGCATACCCTAAGGAGGAATCATCACGAAACCCACACCTCCCCCTTGCTGGCATTTGGATCCATCAAAGAAGAGCTTTATTTTAAATGGAGATAGACCAAAATCAATTTGTTGGATATATTCATCGGGGAATTGAGTAAGGGGGTCTTGGGTGTCCGGAAGAGGAGCGTCAGCTAATTGATCTGCAATAACCTGACCCTTGATAGACTTTTGCGGGATAAACTCGAGGTCAAATTCTGTCATAAGCATGAGGCCAACGAGTGATACGATCATTGTGATAAGGCTTTGCATGAATTGTCTGAGCAGATTTGACACTTGTGACAATGTAAGTTTTGTGATTAAGGAGATAATGACGAAGCTTAGAAGTTGCGAAGAAGAGAGCACAACATAGCTTTTTAGCTTCGGAGTAACGTGTTTCATACTCATGGAGGGTACGAATGATGTAATAGATAGCTTGTTCTTTACCGCAAGTGTCCCGATGCGAGATCATGGCTCCCAGAGCATGGTCAGTCACAGAGATATAAAGATAGAAAGGCTCCCCCTCGCGTGGAGGTGTAAGCACAGGTGGAAGAAAGAAGATAAGCTTTGAGATCATCAAAGGCCTTTTGGCAATGTTCATCCCATTCAAAATGAACATTCTTACGGAGGAGATGGTGAAAAGGCTGACAACGGTCCGACAATTGTGAGATAAAACGACGCACTGATTGAATACGTCCTTAGAGACTGCGGAGTTGCTTTAAGTTAGAAGGGGGAGGCATCTCAAGAATAGCTTTTATTTTTGCGGGGTCCACTTCAATACCCCTGATGGAAATGATAAAACCTAAAAGTTTACCAGTGAGAACGCCAAACACGCACTTAGCTGGATTTAGACAAAGACAGAAGCGGATAAGCCTCTCAAAGAGAGGTGCAAGGATGAAAAGATGATCCTGACGACGTTTGGATTTGCCGAGGAGATCGTCAACATAATCTTCCACGGTTTTGTGTAAGAGATCATGGAAGATGTAGGTCATTGCTCGTTGATAGGTTGCTCCTGCGTTCTTAAGACCGAAAGGCATGACACGATAACAAAAGGTCCCCCAAGGAGTTATGAAAGAAGTCTTATGTTGGTCTTCTGGTACGATGAGAATTTGATTATATCCAGAGAAACCATCCATAAGAGAAAGCATCTCATGACCCGCAATTAAATCCATGAGTTGGTCGATATTAGGTAGAGGAAAATCATCTTTTGGACAAGCAAGATTAAGATCCCGGAAGTCGGTACAAATTCAAATTTTCCCAGTAGCCTTAGTTACTGGTACTACATTGGAAACCCATTGTGAATAATCGATGGGTTGGATGAAGTTAGCCGAGAGCAAGCGCTGTAATTCTTCTTTAACAAGAAGGGCTACTCTAGGGTGCATTTTACGTAATTTTTATTTAACTGGTTTGATGTTGGGAAGAGTAACGATATTGTGGACCACAATATCAGGATCGAGTCCTGGCATATCCTCATATGACCAAGCGAAGGCTTGACGATGGTTGGAAAGAAAAGTGGTAAAGTCCCCCAATTCCTATGGATTAAGGGATTGGCCGACCTTAATGATGCGAGGGTCTTCAGAAGTCCCTCTATTAAGGTCGATAGTGGCTTCGTTGAGAAGCGTAGACGTGTCAGAAGGAATAGTCTTGGGAAGATATGAATCCTCTGCCCCCAGATAGGTGAGGACAGAATCATCATCCGCACAGTGGATAGTGTTGATAGTAGGAGAGTCGTCTCCAACTATTTCAGGGAAGATTAACGGTATGGAAGCGGACCGGTTGTTAGTCTTATAGGCTAACGGCCCTAAGGAAATGGTATTGATCAAAAAAAAATTTAGGTGGGATGGAAATGTCATCGTCCACATCAAGTGATGCTTCTGACTTAGCGGGAGAAGATTGTTCCTCAATAGGAAGAGGCTCATCGAGAATAGTGACGGTGGCTTTTGAAAGAGGTTTGAATCCTAAACCAAATTTTTGATGTGGCATGAGAGTAGGAATGGATGTGAGGTCATGCACCCCTTGTTCATATTTTCCCAGACCAAAACCCTTCCACGCGCATCGATATAGATAAGTTTTTACAAACGTGGGATTCTGTAGATAATCGAACCCTATTAAGTAAGGTTTTGTCCTAGGAGGAGAATCTGGGTGATAGTGAGGTGTATCAAGACCACCGTAGATGAAATTAGTCTGTTGATTGGGCAGACCAATAGTGACGATGCGACCGAGACCTGGTTGATATTCAGGTTGTTTATCTGGTCTACCATACTCACTAGGATTGAGATGGGCGTCGAAAGAAAAGAGAGGAAGCTCTCCCAGTGAGAAACGCTGCAATGTCTCTTCTAGATTTTGTAAATCCGGTAGTTTGGTTGCAGGTATGGAAGAAGATGAGGCCCCGTCAGGAGAAGAAGTATTTTCCTCTAGAGGGGCAGACCTTGTGGTCATGTCGCATTGTGCGGAAGGAAAAGGATCTCCTGGATGAGTATATATATTGCCCTCATATTGATATTTTAAGCATCGATGGAGGGTAGATGGGACACAATGCATTGCACGAATCCAGGAGCGTCTGAGGATCATATTATAGTGGAATTTTCCTTCGAAAATGTAGAAGAGTTCATGAAGCAGCTTCTTACCTACTCGAATGGGTAAGACCACAGTTCCTAAAGTAACTGCTAGCTGATCGTTAAATGATCGAAGGGAGAAAGGTGGGGGTGACACTACGTTCTTTGGTAGCTTAATTTGCTCAAATGTGTGTGAGGAGATGACATTGAGTGCAGCTCCACTGTCGATCATAACGCGTTTTAACGTAGTGTTGTCGATTTGGACTGTGATAAAGAGGGGAGCTTCCAAATCCTCTGAAGAAAGAGGAGGAATTTCCGAATCTTCAAAAGAAATGGCGGTTGATTGTCTATTCAATCCAACAACCAACTCGAAGGGCTGGGGCTCATTTGAATTTATTGCGATACGACGTAGATTATCAATCAGAGCCTGGCGATGTTGTGGAGAGGATTGGATGAGGTCAAAAAGAGACATTTTGACCGGAGCCTAGGTGAGCTGTTTCATAACACTCTCCTCAACTGACACGGGAATTTGAGCCCGATGTGCAGCACGAATAGAGACCCGAGGTCGTGGGGCCAATGAGGAAGGAGGAATTCCTTCAGGGGCTGCAGAAATGACAACCCGAGGTCGAGATGCTGTAGATGAAGATGGATTATCATATTGTTGGGTTCTAGTGGTGATATGGATTGTGTCAATTTGAGAAGGTGGAAGGTCAATTGGAGTGGAATCACTAGAGTTCTGAGTGGATCGTTGGGGCTCAGATGGGGCTAAGATGACAGGAGATACTTGTTCCTCCTCCTCCAGCAAAAGATCACTTTCTTCCAAAAGGTTGTTGACAACAGCTTGAAGAGCTTTACATCCCTCAGTATCATGACCCGGGGTACGGTGGTAAGCACAAATCAGATCAGAGTTAAACCAAGTAGGTTTAAATCCTTTAGGGTTATAAGGTTTAATCGGAGGAAGGGATATGGATGAAGATTGGATAAGTTGGCGAAGGATTTCAGTATAGAACCCAGTAGACAAAGATGAGGACAGAGATGATAAAGGCACCTCTTTTACTTTAACACACTACCGAGGTAAAAGAACCTGCATGTTAGGTTTGACATTCTTTTTAGGGATCATCTTATTTTTTTGGACCTCTAGAGGAGCAACCTTGGGCATTTGAGATGGAAGTAAGTGAGACATGATTGATTTCGATGGAGGGGGAGCCCCTAAAATAGATTTTGAAGATGATGGGGATGTGACAAGTGTTGTGGTCTTCAGAGATAAGGGAGGCTGCTTGGTCGAAACTAATGATGATTTAGATAATGTCAATTTAGATGAGGGAGAAGCTTCCAAAGTAGGTATAATTGGAGGAATAGAGGGTGCCCTGGTTTTTGGTAACGAAGATGATGACTCCTTATAAAAGAGGTGACGTCTTTTTAGTAGGTAAGTCCAGCTTTTCGAGGTGCTGGCGAAGAATGTCTTGTAGAAGAAGATGATGGTTTTGATAAGTTTGTAGAAGAAGACACCTTCTCAGCAGACAAATCCAATCTTTTATGAGGCGTACAAAGACAGATTTTTGCTGGGAAAGCACCAAGAGTCTTGATGGTTCGGAATATGGGCTTTCCTTTTTCAGGGATGGTGACAACTTCAATGGCATAAGGTGATTGTAACCTTTTCGGAGGAAGCAAGTGGGGAGGTACTGATGGTGCAACGTTAGAATTTGGTTGTCTTGGTTTAAGTTTAGGAATCGAGCGTATAGGTGTTGGTGCTACTTCTTTTGATTTTCCTTTAATGGGCAAAGCAGCATTAGTGGTGGAAGAAGTGAGTGATGAAGAAGCAGTTCCTTGCGAAGGGACTACTTCTGGTGCAGTAATTATGGGTGGAACTACTGTAGGAAAAGAGACGGGAAGAGTCAAAATCGAAGACGCTTCCGTCGGAGTCGGCACAATTATAGGTACGTTCACCAGGGGCATAGTTGCAATGAGAATGGGAGCAACAGAAGTAGATGTATCTGCAGTGGAAACTCGAAGGGATGTAATTTCCTCGAGCATTGAAAGAATGTTTGATGATGAGACAGATGAGGATGACACTGTCTCGGGTATGGATGGAAGGTCAGACAAAGGAGCGGAGAGAGATGAACCCCGTATCTAGTAATGTAGGAATATTCAAAGATGGGCTATCTGAAGATGATGGAATTCCAGTGATTGGCGAAGTGGAAGGAGGTTCTGATTCGGTTGATGTGTTTGCAAATGGCTTGGTTTTAGAAGAAGATTCTTCAGTAGAGATGAAGTTGATAGTATGAGTGTTTGGTTTTTGAGATTCTGAAGCATTATGGTTCGGGGAATGATTGGGGAAAGGTTGTTTAAAAACATCCAGTGCCTGATTTGGGGGAGCATTTGGGTTATCCAGAATGAGCTCGCCTTTATCAATGAATTTCTGGACAAGATTTTTGAAAGTCTGACATCGTTCGATGTCATGACCTTTGGTTCTATGATAATGACAAAAATCATTTTCTCTATACCAAAATGGACGTTCTTGGCTTTCATCAATATCCCTAATGGGGGGAAGTTTGATCATGCGAACTTCCAACATTTTTTCTAAGATAGAGGCATATGATTCCCCCAATGGAGCGAAGGATCGAGATGATGAAGTCCCTTTTCGAGAAGATGAGGAGTCTCTTCGTGGTGTTTGATTAGAAGTATTATCGGCTCGTGATGTTTTTAATACGATAGCGTTGGTGGATCCCTGATTCTTGTCTTTAGAAGGGGAAGAATTTGGTTTGGTAAACCGAGAAAAATCGGGTTTAGATTTAGAGCGAAGTTTTAGCTTCCCTTGTTCAATGGCGCGAGATTCAAGTTTGCGTGCCATCGTAAAGGCTTCTTCAAAGGTATGAAAAGTTTGGACCCTTAAAGTGGAAGAAATGTGATTAGCACAAGATCGAGTAAACAACTCGATTTGTTGGGATTGGGGAAGGGAGAAAGACAATTGGTTGATTATCCCTCTCCAACGAGCGACAAAGTCTGCAATAGACTCATCATCAAATTGACGAATGTTATAAAGATCTGTAATCGAGATCTTATGTGTGATATTTATTGAAAAGTTTTCAACAAACATCTGGGCCAATTGAGAGAAAGAAAATAAGGAATGTTGAGGAATGTTATTGTACCAGTCTAAAGCAGGACCTGCTAGAGACATAGGAAAGGTACGGAGCATAAGCTCCTGATCCTGGACTATGAGGTAGCAAGCATGTTTGAATGCTCGCAAATGTTGTTGAGGGTCCTCTCGACTATGAAATTTTGAAAATTTAGGAAGCTCCCATTGGGGAGGATAAGGCTTGAAAGCCACTGAGGGGTGAATGGGTTCATTACACACTTCTTCAAAGGAGTATGAAGGACGAGCCCCTTTTGTGGAGGCTTCCAAGTCTGTGATTTTCTTGAAGAGAATTTGAACCACGTCAGATTGAGGAGGAGGCACATTGGTATGTCCTACATAAGAAGCAAATGGTGGATGTTGTTGAGGTGTCAACGGGGGATTCATCTGTTGATTGATAGGATGATAAGAGGAATAACCAGGGGTGTTCTGGGTGACACCTGGTGGGGTATTTGTTGTGAAGTAGCCTTGCGTATAGGCAGGATGTGAGATAATAAGTGGTTGAGAAAATGAAGGTTGGATGACGGGTGGAGCCTGTGATTGGTGGACTCCTATGCTTGTTGATTGAATCGGGACAGATTGAGGAACATGAGTGCCGACTTGATTAGACATGTTGGGGAACAAGACCTGAAAGGGACCTTCTACTACCGGATTAGGCATTAAGGGTGCCGATGCTAGAGGATGGGTGAAGGTCACTATTGCTGGAATATTGGAAGAAAGACCCACTGGAGGACGAGAAGTAGGAGCCAACTGACTAGTCGGAGGGGGTTGACTCATGAAGAGGTATTGACCTTGGGACACGATGGAGGGCATAGATGAATTAACAGCAATATGCGGGTGCGCAGACGCATTCATTATAGCCAGGGCAGAAGACCTCTCAGAAGTAGGTTGTGGAATATTCGAGGTAACTGCGGTGTTAGGAATAGGTAAGACTATTTGAGAACTAGTCAATATGGTTGGTGGAAGAGAAAATGGAGGCACATGGGCCTTGCCCTTCTCCGTGGCTCGAGGCGAGAGAGATGATGCAAACTATTCTACAAAGGCCTGGGATGGTCTACGAGGATAATCGTACACTTGCTGGATTGGTGGTCCTTGATCAGATATTTGAATAGACGTGTGTACTAGGTAGTCCATGAGGGCTACCGGATTGCGATCGAGGAACGCCTGAAATTCAGGATCCCCACGAGGAACATACTCTGAGTAGAAGATGATATTTCTGAAGGACTAGGGGAAGCTGGACATGATGGGGTTGCTTTGGCTTGATGGAAAGGATTATATGACCAGGATGGGGAACCAACCAACAGCGGTCCCGAGGAAGATTTGGGGGGTGCCGAAACATCCACACTAGTGGTAATCTCGGAAGAAGAAGGGGCCAGTTGAGCCATTCTTCTAGATTGCAACCAAGTGATGACCGTCATAAACACACAGAAAAGAAGATTGACCTAACTAATGCACAGATAATTCAAGCAGCGCAAGTGATTATCTCCTTTAAGTTTTGATGCTTTTAAGAAAGAAAATATTAGGGAAGGCTTTTTAGAACAGGAACTACTCAGATAGCCAAACTAAGGATGGTTTGGGGAATGTTTGGTGAGGAGTCCCGAAGGCACTTCAGTAAAAGACCGGTACGTGGCTTGATATAGGGGCCTACCCCCGCACTTCACACACCGCTGCGATAAGGGAGTCGGGTGCTTTGCCAATATATACCAGAATCTTTCATGAATTTATAGCGCGGCCTGAGTACCGCGTAGGCTCTTCCTCTTGGATGTCACTTCCAAGTAGGCGAGGCCAGGGAAGGAATTTTTGTTTAAATGCTTTATACCTAGTGATTTTGGCTTTGTGTGCAAGGGTGAAAAATAAAAATCAAATAGTGTCACTACCAATTTTGATCAATTTTCCAGCCTAATTAAAACTAGATGAAAAACATACAACAACAATGACAAAGAAAAGATTCTTTTTAAGCACTTAAAAACGAAGTGTTTGATTTCGATGAAGACAAGTCAAACAGATTCTTTCCCAAATGCGATTAAATTCTTTTTAAGCACCAAAAATTGAAATGTTTGGATGTGATAGACAACAAACAAAGAAATCCTAAAAAGGAGAAAACACCGTAAAAGAGAAATACCTGTAGATTTAGCTCTCCAAGGTGTGTGGACTTCAAAAAGCGCGTTGTTGAGCTTTTCCCCTCGAACAATCCCACGAACAAGCAAAGTGCTCCACAAGAAGAGGTTAAGCAAACACCAAACAAAATCCAGAAAGATATATCCAGATAATGGTGAAACGAAAAAATTTCTATTCTAAGGAAATAGAAAAATTTCAAGATAACGATTCCGCATAAAAAGCAAGATTGAAACGATGAAAAGAAATGCTCAAGCAGAACTGATAGAAATCAGTGAAGAAAAAGAACAAAGCTCAAAACTAAAAAAAGAAATGAACTTACCAATAAGGGACTTTGGTTGGGTCCCACCGGGCGTGCCAGAATGTAGATCAAGAATTTTGCGCTTGTTACCTGTCCAAGTTAATGCACCAAACTAAACACAAAAACCCTGAAAAAATCAAATGAAATTGATACCTGATGGACAAGATCCGAAGATGTAGACGGATAAGGAGATCGATGTAGATAAGATGGGCGCACACGAGCAATTCTGCACAATAGATCTAAGTAAAGTGCAAAACACCGATGCTTGACAGAAAAAGATGGCGTTAAAAGATATTTGGGTGGACTACCCGAGAAGCGGGTCCGGGAAGCGATAAGCTTCCTCGGCGGATGTCAGTCCACGTTTTCAATTAAGTAAAGAAACATACATGATAAAAGATGTACTTAAAGACTTGATTTTCTGATTATGGTAATGAAACAGAACCTAAACAGCAGACAGAAAGCTACAGAAAATAGGAAACTATGAAATAAAGCTGGATTTGTGTTACCTGTGACCTTTTACCTGTCTGTAGGATGATCGGCGTCGATTAATGTAGGATCGGCGTCGATTGATGAAGGATCGGCGTCGACTGTGTAAGATCGGTGTCGACTGAAAGTAGACTCAGAGTTGATCAGTGACAAAGTGCAAGAAGATTCGGGAATTGGGAAGTGATGGACAGATAGTCAACGTCGGCTAGGATGTGTGAAATTCGGCAAGATACTGGAACAGAGTCACCAGAAGATCGATGGATGCGTGCGATGTTGATGTGATAGAAGCAGAGTAACGGTGCTCCTCTCAGGGATTGATTCGGACAAGATCCTTCCCTCATTCGATAGATACACTTGATGCTCAAAGATCTATCTTTCTTACAACCTGTGTCCGTTTCACGATCTGTCTCTCTCTCTCTCTGTTCGTGCGTCGGCGTTCGTCTGTTCGTGTGTCGGTCTTTTTCGGTCCCGATAGAACTGAGTTCTGAGACTTGCTTTTATAATCGGCGCCGCTCCTAGAAAATCGGTGCCGACCGTATGGGTCGGTGCCGATCGTGGAACAGACTCCCGAGATGGCCAAAATGTAATTTGATTTCTAGAAAGATGAGAATTACCCATAAATACGGTGTTTAAATCATAAAAATATCCCGCTTGGGGAAGAGGTCAAAAATAGGGGTGATACATAGATGGAATAAATTTGGGGTAGATAAGTGATTAGGATACATGGGAAGACTGTGTAATTAAATAGACATTCTTCCTCTTTTTTAATATTTAACTGATACTCATAAGTTGAGTTATTAGCTCTCCAATGAGGTGAAATCCAATTCCTCATTAAATTTAAGATAGGTGTTTAAATCACTTAAATCGGATAATATCTCTATCAAAGGGGATAGTGGTGACGTAAACGTGCCCCAGGTTACCTAATATAGGTAAACGAATGTGAGGGACACTAAATTGAGTAACCAATTTTAAGTGTCTACATCTTTCTCACAAATCTTTTTCTTTTTGGTATATTCTCTCTTCCCACTTACTTTTGTTCTTATGCAGGGGCATCAATTTCCAAAGTAGTTGAAGGAGAAAATGGGGTTGGTATTGTCCTCCTGATAATATTAGGGTTTTTCTTAAACTTGCCAAGAAACTTTTCCCAAATTTCTTCTCCATTTTTCTTCGACAGAAAATGGTACTGGCATACCAAATGAACTAAACCATGATGCCTGATTGTCCCAACACCCTAGGAATACCTCTGGGCCATGGTCTGGATAGAATCAAAAAGAAAACCTGGAAGATTTATTATGTATTCTGGTTTTGTGGCTCCATATCTCAAATATATGAGCATCTTCAGGACTTCTTTTCTGACAGACCCAAATTGACCATCACAGGTTAAATACTTCACTATCCAAAATGCTACCCTATCAAAGGGTTTGGAAAAACTGGCCTTCTGACCCCTTTTATGATTTTATTTGTGTTGTAAATGTATTGGGGTTTAGTTTCCCTTTCTTCTAGTAGGGTTTCAACCAGTTCTTTCAAGGTCCCTTTGGCAAGATGTGGGACGTGCACAATTGGCACCCCAGACACATTACTTACTATATTCACAGAAAAAGGAATAAAAATATTTCTAACCTTTGTCTTGGATTTCTCTAGGTTTATGATGAATTCTCTTACTAATTCATCATTATACTTTGAAGACTTTTTCGGGAACTCTAGCCAGCCTGCATGCTCAAAGATAGATGTCACTTCTTCGTCCACGAGCAGCTGGGAATCATCCTCTAGTTCTGATTTCTTTTTAATCCCCATATCAAATCAAATTTAGTTTCTATTGATTATGTGCAAATCATCTATAGGGATTCTTGCTTGGTTGTGGAACTGATGCTTTTATCTATAGAACCTCTGTTCTTAGCTACGGAACCTCTATTCTTAGCTGCGGAACACAAAACTAATTCACTGCTTCTCCCTCAAAATTTCTTTGCAACTATTTCATTTTATTTTTTACAAATGATTACTCATGATAACTATGCCGCCACTTATTCCATCCAAATCATCTTCATGATTACTCACTTTTAATCATAATGTATAAATAGATGACTCATCATACCAACTTTTAAATCAAGTCAAATCACACCTGTAAACCTTTAATTTAACCCTAAATAAGTTAAAAGATATAATTACCATCCTTGATGATGTAATCCTTGATTATGATGACTCATCATTCCTATAACTGGAACAAAACATGGTTAGATAAGACAACTGGAATTCAAAAGAATTCCCTTTTATTTGAATTAGGCAAAAGAAGAGGTCAACCGCCATTGTTGGTTTTCAATTGACCTTTGAGAGAAATATTTTTTAATGTATGTATATTTTTATTTTAGTTTATTTTATTTTATTTTTCAGGGAAGAAAATTCTATTTACTGGTTTTCATTTTCTTCCCTTTATTTTGGATCTATCATCTAGTTATTTGATCATTTTGGAAGAACTGGGTTCTTCCATATGATCAAATTCTTTGTTTGCTTCAATCTTCCTCAAGAATTCATCTTTAGTAGGAGGCTTCTTATAGAGTTTTAGCCTATGTCCATTGACCAAGAGTGGTCTTCTGCTGCCATCAATTGGAAGTAACTGAGTAGAACCATTTTTGAATATCTACTCAATCTGATATAGTCCTAACCATCTGGTTCTCAATTTTCCCTTGAATTGTTGGTACTTAAAATCAAATAGCAATTCTCCGTCTCTTACTTTGAATTGTCTTTTCTTGATATGTGTGTCATGTCATTGTTTCCTTTGATCTTGGATTATCTCTGTATGCTAAAGTGCTTCCATCCTCAATTCATCCAATTCATTGAGTTGAAGGATTCTTTCCTTTTGAGTTGCATCCAACTCAATACCCACCTTAACTATTGTCCTCAATGTTTGTAGTTCAAACTTAATGGGCAACAAGGGATTTTTCCCATAGACTAACTCATATGGTGAAAACCCTGTTGTAGTTTTCCAAGTTCTATTATAAGCCCAGAAAGCTTCAGGTAGTCTCTTTACACAATCTTTTCTCCCAGCCTCAACTCTTTTGGTAAAGATGTTTTCAAATTCTCTCTTTGTTATTTCAACTTGTCCATTTGATTGTGGGTGATAAGGAGATGACTTCCTAAGATTTATTTGGTAATATATTGTAAAATATTGGATCATATTAGACATAAATTGTGGTCCCTGATATGTAACTATGCTCCTTGGTGCTCCAAAATTTACCACAATTTTGTGCCAAAGTAAATGAGCAACTACTTCTTCAATGGCATTTGTCAATGCATGCACTTATGCCCACTTTGTCACATAGTCAGTACACACAAGACTATATTCCTTTCCTTGTGAAGTATGATTAAAGGGACCAAAAAAATCCAATCCCCATCTCTCAAATGGTTCAATCACTACTTGAGGTTGAAGAGGCATTTCATTAGTGAAAGTTGGTTGTCCCATCCTTTGACAAGGATCACACCGCTTGATATATCTCTTCACATCATTGTACAGAGATGGCCAATAATAACCAGTGCCAAGTATCTTAAGAGTTGTTATTTTCACTAAATAATGTCCTCCACTTGGTTCATCATGACATGCTTGGAGGATGTCAAAGATTTCATCTTCTCTCACACACCTGCGTAAAAAAAAATCAGGACCACATTTAAACAGCATTCCATTTAACCATTTGAATTGTGAATTGGTTTTAATTAACTTCTTTATTTGTTTCTTAGTGAAAGGAGGAAACTTCCCTATTGCAAGATAATTTACCATATTAGCAAACCATGGTGTAACTGCTGAAATAGCAAACAGTTGTTCATCTGGAAAGTTATCCTTGACTAGATCTTACTCCCTTGTAGTGGTTAGCCTTGACAAAAAATTAGCTACCACGTTAGATTTACCTGGATTGTCCACAATAGTAATATCAAATTCTTGTAAAATTAATAACCATCTAATTATTCTTCCTCCAACCACTGGTTTGTTCATTAAATGTTTAATTACTGAATGATCTATGTGTACAAATATTTTGTACCCTGTAATGTAATGTCTAAATTTATTGATTGCATAAATCACAGCAAGAAATTTTTTTTAGTGGGAGTAATATTTTTACTAATATAATAAATAGCATACATTTTTTCTTCTTTGTCCTTTTTGTCCCAAAACTGCACCAATGGAATTATTTAAGGCATCTGTTTGGATATGAAATGGCTTTTCCCAATTAGGTCCTCTCAATATTGGGGCAGAGATTAATTTTTCTTTAATTTCTTAAAAATCATGCTGACACTTTTCATCCCAAAGAAATTCACAGTCCTTGGTTAGCAAATTAAACATAGGGGCAGCAATTTTACTGAAATCTTTGATAAAGCACCTATAGTACCCAACATGTCCTAAAAATGACTTGATATATGTGGGGGTCTGAGGAATAGGTAAATTTGAAATGATCCTAATTTTTTTTTTATCAACCTGAATTCCTCTTTTTGAAATATGGTGTCCTAATACAATCCCCTCATCAACCATCATTAAACACTTTTCATGACTAAGAGACAGATTGTGTTTTTCACATCTTGTTAACACTTTTTCCATATTTCTCAAAGCATAATCAAATGTATCTCTGTGTATAGTGAATTCATCCATATATACCTCAACAAAATCATTTGTTAGATAAGAAAATATTGCAAGTACAACTCTCTGAAAAGTTGCAGGAGCATTGCATAAGCCAAATGGTAACACCCTATAGGCAAAGGTACCCCATGGACATGTAAATGTAGTTTTTTCCTGATCTTCAGCAGCAATTATGATTTGATTGTATCCACTAAATCCATCCAATCAGGAAAAGTACTATTTACCTAAAATGTTGTCTAGGACTTGATCTATGAATGGTAAGGGAAAATAATCTCTCAGTGTGGCTTTGTTCAGTTCCCTATAGTCAACACATATTCTCCATTTTCCATTCTTTTTAGGAACAATTACAAGAGGAGATACCCACTCACTATCTGAGATAGGATAGATAAAACCTACTTGCAATAGTTTTTCAATTTCTTGTTTGACTATATCCCTTAAGGCTGAGTTAATCCTTCTCTAAGGCTGCCTAATTGGTTTAATGTTTTCAGTATAGATGTGATGAGTGCAAATACTTGGGTGAATTCCCTTCATGTCTTTGTAATCCCAAGCAAAATATTTAGTATAATTTTTTAGAACATCAAACAATTTAGCTTCTTCATCATCCTTCAACCAATTGTTAATGTTCAAAATTTTACCTGGTTGAATCTCAACATGCTTGGTTCTAATGTGTGATGAACTAATTTGTTGAAAGGGTTCTATTAAATTATTTAGTGGACATGCATGTGGTAACAACATATGATATGTAGCAACATATATAAAATTTCCTTGAGATAGAATACTGGGAAAACGATAGTAAGGAGAATTATGATACTTATCTCTTTGTAGGTCAAACTCTTCATCAATTCTACTTTCCAAAAATTCTTCACCATTCCCTAATGTAGTTGAAACTAAAGCTACTAATTCTTCCTCTCCCCATGAGAAATATCATCCTTTGGAGTGAAATTATTTCTAATCACAAAGAACAGTTGTTGACGTGATTCCGGAACAAAGTTCGTAGGTTCCAAAACTATGATCGCAGGATCTGGAACTATTTCTAATTTCTTCAAGGGCAGCTAGTGCTCATTCAATGGTGGATTAATCATCTCTTCTACTTCACTTACGTGATCATGTAATGTGATCATAGCCAAAGAAGACAAATTTTTCTTATTAGTATCAGGAGAATCAACCCACAATTGTTTTTGATTGTTAATAAAAGGTCGTGTAAAAGGATATAAGGAAATTTTCTTAGAGTTCTTACCATTCGAGATAGTCATATCACCTGACCTATAATCAATTAAGGTAGCAACTGTAGCTAACCATGGTCTACCCAAAATAATGGGATAACCCAATGTTTTACCTTTTGGCTACAATATAAGGAAGTCAACTGGATATTCCTATGACTCCACCATAACTGCCACGTCTTAAATAATCCCTTTTAGTTTTGCTACAGATTGGTCTGCCATCTGTAATATGGTATTAGTAGGTTGTATACCCATTAATGGTAATGTTTTCAAATTTTCCACTGTCATTAGATTTATAGCCACTCTCAAATCTACCAAAATGTTATGTATATCCTTATTCCCTATAGAGACAAGAATAATAGAACTTCTAGGATTTTTGCATTTGGGAAGTAAAATTTTTCCTACTAATAAATCAACAAGTTTCCCATCTACTTTGATAGTCTTAAGGTACTGTTTCTTCCTTCCATGATTTTTCAAACATAACATTTTGATTAATTTGTTCGATTCTAGAATGTCCTTAATTGCTTGTAACAGTGGTATTTAAATATTCAATTTCCTTAGTTCCTGTACTAATTCAGACTCCTTGGTTTCTATAGCTTCTTTAAATCTCTTTGAAAATGAAGTCTCAGTAGTTTCGTTATCTGGATCCTTTTCTTTTCCTTTTATATCCTCTTTTGGAACAACAATACTAGGGGTTTCATTTTCTTCTGTCATTTCAATGATTATAACAAGTGGACTACTAATTATATTTCCAGGTCTAGTTTGAATATCCTTATAATCCATGGCATTTGGATCAACTAATTTTTTTGTTCTATTCCATAAACAGGAGTTAGTTTTTTGTTTCTTGGGTTTGCTACTAGCTATGTTGGTATTTACATTTGGACTATATCCTCAGTTTGTGAATTTTGTGCAGGGGATCCCATGATGACCTGTTGATTCTAATTTCGATATGTTTTTCCTTGAGCATAATTACTAGGGTTCTATCTAGGTTGTGACCAAGCATAAGGACTTCCTTGATTAGCCCATGGTTTTTGATGTCCCTGACCATACCAAGCTTGACTTGCCCAATCCTGAGGGTTCCATGTTGGTTGAGGTACCCAAGGTGGTTGTCCCCAATTTTGTGGTACTATCTGAGCAGCCCATGGCATCGTCCATGGATTAGGAACTGATCTTGGCATAAATTTCCCTTGGTGAGGTTGTCTCTGAACAAAATTCAATTCTTCTATTGTGGATGATGTACTGGTTTGTTTGAGCTAATTCTTTATGACTGGGAGTAGAGAACAAGCATCAGTATCATGGTCTTTAGATTCACAGATAAGACATACTTCCATTTTATCCAAAGGACAATTTCTTATTGCATGCTTCTTCCTGCATCTAGGACAATACATATCCAATGGTTCAGTTTTGGCGTTTGCTTTAGCTTGTAATCCATCCATAGTAGAGGTTAATTGAATGAAAATGTCTATTTTAAAGTTTTCTAACTCATCCATTAGTTTGTTCATATCTAGATTTAGACTTTTCATTGATTTTCCTTTTCTAGGTCCACCCCTTGTTCTAGAATAGCTTCTACAAATCTCCTTAATTTCATTCATCCTTAATTGATCAATATCTCCACCTCCTATCAAGTTAAGGGCTTCCCTAGATTTTTCATCCAAAACCTTGAGAAAAATGGTTTTACTTAACTCCTCTTGAAGTACAAATCCATACCTTTTGCTCACAAAGAGGAATCTATCTAAATAGTCTTATATATTTTCATCCTCCTCCTACTTGATTTTGAAGAATTCTTCCTTCCTATTTCTCCCTCTACAATAATCTTGGTATTTGTCTAGGAAGGAAGTTTCCATTTGTTCCCAATTGGTAATAGAGTTGGATGTTAATCCCATGAACCACCTCATTGTTGCATCCTTCAGAGTGGATAGAAACAACTTGAGTTATGGATTATCCGTTTTGTAGTCATAGGTCTGACATAGTACCTTAAACCCAAACAGAAATTGGTCAGGGTCTTCAAATGGCATCCCTCTAAATGTGGGTAAATGTGTGGGTGAGATATTTTTCATTGGTGTATAATCATCACCCAATTAGATTAGATAAATAAAGGTCCTATCAGGTTCTCTTTCAGGTTCTCATCCTATTTTTAAAATATTTTCTGAATCTTTCTCCCAATCAATATAGTATGTGGTATGCCTTGGGGAAGGTGAAAAATCAATAGTAGGAGGTTGACTACTCAATTTAGAATCAAAAATTTTGCTAAATGGATCTTGAGAAATAATCCTTCTCCTAAAAGTTCTACTTCCTTCAGGTGACTGATCTAAGAATTCCAAAGGTGGAAATTTTGTTTCTTATATAACAGGGGATGATGATGCCTCCCATTCTTGATCAATTTCCTTATTTGGACTAGAGGATGTTATGAATTCTTCTGAAGATGTTTTTGGGATGAATCTACCCTTTGAGTCTCTTGGTGTACTCATAAATTTTATTATATAGTAGGGAAGATCCTTCAACTACTAGATTTATGATTTTTGCTCTTGTTAACACCTAATTATAAAATTCTAACTAGTGTATCCCCAGAAACGACACCAAAAATGATGGGTGTCATTATTCCCTTAATTTAATCAACTTCCTATTGATGTCATATTCAAACCAGACGTGTGTCTAAAGCTATATGCAACAAGAATAATCCTTTTGATCTAGTAGTTGACTATCGCTATTTTTGTATTTTCTGGGGGATCTTTTTAATGTCTTAAGGACTTCTTGGTAAAAACCTTATTTAAATCATACTATGAAAAATTTGTTGAAAAGAAACACACTTTGCATAATGGAAATAAACACACTTGCTTTTGAGAAATAAACACACTTGCTTTTGGAAATAAACACACAACTTAGAGTTCTTTAAAATGGTTGCAAGAAGAATAAGAATCTATCTAGACACCTGCAGGAATGAGTATACAACAGAGTTTAACTGGAAGAATTAAAAGTGATACAGAATTAACAGATCTAAACTATTTGCTTAGGAAATATAAATACCAAATAGATGAATATCCTGGTCCTTGGGGGAGTGGGCCCTTGCTCCTCCTTGAATCAGGATTTAATAACTTAGAATTCTCTCAAATAGGAATGGATATTTATTGATAAAACATTCAGTATTACAAAACATATTGGATCTGTATATTGTGATATGTATTACTTATACTATATCTATATCTGTCTTCTCTTTTTCTATCTCTTCTTTATCTACTATAGGTCTGATTATATATACATTTACAATCATAGTTGTCTATATGATTCTGATGAAATCGAATCGTACCCAAAATAGATGTTGACTCGGATTGTGGCTGATCGGACAGCTGTAAGATAACTATCCCTGGATTTGCAATCAAAAATCTTATCGTCCTTTCCTGATTGAAAGGTTCGTTGATTATAAATCACCAGATGTTGTTAGAATGGATAAACTTCCATCGGTTCTGAAACTTCAAAGAAGTTCTAGAAACATAGAAAATCATTAAAGATCAAAACCGTGAGAGTTTCAGAGCTATACCCAGGAGTTTTGGAACTAAGTTCCAAAATTTTTTGGAACTAAGTCTGAAAGTTCTGAAACTAGATGATGAATGTGTAATGGAGTTCCAGAACTAGCTTGGAAGTTCCAGAACTAAGCCGTATTGGAACAAATGCTACCGAAAACATGTTGAACACTACATACTTGATTTCTTCGACTGATTAGAACTGCTTTATTACAAAACTAAATTTCCAACACACTTCATCAAGAATTTCAGAGCTTTTAAACATTAGAATCACAATCAATCAAAAGATGGAAAATTACATCCTAACTCATATCAGATCAAATAAAAGTCACAAAATGCAATCAAACTTAATAAAAAGGAGAGTAAGATGAGATCATATATTGTACATTTAATGGGCATATTCTAGCCTCATCACAAGTCTTTCAAAACTTCCCCAAACCTTCCAAAATAATTTCCATGATGCTCTAAGGTCTTCAATTCACCTCCATGTTAAATTTGGACTTTCTGTTCCACTCCAACAGAGTTGATCTAGTCCTAGGAAGGCTAGCGATAGCCCTTCCCAATACTGCCAAAAGATAGCATCTTTTAAGAACTTCCTAAAATCACCTCGAGGATTAAATTTACTTTCCTAAATCACCTAGGGGATCAATTTGACATCAAATAGGGGGTGGCCAGACTGACATATTTTACCTGGGGTGTCTAGGAATGATAGGACTAGAAAAATTTGGTATAGAGGTATCGTTGTCATGTTTGGAAATTGTCAATTTCCCTGTTGAACATTTGCACGAAAACACTCACCTTCTAAGAATTCATAGGATTGAAGATATTTCAGTGGCCTTGGTACATTCATCTTGTTGGATATTCCAATTTTAAATAAAAGTGTTGTGATCTACCCTTTTAGGTGACCAGTAGTACTCTACTAACACATTTGTTATATGAATTTTTTGTTTTGCAGGGTTTGATGTCAAGTGAATGCAAGAGGGCGTGATCTTCATCACAAGGAAAGAGTGCAATGACTAAAATTTCCACTTGCAACCACATGAAACAAGCCCCTATTTTTATTTTTTTTGGTAAAACTCATGATTACATGATAGAGATCAAGTATTCATACACGTGTGGGCGATGGAAAAGAAATAATTGGCACCCCAAAAGATTAGAATTCCCTCTTCGAGAATCATATGGTTTTAGTAAGAAGCATCCAACACCAGTTCAACACACATCCTCAACATCACAGTAACTTTCATGCAACCAAGACTCAAGTTCAAATAAACATGCACAACTATCATTGCAAACAAACAATGAGATAAGTGCACTCATCTATCACTTCAATAAAGTATAATTATATTAATTATATTAATTATATTTAATTATGAGTTATGTCAACTCATCATGCATGTGCTACATTTAAATAGCATCTCCTTTCAAGCCATCATGTGTCCAGTCAAACCCTCCTCATAATCTGATATTGTCACATTAGTTTGCTTCCTATGCTTCATATTGTCACATCAACTAATTATTTCTTGGCTATAACCATGTTTCTTTTCCTCTCAGTCCTAAAGTTCAAAAATATGAAAAACCATCAATACAACTCATTTGTGCACAATTCTTTCAAGGTATGATTGTATTATTTCTTATTGAACCTAGAGGAAGTTTCATATCTACCATGAGAGATGACTTGATTAGACGAGATCCCACTATACATTTTCCACTTTTGAAGCATCCTCAAATTGTGTGTTATTTTGAGGATCATGGTTGGATGGAGTATATCAACAAGTTTTAGGTTTTTGATGAGACAATTGTGACAGAATTTTCCAACACACTCAGCAATGGAGAGGCAAGGGTGAGATGCTTGGCAGTCAAGCTAAATGATGAAATTATGGCAGAAGTAATTGGTCTACTAGTTCAAGGAGAACCATTCCCAGAAAAGGCCAATCCAGAAGCAACAAGGAGAGAGTTCATAGATGATGATGACAAACTCATCTCAAATAAACAAGGTATAATTATAACATCTCTTAAACCCTTATGGGCATAAGATACCATATTTGTTATTCAGTACTTTACTTGTTAGGAAATTAATATTTACATGGTTGTGGGTGATTTACCAAAAGCTAAATAGTAATTGGTAAGTTAATATTTGATAGTAATATTGTTATAAATAATATTACTATGTATGTTAGAATATATAGTTGTTAAGATACATTTTTTATATTGTTATAGCAATATATCGTATTTAGTGGTTTGCTTAATTATAGGATTTTGGGTGTGAGAAAATAGTGGAGAGATAATAGGAATCATATTCATATATATTTGTATTGTATCCTCGAATGATTGACAGTGTTTAATAGAATCATTATTATATTATTTTGTGTGTTCATTCTGAACCAAATTCAATATTTGGTATCAGAGAAGGGATTATTTGAGAACGAAAGAAAAAGATTTATGATTAAAAAAAAAAATTGATTTGGAGAAGGGGCAATCACCATTGTTTACTGCCTGTTATGAGGAAGACATATATTTTTCTAGAATTCAAATTATTTAGATATATATCCTTATGTTATTAGCGACTATGTGATCCTAATGTTTTGCTAGCTACATCATTTCCAGTGTTTTGTATATAACTTCTCCACACATTTACATTCATTATACATTCGTTGCTCTCATATAAGTGCATCTACATATCTATACACTCAACGCCAGCATCAATTTGGCATTTAGACAAGGTCAAACATTTCATTACAGAGCCATTCACATTTTGTGATCTTGATCATATCAATATTAGTCCTTTGCTTTTTATGGGACTTTAAGCATAGATAGGAGTCATGTTGTTCATTATTGCCTTAATCAAATTGGTGCAGAAGAAGTTAGAAGAAAAAAAATTCTTACACGTTTAACACTCCAATTCAAATTTATGATTTCAGATTAGAATGCAGACACGTGATTCTAAATTCCACTCCTTATGAATTTCATTTTATATCTTATGTCATGGATTGTATATTATTAACGGCTTCATTGTTCTAGTTCATGCATTGGACACATCATCCATTGCCCACCTATTTGGAGAATCTGAGAAATTTGTCATGTATGTATGTTGATCAACACATCATTGATGCCCATCATCCATGACTGACATGCCCAACAATCACCTATTCATTAAACATGGATATCTATAAAGAATCAGTCAATTTTGCCAAGGTTCGAAGTCTTAAAAAGAGCATATGCTTTTTTGAAAATTGATTCAAAGTATTCGTTGTTAGATTGAGACTAGTTCATCAATTCCTTCTTAGCTGCATCTCTAAGCTACTCTCCAAATCATCCTGTGGTGACATACATGTACTGATCTTTACACCAGATCATTCCTTGCCTTTGTGGCATCTATAAACTTCAGTGAAGAGATTTCTTGTTTAGGTATTTTATTATTCATACAAGTCGTATTTTCAGTAGCCTTATTTTATTAGATTCATAGTCTTTCCATGAGTAGTTATAATAGGTTTATATTTGAGAGTTGAGTTTTTTTATGTCTATTCCAATCTTCATATGTTTCAAGTACATAAGTTTAGGAAGATTCATTTTTAATAGTGGAGTCATGTCAAATATTAGTATATGGTGAAAGCCTTTTTAGGTGTGTTCTATAGTTTTGTCTTGGGTAATTATATATCAAGTGGAACAATTTTCTAATGTTGGATATTGTCGTGTTAACTCTTCAAAAGATTTAATTTATGTATTATGTCATCTAATAATTTAATGTCAATTTAGTTTATTAAATGAGTCATTTAGCATGGTCGTTATCGAATGTTATTGTTATAATTATTGTGAGTTGTAGTCAAAGTGTCATTTAGGTGATTTTAGGTTTTTGTTTTGCATCGTCAATGTGTAAAAATATTCTAAATATTGTGTCATTATAAAAAGTTTTTAAAATAAAATAAAATTACCTCACGGATGCATTTTCAATGTAACCCAATGTCTAGAAAATAAATTATTTCACATCACGGGAAGGAAGATATAATTAACAATGTGGAAACAATTGATCTTTAAAGATTTATTCAGATGAGTTAGCAACATGTATGATGGAGGATGGAGGCATCGTAGGTTGGAGGAAAACCAGCTACCTCTCGTCAATCACCAATGACAAGGTTGTGTAGAATGATTTGGTGGAATGTGTGTGATTATTTTAGCATGCAGTGTGTTTGTTTTCAGTTGTGTGGTGTGGATTTCAATTTTTTAGCTTATTAGTGTGGTGTGTAAAATAAGAGCAAATGTTCATTCTTGTTCACTAGTATATGTGGCTATTCCTACATAATTCCCTAATGTAATAACATAGTTGTTATCTAATTTTTCACACATGAAAAAATTAGACAATGGCATCCTATTACAATCAAATTATGACATTGGTCCTAGGGACCCACTTCTGGTCATCACAGAGATAACACGTTTAAAGTAATTAATAAGTTGATAAGTGAGCTTACCTAGCCTTAAACAAGGTCAAATTGAGCTTAGCTCAGTTCCAAATTGAGTAGAGCTCAATGGGGCGCTCGGTCTATGGTCATCTCGGAACAGATCTCATAAGTGAGTTGTAGTGGAAACCTTGGAACATAGCTTGGGAGACTCAAGGTCTCAGCTTAGTTTGGATTTTGGTTTATGTAGTGTAGCTCTATATGGATCTCTCTTAGCAAAGGGGCCAATGCAAATGGTTGCAACCATCCACTTAGATGGAGATATTATTTCAAGAGCTCAATGCGAGTGACTTAGGGTCCAAGGACTCAGTGATTCATAGTGGGGCCCAATCCATGCATAGAGAGTTTGGTTATAGAGCTAAGTCAAAAAGTAGATATTTGTGGATAACTCGTCAAGTGGGGAGAACATAATGACAAACCAACATGAGCCTTCCACTTCATGGGGATCAGGATAAGCATCACCAAGCGGGGATAATCACTTGGTGAACCAAAGGAAAAACTCTACAAACCAACGTGCTACGTCCAAGCTAACTCAATTCTGAGAAATTTGTGACTCCTTGAGTTACTCTCCGGATTAACAGAATAGTTTTGAAGTTGAGCGAGTCATGGGGAACCACCATGAAAGTGGAATCCAAGGTCAGGCTCATGGAATACTAGGTCAGTTTGGGTCTTGATAGCAAATAGCTCGTGCTAGAATCCTAGACAGATGAATCACCAAAGTGTCACATTCGACAAAGTCAGGTGATAGCCTGAAGAGTCACTTGTTAGCTTGGTTTACTATCATGAGGAACAGAAGTGTCTCTATATCTCATCGTAGGACCTAACCAGGTTGACGCATTAATGGTTCAGTCATCAAGGAGGCTACGATGGCTCGTGTGTGAAGAACTTGACGAGTGAGCATGGGATCTTGACGGGTGGGTGATGCCAAGAACCTGGCTTGATGCGAAGTGATGCATCGATGGTGACCTAGTCTAAGAGGCCAAGATAGTAGAAGGAGATCAAAGGGAAGCTCAACAAAGAGTGGCTTGACCATGAAGATGTTGAAGATATAGTTTTTTGTGGCTTGACATTGTAGTGGAGCTTGGTTGCGAAATGACGAGGAACTCATTCAGACGGTAGTTCGATGTGATGTGACAAGAATCTAGTTTTGATCCTGTGAATACGAAACATGGTGAAGTTAGCTCACTGTGAAAATGAGGGAAATATTCGTAGAGGTGAGACAAAGTTTTTTCATCAGAGGTAGAGCTTTTTATTCCATTGCCATGACTAGAACTTGTCAATCCGCAGGAAGGAGCTCGTATCTCCTAGAGGGTGATTCAATGAACTAAGGAAGGAATAAGTATGGTCATCATCAAAGTGAGCACGGTGCTATGATGAATTGGTCGTGCTGATGGGAGTTGCAAAAAACTTGTGCCAGAAGCTTAGACAGACAAGCAGTGAAAGGAAAGTGCTTTGAGTTATAGGGAGATCGTCGCATGATAATAGTTGGAGGTGGCTCGATGTCAAAGAGGATTTCAATTGTGATAAGAGTGGCTTATTTTAGGTGAGCCCATTGCAATGGCTCAATCTTAGAATTAGATTCATAGAAAGATAATGGAGCTCACTCGACATTGAGTCTCAAGATAGCGAGCTCACATGGTGAGGGATGAATGTCAAGGATCATAAAGATAGGTGATCAACTCATTTCGGAGGGAGCTTAGATACGTCAACGTGACAACGAGCTAAGATCGAGGGATAAGTAAGTTGAGTCTAGTGATTTGAAGGATGGGAAATTGATCTCATCTCGGTCCTTAAGTCATGCATGAGGTGAGCTAGGAGAGCTCGTGACAGAGTTATATCACCTATGTGAGAAGTTAGATGATGGTCAGGCTCGACGCGCAGAAGAGGTGAGCCATGATGGATAATGCAATGAGTTAGGTCATGGGAGATAAGTTGCTCAGTGGTGAGCACTTAAAATAAATCATGTAGAGGAGAACTGTCAATCGATCCAAGGGAAGCCAATACCATGAAAGCTAGGTCATATTCATATGGAGCTCATCATTTAAAAATTAATCCATGAGTTCATCATGGAGGTAAGCCGGCTCGAACAAGGGATAAGTTTGAGTAGGTGAACATTCATGGAGAGAACTTGAAGGGATGATTTGAGTCAACCTCGAACTTGGCATGGATAAACATAGGTTTAGAGCTCACTTAATTGAACTGAGCCAAGCTATCAAACTCAGTAACATAGAAAAAATCCAAGTTAGGAGCTTAACATGGTACATCTCTTTCCAAGAAACAAAGATATTTGACATGGCATAACAATATGGTGAAGAATGCTTGTGGGCTGAGTAAATTGAAGAGCTCATGGGGACATAGTTGGTGGTGAGATTGATGTGTGGCCAACTTAGTAGATTTCATGTGGATCTCGTCAAGTCAGACAGAATGAAACGTGGTAAGCATGGAGGACAGGTCGAGCAGAGTCATGGGGACAGAGCTCAGGGATGAGCTCAAAGGAGGTTCACGGGAAATGGTCACAGTGATGGCGAGCTCATCGAATAATAGGAGCTCAATTATTACATGTGATCTTGGTTACACGTAAGGATGGAGGATATTGAGCCCAACTCAATGAGTTGGCTCGGTGAGGCAAACACCAAGTTGGGCTATGTGTGACCCTATTTTCATGGGCCCCCACTTTCTTCAATTCAAACCAGTCAAGGGGGTCCCACCATTATTTTTCAATTAAATTAATAATTTTATTTTAAATATTTTATTAATAATATTTATTATTATTATTAGAATATTTTATTTAAATATTCCTTTAATTAATTGAGAGGATTAGGTCAACAGGCAATTAATGGCACATTATGGAACCTTCTCAAGTGGTTCAACCAACTATAATAGATACATCATGTGCCTTCAATTTAGGAAGGGAATTTATGACTTCTTCACTCTCTCTCACAACTTCTTCTATAAATGTAAGTTGGAAGCTCATTCCAATAGGTTGGACAAGTTAGATTTCTGAGACAAGTGTATAGTTTTCAAGAAACCTCCTTCTTCTGCAAGTTGTTCTTGTATGTTGAGGGAACTTTCAAGCCTCCCTTCAAGAACGTAATGGAAACTATTGACTCTTCTAAATGTATGATGCATTATGCATGTTGTTGAATTAATAAAAGTGTGTATTTTTTGACTAATCTTATTCCTTTCATCCTTCTATACTTCTTTGTGCCTTTCTCATTCTTGCAGGTACACTGTGTAAGTTCAAGTTTCTATTGCAGGTTCTTGGAGTTTTGTGCTTATCAAGTGATAAGGTATTGCATGCAGTTGAGTTGTGATGTTTTTTCACCCTTCTCAAGTTCATCCTTATTTACTGGAAGACTGATATATCATTTATCTAATCAAGTTTAATAAAGGGAATGCATGCGTCTTAGTATGTAGTATTATTTACACTCTATAAGTTGCAGTAGGTAAAGTTGACTTGTGGTGCACACACCCTATTTAAATCAACCCTTCCTGAGTGTGGTAATAACCTTTATTTGGTGCATCACCATCCCTAGTATAGTTTCATTTCTCGTAAATATCTTTCCCTAAAACCCATGAAAGTGTTAACATAGGACTAGATAACCATTTTATTGTACTAGGAGTAGTATAGCACTTAGTTTAGGAAGAGGAAGTTGGCATTCTCCATAGGTTCACCTCGAGCCCAAGTCCCATAGCTTGAGAGGTGATCCCATGTTTCCCAATCACACCGAACATCCTATTCACATTCTAGCCATTTGGAGGGTGCAGTAATTTGGCGACAACAATAGTGAAAAATAGATAGCATAGTGAAATGTAACATCGTTATTCTTGAAGAGGTTGAACAGTCAGATGTGTTCCTGTTCATGCCTAGGTTTTGGGTAAGCCTTACAAAACCATTGAAGGCTATTCAGATGTGTTCATGCTTGATTTCCCACATTGTTAGTTCAGATGTGTTCCCTAGAGTGATTGTTTTATAAGCATATTATTCTTGACCGTGTTCCCATCCTCGTCGGTCAGATGTGTTCCCAACAACACATGGTTGATAATAAGTTGATGTGTTCCTTCTTTTACCTTTAGTTTGAGTTTTCTACTAATATCATCAGCAGGCACTAGTGGAAAGCTACAAAATATGTGTGACAATTGTTTTCTACCATGTAAACATTAAGGGGGGAATGTTAGGAAATTAATATTTACATAGTTGTGGGTGATTTACCGAAAGGTAAATAGTAATTGCTAAGTTAATATTTGATATTAATATTGTTATAAACAATATTACTATATATGTAGAATATATAGTTATTGAGATATATTGTTCATATTTTTATAGCAATATATCGTATTTAGTGGTTTTCTTAATTATAGGATTTCAGGTGTGATAAAATAGTGGAGAGATAATAGGAATCATATTCCTATATATTTTTATTGTATCCCTGAATGATTGATAGTGCTAAATAGAATAATTATTATATTGTTTTGTGTGTTCATTCTAAACTAAATTCAATATTACTTGTGAAGGGAGGTATTTTATATTGAACATAGTATATTTCAATTTGTTGAATCATCTAAAGAATAACCATCAAGTAAATGTCTCAAAATTCTTACATGAAATGTTGAAGAAAATGATTCAAGAAGTACAAAGGGGTAAGGAAGCATTATCACACCATTGTCTTGTAACCCTCATGGTTAAACACACCCTGCAAATGGATTACCCTCACATATAATGGGAATATTTTGTAAAGGTAAACAGTTTTCATAATGTGTTAGGAAATGGAAGGAGAATCTTTGAGATATCATATGCACATGTGATAGAGGCTACACCATCCAACTCCCAACCTTATGAACCCCTAGCTTATAAAGGTCTACCTCATACTGAAGACAACCATGTACTTATCTCTCCAGAGAGGATTTTTTATAGTTGAAACTCTTTTAGAATTATCCTTTCCTAAGACCTCCACTTCAAAGGCCAAACATAAATCTTCTCATTCTACTCCTACACCACCTAGGCACTCCCATAGGCTTAGAACCAAAAAGAAAAAAATCTCCAATCCAACACAGTCATAGCCCATCTCACTAGACAGTGATTTGGAAGCTATACAAGGAAACTTTGAGCCTCAAAAATTTAAGATAAAGCAAGGAGACATTGATACTGAAGTCTGTGAGCCATAATACACTGAAGAACCCATGGAGGGGCAAGAAGATCCAATAAATAATGAGGAGGTAGTTCATTAATTGAAATATTATGAAAGAAGAGAAGAAGAGAAAGTGGTAGGAGGAAGTGAATACCAACAAATGCATGTAGTTGTTGAATAGGTCATGGAGCAACAAGAACAAATTCCTTTAGATATTGAAAAATTAATTGAGTAAATTGTTGAGCAAACACAACATGATAGTGTGCAGGAAGAAAATGTAACACAATTGCATCCCCAAATTGTTATTCATGAAATTATTAGAGAACCTGCAAAACCATCTTTCAGTGAGATGAAAACACAGACCGTGGGACCAGATATTGACAATTTGATATTGCAATTGGAAACCTAAAGTTAACAGGCTGGAAGGAAAATGGGAAAAGGAAAAAGAATCCCTCATATCTAAGAATAAGGAATAATTGGAGGACAAGGATAAAGATATTAAGAGGCTGAAGTAGAAACATGAAGAAACAGTCTAGGTAGCCCATGAAATATTAAAATGTAGGCCCCCATCCATCGTTTATGTTGTCTACTTGAAAGAGAATATGTTGCAACATAAACTCACCTACATTAATTCTGATATGATTTATGATATTATCTCAACTAGGATATTATTCACTTTATATTGGAACAATACACATGAACTCTAAAAAAATTTATGTGAGATTTATTTGCACAAATATGCCCTTGAATATGAAAGGGATTGGATTTCAATTTTTTATATTGGATATGTCCAAGTTAAGGCCTTATGCTCTTATTTTTCAAATGAATTGGACAAAGCCAAGAAGATGGAAGAGAATCAACATTTAGAGAAAGTCCAACCATTGTAAATCAGAGTAGAGGTAGCCAATACAGATGCAACTAAAGAATCATATGATATTCTTATGGAAAATGATGTACTCAAAAATAGAGTGATGCAGATGAGGACAACATCCCATGCATAAGTCATAAAAGTGATCAAGGAACATGGAGTTAAGGTTTTTACTGCATATAGACTTAGATGGGAAGAACAATCACCATAACTACAAAGAAAGGAAATTCACTCATATCCCAACCTAATTCCTACACTACGCAAGGTGAACACATACATGGAGATAGCAAATGAATGTGAGAATGAGTGGTTTCCTATAGGCTATCACCCTCCAATCTTTCACTTTCTAATCCCACCATGGACAGGTAACTTACCAGATAATAAAAAGGATCCAAGATAGATTTTGTAACATATTTATCAGGAATGGTGGTTATTTCTTATCAGAGGAAGAAGGGATAGATACCCCAATTTATTTTAGGCATGAATGCAATTTTAGGAAGTAGAGATATGAATACCTTAAATGAGGACATTCAATATATTAAGCCTGGGGGTGTGATGAGTTCTGTTAATTGTCTTTATAAATCACTCATATTTTTTATTTTGATCAATCCATTGTAGTTATGTCCATGTATTTTCCTAGTACACTGCTGAACATTATCACTACAACCTTGAACTTATGGCATAATTACTGAATAATATAGTTATATTTAGTTATCTTTATTTTATGTTATTTTTGTGCCTCTATTATTATTATCCAAATAAGTTGTTTGAATGATGATATGTGTGATGCCACTCTTGGTTGTAAGAAATTTACAATATGTAGAAACTTGTATGCAGGGAAGGAACTATCTACAGCAACTTGTTCTCAGCCAAAGAGCATTTCCTCAACAACTTGTCCACAGCCAAAGGAAATCATCTACAACAAAGAGCCCATGTTATGAAGATATTTTGGAAATCATGAATAATGGCACTCAAATCTGTATGGGTAGTTGAAGAATCAGTTACAACTAGAATGATTAGAACCAGGAAACAACTCAACCTTTTATCTGGTCATTCATTTTAAACTAACAAAGGACTTATCGATTAAGTTAACACTTTATTGAACAGGTTGATTACCTATCTGAACATTTGTTATGTGATTGTTAGTTGAACACCTATTAGCTCTGTAATATATGTTTAGTCTCTCATGATTATGTTGAAGATCTTCCTTTTATTCTATTAAATACCTTTCACTTAGTTTGTTGAACTCCTAGTTGTACTCTTCTTCTTCTCACGTCTTGTTGTAAATAAGAAGTCTAAAATAAAGGGTTAGTACTAGTAACGGGATATAGCATACAAATAGAGGATAGATATAATTAATTCATGCATTAATAGTCTAGTTCAAAAATGATATTAATTTGTTCCTTGATGTAATGATTATGAAAAATCAATGAGAATCTAAGTCCTGATCATTAGCTTCTAGTTTCAAATTTCAGGAGGGATTAGCACCAAATTTAGGGCCCACTTGATGTCTATTAAACCCCTTCATTGTCTTGTTTTATTGCATGTTTGTTTACCTAGGAACAATTTACTTTATGATCTACATTCTGAATCTACAGCTTTGTCTTAGTGATAGCATTAAGAAAACAATTATATCCAGTTCCAAGTTTCATTTACTTGCAAAGCATTGTTGTGACATTCATTTCTTTCCAACCTCTAAGATCTAGTGCAACTGTGCATACAGAACTGGAAATGTTTCAAGTTTATGTCCCCTAGTTTGATAATTAAATGATTTTGATTCAATAAACAGCATATTAATTGTTACAAGTTGATTTGCACCACCAACCTTATCTAAGTCATTTCTGTTAAATTGTTAGTTTGTGACTAAGCTCATTTGTTGTAGGTATGTGTAAAAAAAAAATTACACATTTTTTACTTAGTCACATAAAAGAAGATAGCTAGGTTAATCAAATATTTGTGTATCTATGGTTTTGATGTGTTGTTATTATAGACCAATTGCAGATGAATTATTAGCATTTTATATCATACATAACTTTAGTATAGTTAATTCATGTTCATATTGGATTTGTATGACTTGTTTACTTTTTAGAATTTTGTCATCATCTTGCTTTATTAGATAAGTCATGCTATGTTTTATTTTTTTATTATGTGTGTGTATTATATTTGTTAACTTTTCTTTATACTTGTCTCAATTGCATGTACTTTTTTGTTATCACATGTGTATCATTATCACATCTATATCACTTCATTGTCTTTCTATATATCAGCATACATCATAAATCAAAGTTAATCTATGAACATGGAAGCTAAGCTACATATAACATCATCATATATTTATGATAAATCAAAAAATCAAATCATCATCTAGTCTAAATCATGACATCACATCATATAATCACTACATCATATGGCAATAAAACATCTCATCATCATATGTGGTGTCCAAATTTCCATCATATACATCAAAAAATAAAATGTCCATGTACACTATATCTCAAAAAATGTCATATAAATCATGGTCTATCATCATGGGCATCAATCTACAAAAATGTGTCTTCATCATGAGGCATATATAAAAAATATGCATACAATATCTCATCAAAAATTAATCATCCCTGACTCTCTCCTACACCAAGACTTCTTATTCTATCTCTAGGTGGGGGCATCTGCAATGACCTCAACGATCTCGATGGTTTATGTGACCTCGTAGATTGACTTCTTGATCTCTAATTATAGGTTTGCACTCTCTAACCCTCAAGGAATGTATCCTCATAGATAGCTTTATAGTAACCCACCTCACCAGATATAACAACAAGCTCTAGTAACACATCACATATACTCCTTGTAGACACCTATAATTATGCCTAAGCAATTTAAATACTTAAATTGCGCTAATTATCCCCTTTCTCACAAGTTGATGACTTATCGTCAAAAGCGCTCATATTCCCTCTTATTGTCGTTAATTAATTACAATACGTTAATTGATTAAATCACCTATCTAGCTAGCAACCTAATTAACGACCTTCCGTTAATTAAATCACCTCTTCTATCTAGATTAATTAATTATTATTAATTAATTAGTCTTCCCCTTCATTTAGCTAGTAAATCAATATTTAATTGATTTAATCCCCTCACAATAGCCTAAATCACACTAATATTCTTCTAATTGGCTTCTATAAGCTTACACCTACCTATTAGTTGATCACCTTTGATTAATTAAAGCACCCCCCAACTCCCATGACTTGCTAAACATGTATTAAACCCTTCTAAAGTGAGGTTACCTTTAATAAAGTAACCTTATCCATTCCTAATCATGTTTTACCTTTATCCCACATTCATGAGGATGTGTTGAATCCTTTATCTTTTGAGCTATATAAAGAGCCCTCCACCTACCTTTTTACTTACACCTAAACTCCTTAAGAGAGCAAATGCAAGGCATATAGCAAAGAGACTAAGAGATTGCACCTTGTTTTCTTGAGAGATCATCATCTTGAGGAGCTAAGTTTCCTATTCTAGCCTAAAGTGCTTAGGTCATATGGGAGGTGTCAAAAGGGTCTTGTAGCCCAACTTTGATAAGCCCCCATTCCTAGGTTCTTGGAACATTAAGGACAACTATTTTTGATAGCCATGGAACCTACCTAGGTTTATTCATTTATATGTTGTTAGAGAATAGAGGATATTTAGGTGCTTAACATAGTTGATTTCATAGTTTTGTATTGATAAATGTTAGCATCTAACCCTTGATTAATTCTTATCATGATTGTGTTTATAATATTGTTTAATTCTTGCTAATTAAGACTATTTAGGTGTTAGTCTTTGTTTACATTAGCATTAGTTTAAAAACAACACTTGCACACACTCCTCTCTGCTGTCACATGGTATACATTGTCTTGCTTCGATGTAACCTAGTGTAACTGTATACCTAGTTGATCCCTCTCAACAATACTTTTTTGCACTTGTTGTCTCAGATTTTCCTTCTTGGCCTCCCTCTGGTCTAACTACCTCTGGAGGGTCTGGACAGTGATGAATGTAACAGTACCCCATAATACAACTTTATCCCTCTCCACATGTAATGTGGCCACTAATGTCCCACCTTTTAATCCTGGCAGCTAGTAAATTCTTATGATAGTGATACTCTACTCGTACTCCTCCATCTCTTACATCTACTTCAATCTATCAACTCCAACACCTAGACTCGGTGCTCTCGGTGGTGACAATGGCATCTGTAAAGGTAACTATGTGTAAGTACATGAATCTGTATA
This sequence comes from Taxus chinensis, assembly GCA_019776745.2. Classification (NCBI taxonomy): domain Eukaryota; kingdom Viridiplantae; phylum Streptophyta; class Pinopsida; order Cupressales; family Taxaceae; genus Taxus; species Taxus chinensis. The sequence continues at coordinate 99,594,762 of CM034154.1, forward strand.
AGTACGGACATATGTGTCTAGTAACTATGTTGTGGTATCTACACTAAGCTATATAGGATACGTGACCTATTACTACCTATGCATGTAGGTGCATGTCACATAAGAAATATGTGAACTTGTATTTCCTACACATATCCTACAGGTGTGTGTGGCACCTATATTTTTGGCACTTGTAGCCATGTGAACTCGGCGGTATCTGTACAACATGTAACCTGTACCAGATGGCCCTTGTGCCACATGAACCTATGCGTAACATGGCCTATACACCCTATCCATGTGTCCCCTTCACCTACTTCATATGCCTCTAGCTTCTACCTCTAACCAGTCAATATTTATCTTTATCCCTCCTATTGTTGTGGCCCGCCTATGGCCACTACTATTATCCATGCATGAATGCCTTCATATAGAGTAGTAATACTACCTCGGCATGATCTACTGCATACCATGCACAACGTACTCAAGAGTGGTTTTTAGATCTGACAATATATGCATGAGCATCCCATGCCTGTACAATCATGCCAAACAAACTCTACCTAGTATCTTGCACTCTAACCCCTATCACCCAAAGTCTACTTTATCTCTGCATGCCACTTACATGTACCACTGATCAAAACCATGGCATATCCTTTCTAATCCCTGAGTTGTCTCTACACCCTATCCACCTCTGTACATCTCCATAATATGACTGTGTATGCTTCCAATGATAAAGTTCACTCTACTTCTAGTCGTGCACAACTCTATGTCATATGTCTCCCACTAGTATAACATGTATGGTCTCCAAGTCACCATACGGAGTTGTAGGTCATCAAAATCCCATTAATAGAATGCAATGTACCCATGTGACCCCTTTGACCATCATCTATTGTCTCCCATCTGAAGGATGATGTCTCATTAGGCTACCTATCTCACAAAATGATAATCGGTCACCCAATCGTAATATGATCACATGCCCATATCTGAATTAGAATTGTTAGACTAAGAATTTGCATACCTTTGTATACAATCATATGCAAAACTTTTTATAAATGCGTGAAGATACAATGACCTCATGCAAAGACCTTGCCCTTTATCAGCCATGTAACCAAACCTATCAATATCAATTGAAAATGTGTCCCAGTCTTATCAGGAAGTAAATATCCATTGATAAGCACCATCAAGTATATCAGTAGTCGAGCTAATGTACTATTGTCCATGTGCTCATGCATGTGCACTTCCATCCCTACTTGAGGTATTTCCTCTAAATAAAACAAGTCTCATATGTACCCTAGAATCCATGTAGCATCTCCATCAATCTCTACCAAGCCACCTATATCAGTAACCATAGGATCAGATACACATCCTCTAACGTAACTATCATCTCTCTCATCAGAAATCTAAATGTCTGACTCTTACTGTTCCATCTCTCAGTTAGCATAGTCAGTAGATAATGATCCAAGATGATGTGTGGAAGTTATGCAATATAAGTCATCCATGTCACCTCTAATAATGTGACCAACTGTCATTGTTGATTCTATGTAAATCTCCTCTCAAATGACCATAGACAGCCATGACGTTCCCACACGTCCAAATATCGTGATATCTCCTACAAATCATCCCAAAACATAGTTAGAACTAATTTTACTTTATCCTAACCTTCCAAATTTCTTCCAAAAATCACTTTTTAATGTTAGGGCACCCTTTGCTACGCTAACGTGCCCTTTAGTATGCTAGCACATGAACATGCACACTAGCACATGCACTTCTACTGCTAATGCATATTCACAGATAGCGCACCCAATTAAACGCTAGTGCATTCACGCTAGCACATCTCAGTTGAACGTTGGCACATTCACGCTAGTACACTCTCTTCAATGTTTGTGTTAATACAATGATGCTAATTTGTTGAACATGTTAGTGCATTTCCTCTTTTAACATTTGATTCTCTTAGTTAGTATGTTGGCACGTACACTTGAATGCTAGCGCATTCCTCGGGATATTCTAGTGCACTCGAGTGTATGCCCTAGCGTTAAAAACTCAAAATTCCTCTACCTAAAAAGTAGTCAATAAATGCTCCAAAAATTAAATATTTTTTGAGCTACTCACCGATAGAACCTCATCCGACCTCTGCCCTAAACTCTCGAACGTGGTTTACATAATGTTTCCTCTACGATCAGTGCAAGCCATCTCTCTAAAATATCATAGCTCAAATCTCACTTAGACTTACACAAATAATCTATAAGCATAAATGAGTTGCAATGATTAACCCTCTCACCCCTTCTACGTACACCCTTTGAAACCTTAATTCTTCTATTATCTTGGCCTTTGTGAACCCAGACCACTATTTTTTTCTTTGTCGTTACTCTGGATGACTTTTTGTCTCTGGCTTCTTCGTCTCTTCTTTGGCAAACCTTTCATTGGTGTTCTGTATCGTGATGTTCCCACATGCTCACAAAGGATATTTTTCCTCCACTATTATCATCTTGTTGGGGAATATCAATGCTTCACTAGTGAAAATAAGGTGTACCAAATGCACCGCTCCTTCCTTGGCATCAAAATTTCAAAAAAAAACATCATACATTCTAAACAAAATTGTAAACATCGCAAATTATAAAAAATCCTAAAAATTACACAATATTTTTAACAAACTTCAACAACTCAACGCAATCTTGATAAAATCAAAGTTTTATCTACTACCCTAGTGATCATTCCAATTTTTTGGTAAAATCACAATACATTGTTTCCTTCGCGATATAATCATTTCAACGTTGGGGTGATTATCTTAACTCTCATTCCCTCTCCTTCACAATTCATAAGTTTGTTGTTTGGGGGAAATGATCATTTTCAACTCTCATATCACTTTCCACCTACAGATCCAACAAGAGTTTCCTTAGGAGTATCTAAGATCACTCCGCTCTTAAGTTTGATCCTATTCCTCATGTATTTCATAAGCTTGGTGCTTGGGGGCAATTTTACATCTAGCTTAATCATCATTGCGGCACGTATTAGAGGCATAGTTTATTGTATTATTTTCAAGGTTGTTTTGTATTGTTGATATTACTTTTTTGGGACCAATTACATATATTTCATTATCATCTTCGCATATCCTTATCAGCCTTGGTGCATACTTATACGATGTATATTGGGTTTTTTTTTCCTTTTTAATCTTTTATTTGTTTGCATATGTGTTTGTTTTATGTACATAACAGGTTAAACACCTTAATTCTTTCATAATCATAGTCACAACTCTATTGTGCAACAACAAAATAAGGTTTCTCTAAATTTCATTCTCCAAATGTGGCTCATGTTACGAGTGTAATCCCTCCTATCCTCATTCTCAATTCCTCGTATGTCTTTCCTATCAAGCAACTATCCACCACTTTATTGCATGTCACCCACCCGCTTGATGGGGCATTCCTTTAGTATTCTACTCATTGGGGCATCTAAATGATTCACTACCTCCCGCTCACTAAGTTTTCATGTGTCTAATAATCTTTAAAATGTTATTACTTCGTAATGACACCTTAAAGAGGAGAAAATGTAAACGCCCTAAACGTACATACCTATTTCTAGCATATTTCTATCCCATTAGAATTAATTAAATTAATTATATCATTTAGATCATAACCCTTTAGAATTAATTCTAATTACATACTCCTACCCTTTAGAATTAATTAAATTAATTCTATCATGCCCTTGGAATTAATTAAATTAATTCCTAACACCCTTTACCCAATGTAATTAAACATGTATTTAATTAAATGATTAATTATCCTCCCACAATTAATAACTAATAAAATTGTTATATAAATAATCATATTTATGTACTCACACTCCACTCCACTCCACATTCAGAAACCTATAATGGTGGGGGCAATAAGATTGCACATACAACCATCTTCCCCCAAAAAATCAAAACAATCATTACCCCTTCAATGTTGCAACTGCACAAACCAAATCCTATTACTATTTCAGGAAATTATAATTATGATCCTAGAGCTCATTCAAAATATGATCCACTTCTCATGGCCTCACCCTCATCTATAAAAAGTAGGTCATTCCTTTGTAAATAATCCTTGGAAACTTTTTGTAAATTACAGCTAACTATTTCCAAAATTTCCATTCGCATCCTCATGTTTATGAGCTCGTAGAATTTGCATTCTACATTTGGATAATAATCAATAGCATCCATAATCCTTTAAAATACAAGATTCAACAAGTCCAAGTGCTTCACAAATTTACTTGAGGTTTGAAAGGGAAATCTTGGAAGAAAGGTATACTGATTTATCTGTTTTTCTTTCAACTTCTGTTGAGATTTTCATTGCTCGCACCTACGCCAACAAACATAACACTTGCACTTCATCATCATAATTTGGTTATGGTGCACATTTTCAATTCACCTCAGTTGTACTGAACATCCTTGGGCATCTACTACCTTTTGCACACTTTTTGTATTACCTCGCTTTGTATCACCTCATCACATAATTTTTTATCATTTTACATTTTCCATTTTTTACGTCATTAACCTTTTTCACCAATTTATATTTTCATTCATCTCACTCCTTCCAATTCCCTCACACCACCTCTCCACTAGTAATATTATAGCCCTTACCTCCCAACTCATCTCCCCCCACACACATCATACCTATTTCTCCTTTGAAGAGTTGCAATGGATACTCATCGCCCAACTCATTGACCTACACAACCCACCCTAACCTAACTCCCCTCACCCCGCTTTTACCACCCTTACAACACTCCCCCACCTCACCCCACTGATTCACATCCATGACTCATCCAAATCCTCGAGCCCATCTCTGACCCAACTAACCCATTATCCTTCCCAACATTGTTCCCCATAGCTCACCGATTTATCCCTCCCGTGGTCCTAAGCTTGGTCATGCTTGTAACCAAACTCGCCTTGCCCCTTCTCTTATAACTCCTCTCCCTCCTTCGGCATACACTCACTCTAGATCATTGATTCATAAGCATGACTTTGTTAAGCCCCCCATTCTATGCTCTGTTCTTCCCCATCTCGTCGACCCCAAATCACTATTACAACCCACCTCCAAAATACCTAACCAACTCAATTTCTTTAGCAACCAAGCTCACCTGAATCTCTACATCCCCCTCCCTTCCTGCCTATCACCTTAGCAACTCACCACCTACCCCTATCACTCACTCCTCCTACTCACTGGTCCCACCTTACTCCCCTCATGAGATCATTTATCCATCCCGCCTCACACCTTAGTAATCTCAACCACCCATGTTCCTCCACCATGTCATATCCTACCGTCATACCCTCTCCCTTGGTCATCACAAGTACGACCTAGTTTTGCATCCCTCCATCACTACCTTCCCTTTCACACCCACATGACCTTCATTTGGTCTCTATTGTGACCTACCCTCCCTTCCAGTATACTCACCATCACCCACTCAACCCCCAATCACAGTTGTGACATCTCCCTTACCTCCTTCTCCCTCTCTTCTTCCCATGTCGCATATCTATGTGCTCCCCCGCGAGTCATCTCTTTCCTCCTAAGTCATGGTAGTGACTCTCCCTTCCCAACTCACTGAGATCCCTTCCTATCCTGACCAAGTCACCCACCTCTAAGTCACTCTTGTTACTTACACACCAGCTCGCCGAGCCACCCCAATCAGCTCACCCTTCACCCAACTCACCTGTTGTCTTACTGAGCCACCCCATCAAGCTCACCGACCCCAAGTGACTCCCCTAGCCCATTCAACTTGTTCCCAGCTCAACCCATCTCTCCTCTAACTCACCTAGCTCACTCTTAACTCACGTCCAACTACTATCTCACCTCCAACTCACCTATCTCGCCACATAGATCATTGTCTCACCCATGCTATGTAGTTTTCTAACTCACTCACTAAGCCCATTCGTCGTCAACTTCCAAATTAACCAACTCAACCTCTTCACCCCACGAGATATTAATGTTTGCATCCACTTTTATGCATACATGTCATATAATTTTCATTTACACATGACTGGGGAAACATTGTCCTAGTTCTCACTCAGCATGCCTTTTGTCAAGGATCATTTTGTATCTCACTTTCAACTACCACTTTTCATCCCAGATCATGTCGGTGCATTATGCAGTACCAAAAAATGTCACTTAAGGGGGGAATCACACTCAACCCTTCTTGTTTGATTCCATGACAACCAATCAAAAATCATCTCAATCAACTAAATTTATAGTCTTTGCCTTGTGAAATAAACCTATTGATCCCTTCATAGACTCTGGCTAAAGTGGCCCATTGATCACATTTCCAGGTTCCTGTCTATCCAGTCAACAAGCTAAACCCATGACTGTGACAACCACTATTATAGGGTTAAATGACCCTCATCTTGTATTTAGTTTTTACATTACATCTTGCATGTTACAACACACAGCCCAAAAAGTGGCACAGTGTAGACACCATAAAATGCACCTTGTGCATAATGTCCCTTATTCAAATACATAAAAAACATTATAAAACATAAAAAATCCCAAAAAACATAAAACCCCACAAAATGGAGCTAAAAGACACCTTACCACTCATTTACTAACCCTAACCCACTCATGTTTAATTCTATCCATCTCACCTACCCATGTGCAGGCCTAATGCACATTGTACCCATGTGTTCCACATTCCCCCATGCACTCCAAATCTTTAAAATCACCTTCACGTACATCATTTCATCTCTCACAGTAACTCTTGACATCATATACTTGAGTTTTCTTGCTCTCTTGCTTGCATATCTCAGTTTTGCAGGACTTAAAGAAGTGAAAGTGAAGCATAAAGGATGGATCGTGCTTGTTCTAACATTTTTTTAGAGACATTTCAACATAGGAAGGAAACTAACTATGATTGGCTTGCGATCTCCATGCGATTTTCGGTGAATTGCAATTGTGATTGTCCTACAATCTGAGTCGGGTATACTTGTCATTTCACTTACTCTTTTTTCATTTAATATTAATAAAATTTCTTTTATATCCTTAAAATGGTTAGGGATCTGACTGAGGCAGGTCCCCTAACAACAAAAAAAACAACTAACATTTTTCAAGTGTGCTTGTGTGCAGGATTCGAATCTAAAGAGTTTTACCCACTTTATTTAATGAAAGAAACCACAATTTTCCCTCTCTTCATAATGGAAATATAATCTCATTTTTTTAGTATCATTGATTTGGATTTTTCATATTAACTAATCCATCTTGCATGTGATCCAAATCTAAGCATACACAATGATTCTAGTTAGTAACATGATACTAGAAATTTGTCCAAAACAAACCTAATTTTAAAGGTAAAATGAACATAATAAAGCTAGCAATGAACTTAGTTATCTTACTACCTATAACTGGTCAGAAACATATACAAAAATTTAAAACAAGCCATAAACATACAGTAATAAATACACAAGGTTATATAAAAACCAATAATGTTAACAAGATCACTTATTATAAGTCAACATACCGTAATAATGTAACACAACTTGTAATAGTGACATCTAATTATATCCCTCTAATATGTTCCACAGTGTAGAATAGGTAGATGTGAATGCCCCTAGGAAATGATATATGTAAGGGGATTGTATCAAACCAAAGAGTGAAATAACTACTCCTCATGACACTCTTATTGGATCTCGTTGAAGTGTAATATGAAATTGGATTAGGTCGGTTTTCCAAGCAAGGATACATACGATAAAATACTTGATAATTGAATTCTTCCCAAGTGAGGATATGCATGAAGGGAGGATTGATGGTCTTTCCCACAAACAATGATGCATGCAAGGGGTAAGAAAAGTTGAGAATCATAGTATAATTTGGAACAATTATTAGGATTGTAGTCAAATGAAAATATTGTTGAACTATGTGGACAGTTGATGAAATTTTGTGAAAAAAATTCTGAATGTTTTTGTATTTTTTTCTTGTTTTGATTTTTTAAATTTTTTTATTTTTTACGGATTTTATAGTGTTTTGATATTTTGAATTTTTCTAGATTTTTGGTATATATGATTTTTTTGAATTTTTGCACTCCAATGAAAAAGGAAAGGTGTCCTCAAACTGTTTTAAGTATGGTACAAATGAATAAACCCAGTGAATACCAAAGGTTGGAATAATATGGAAGTGGGAAAATATGACTTACGGATCATGAGATTCACATCCTAACTAGGAATAACACATGATGCAAGGTGGTTTGGAAGGATGCAATAATTGGAACATGATGATGGTGTAGAACAAGTGGTTTTTGTTCGCATGCCCCTGGCACTAGGGAAACTCTTAGAGGAAACAATCATAGCACTTCTTCAGATGAACAACATTCATGGGCTCTTTTAGCTCTTTTCCATAATTATCGAATAGTTTATATGGTTTAGATCCAAACTTGGCAATTAAAATGTAGGTTCCTAACCAATTTAATTCAAATTGTTCTTTTTTCATGTTATTTTGTAATATTCTTATGGTTATCTTTAAGCACAAGGTTGATGAGCTCAAATTGTCTTGGTTTAATCCATTTATTATAGCTGTGGTGGATCCGATTCTAATATACTTTCAAGTGATCAAGGTATGGGCGCACCTTTCATCTAAATGTTCCAGTTCTACAAGATGCACTTGGTGGTGATCTTCTTCATGTACGGGGTATTGGAGTGGCACATGGAGGGAAGGGAGCCCAACTTCTATGGGTAATATGGCTATAGAACCATATACAAGGAAGAAGGGATTGGCTCTGGATGGAGTATGAATGAGGTTTAATAAGCCCAGACGGCATGATACAATTGCAAATGTCAATTTCAACCATGTTTATCAATACTCTTTTCCAATATTGATTTTATCATTTTATTGGAAGCTTCAAATTGGCCATTGCACTATGGGTAGTAAGGATTTTCCCATTTGAGCTGGATATGGAACTTTTTAGCTAACTCCTTGACATTCTTGTTTTTGAAGAATGTACCATTTTCTATGATAAGAGATGTAGGGATCCCAAAATGGGATATGATGTGGTTAAAGATCAACTTGGAAATATTCAACCCAATGACGTATGTGAGAGGTATGGCCTCTATCTACATGGTGAAATATTCAGTGGTAGTGATTATGAAAGTGTGGCCATCAGAGGATGTAGGTTTTATTTTTCTGACTAATTCGATCCCCATTTAGAAAAATGTCAAGGTGAAGTGATAGGTTAGAGTTCTTGTGAGGGTGCATGAATTAGATCACCATACCTTTGACATGCCTGGAACCTTTGGACAAATTTTCATGTATCGAAATCCAATAGTGGGCCTATAGTAACCCATGTGTAAGATCTTTTTATCTAAGATCATGTCACTCGTATGTGCACCATAAACTCTTGCATGTACTTTGACTAGTGTTTGAATTACTTCTTCATGATTAAGACATCTTAAGAGAGTCCCATCCTAGCCTCTTATGTAAATGGTGTCAGTGAGGATAGTATAGCATGAAGCACATTATGCTAAGGCTCTTTTATGTTTTAATTCATGTTAGTGGGATAGCTTTTATCTTTGATAAATGTATATATGTCGTGGTACTAGGGGTTCTCATGACTAATAATTTCACACACCATGGTGGACTCTGTTAGATCATATGTTGGTACTAAAATATGTTTGATGAGAAACTCATTGTGTGTTTTATTTATATCAAATTCAAGCAGGGACGTGATAGTTGTTATGGCATTTGTTGCTTTATTCTGTGTGTGAGGAAGTTGTTTAAATGTTATAAGCTAAAAGTAACCCTTAAGACTATCAACCATGTGTTTATAAGGAACAATGTTATCATCCTTTACCTAATATTTTCCATTTACTTTTTTGATGAATAAAAGGGATTCCCCAAAGAATGTTAGCTCTTAGAGCCACCAAAATATAGCAAATCATATGCCTACTATTAGATATTCATACTTTTTGATGTTGTTAGTGCATGGTAAACCAATGCGGTAATATTTTGGAATAACATCACCATCTGGTGTGTGTATCATAATGATAACTCCAGATCTATGCATATTCCGAGATCCATGAAAAAATAAAGTCTAGGAAGGGACTACATCAACATACAAGGGCTCTTCATTTGGGAACTCAAAGTGAAGTGGTTGAGAGCAAGATAGTGGCATTATGTCAAGTTGATATTTCATAGCTTTCCCTTTTATGGATTTTTTACTAATAAATTTTATGTCAAACTCACTTAGGAATAAAACCTAGCTAGACATACGATTAGTTAGGACAGGTCTAGAAAATAGATATTTTAAAGGATCTAACTTGATAATAAGCTTGGTTGTATTATTGATAAAATAACGTCACAACTTATGAAAGGTGAATGTTATAGCCAAACATAATTTTTCAACCTAAGATTACTTGAGTTCGTGATCAAGAAATGTTCTACTGAGATGATAAACAACCTGCTCATGTCCCTTGTCATTATATTGTGCAAGCAATGCTCTGATGGCATGTTCTGTGACAGATGTGTATAGTAGCATAAGCATGTCTTGAATAGGTGGCATTAAAACCGAAAAATTTGATTGGTATTATTTTAACTTAGTAAAATAATATTGGAATTATTGTTTCCATTTGAACTGGACATCCTTTTTGAGAAGGTAACTAAAATGATGACACTTATCAACAAGTTGAGATGTGAAGCATCAAATAGATTGAATCTTTTCCTGGAGTCCTCGTAGCTGACGAAGGCATTGTGGTGGATGCTTTTCCATTATTCCTTTTACCTTTGTGTGGTAAAATTTGATTTCCCTCTGTGATATTATATCCACTTGGACTATTCTATAGATCTGATAAATCCATCTTCGAGCAATTTCTCAAGTTCTACCTTGACTAGCAATGCAACCTTATGATGTATTTTTCTCAATTTCTATTTGACATGTTTTGCATCTGGGTGAACCAAAAGATTATGTACGACTGGGGAGGGATCCAATCCTATCATATCTTTATAAGACCAATAAAAGACATCTACTAATTTTGTAAGGAGTGCTATGAATGTCTCAATCTCATATTCTGATAAGCTAGCACTAAGTTGTAATAGTTTAGGATTGTCACTTGTTCTGATATTGATTGTGATGGTTTCTTCTACCAGTATTTTTGATGTATTCTTATCTTAAAATAATTTTGTAGGTTTGCATAGGTTATATGTCTAATACAACATTAAGTCTCCTCTCTTTGGTGCCTCAGAAAGGTTTTCTCTAGGAGATACGTCCATTTCTTTTTGCTTGTTTTTTACTTTCTTATTTTTTTCTCAAATAGTTCCTCGATGAGGTTTTCCTTATAATATATTGTATTTTTATTTTTATTAGTTTTACTTTTCTACTTTTTAATGGACCGGTGCCTAGAATTTACTATTAATAACCCAAGCGCATTGGCACATCACTCAGCCAGGGCTGAGCACGCACCCAAAGCATGCAAAGGCACCAGGTCCCTCTTTAGAGTTTCTTGGACATAATGTTAGCATGATGGTGCATATATATATTCAAATTAATTAACAATAGTAAACAACACACAATGCATAAACCAGATCTAGCTCTTAGAACAAACATAGAATGGACTAAACACTGACTATAATAAGATTTACCATGTAAGAACTAGATTCAGTCATGTTCAACACCATAATCCAGTCAATATGAACCATTGTATTAAGTACTGTAAAACACTAAAGCTTCTTACATTACATAATTATCCTCATGAGTCATGCATGTGACAAAACCAATAGCATAACTCTACCATAGTTCTCCTCTAACTTGTGTAAATCAATATATATAGGGGTGGGTACTTTCCCTTCACCACCCATGCAATTCTCAAAATAGGTCACATGTTAATAATAGCCATGCACCTTTATAATAAGATACACATGTGCAAGTGCTCTAATAATAGACTTCCTATAGTTAACTCTGAGTAGAAGTCATATTATTAGCCTAAACTATGCATGGCACTAAACTGATGCTCGTTCCTAAAATACCTCTACTTGGACCGCAAGTTTTCATGTCTTAGTGTGCTCAGTATGCTACCTCAAAAATATCCCTTATCCAAAAATGGCTAAATCTTGATCCTAGGTGCTCCAATCCTATCATAGTGTCACGTGCTTCCATTGCCCTATATTTATTTCATTTCAACCCACCCAACATTACCCCACAATAGAGTACATTTTCGTCCTAGCAATGGGTAATCACCTTGTCACTCCAAAAAAAATATAGGATAAATGAAAGAAAGAATCAAGGAATAAATAATATGGTGAGACATTTTATTTTGTACCCTACTCACCTTCTGGTAGAATTAAATTTGGATACTCACTTTGTATTTCTACCTCAAACCCATACCACTCCTTAAGTGTTGCATTGGTCTTGTCAAGGATGTTCGCAATGATGTCATCTAACTCATCCATAGTCATGCTTTTTCCCTTAATTTTCAAAATTCTAAGAATGTTGGCCATACCTAAAACCATCCCTTCCATGACATCCACCTTTGTAGCAATGAGCTTCTCAATGCCCTTGATCTGATCCATATGTTGTTTCTTTGTAGCATCTAGCACGTCGCGCTTTGTTTCTACAAGGGTAACTCATTCTTAGCACTCGATTGTTTCATCCTTTTCTACCTTCAGAACCTCATTCTCCTCGGTCTTTTTCATTGCCTGTATTAAGTTATCAGGCATTGTACACACGGCCAATATTGTATCCGCTTTCTTCATTTCATTTTTTAAGGCTTGTAAAACTGCCTCATAGCTAGATATATTTCTCGAAATTGAAGCCTGAACCCTTGATGCTTCTTCCACGACACCCTTTTTCTTAGGAAGGTACGTTGGTCCTTCCTCCAAAAGTAGGTGAACTTTTGTGCATAGATAATGTAACTCAGACTTGAAGTCCTGAGACACCTCCTAAAAATAAAGTCTCTTCTGCAGAATCTCATCTGTGATCTGCTCCACCATCTTTTTAATATTTTGGGCCTCTGCTACTGCATTTCCTCACTCCTGAGTGAGGTGCTTGATTTATTTTTCGTTATCCTCCTTATCTTCTAATAGTGCCCATATTTTTACCGCCTTATCAATATTTCGGTGCGCTACTTCTGTTGACACTTTGACAATTGCATTTCAACCTATTCGTCTGAAAACTGTGTTGGCTTAATAGTCATATGGTGTGTGTAAGGTGCCCTCCTCATCTTCTTCAAACTACACACCTCCTCATAGACATCAAAATCAGGCACATCTATATGAGTCTGCATACTCCGTGATAGTTATTTGCGAATGCGCGTGTTTTCCATTTATGGGTCCATCCAATCTTAGCCATATAACTACTTGTTTGGAAGATTACTCTGGAAGTGGGCGTGAATAATTTTGGAAGGGTTGTCCAAATAACCTAAGTTATGGGTACCTACATCCCCTTCCTCATCATGCCCACCTATATGCTCGCCAACATCTTCATGAGCAAACGCACCCTCATCTTCTGGTATTGCTATGTCTGCATCTTGATGTATAGCACCTCTGACATCCTGATTCACTTCCCCTTCATCCTCTCCTTCCTTCTCTGTAGGGCGTACTATGACCTCTGTGTCTCCACCGATGTTGCTCTCTCCTTTACCAGAGTGTCGCTCATGAATACTTATGCGTGGGTCTATAGTTTTGTAGACTATGTGCTCACCAATATCCTCATATTCCTACATCTCTATGCTAGGGGTGGCCTCTGCTCTACACCCACCCATACTTGGAGTTTCCTCTTCTTCCTGTGCGCTTGGCTGTGGGGACTCCTCTTTACTATCTTTAACAGGAATATATTTCCTACGCATTCTCCTTTCTTCCTCTACTTCCTTCACAAGATTCAAGAGTGGTGATCTCCATACTGGCAATGAATTCCTAGCACCAGTGTCTCTAGATGTGATCCTTTTCCACATAACTCTCCTGGTATGCACAAGTTTGGCATTATCTTCTGGTTCTTCCTATTCGAGGATGTTTTCTAGTCCTGTAGGCATTGGATCCTCTTGAGCAGGGGGCATAGACGCAACATGCCTTGAAGTCCCTATTGTCTGCCCCTTCTTCAGAGGTGATGAAACTGCCATATCCGTGCCCTTCACAACTTTTCCATCCTTGAATATAGGCCTCAGATATATCTTTGTGTGTGTGTGTGATGGTTCAATCTTCCCCACAACAAAACTCTCTAGCGTAATGTCCATATTACCTGATTTCATGGTTTCCACATTGGCCTCTTTCCCCAGCCATACATATGTTTTATGTACAATGTGAACATATGTGTCCACCTTGTATGTTTCAAACTAAAGTTAACACGCATCATGGAATCTATTTACGGAGTCTTTAAAGTATCTTGCGGTGAATGTAAAGGGAAACTTACACCAAGGTCTCTTCTCTCCAGACCTCATATGGAAGCACCCCAAGCTGAAATGTTGGTAAACCACAAATTTAGCTTCTCCTTCCAACACCTTTGGTAATTCAAGCAAGATGCGATATTCTCCCTCGAATGCCCTATGCAGTCTCTTGAACCACTTGTCTAGGCGATCCTTTTATGTATTGGAAGTAGTCCCCTGCAGAATGTACTTGGCATATTTCTTGGATGGGGACTTATTCTCCAATGGAAACTACCAGATGTTCTCTCTAGGTCCTTTGGGTACTCCAATTTCACTAAATACAATCAATAGTAAAAAATTTCCCCATGTGATCTTCTCACTTTTGTCTGCTTGGATGCGCGCCTCATTCACCAAGATTTATGTGATGTACCTGAAAATGTTGTAGTATGTCTTGTTGACCATTTTGTGCTCTATGTGCAACCAGTGCATATTCACCTCGTTCCATTGCTTAGTGGCACCCAGCTTACTCCCCACTAACCGCGCTGCAACTCTGGTGGCCATGTCTATAATATTGGTGACTTTGAAGGCTCGACCCCCTTTTTATACTGATGTAGGGTTGTTGTGGCATCAATGCCCTCATCATCTGATAAGTCTCTAATAATCTCTAAGCTCGAGTCACACAGCCCTATCACCTTCCCAATTAACTTAGAAGTGATTCTCATCTGCCTGCCCACGAAGTAGAAAAAGTCTTCATGGACACATGACATTAGTCACTGGTACAACTACTCAGGCTTCCCAAAACAAGGAAACTATAGAATTTTCATGGCCCCCACATTTTCAAGTAACTTCTTCACAGAGTCATCGAAGACCCTAGTGTCATCCACCAATCACTGATTTTTCCTGTAAACTTCTGTCACGAGGTCTTTCAAGCATTTATCAGTGTGGTGGTTGATCTTTGAAATCCTACACTGTGTAATATTTATTATCCAAGGTCACCCCTCAGTAACTTGAAAAACAGGGACGGAAGCCTGATCACTTTATTAATCTCAATCAATCAACCATTACAGAGAATGGGCTGCAATATTTATAGATATTGCACAGCCAAATACATACAGGAGAATAAGTTGCACAGGTGCAACCAAATGCCAGAATGAATAAGCTTCCAATAACATCCGGGAAGCAGGAAATGAATAGATACAAATATATTGTTCACAACAATATAACAGTATGAAATAAAAGACAAATATGGTTGATTAACCATATAACCAAATAACAATTATTATTTAATTAATAAAATTAATTAAATAATTTAAACTATGCATAATTAATATTAGGATAATAATATTTAATCCTAACATTCCCCCCCTTAATTGTGCATTGTCTGAAGAGATGAGGAGAGAAATGCTCTGAACAACTCGAACTTGTCACGTGCAAGTGACTTTGTGAAAATATCTGCTCGTTGTTCAGCCGTTGGACAAAACTGAAGCTGGATGTTGTACTTCAACACATGTTCACGTATGAAATGAACCTGAACTTCAATGTGCTTTGTTCTCTCATGAAAAACTGGATTGCGAACAAGTTTGAGAACACCTTCATTGTCAACATACATGGTAGTAGGTTTGTCCTGTGGTATTCCAAGTCCTTCCAGTATGCGACGTAGCCAAATCGCTTCACAGACAGCTTCTCCTGCAGAACGATACTCGGCTTCTGTGGAAGAGCGAGAAACAAAGTGTTGTTTCTTACTTCCCCATGATATTGGTCCAGATCCCATAAAGAATACAAATCCAGAAGTGGATTTTCTATCATCAATGTTACCTGCATGATCTGAATCCGAATATCCAGTCAAGAAGAAGTTTTCATTCTTCTTGTATTCTAGACCAAGATCCACTGATCCTTTGAGATATCTCAAAATGCGCTTTGCTGCTTTCCAATGACAAATTTTGGGTTCCTGCATGAACCTGGATAGATAGCTCACTGCAAAGCTGATATCTGGTCTAGTGTAGGTCAGGTAAATGAGACTCCCAATCAGCTGCCGATAGAGAGTGGCACTTACCTCAGGAGATGGATCTGAACGAGATAACTGTAATCTGTTCTCCATAGGTGTAGCAATTGGTGTGCAATCCATCATCCTAAACTTCTCGAGCGTTGTCTTGGTATATTTCATCTGAGAAACAAAGATATGATTCTCTTTCTGCCATACTTCTAGTCCAAGACAGTAGTGCATAAGCCCGAGATCTGTCATGTCGAATGATCGCTTAAGATCTTTCTTCGTTTCATCAATCATCTTCACTGAACTGCCAGTGATGACTAGATCATCGACATAAACTACAACAATCACCATCTCCCCCCCTTGCTTTTTGAGGTAGAGATTGGGATCGTATGGATTTCTGACGAATCCATGTTGTACGAGATGCTCATCAATCTTGATGTACCATGCCCGGGGTGCCTGTTTGAGGCCATACAGAGATTTCCTGAGTCTGCATACCTTTTCTTCTTGACCAGGTACAACATATCCCTCAGGTTGAGTCATGTAGACTTCTTCTTGTAAATCTCCATTCAGGAAGGCACTTTTTACGTCCATTTGGTGAACTTTCCATCCAAACTGTGCAGCTAGAGCAAAGATCATCCTGATCATTTTGATCTTAGCTGTGGGAGAAAATGTCTCCTCATAGTCAATGCCTTCTTTCTGTGCGTACCCCTTTGCTACAAGTCTTGCTTTGCACTTGTCCACTGTCCCATCTGCTTTGTACTTAGTTTTGAATATCCATCTGCATCCAATGGGTTTCTTCCCTGGTGGAAGATCAACAAGCTGCCAAGTGTTATTCTTCATCACTGATTGATATTCAGAATCCATGGCATCTTTCCAAGCTTTTGACTGTAGGGCTTCCTGGACTGTAGAGGGCTCGTCTGATTCAATAACTCTACTCATCAAAGCAAAGTTAACTTCTTCTCTTGCTTTACTGCGAGTCCGTGGTCCAGGGGTGGATGTATCCGGTGGAGCATCCAATCTTGCATCTCGTAATGTACTTGTACACCATTTAGGCATACGTTGAACTGTTCCCATGGGTTGTGGTTCTATCTGATCAACACCATCATCCCCATCATCACTTTCATATTCTGAGGGAACATTAGCTTCAATTTTTACAACTGGTGAAAAATCTACATCTTGCGAGTCCGGAGGAGGAGTCTCTGCTTCCTTCTTCTCGAAAAACTCAACATCTCTGCTTGTGTAGACTTTTCTGGTCTTAGGATCCATCAATCTATACCCAAGAGTCTCTTCACTGTATCCAATGAAGATGAGATTTTGTGACTTCATATCCAATTTCTTTCTGTTCTGTTTGGGTATGTGCATGCTGGCTTTGCACCCGAATACTCTGAGGTGTGCAATGGATGGTTTCCTTTTTGACCATGCTTCTTGTGGTGTAATTCCATCAAGAGCAGTTGTGGGTGCTCTGTTTAACAAATACACTGTTGTTTTTGCTACTTCTGCCCAAAATGTCTTTGCAAGTCCGGAATCATCGATCATGCATCACACCATTTCCATGATAGTACGATTTCTTCTCTCAACAACACCATTTTGCTGCGGTGTGTGTGGAGGAGGCATTTGTCGACGAATCCCGTGAGTTTGTAGGTAGTCTCTGAACTCATCACTGGTGAATTCCCCCCCTCGATCTGAGTGGAGAGTTCTGATGTGATGACCAGTTTCTTTCTCAACTGCAACTTTGAACTTTTTGAATGTTTCAAAGGCTTCACTTTTTTTGCGAAGACAAAAAATCCACATTTTTCGTGAATAGTCGTCAACACAAAGCATGAAGTACTGGAACCCAGAATGACTTGGCTGCATCGGACCGCAAAGATCGGTATGAACCAGGTCAAGTTTACCATGAGCTCGAAAAGTACTCTTTTGGAATGAAACTCTGTGTTGTTTTCCTGCTAAGCAGTGAGGACACTTGTCTGTATCCTTCTGAAGAGATGGTAGCCCATGTACCATATTACACCGGCGAAGTGTTTCGAGATATTTGAAACTTACATGACCAAATCTCCGATGCCACAACTGGGCTGAGGTGGAGTTTTTAGCCACAAGTGCTTGATCATTTTTGTGAATGAAATCAAGTTGAAACATTCGTCCCACATTTGAGGCTTTTGCAATTATTTTCGAGCCTCTGGATTTATCTCGAATCAAACACATTTTCTTGCCGGATTGACTATCAAAGTCAATTTTCAGGTTGTGATCTAGGAGTTGACTGACGAAAGAAGATTCTTTGTCAACCCAGGGACATATAGAACATCTGATAGTCTGCATTTGCGTGAACCAAGGGGTAGAGAAATGTTTCCAATCCCCTGAACTGTATATGAAGAATCATCTCCCAACGAAACATGATTTTTCGATGGCGTGTCCCTCATTGAAATAAACCAGTCTCTGTGGCCGGTCATGTGTCGAGTGGCTCCCGAATCAACATACCAGACGTCACTAGATGACGTGGATGGTTCACTTGATCGAGCAGTGAACAAGAAGTCTTCATTGTCTGACTGTTCTTGTTGCTCAGCAATATTACCTTGCTGGTGGGGTCTTCTTTTCCAGTTCCCCTTTTTCTGCCCGTGATAGTTGTTTGAATGTCCCTTGTAAGATTGTTGTTGTTGTGGTCCAGAATTGCTTGATGAACCTTTCTTATAAGTGTTATACCAACAATCTTGTAAGTCATGTCCTCTTTTGCAAATTGGACATCGCTTCTTCTGTTGATTGTCCCCATGATACTGATTCTGATGTGGGGACTTCTGATAGGATTTAGGTTTTCCTTTACCTTTTCCTTTCCATTTTTGATGTGAAGACAGTGCCTGCTCCTCTTCATCATCCTTATTGTGCATTGCTTCCTCTTGTTGCAGTAGGTTTACTAGCTTGTCAAAACTAATTGTCGTATCTGACAAGTTTAGAGTTGTGACAAAAATGCGGTAAGAAGAAGGGAGAGCTCTCAGAACAATGGGAACGAGAGATTCATCTTTGACCTCTTCTCCTAGGGCTAGAAGTGAAGCCCTCAACTCTGCAACTCTTCTTAGGAAGGCTTCAATTTTCTCATTCTGCTTGAACTTCAATGTATGTAACTGACTCTGCAAATTGAGTATGACATTCTTGTTCTTGGCCTCATATATTGTGCTCAGCTTATCCCATGCTTCTTTTGCTGATGTGGCATCTCGAATGTGGGCTTGCACATCGTCAGACACTCCAAACAAGATGATGAGTTTTGCTTTCTGATCTGCTCTATCAAATTGTCGTTGTTGTGTTGCATCAGTTGGTGATCTGGTTAGAGTACCAGTCACAACAGGCCAGATTTCTTCAAACTCAAGTTGTGTCTTTATTTTTGTCTTCCATGCAGCATAGTTGCTTCCTCTGAGCAATTGTGAATCCGGAAGAAAAAATTTGGGGGCATTGGTGCCCATTTTGCAGAGATCACTGACAGGGTTTGGCTCTTATCACTCCAGGTATTAGGTCTCCCAATCTATATACCGTCAGTCCGATATACCGAACCTTTCTATATACGCGCCCTTCCGATATACCCGTCGGTACGTGGAAGAAGCTCGCCCTTTCTATATACCCGGCGGTACGTGAAAGAGGCGTTAACGTACGTGAAAGAATTCAATACGTGGTACCAAGACAGTACTGATGGGGTCTGTGCGATTATTGACACCGGCTCAAAGAAATATCCTCATACGCGCGCGTAACTTCGCTATATACTCGGATAATTTCTCAGTCTGGATTTATGTCTTGCAATCGTTCACAGACGGATGGGATGGTTCATAGTGTGTGCACTGTGACCTTATTACTCCCCGTCGATTTATAGGGACGATGCCCAGACGACGTTGTTGCAGCTATATTAGGTGTTAAGTGCAGTAGTAGTCGCGACGGCTTTACCCGTAAGCGCTTCCCAGAGGCACTGTATATACCGAACGCTGCGAATGAGATCTAGGATCTCGTGAGTGTTACAGAACCAATTTTACTGTTTTTTATTACAATTCTGCCAGTTTCTGAGCAGTTACAAAGTTTTGCAGTTGACTATGGCAACCTGCAAATTAGTACAATATGCAGCAGTATACAATTTACATTCAAAAAACTGTACAATTTGAATGACAGGCAAAAAATTTCAGTTTCGGGGTCCTGGTGGCCTCCTGAGCCCAATACGACCCAAAATGCTAAAAATTGCAAAAAAATAGCTGAAAATGCAATTTTTAGATGGGTCTCCTTTTGCAAAAAATGTCTGGAATGAAAAAACAGACCAGATGGGAGAAAAAAACTTTTTTACCCTAACTTAGGGATTTCTCCGCTAAATTTAGTTAGTTGTAACTAAATTCAAAAAAGTCTGCTAAATTTAGCAGTTCCACCAAAAATTCTGCCAAATGCAAAAGGTGAGTTTTTGAGTGTTGTTGGTGGGATTTGACCCCCAGACCTCTCACTCCCAAGGCGCATGCACTAACCAACTTGGCCACTTGGGGCGCTTGAGCTATGAAAGGAAGAAACTTGTATTTATTGACAAGTAAAATCGACTTACCTCTTTAAAAATGGATGACTTCCACGTGGTGCATGCTGGTGAAGAGGTGTTTTTTAGGGTTCCTTTGCTCAAAAATGGATCTGAAGCTTGTTATTTGTTATTGTTTGCCTTTGTGAAGCCGCCTCCTTCTTTTCTCAGCCGCTTCTACCTTTCCACGCACTGTTTTGGCCGTTGTTTTTTTTTTTTTTTGTTGGTGCGCAGGCCGCTTTGAAGCTTTTGGTTGGCCACTTTTTTTTGTTTCTTTCACCAATGATTTTCTTTGTATTCAGGTGTCTTTGGATCCCTTTGCTTTGTTGCAGGCGAGTGGAGTTTTGGCCGTTTTTTTTGTTTGTTGTTTTTTTCTTTGGCCAGGCGTGATGAGACAGGCCACGCAGTGGGAAGGCGTGCAAGAGTTTTCTTTTTAAGACCTGTGGCTTTTGCATTTGTGAATGCTGATTGTCGCCTCTTTTTTTGAAATGTTTACTTTGCAGGTCGTGAACAACGTTTTTTTTTCCAGCTGTTGTTTCCACTTTTAACAGGTCACGCAGAACTAGATTTTTCTTGATCTTTGCACTCTTTTGAATGAATATACTATTGATTGGCAGCCTGCAGCGTGATTTGGAGTTTTTGATATTCTTTGCTTTGTTTTTTATTGGTGCAGGTCGCTTGGAGAGTGGAGCAGGCGCATGGACCAAGCTTTTAACACTACCAGATTTGATCAGAGTTCCAAATCCAGTCTGAGGAGGCTGTTTGTTCACTCACAGGTGCATACATACACACAGACCTCCAAAACAAGCTAAGCAACTTCCAAATATAGTAGAGACCAAATGTAGAGATAAAACCCTTATTGGGTAAAAAAATAAATAAGTATTATTTCCAATACCTGCAGCAAATTTTGCCTGGTGCTGAGTGCACCAGTGCAAAAAAAATTTGCGTTCCAAACACCTGGAACTGAACAGGAGGTTGTGGGTTTGCAGGGGATTCTGGGAAGCTGCAGGAGGCAGCACTGGCTCTCCTTCTGGTGCAGATTTCTTCTCCATGAATTCTCCTTCTTCTGCAACCTTCTCCAACCTTGCCAGGAGCTTCAATTCGCTCTGGTACCAAATGATGATTGAAAAACAGGGACGGAAGCCTGATCACTTTTATTAAACTCAATCAATCAACCATTACAGAGAATGGGCTGCAATATTTATAGATATTGCACAGCCAAATACATACGGGAGAATAAGTTGCACAGGTGCAACCAAATGCCAGAATGAATAAGCTTCCAATAACATCCGGGAAGCAGGAAATGAATAGATACAAATATATTGTTCACAACAATATAACAGTATGAAATAAAAGACAAATATGGTTGATTAACCATATAACCAAATAACAATTATTATTTAATTAATAATTAATTAAATAATTTAAACTATGCATAATTAATATTAGGATAATAATATTTAATCCTAACATTAACTCCTATTGAGCACATGTCATACCTCCTTAGCCCACACCCCAATCTCTAGCACCTTAGACTTTGGAGCCTCAGTCATAACTTTCTGGGATGCCACTACTTATCTGTCACAGATCTCCTCTACCCACACTTCCTTACGCCAAAATATTTATCCAATGTGAAACATACGTAGTCTCAAATGTTACAGCCTCCTTGATTCATACTGAGCGCTCACCACCTTATGCATGGTCTTTAATTTTGAGCAATCCTCTTGAATTTTTCATCACCTTTCAAAACATGTTCCCTTTATGGACAATGGTGAGTTTATTTATTTTATGTATAAAACTAACCTTCTTTTATCCACCCCACACTAAGGGTATGTGCAGCCGCCTATGCATAAAACACTTGAGATAGTAATTAACTTCCAGCACGCAAACCCGCTTATTATACATAACATTAAACTAAATTGACAAAGCATAGCGACAAGGAAGGAAAAACATTAACAAAAATACATTAAGGGAAATCTAATCAAAATGGCAATATTGCCTTATTACAAACACCAAGAAGGATTATTTATAGTAGGGCTTCAGCCTACTCTCGTTGAAGTAACCGGGTAATCATGTTCCATTAAACGCCTCTAATTGGCAAGTGTCTGACTCAAGTATACGAGTGATAACATACGGTCCCAACCAATGCACCTTAAGCTTTCTTGGGTGGCACAGAAACTTTGAATCATAAAGTACCATCTACCCAATCTCAAGCTTCTTGTCCTTGATGTGCCTATCGTGCCATGCCTTCTATCTATATTTTTCTTGTTTCTAGCTCCATCGTGTTATGGTGTACCTCTCATCTAGTTGTATCAACTTTTCTATTCTTGATTCTAGTGCTTACTCATCAGCTAGACCTCCTACACATAATACGCAAAGAAGGTAACATGAATTCCATGGGAAGAACTAATTCTACGCCATACACCAACTGAAAGGGTGCTACCTTATTCAACCTTTTATAAGTTGTTCTATATGCCCAAAGTATAACAAAAACTTTATCATCCTAGTTTGTCCTTCTAACATCACAAATCTTTGTCAAAGTCTGGCTCAATATCTTGTTGAAAGCCTCAGCAGTCCCATTTTCCTGAGGGTGATATGGTTTTATCTTGTGGTGTGTGACCATAAATTCATCCAATCATATCTTGATTATCACATTCAGGAAATTAGTTCCCCTATCACTTTTCAAACTCAAAGTGCATCCATACCTAGTAAGAATATTTTCCCACAAGAGCCTAGATGTTGTAGTCGTTGTACAATCCTTTATAGGTACTACTTCCACCCACCTCATCAAATAATCTATACAAGTGATGATGTAGCACGATCCAGTTCTACGCGCAGCTGGGGAAATAGGACCCACAAATTCTATTGCCCATTTTTCAAATGGCTCTACACTAGTAATAGGCCTTAAATGCATTTCATCTCTCTACCCAGGTTTCCCAAGGCACTGAAATTGATCACACGCCTTACAATACCCCTTGCAATCCTTGTATGAGGTTTCCCACCATAAACTAGTGAGTAGAATCTTACACATTATTGATCAGAGAACACTTGATAGAACTCACACAAGAAGTCTGCGAGGGGAAATAGGTTAGGTTTAAGTGCGCAGATAGACAGGAAGAACCCACACATGGAGGGAAATTTTAGCATTCAGGACTTAGCCGATTGGAGCATGAAGACCTATTTTTAGAAGTGGGAATGCGGAACACACCAACAATGTAGAGACGTGTGCGTCACGCATTTTCTATCTTTGGAGGATTAGATCGAATCATTTTTCATGGAGATGAGCTAAGAATAGGGTTGTCACTCTAGTTAACTGTAAGAGGTCTATAGATAGCACACTTGCATGTGTGGCTATGCCTGTAAATGGCGTGTGGCTATTAATAGCATGCGGCCTATTTTTGGAATAGATAAGCAATGAAGGGAAATTCCCCACCCTCTATATATGATGTGAATCACATAATAGAGAGTGGTGTGTGATAGAGATATATAGGTATATGCAGAGCATGAGAGGTAAGAATAAAGAGATACGTGCATATGACTAGATTATTGTATCAAATCCATGCGCACATCGGCATAGAATGCCATTATTGTAAGGAGCTTCAGTGTTTATTAATAGATGGAAGTTATTAGCTGAATTTAAGTTTCATTCCTATGTGTTATTGAGTAGTGTATGTTCTGGATTCAATCATAATTATTGTTTGAGCTTGTTCTTTCATAGATCTGAATATGGCATTCATTGTAGAATGATGGATTAGTTATGGATCTATATGTTTCTTCCTTCATCATCCTAACATCCTACTATAGCAACCCTAAAGAGGGACCTGGTACCTTTGTGCACTTCAGGTGAGCACTTAGTCTAGGCTGAGTGATGTGTCAGCGCATCTAGGGTGTTATCTGGTAAATTCTAGGCTGCATCATTGGTTCCATTGTCAAGACCTCTTTTTCAGTTGTTTTCAAGCTGGTTTGCAATGAAGACGTATCGGTTAAATCTAGCTAGTATTGAGGAGTGGATACATGATCTGGAGGAAGAATATGCATGGTGGTTCAGCATTGCATCTGAGTTTAACACACCTACTTGGGTAGAACATAATTTGTATGATAGTTTATATGAGAGATTTTTTGCTATCTTTCCAGTAGAGTTATACGAATGGCTGATTGCTTAAGCATCTAAGCAGAATTAGAGGTATCACACACTTGTTTGGACATAGGAAGAATTTCAAGCCATTTATGATGTTGATCTGATTTGGACTAGTGTTGTAGATACGTGGTTTCATGGTGTTCTAAAAAGTTATATTCTGGAATATTCAATTTTGACGTACTCTTTCCCGGAGGTAGCTGAATTCCAGTTTTTGCGGTATCCTAGAGGAGCATACCTACAAGGTATTCCACTGGCGATCAAGATCTTAATGGTAACTTTGAACCTAGAAAGTAAACAGATGGCTAACTAAGCCTCAACACGTGCAAGGGCAGGAACAGGTTTGTTGAAAGATGGCAGACCTAGCAGTAGAAAGGAAGAGAGAGGAAAGGTGGCTTAAGGATAATGAGGCACGTGAGAGGGAGATAGAGAAGCAGCATACTGTTGCAAAAAGTATGCCATTGAGGAGAGAGATGGCTCGTGAAGGATTTGAATCTCACGTAGAAGACATGGAGCCAGAGCATCAGGAACTCCCCCATCTTGGAAAGCATGACAGAGATCCCCCCTTGGCTTCACACAAAAGTGCACGCTAGCAGAGACTACCTAGGCTATGGGTGTGCATCTTAATCCACCTGGTGACCTAGCCCTTACGCTTCATTTTCTAATATCTAGTACGAAAATTGATCAACATGCTGAATTTGGGAAATAGGAGAGACCAGGAGTAAGTTAGAGAGAAAGTACATCAATGGTAGGACAAATGGACTTCAATGTTATTTGGAGGAACATTTTCAGATGCACATCATCTACACAGAATGTGACCAGCGTACAAAATGTTGGATTCACCTCTAGAAGTACACACAAACTGTAAGGATTCAGTATAGTACTATTGTTAAAGCACAGGGGAGTACATCTATAGGTCTTATTCCAGCTATAGGTGGAGAATCAGGAGGTATAGGTGGTTCTAGTTCTGGTGGATCTGGTAGTTCTAGCAGCAGGGGAAACACAAGAGGTTCTAGATCAAGTGGGTAAGGTCCGCACCAACCCCAGAATATTTATATGGAGATGTCTCTTCATCTTCTGGAGTATAGAGGCATTGAGGATACTGTTAAGCATTTGCACATGTGTGAAATATTTTGGTGCGTGAAAGGGATCACAGCTTTTGAGCGCAAGTCAAATCAATTTGCTACTACATTACAAGGACGTGCACACAACTGGTATAGGAAGTTTGATCCTGATCAAAATTACGTGGATTATGTAGTACGGTGAATGATGATTTCTTGAAAGAGTTCCATATCCCATGAGTTTGAGTAGAAGAGTATAAGCGTGCTCAAGGATATCAAACAAGGAACTACTGAAGAGTTTACATGAGTATGATGCCCATTTTAAAACACTCCTATCTAAGCTTGTCTTATGATATTCACGCAAGCAAACATGCACAATGGTTCATTGGTGGACTGATTACACCATTTAGAAGGGCACTGATCACATAAGACATACACTAATCTGCGTGAAGCACTGAAGTAGATTTGCATCCTAAGGTATTTGGGAGCATTGGCACTAGTGTTAGTCCATTGTTAGAGGCAAAAATTGCAGCTACGGCCAAACAATTAGAGAAGCTATCATCAAATTCATCCCATGAAACACGCTCAGGGATTTGGTGTACAAATTGTGAAGTGGAAGGTCACACCAAGGATATTTTCCCTTGCAGATCTATATGCTCATTATTATTGGACTGTGAGATATTGTCATTTGAATCATAATGCTAGTCACTGTCCTTTATTACAACACACAATAAGGAAGAATGTATCTTGCTTACTGTAAAATTTGTCCAGGTCCACGACCCATGATGCTGAAGATATTTAGTTGATTGGTCAAATCTAGGATGATATAGACATTGGGGTACAACAGAGAAGCATAACAGATAATTTTAAGGGTAAGAATGAGCACTTGGATTGGGATCATAATCAAACGTGCTATGACAGGAATGAGCGGTCATTTTGAAGGAGGTCATGGAAGAGGACGTGGATATCGCATGGTGGATATGGAGGATAAGGCCGTGCAGTGGAGGAAGAGGTGAGTTCCCTCATGTAGAGCATGTTATACAGTGTGGATCTGCTGACCACTATAGGCCTGAATTTCCCCATAATATTGTATGTTCTTTTCTATGAAAATAACCATAGCGATGAAGAGTTCCCGGACTTATATGAGCATCTGAGTAAGAAACATAAGCCAGAAAACAAAGGCATCGGGATGGTTAGAATCCAGTGTGTGAGTCAGAAGATCAATGGATGCCCAAGATAACACCCAAGACCTGAGGCATTAATAGAAAATATTACTACAAGATATGAAGTTGTGCGCACTCAAGCGAGGCATTGCATGCCAAAAGCCTACAATCACCAAAAAGGATGTTTTGCATGCAAGGTACCTAGATCCTACTCATTAGAAGGAAGTCTACAAAGAGACCATGGAAGGTCCTCAACAAATCATTCAAGGTGAGATACAATTTTTAAAGGAGCAATCAAGGAAGATGGAGCAGAAGAAAGACCAGAAGGAAACTGATCCCCTCTAATGATCTAAGGACATTAGAGAGGTTTGTAAAATGCTACATCTAGGAGAATATTATTCCACTTTCTAGGAAATTGGTTGAAAGGGTTATACACTCCACGCACAAGCACTGAGACCATGAAAGGAAAATCCTACATGCAAATCTTCCCCTTGATAGCATTGACTATGACAAGGAAATTACTCTAAATGTTGTTGTGGATGGCTGGTTGTTGAGAAACATATTGATTGAATACAAGTGTGCAAAAGTCAATGTGCTTACATTAGATGCATGGGTACAAATGGGGAGGCCTCCATTGCAGCCATCATTTAATGTGTTTTTTATGGAAAACTAGGACTAAGGCCAACTCCCATAGGAGTTATTGAAGGATGCATCTCATAACCATACAAGGGGCCAAGTTCACTGGGGATTTCGAGGTGTTAGCACTTGTGGAAGTAGACAATTTTCTAGCCTTGCTTGGACACCCTTGGTGTTATGCGAATAATGTTGAATTGAGATTAAATAAGGGGTATATCATCTTTGAGAACAAAGAGGAAAGGGTTGTGATACCTTTGACAGATGGGAAGTCTACACCATATGTTAAGCCTCTAAGTGAGGAGGACTTAAATAGAATCTATGTACGCGTTATTCAAGACCCAAAGTTCAGTGAGCGATCAAAGGAAGGCATCCTACTAATGAGAATATTATCATTCTATTAGTTGATACTACGATTATTTCTTGTGATAATTGGGTTCATGGTACGTATGAACTAGTAGGGTGTGAGGTAAAAAGTGCATGGTTGCGTGATAGGAATGGACTTCATTCTATGTTCGACAGATAGGTGGCACAGTACCTTGGTATACTAGGAGCAGAAGATTTTCCTGTATTTTTTAAAGGCTATGGAAGCACAGTGGATAGATAAAATTAAGAATAAGATATATGTTAGTGTATACCTTGTGCGGGATAGTAGCGTGCCAGTGGGTAGTCCACAGCGATAATATTATAGAATCGGGAGGATATTGGAACCACCCTATCTACCAGGTTTTTAATAAGGATCAATGTACCTACGCATGATCTGCAATTATAATGGTGATCAACCTGTTCGATCATCACATTCAGCAGTGTGAGAGACTGTGGATAGCAGGACATGAAGAATTACCACCTTCACTCTAGGTGCATAGATTGTATTATACTCTAAAAAGATGTGCATGCACGTTTGGTATGTATCATGCAGAACTATATCAAGAGACTGGGAATTGGTACAATTTGACTACAGGAATGATCCAGAACTTTGACTACATCTCAACTAAACCTTCCAGTAGAAGAAGCATTAAACTTTGTGAAGCGCTTAACTATAGGAGATAGTGCAAATCTAGAAGAGCTTATTTAGGAAATTATTTGGTGAGACATAGTCTGGAGCACGTTTTGAAAAGGAATGAAGAAATGGACTCCATACTACTTGAACATGCTTGCCTTGAGAAAGAGAAAGGAAAGATGGTTTACATAGTGGGTGATGAGGAAGTTGAGAACCTAGATATTGAACATTCGCAAGAGGGTGCACGAGGTCTTAGACAATGCAGAAAAGGATACACATGCCTATCAAGAACCCATGAAGACAAAGAAGGTGAATATAGGTTCAGAGGCTGAGCCAAAGGAGGTCATAATTGGAGACTATTGGTCAGAATCGGAAGTGGAAAAAGATCATTGAGTTACTTAGGGATTATCAGGACTTATTCCCTTGAGGGTATCATGAACTTAAAGGCATGCATGAATCACTTGGGGAAATGAAGATAAAGCTTAAGGATGGTGTATGCCCATAGTTAGAAAGGGACCTTATAGAAATGAATCATAATTTGTACTGAAAAGGTGAAGGAAGAGATTCATAAGATGCTGAAATCTGGGATTATCAAGACCCTTGGATGAGTCAGAATGGGTTAGTCCTATGGTGATAAGTATCAAGAAGGATGGTATGGATTTGAATCTGTGTAGATTATAGGAAGCTTGAATGTTGCATGTGTCATAGACCCCTGTCCTACACCATTCACTGAGGAAATACTAGAAGGAGTGGCAAGGTGCGAAATATATTCATTCACAAATGGGTTTTTCTGAGTATCATTAGGTTAGGATTTCTCAGGGAGGATCAAGAAAAGAAAACTTTTACTACTGGATGGGGTAGTTTCTACCTATATTATGATGCCTTTTGGACTGAAAAATGCATGCTTGTTGTATTCTCACGGATAGTTTTTCATGCATTCAAATATTTTATTCACAACTTCTTATAGGTTTATCTAGATGATTGGACAGTGTATGGGCTTATGAAATATCATTGTGACAATCTGTGTTGAATGTTTGAATGATGCAGACAATTGAGTATCTCTTTGAACATCAAGAATAGCATATTTTCTATACCTTTTGGAATACTTTTATGACATATAATTTACAAGGAAGGTTTGTTGGTTGATCCAGCTAAGGTTGCAGTCATTCTAGGCCTAGAAGTGCCTACCAATCAAAGTGAGGTGCGTGGATTTTTGGGTCACACAAGATATTATCAGAAGTTCATCAAAGGGTATGCCAAATTTGTTGCACCCTTGGAAGAATTACTAAAAGGAAAAGGTACATTTTATTGGGGAGAATCGCAACAACGCTTGTTTGAGATATTAAAGACAAAAATTACTACTGCACCCATTATGTGCTTTCCCTTATGGGATAAACTGTTAGGAAATAAGGGATAAAATATGTGGAATAATCCCTCACAGAATCACAACAGTAGAAACTAATATGTAGAAAATATTACAGATTTTAAATACAAGTGCAAAATAAAATAACACAACATAAAGAGACATTATTTAACGTGGTTCGCCCAATTTGGGCTACGTCTAAAAAGAATCACTTGCTCAGATTTTATTACAAGACACTGCTCTCTCAATACAATACCCAGATCTATTTGGAGCTATGCTCAACAAACTCTACAGAATTCACATCCGAATTCAAAACACATCTACAATACATTTACATGTATATCTACCATATGCAAAAAAACCATATAAATAGACAACTGGTTAAGCAATTTGATACAAAACCATGGGTATCAAAACCGTCCCATGGGAAATAAACCTATGGGTATCAAAACAACTGGGCAAAAACCATATGTATCAAAATCATGTTTCCCGATATATCGGGCATGTTTTAAGGCCCAAAAAAAATTCAGCCCATAACGATTACCCACTCGGGGCCCGGCTTGGCCCCAAACCCGGCAAGGGGCTTTACCCCCTGAACTACCGTAAAAATACCCGAGTGTAACACATAGAAGGTGTACCACACTCTAACATGAAAACAAGCTCCACAAACATAACAATCTCCCACTTGGAGACTAATTTCCACTGAGCAAGCTTCTCAACCCTTCACTGTTATCCGTGAAGGCCAACCAAAGCTTAACATAGCTTTAGTTTATCCCTTGTGACCACCTTGGTCATCATGTCTGCAGGATTCTGACTAGTATGAATCTTCTCCAACTTCAACTTATCTTCTTCCAAAGTTGTCCTGATGAAGTGATATCTCAACTATATATGCTTCATCTTGGAGTGCAAAGTAGAGTTCTTAGCTAGGTGTATAGCACTCTAACTATCACTATGTAGCTTACATTCCTCCTGCTTATGCCCCAACTCCTCAAGAAATTTTTATAACCAAATCATCTCTTTTCTTTCCTCTGTGGCAGTAATATACTCAGCTTCTGTGGTTGATAAAGCCACCAGCTTCTATAGTCATGAAATCCAGCTCACTACTATCCCACCTACAGTGTAAATATAACCTATTGTGCTCCTCCTGCTGTCAACATCTCTAGCCATGTCTGAATCTACATAACCACGTAAAGTGGTGTCTGATCCACTGTAGCACAAAACTACCCCCATGGTCCCTCTCAAATACCGAAGGATCCACTTTACTTCTTGCCAATGCTCTTTACCTGGATCACTCATAAATCTACTCACAGATCCTACTACATGGGCAATATCAGGCCTATTACACACCATAGCACACATCAAACTACCAACCGCTGATGAGTAAGGTACCTTGGACATCTTGTTTCTTTCCTGCTTTGTCTTGGGACACTGCTCCTTTGATAACTTAAAATGGCCTGCCAAAGGAGTCCCAACCGATTTAGCATCCTGCATGTTAAACCTATCCAATACCTTCTTAATGTACTCTTCCTGAGATAAAGTCAGCTTCCATTCCTTCCTATCTTGAGTTATCCTCATACCAAGGATTTTTTTGGCTTCCCCTAAATCCTTCATAGCAAAGGATTCACTTAGTTACTTCTTGAGTACTTTTAATTTCTGCATGTTTTTACCTACAACCAACATGTCATCCACATACAGACAAAGGATAATATAATTGCCATCCTCAAATTTCTTTGTATACACACAATGGTTAGAATGACATCTAATATAACCTTGCTCCATCATGAAGCTATAAAATTTCTTATACCATTGACGTGGAGCTTGTTTCAAGCCATACAAGCTCTTCTTCAGTTTTCACACCATCTCCTCTTTACCTTTGACCTCATAGCCCTCTGGTTACTACATATATAGTTCCTCCTCTAAATCACCATGGAGAAATGAAGTCTTTACATCAAGCTGCTCTAAGTGCAAGTATTCTACTACAACTATTTCAAGAATAGTTCTAATAGAAGTCATTTTTACTACAGGAGAAAAATCTCATCAAAATATATACCTTTTTTCTGTGCAACCCCATCGACCACCAACCGGGCCTTGTATATTTTCTTTCCTTCTTCTTCCTCTTTGAATCTGAACACCCACTTTTTCTGTGATGATCTTTTTCCTTCGGGTAGCATTAACAGATCCCATGTCTAGTTCTCCATGAGAGCCTGATGCTCCTCATCCATGGCTTGCTCCCACTTCTTCCTGGAATCTACTTGCATTGCTTCATCAAAGCTCTCTGGCTCTCTACTATCATTGAGTAATAAATAATAAAGAAAAGGAGAAAAATGTTCAGGTTATCTTCTTACCCTAGAAGACCTCCTCAATATAGGAGTTTGGGGTTCCTGTTGAGCAGATTCCTGAATTGATTCCTGTGTCACTTTCCCATCCAGAAGATCCTCTACTATTACATATTCTTTCTTAGATTATTCCTTGTTTTCTTGCAACTGCTACTTATACATGACTTTCTCATTAAAGACCACATCCCTAGATCGAATGATTTTCTTGTCCTTAATACTCCAACATTTATATCCAAAGTCATCACCACCATAACCAATGAAATTACATTTTTCTGATTTAGCCTCTAGTTTGGTCCTATCATCCTTGTCTATATGGGACAAACACCTCACATCCAAAGACTCTAAGAAATGAATAATCAACTTTCTTACCATACCAAGCCTCCTCAGGTATGCCTCCATCCAAGGCACTTAAGGGTCCTCTATTTATCAAGTACACAGTTGTGCTCACCGCTTCTGCCCAAAAATAAAGAGGCAGTCCTACATGTAACCTCATGCTCCTAGCACGTTCCATTATTGTTTTGTTCATCCTTTCTGACACCCCATTCTACTGTGCGGAGTTCCTGGAACCATCTTTTACCTATGGATTCCATTCTTAGAACAGTAATCATCAAATTCATTGTTGCAATACTCCCCTCCATTATCTGACCTGAGACATTTTAGCTTAAGACTTGTTTCATTCTCTACCAAGGCTTTCCATTTAACAAAAGTGTCAAATACATCAAATTTGTTTCTAATACAATAAACCCAAACTTTCCTTATTGCATCATCAATAAAAGTAACATAATAACTTGAACCCCCAAGAGATGATACCTGAGCCAGACCCCACACATTAGAATGCACCAAGCTCTTACTTACTCTCTTTCTTTGTAGGTCTAACCTTGAGAAACCTTACTCGCTTCTGTTTCCCATATATACAGTCCTCACAAAACTCCAAACTTGTTTATGTGTATCCAGGAAAATATTTCTTTATGATCTCCATGTCCTTATGGCTCATATGGCTGAGCCTATAGTGCCACAATGTTGTATCTACTTATGAAGCCACAAGATTACAAACATTAGTGCTATAAGTGGTTAAATACAAGGTTCCAACCTTCTTACCTCTTGCCACCATAAGAGCACCCTTGGTAACCTTCCAAGAGTCAGCTGTAAATATCACAATACAACCATCACTTCCCAACTGCCCCGTCGATATCAAATTTCATCCTTAATGTAGGCACATGTCTGACATCCTTCAATAGCCATGTATTCATCATTCTGACATCTTAACCTGAACAGAACCTTTTCTAACTATATTGCAAGGCTCATCATCACCAAGAAAAACATGCCCAAAATCCCCTTGAACATAATTAACAAAATAATGCATATGTGGAGTACCATGGAAAGAAGCCCCTGAATCTAAAACCCAAGATTCATTAATATTATGCAAAGAAAGAATCAAAGCATCCTAACATACATTACCCATTGCCACATTTACCTCCTTGTTTTCTTCCTATTGTTTCTTCTTGTCTCGAAGCTCCCAACAGTCCTTCTTTGCATGCCCAAACTTTCCACAGTGCCAACATACTATCTTGCTTTTGGATTTTGACCTTGCCCAATCTTTTGATTTTCCACAGCTTCCTCTATTCTTTTGTCTCCCTCTAGTTTCCACTGTCAAAGCATTCCCTGAAGTAGAAGATTCCCCAGAGCTTTTTCTTTGCATTTTCCTCACTTAGAATCACTCCTACAACATCCTCAAACTTCAACTTTGAGTTAGCTGGAACCAAGTTTCTTACCGCCATTACCAGGCTATTCCAACTCTTAGGTAAAGAGCACAAAATTAATAAAGCCCTAACTTCTTCATCAAATTATATTGTAACTAAAGCTAGCATATTTACAACCGTATTAAAATCATTTAAATGATCTGCTACTGAACCATTCTCAAACATCTTCATATTAAACAACTTTTTCATTAAAAATATCTTGTTAGAGGTAGAGGGTTTTTCATACAACTTCCCTAATGCATCCATCAGTTCTTTTGTAGTCTTTTCCTTTGAAACATTAAATAATACCAAAGATGCAAGACACATCCAAATTGTCCCAAGTTCCTTCCTATCCAGCAAATCACATTCCACATCTATCATGCTCAAGCGTTTGTTCACCTTCTCAGATAGTGGAATATAAAGATCCTTCTGATAAAGGTAATCTTCCATCTACATCTTCCAAAGACTGAAATTCTACCCATTGAATTTATCAACCCTAGATCTTCCATCATCTGCCATAGCTCCCACTCAAGATAAAAATTTTCCCTGTGATTCAACACTTCAGCAAACCAAACCAGGCTCTGATACCAATTGTTAGGAAATAAGGGATAAAATATGTGGAATAATCCCTCACAGAATCGCAACAGTAGAAACTAATATGCAGAAAATATTACAGATCTAAAATAAAAGTGCAGAATAAAAATAACACAACACAAAGAGACAATATTTAATGTGGTTCACCCAATTTGGGCTATGTCCACCAAGAATCACTTGCTCAGATTTTATTACAAGCCACCGCTCTCTCAATACAATACCCAGATTTGTTTGGAGCTATGCTCAACAAACTCTACAGAATTCACACCTGAATTCAAACACATCTGCAATGTTACATTATATATACCATATGCACAAAACCATATAAATAGACAACTGCTTAAGCAGTTTTTACAAAACCATGGGTATCAAAACCATGGGCAAAATCAAAACAATGGGTACCCATAAAACTATGGGCCCAAAAACATGGGTCAAAAATCGGTCACCCATATGAGTTAAGAACCACGTTTCCCGGTATGATCAGGCACATTTGCTTCGATATAGTACTCTTAGCCCCCGAACCACCGTAAAAACACTTTAACACATATGAAAACAGGCTACCACAACCTAGCAATCGAAAAAAATCTTTAAAAAATCTAACACAAGCTAAGGTTGCTCATTCTAGGCCTGGAGGTGC
Source organism: Taxus chinensis (assembly GCA_019776745.2). Lineage (NCBI taxonomy): Eukaryota > Viridiplantae > Streptophyta > Pinopsida > Cupressales > Taxaceae > Taxus > Taxus chinensis. The sequence goes on from CM034154.1 coordinate 99,630,201, forward strand.
CTTCCACTCAAAGTGAGGTTTCTCATAAAATGGGTCTACATGGATGCTCATAGAAAATTCATCAAGGGATATGAAAAAAAATTTACACCTTTGGAGGATATAACAAAAAGTAAAAGGTACATTATATTGGGGAGAATCGTAGAAGCGCACACTTTGAAACATTAAAATAAAAACTTAGTACTGCGCCTATCCTCTACATTTTCCGTCATGGGATAAACCATTTCATGTACATGTGGACACCTCTGGCACGGCCATTTTCACATTGTATTAGCTCAACCTAGAGAAGGTATTGTAGATCATCCAATTCTACTTTGATAGTAGGAAGTTGACTCTTGCTAAATAGAATTATATAGCTATAGAGCATGAAGCTTTGTCAATGATCATATGCATTGCACAAGTTTCAATAGTATTTTCTAGCTACACCATTTGTGTTTTATACAGATCACATGGACATTGAATTATTTGGTAAACAAACCCATCTTAAAGGGGCACATATGCAGATGGGTACTCCTATTTCAAGAGTTTGATTTCACAGTTGTGGTGAAGCCAAGAAAAGTAACTCTAGACCAGACCAATTGTCTATAATCAACTCAGGAGAGGAAGCACAGACAATTGAAGAAATCATGCTAGATGTCATGTTATATAGGTTACAACACTCACCATTAGAATTAAAAGACATTGTTTTATTTCTCTGGATTGGTGTAGCACTAGAAGGAATGAAGGCATTAGAAAAGAAATAGGTTGTTATATGCACGACACCATTTATGTTGATCAGTGGTGACTTATACAAGTTAGGAAAAGATAAAGTATTACGTCGTTGTGTATTAGAGCATGAGTGCAAGGATATAATGGAGGAAGCACATGGTGGTATTGCAGGAGGCCATTATGCAAGTGATGTGACTTCCCGGAGGATCCTACTTGTTGGATTATGGCGAGAGACATTATAGAAAGACTGTGAAGAATATTGTAAGGTGTGTGATCATTGTCAGTGCCTAGGAAAACTAGAAAAAAGAGATGAAATTCCATTGAGACCTATTATCAATGTAGAACCATTTTAGAAATGGGAAATTGATTTTATAGGACCTATTTCACCAACCGCGCGTAGAATTGGGACGCGCTATATTATTACGTGTATAGATTATCTCACTAGGTGGGTAGAATTAGCACCTACGAAGGATTGTGCAGAAGCTACAGCAGCTAGGTTTCTATGGTAGAATGTTCTTACAAGATATGGATGTCCTTTAAGTTTGACAAGTTATAGAGGTACACACTTTTTAAATGCAACCATAAGGATCCTACTAGATGAGTTTATGGTTGCTCACCATAAGACTACACCTTACCACCCTCAGGAAAATGGAACTACTGAGGCTTTCAACAAGATTTTGAGCCAGACATTGACAAAAATTTGTGATGTTGGAAGAAAGGATTGGGATGATAAAGTGTCAGTTATTCTTTGGGCATATAGAACAACTTATAAGAGATTAAACAAAGCCACACCATTTCAGTTGGTGTTTGGTGCAGAAGCCATTATCCCTATAGAATTTATGTTACCTTCTTTATGCATTGCGCACGTTGTAGAACTAGATGATGATCAAGCTTTAGAAGAGCACATTGAAAAGATGATTCAACTGGATGAGCGATGAGCCATAGCACGATGGATTCAGAAGTAGGAAAAGGCCAGGTAGAAAGCATGGCATGACATAAACATAAGGGATAAGAAGTTTGAGATTGGACAAATGGTACTTCTTTATGACTCTAAGTTCTTGTGCCATCCAAGCAAGCTCAAAGTACATTAGTTAGGGTCGTATGTCATCACTTACATACTTGAATCAGGTTCTTTCTAGTTAGAAGCACTTGATGGAACATGGCTACCTAGTTACTTTAATGGGAGTAGGCTGAAGCCCTACTATAAATAAGTCTTCTTGGTGTTTGTAATAAGGCAGTATTTCCATTTAGATTAGGTTTTCCATTTTCTATCTTTCCTTAATGTATTTCCTTCATTGTCGTTATGCTTTGTCAATTTAGTTGTTGTTCTTGTGTAATAAGTGCACTTGCATGCATGAAGCTAATTACTATGTGAATAATGTTTATGCGCAGAGGACTACACATAATTTTAGTGTGGGGTGGTTGTAGTTATCCAAGTAAAAGACTATGGGAATCTAAAGGTGAAAGTAATAAGTACTACGGGTGTGATTTAAGTCAAAAGAAGATTGCTTCTCAAAAGTGACCAAGGATGGAGATGAATGAAAGGACAGTATAATGCAAGGTATGTAGAGGCCATGATAACTACCAGGAGAAGGTACATTGATGAGGTACTTAGGCATAAAAGTGCACGCTGAAGAGAAGTTTGTGACTAGAGGGTAGGAAGGTGCGCTAGAAGGTTATAGCTGGGTGCAAAGATTTACCACACAGAACAAACAAATTTGGTCAATGAATGAGAGGATATTTGGTAGGTGACGGAGAAATAAATGTATCAAAATTTGAAAAATTATATAAGGATGGGATGCGAATTCATTTTTACTGTTACGACTAAGAGTATTTGAGGAAAGAGCTAAGTGCAAAGAGCCGAGTGATTGGATTAAGGTACAAAGGGTGTGAAACCAAGTATGACAAACAGATCTGTGTGAAAAGAAGCTTGCGTCCCTGATGGTGAATGTTTTGAGTGAAGCAAGGTAATAGAGAAGAGTTAGGGCATGATTGAATCGAGCTAGGGTTTGATTCGTAAATTGTAGAGGTAAAGAGGAAATGATTGCAAGGTAAAAATGGCACCTAAGAAGACAGCTACAGTAGGATCAAAAGGAAAGAAGAAGGTGGTCATCGACGAGGAAGAGATGGCACCTGAAAGTGATTTTTCAGAAATGCAATATCCAGAAGGAGTCATTGTCGGCCAGGAATTGGATTCACCCATTAGAAAGAGTAAAGTAAGTGAATACAATCACAGGACCTCAGAGAACAAGAAGGAGCTCAATTCCTTACTCACTACAAGGACAAAAAAATGTATGGCAAATGACATACCGGTTTATGATGATGTTGGTGAGAAGCTTCTGAAGAGAATTGGGGTCTACCAATTATATGAGCTTCCATATTTTGAGAACTATGAGCCCTTGTACCAGTGGCTCATGAGTAGATTGCATGAGGACTTTTTTTACTTTGTAGGATGCAAGGTTAGAATCTCATCCGTGCTTATCTCAACAGTAACAGGTTTGAAGGCCACAAGAGAGGATATCAAGAATGATCTCGCAGATAAATTTGTGATCTTAAAGACCAGACAGGAGTTGGGGTACTTGAAGGGTCCGCGCGGAATGAATATAGACAAGTTGAAGAATTGTCAGGTTGTGTAAGTAGCAGCACACCTTGTTACAAAGTTGAACGACTAGGAGCAGTGGTCATAAGTAAACACTATGTGGTTACACGTTGTGTGCAAGATGTCAGAAGGAGTAGTCTATAATATTGCAGGCTACATTACAGAGAAAATATTCAAGGAAGCGTGCACAGGAGGGAAGATCAACTTTGGGGTTGTTCTACTAACACTAGTATTCATGGAAATTGGAGTACTAGATGGGCCAAAGGAAAAGGTATGGGAATACCCCATGGAGAATAAGTCACCAGCTGAAAGGTTCAGCAAGTACCCATGTAAAGGGTCTATAACAGATGACGTCAAGTAAAGGGTGGAGAAATGGTACGACAGGCTCCACGCAGCATTTGGAGAAGAGTGGCGCATCCCAAAGGACCTACCATCAGTAGTGAGGAAACAAGTCTAGTTTGTTGTATATCAGCATTTTTACATCACGCACTTCCTAATGAGAGATGGATTTCGGAGCCCTTGGTGTAAATTGCCTTATGCATTTAGTGCAAGGTATTTCCAAGCATCTATTCATAGATTCATAGACACACACCGACTGGTATTCAATGTAGATAAGGTAGACTACAACTACCACACGTTGAGGAAAAAGTATGTGTATCCAGGAAGAAGTGCCTATATCGAGAGGCTCATTTCGGAGGTGTTTAATACTAAGCCAATAATTTTGGCTGTAGCAGATATAGGGGAAACATTATTATATCTTCAAATGAAGCCCAAGATGGAGAACAATAAGTATGTGGATAATGAATTTGTGCTCTCATGACCACCAAAGGGTAAGCACACAATGGAAAACATACAAGCGCAAAGGCCCATAGAAACTGTTGAACTAGAGGATGAAGAAGAGGAACATGAAGATAGTGGGGGCTTGGAGCACAGAAGAAAGCAACCATATGATAGATAAGAGTTGCAAGGTGTGACCACTCCACCTAAGGGATAGGAAGAAGAGGAAGATACAGAGGTAGAGCAGGCGGAGAACAGATTTAAGAAAGTGTTCAGACAGACAAGGACTCAAGGTGGAACACCACAAACGGTAAGGAAATCACCTCGCCTCTCTCCACACAAGGAGACCACAGACCCAAAGAGGAGAAGAAAGTTGAAGTTGGATGAAGAAGTGGAGGAATCATGGGAGAGTGAGCATGCATCTCCTACTCCACTCAAGTAAGGAGATGAGCCATAAAATAAGGAAGAGCAAAAAGATGAAGAGGTGAAGGACGGGGGAGAAAGAGAGAAAGAAACCTCTGGATCCACGCATGCAACTGTTCAAGGTGTAATGGGATAGGCTCCTAATCTTAAAGCTACAATTCCCAAGGGTCCTAGATCAAAGAGGATGAGTGCAGAGCACATTCCATCAGCCATGGGGTATGCAAAGGACGTAGGTAAAATTGTCTGCGCCCGCTTCCAGAGCACGATAGCAAAGAAGGATCTATTCAGCTAGGAGCTAATGGATGAGGATATGGCGAATGTGTGCACTCGAAAGCAATTATCATGGTTAATGCATACCCACATGGATGAGCCTGACTTTGATGCATGCGAAGAGTCATTCATGTTGAGATGGATGAAGAAGGCACCCCAAGTTAGACATATGACAGTAAAGCCTACTATCATGTTAGATGAGCAAGTCAACAACGCATTGGTGAAGGTTTTTACTAAATTTTCTAGAAGAAATGTGGACAAAGTTGCAATGATAAGAGCATTGTGCGAGGAGCTAAAGAAAAAGGATGTAGAGATAACGTTCATAATGCAAGAGAGATACTTAGCTCAGAAGAAGAACAGAGTGTTTATCAACATTGTAGAGGAGATTGGAGACAATATCATAAGAGCTAGGCCACACTTGGAACCCAAGGTACCACAGACGTTTCCTTCAGCAATACATTATATAGGAAAGTTAGTGGACATGGCACTTAAAGATGAAACTCTGCACATGTCAGCACCAAGGAATCTAAAACAAGAGGCAGAGCGAGAGAAAGCCTCAATGATGTGAAAGATTACATCCTATGAAGGGTTGTTGCAAGTGCTACAAGAAGAATTAAAGAAAATAGACCAGGCTTTGAACATTTTCATAGCTCTAGAGGTGCTTATAAATATAAAGACCCTGGAAGAAAACAATGAAGTCTAGAGAGCAATGAAGGATGAAACATTGGGCCGCACCGAAATATTTTCAATGGTTAAGTAGAAATGCCAGGCCCCAGCAATAATTGTTATCCAATTTTACGCACATGGAAAAATTGGAAAATAGGGCCTTATTACTATCAAATCACGACATTGGTCCCAAGGACCCACTTCTGGTCATCAGGTGAGATCGCTCATTTTTTTTGGTATGCGAGCCATCGAGGAGTTCGATAAGCTTATCTTGCTCGATCGAGCTAAAACAGTGTCAAATCAGGAATAAAGAAATGAGTCATCAGAGGAGTTTGTGCCTTGTCCTAACTCGGTCATAACTCAGATCACAAGCCTTATACGAGTTCATGAGTAGGAAATGTAAGTTCAGTAACAGAGTTTGGCTTCTCATAAAAGAGTCTCGATAGGAGTGGAGGATGTTTCGATGGTTGGCTCATTGAGGCAGAGAAATGATGAGTTCGACCTGGTTTAATTCAACATGGAGAGATTGATGCTTCCTTGTTGGAATATGAATTCAGTTTTAATGACTCGACGGAGAAAATAGCTTCCTCAAGATTTGGTTGAGCTTCTTCCATGGAAGAGAATTTCCAAAATGAAAAGGCGAGACAACTCAACTAAAACTTTATCTCGTTCTTCTACTACAGTGGCAAGATTTTACAAAAACTGATCACGACTGTGGTTGCATGTAACCAGAACATCAGGATCAACACCAACGGTTCCTTGGGATCACCCTGCGACAGCTGTCGCAATTGACTCTCTCTGGAGGCCACTCATTTTCTGAGATAAGTTTACTTCTCTACCCTGTAGCTGCTACGTATAGCCAATTATTTCCTCATGGCACTTTCCTAGGAAAATTTTAGTTCTACGCTCAAAGCGGCTGAGCATTCAATGCACAGGCATGTTGCAGTATAGTAGAAGCCTTTTTGAGCAAGTAAGTCGTCCAGCTATGTTATCTCAAATTTGGGATTTTCCTTCAAGATATTTTTATGAAAATCAATTAAGTGATAGTGAGAGTGTTACCGGGAGACCTAAGGAAATTTATTACAAAGATTATCTATCAAGATCTTACTTGTTTTACGATGTAACTCATGGAAGTGGATCTCATAGAGGTGGAACTGTTTCATATCAGAATATTCATGGAGCATAATTTGCTTTGCAATTATATGAGCATCTTCAATGAGTCACTAAGTTGGCAGGCATAAAGGTTTCTGTTGAAATTATCACACCTTATAAGCTACAGCTGAAATGTTTGCACTGAGAGTTTAATGTTATCCTCAAATCTGATGAAGGAAAACTCGACAGGAGAAAAAAAATCATGGTGATCCCGCGCGCTAGGGGGAATTGTGGAGATAAGGAACGAACTTGCCAAGGTTGCGTGGCGAAGATGAGGCTGGGGCCCGTGGATTAATGTGTCCAAGCCGTTATGCGGGGATTTGGAGCTAGTATGTCGGGCGTGGAAATATTACGATGGCAGTCCAAGCTGTTAGTCCCGCACTGAAGAAATCCCGGACGTGGGAAATAAGGCAAGCACCGCCAAGTGGAAATTTTGGGATGGAAAACCATGTTGTTCACTCCGCATAGGGGAGAAATTGGATCAGACTGCCAAGTGGAAATATAACCGTGGTAAGCCATGATCAAACCTTCACGTAGGGGAGAAATCGGATCAAATTGCCAAGTGGAGATAGTACAATGGCTATCCAACATCAGACTTCCGCACGGGCCTTGTAAATAGGATCAGAGCACATTGTGCAAGTCAAGAATGACGCCAGGTTGGAGGAACGAGTCAAACGCCAAGTGGAGCGGCGAGTGCATGGAGATCAAAGGATGCGTGTTGCATGGACTGTGGATTGGGTTTCATAGATCATACAAGAAAGTGTCTCCTTTCATACAGATCCACCCTTGTTAGGATTCCACTGAACTTTCAGACTTTGAATCGGCTAAGATAGCTCCACGACCTTCTCCTCATCCTCTGTATAGTTCTGAGCATTCAGTGGTCGCGAGAAACTCCCACGCATAGGCAGCAGGCATGTTGTAGTACAGTAGAGACCTTTCTTTTGAGCGCTTTCAGCAAGTAGGTTGTCTAACTGGCTTATCCTTATTCTGAACTCGGATCTATGGCAGCTGCAGGAAACAAATATTCACTACCGTGTACGATGGATTGGAGTCATGATGTTCAAGGCTTCATAAAATTTCCCTGAATCAGGAGATGAAGGTTTATTACGGTGCAGAATGAAACGATTCATATTGCTCAGCACTTCTTCTCCCATAAGCGAATTGAATGTGAAGGTCAACTCTGAAAATACCTGGTCGGCCATTTTGTATGCCACATCTTTGTCACTTGTAAATGGTCTCTTTGAGAAACTCTGTGGGCAGTAGGCAATATTTATACCCTTCCATTATGTACATCCAATCAGACAATAAAAGTATTCTTTTACCAGATTCAGAGAAACTGTGTTTTTTTTACAATGGACGATTATACTGCAGTTTCAAGCTAATTTTATCTAGCTTTATTTCTATTAGCTTTGATCCACGACTAAGGAAGAATTCATATGGTTGTTACCTGTACATTTTTCCAAGGTCCTCTTGGCTGCCCCAGTTGTTCAATGTATTTTTTCTTAAGGTCTTATTTTATGTGTTGCAGATTGTAACATAAAGGATCTTTTTAGTTTCTGGAAAAATGAGTATATTGTGTAGCTCACAACTACCCATTCCATACTAAGATCCCAATAGTGGCATAATTGTTGGTTGGAGCCTAGATTGCAGAGTGCACTGCCAAAATACCAAAGGGCTCTTTGACCAAAAATTAGTCTTAAGGGTGTCTATCGACATGTTATGGGCATGAGCCTGGGTCATCATCATGGCAGCATTAGGTCTCTATTGATAATGGCATTTTCTCATCGTTTGGAAGGTACAAATTGTGCTTATTATGGCAAATCCAAAACATTCTTACTACAAGTGTTATATGATGAGGAAGAATCCTGAGCATTGTGGTAAAACCATTTCTTTTTAGAAATATTGGGTTAAGCTCGGTATTCAAGTGAGTTTGAGCCCAGAAAAGGTAAGATCGTTTGTTGGATGAAGAGCTCGGTGACTTTGCAGTGAGCTCGTGGTGATGTTTCATGAAGTTTGAATGAGGAATGCATAAATGGCCCCAAGTTAACAGAGGAAAATGATAAGAATCGAGTTTGATAGCTCACTATTTGAAGGACTCAATGCAAAAGAGTGCGATTACCAAAGCAAGGAAAGAGATAGTGTGGGGTTCAAAATCAATTGCAACACCGAGTTAGAGGATTCGAAACTCACCGAGTTGAGATTTGTGCAGACTCTATACACATGGACCCCCCTCCTCTTCAAGTCAAACGGGTCAACGGGGGGGTCCCAACATTATGTTAATTAAATTAATATTTTTATTTAAATTTTAATAATAATATTTATTATTATTATTTAAATATTTTATTTAAATATTCTTTTAATTAATTGAGAAGACTAGGTCATCAGGCAATTAATGACCCGTGATGGAACCTTCTCAAGTGGTTCAACTAACTGTAATAAATACATCATGGGCCTTCAATTTAGGAATGTAATTATGACCTTTCCTCTTCTTTCTCACATATTCTTCTATAAATGTAAGTTGGAAGCTCATTTCAAAGGGTTCCAACAGTTCAGACAAGTTGGACAGTTAGATATATCAGGAAAGTGTATATTTTTCAAGAATCCTCTCTCTTCTGCAAGTTGTTCTTGTGTGTTGAGAGAACTTTCAAGCCTCCTCTTCAAGACTGTAATGGCAACTATTGCCTCTTCTGAATGTATGATGCATTGTGCATGTTATTGAAGCAATAAAAGTGTGTGTTTTGTGACTAATCTCGGTCCTTTCATCCTTCTGTGCTTCTTTGTGCCTTTCTCATACTTGCAGGTACACTGTGCAAGTTTAAGTTCTATTGCAGGTTCTTGGAGTTCTATGCTTATCGAGTGGTGAAGTATTGGATGCAGTTGAGTTGTGGTGTCTGTTCACCCTTCTTGAGTTCATCCTTCTTCACTGGGAAACTGGTATATTTCTCGATCTGATAAAGTTTAACAAAGGGAACGCGTGTCTCTTAGTTTGTGGTATCCTATACCCTCTCTAAGTTGCAGTAGGTGAAGTTGACCTGTGGTGCACACACCCTCTTCAAATTAACCCTTCCTGAGTTTGGAAACACCCTTTATTTGGTGCATCACCATCCCTAGTATAGTTTCATTTCTATAAATCTCTTTCCCTAAAACCCCATGAAAATGTTAGCATAGGACTAGATAATCATTTTTGTTACACTAGGAGTAGTACATCACTTAGTTTAGGAAGAGGAAGACGGCCTTCTCCGGAGGTTCACCTCGAGCCCAAGTCCCACAGCTTGAGAGGTGATCCCATGTGTCCCAATCACACCGAACGTCCTATTCACATCCTGGCCATTTGGAGGGTGCATTGATTTGGCGACAACAGTAACACAAGAGCCGCACAAGAATCGGCTGGAAGTGCTTGGGAAGCTCATTGCATAGAAGATGGATCTTTTAGAAGGGAGAATGACCTCAATGTCTAGCATTGTGTGGGTTCTACAAAACAAAAAAGGGGAAATTGCAAGGGATGAATTGGATTCCATTATTGTGAACATTCTAGAAAAAGTAGAATAGGCACTTACTGAATGGCAGGCCTTGGAGGCCGGAATAAAGGAGGAGTATCCAAAGTTGATACTTCAAACTAATATAGAGGAGGTTCCCTCATAAAACTTCTTCATTCATCTACATTCTTTCATTCTTATTATTTCTATTCTTATATTCTTTACTTTAATTTTCGGAGATACCCATTATTGGGTGACAATGAGATTAGTGTGGGGTAATGTTGATCAAAGAACACTTGACAAAACTCACACAAGAAGTCCATGTGGGGAAATAGGCCAAGTTTAAGGGCACATATGGACAAGAAGAACCCACGCATGGAGGGAAAGTTTAGCATTCAGGACTTAGCCGATTTGGAGCATGAAGACCTATTTTTAGAAGTGGGCGTGTGGAACACACCAACAATGCAGAGACATGCGCACCACGCATTGTCTATCTTTGGAGGATCAAATCAAATCATTTTGCATGGAGATGAGCTAAGAATAGAGTTTTCACTCTAGTTAACTGTAATAGGTCTATAGATAGCACACTTTCATGTGTGGATATGCCTATAAATGGCGCGTGGCTATTAATAGCATGTGGCCTATTTTTGGAATAAATAAGTGGTGAAGGGAAAGTCCCCACCCTATATATATGATGTGAATCACATAATAGAGAGTGGTGTGTGATAGAGATATATAGGTATATGTAGAGCATGAGAGGTAAGAATAAAGAGATTCGTATATATGACTAGATTATTGTATCTGATCCATGCACACATCAGCATAGAATGTCATTATTGTAAGGAGATTTGGTGTTTATTAATAGATGGAAGTTATTGGCTGAATCTAAGTTTCATTCCTATGTGTTATTAAGTATTGCATGTTCTTGATTCAATCATAATTATTGTTTGAGCTTGTTCTTTCATAGATCTGAATATGGCATGCATTGTAGAATGATGGATTAGTTATGGATCTATATGTTTCTTCCTTCATCACGCTAACATCCTACTACAGCAACCCTAAAGAGGGACCTGGTACTTTTGTGCGCTTTGAGTGAGCACTTAGTCTAGGTTGAGTGATGTGTCAGTGCATCTAGGGTGTTATCTAGTGAATTCTAGGATGCATCACGCGTGGTGGCATCACTTACATAGTGTCCACCTACAATATTACCATGAGCCTCTTCGATGATTATTGTGTGCTCATTCTCTAGTACACACCAATGCAATATTTCATCTTGGCCTAGTTTATATAAGTCATCATTGATCAACATAAAATGTGTTGTGTGAATTGCAAGTTGTTTCTTCTCTAAGGCTTTCATCCCTTTTGGCGTCATACATGTGCGTAAAAAGATAGAAATTTCTTCTATTTCTGAGGGTACGTGATTTAACATGTATAACTATGCATCTGGCATTGTATCTTTAATACTCTACGTATCCGCTCCTAATTCAATCCTTGATAAATGGTCTGGGCCAGAATTACTTTTACCTAGCTTTACCACAACGGTAAATTAAAACTCTTTGAATAATATAACCCATCAACATGTACACCCCTCTAAAATGGGCTTATTTACCAAGTATTTCAATGCCATGTGATTTGTATAGAACACAAAAGGTGTTGCTAAGAAGTACTATTTGAACTTATGTAGTGTGTAGATCATTGGAAAAGCTTCACGCTCTGTAGTTGTATAATTTTGTTCTGCAGGAGTCAACTTTCTAGTAGTAAAAAAGATAGGATTATCTACAATACCTTCTCTAGACTGAGCTAGAACTACACCAATGGCCATGCCAGAGGCATCCATATGTACGTGAAAGGGTAGATTCCATGAGTGAAAATGTAAAATAGGCATTGTAGTAAGCCTCCCCTTCAGCGCTTCGAATGTTCATTGTTTCGGTTCTCCCCCAATAGAACTTCCCTTTACCTTTTAATAGCTCCTCCAAGGGCACAACAATCTTAGCATATCCTTTTATGAATTTTCTGTAATACCCAGTGTGGCCAAAGAACCCATGCACCTCACTCTGACTAGTGGGTTCTATTGTTGCAAATCAGCAGCACCCCTGGATGCAAATCAAGGTTCTAAGTTGATGTTTAGGGCATCTAGTGTGATTACACAACATTGAAACCTCTCTCTAAGTGTGGGACTTGCAAGATGAGAGAGGAATCTCCAGATTAGAGGCTGGTTCCTCAAACTCCTTTGATTAGATCTATTATTTGCACAACTGCAGAGGTACAGATCCTAATTTTATCTTAATTTGCAAGGAGACATGGATAAGAAATGTAAAAATTAAAACTAAACTGATAAGGGTGATACACCAAAGGAGTGGTGAGCACTTCTTGCTCATGAAAATTGACACAAATCAGAAATTGCAACATAAAACATCATGCACAGGTTGATAAGCTGTAAACAAGGGTTTGAAATGAAGCAAACAACACATATAAAGGACTGAAAGCATTCACAGAGCCTGCATTGTGATTTTCAACATCAAAATCCTTGTATTCCAACACCAAAGAGGCAGAAAAACCTATTACAATCCCTGGAAGGTCTGATACTTGCCAAAATCACTTGTTGAAAGTGAAAACAGAAGCTTGTTGTGCAAAAAAAGTGTTCCCCTTTGAAAAATGAGCCAAATCTGGCTTTTACAGTGCATGGGTTGAACCCAGGAGAGAGAAAACGTGAAAAAATGTGGGAGCCATTCCTCATTGACCAAAATGCATTAAAAATAGCATGGGTGACCTGACAGACCCATCCCCCGACATTTTTGACCATGCTGGAGAAGAATGCGACCCATTTTGTGTTAAAATTGGTTGTTGAAACGTTAGTTCTGTCCATGGGCGTGTACCAGAAGTATTTTTTGATTTTCTCCCTACAAACTAAACCAAAATTCAAAATTGACCATGGAATCATGTAAATAATTTTACCAACTTTCCATTGATATAAAGAACATGAAAATTTGAGCTCTGGATCGAAAGTTATTGCCGTTTGAAGATTTAGGGCAAAAACATGCCCAAAACGGATCGACAGGAAAAAATTTCGAATTTACCTCTTTTTTGCATTTGGAAAAAATTTTCAAAAATCCCCGTGCTCCGCCACCTCCTAGGACACGTGGTAGTTTCCTATTGGCTCTGGGATTCCAAGGGGAAAATTTCCCACAAGAACTCCGCCAAGCCATAACTTGAAAAATATGAGGAGTTAGGAGGAAAACTTTACCTTTCTGGAAAGCTGAGAGAGAGATCTATCCAATGGTGCCATTTCCAGGAAGATTTGAGTGCCTGAAAATCAAAAATTGGAGACTGAGGCACAAGAGAGGCAAGAACACAAGGAGTTAGCCACAAAAATGAGCAGGGGCACATTTTGGATAACAGGTTCCTCCAAGCCTAAAATGACTATAATCTTAGTTGGATATACTAACAAACCTTCCTTACAAATGATATGCACTAACAAATTTCCAAAAGGTGTAGCAAATACACACTTCTTGATATTTAAAGAGATACTTAACTGTCTGCACCTCTCAAACATTAACCACAAATTTTCACAATGATCCTTGACAAGCCCATACACGGTCCAATCATCTAAGTAGGCCTGCAAGAATTTGTGAATAAAATCCTAGAATGCTTAAACCACAATCCACGAAAATACTATAGACACGTTCTTTAATCCAAAGGGCATCACTGTGTATGTAAAACTTCCCCATTCAGTGGTGAAATTTTTCTTCTCTTGATCCTCCTTAGTAAATAACTCCTAAATGAGTTATTCATCCTTTGCATTATCTCTCATAGTCAATTGCTTCATAACCTGTAATGCCTCTTTCACCAGAGGTTTAGTGGAGAAGTAGTCAAAATTCTGGATCATCCCAACAGTCAAGTCTTGCCAATTTCTAGCCTCCCTATGCAGCTCTGCATAAATATACCAAGCACGTGCGCACCCTCGCAAGGTGAAATAGAGTTTTTGCACCCACAAAAAATGTGGTAAAGCTTCCTGCCCCTCTGTCCAGAATCTCTCACACTGCTGAACGTGGTGATGAACAGGATTATTACCATGATATTCACAAATTTGAGTAGGTGTATTACTCCTGAAAAACTGGGCTAATAGAGAAATTCTAACTTCTCTCCATTCTATGATATTATCCCTATGAACTATCCACTAGCGCGATGTTGTCCCACGTAAGGTATACACTAACATATTCCTTCTTTCCACATGATCCCTCTATTATATGTTCATGGCTTGTGGGGATACCTCAAGGTTTCCTTCACCAGTGTACCGGGGTATAGAGTTGTTGCCTAACCTCCTAACACGGGGCATCCTGCTTACGCATGTAGTTGTGCTTCTTACTTGACACCTAACCATCTTATAAGTTCCATGTGCCTAATTTTCACAGGAAATACTCTTAGTATCACTGATGGACTGTGCATCATCCCACGGATTCCTTCCTTAGATGGCTCAAGAAATTCTAGATCTTGAATGGTGCGTGCATAAATTCTTGTCAGGTATTCTTCACTTAAGGTCTCAACATAAGGTGCAAATTTCTTTTCTATCAAAGGGATAGTAACCCATTCTTCCTTGTTCTTGAAACTGATGTACCCCTTATTGAACTATAGATCAGTATTATTTGTATAGCACCAAGGGTGCCCAAGTAGATTTGGGAAGTTTTATACTTCTGTGAGCACTAAAACCTCAAAGTATCCAGTGAATGTGGCCCCTGTATAGTAATAGATGCATCCTTCAATACTCTAATAGGCATGGCCTTGGTCCAATTTACCATAGACAGTACATTAGAAGATGGCTATAATGGAGGTTTGCCCATCTAAACCCATGCATCTAAGGTAAGCACATTCACTTTCATGCCTGTATCAATCAAAATATTGCTCAAAATCCATCCATCTACAACAACATTCAACGTGATCTCCTTGTCATAATCCAACCTATGGGGAGGGAGATTATCATGCAAAAAAATTCATATGGTCTCAATACTAGCGCACAGAGTATTTGCTTTCAAACAACTCCCTAATAATAGAATTATGTTCTCATGACGTAACATCCTACAGACTCCCCTCAAATCATCAACATCTAACTGGAAAGTCTCAACTACCTTCTTTTATTCCAACTTTCATTATTGTTCCTTTAAACATTGTATCTCACCCTGTAAATTTCTGAGTACCTCCATAGTTTCCTGATAAACCTCCTTCTAATGTATAGGGTTTGGGTATTTTTCATGTAAAACCTCCTCCTTAGTGAAGGTAGGCTTCTTCTACAGTGCTTCACTAGCAGGCACAGCCTCAGCACGTGTAGTAATACTACAGGTTTTGGTGCTAACTTCGGCATCCATTAGTTTTCCATAGCGTGTTATATCCTAACCATCCTTGTGGCCTTGTTCTCTTGTTTTTGTTTCTTTCTCAGGTGTTCATATAAGTCTGGGCACTCTTCATAGTTATGATTCCTTTCACAAAAATAATAAGTAATGTTCTGAGGGCATTCACGGCTGTAATGGTCAAGGGATCCGCACGTATAGCATGCTCCAAGAGGGAACTCACTTCATCCACCACCTCGGCCTCAACCTCTGAATCCACCACGATATCCTCAACCTCTACCATGCCCTCCGTCAAATTACCCTTCATTTTGATCAAAGCGCCCTTGAGTGTGATCATGATCATGTCTCGCACCGTTTTCCTTAGAGTTATTCGAAAACCCTGTCTATCGTACACCAATATCAATGACATCATGGATATGATCAATCAACTTGTAATCTTTTGTATTGTGAGTCTTGGACCAATAAATTTTATAGTAACAAGACACGTTATTTCTTACCACACATTGTAATAATGGACATTGGCTTACATCATGGTCCAAATGACATATCTCACATTCCAATAATAAAGGATTACACTGATCTATGAGGAAAACTATCCTTAGTATGTCCCTCTACTTCACAATTTGTGCACCAAACTTCACTACGTGTCTCATGTGTTGTATTGGCTAATAGTTTCTCCAGTTGCTTTGCCATTACTACAATCTGAGCTTCTAGGAATGGGCTCACTCCAGTGTATATGCTCCCAATTACCTTAGTGCGTAGAGTTGCTTCAAGTGCTTCGCGTGGGTCTGTATAAGTCTTATGTGAGAGAGCCCTCCTGAAAGGTGTAATCAGGTCTCCAAAGAACTATTGTGTATGTTGACTTGCATGGATATCATATGATAGTTTAGAAAAGAGTGTCTTGAAATGAGAATCATATTCCTAGAAACTCTCAGTAGTACCCTACTTGATGTCCTTGAGTGCGCTTATACTTTTATGCTCGAACTCAAGTATATAAATATCCTTAATGAAATCATCCTGTAACACTATATAATCCACACAAGTCTGATCAGGGTAAAAAAAATTGTATCAGTTGTGCACACGTCCCTGCAACATAGTTGTAAACTGACTGGTCTTGCACTCTGAAGTTGTAATTCCTTTCACATGCCACAGTATGTCACACATATGCACATGCTCAGTAGCATCTTCTATTCCCCTATACTCTAAGAGACGAAGTGACATCTCCATGTAAATATTTTGTGGTTGGTGAGGACCATGCCCACCAGATTCAGAACCTCCTATGTTGCCTCTGCCAAATCCACCAGATCCCGAGCCACTTGTTCCTATTGATCCTCCACCTATTATAGGAATTGAACCATAGGATGCATTACCCTATGTCCAAATAGTGGTCTTAAACTTAACTCCTACAATCTACAAAGTTGTTCTACTCCCCGATGTGAGTCCAAAGATCTGCACACCTATGTTCTGTGTTGATGACGCGCCTGAAAAGGCTCCTCCAACCGGCCCTCCAAATAACAGGGAAGATGTCTACCCAGCTATAAATGCACTTGATATTTGATTCACCCCTAAACTTACTGATAGGTCAACTCTACCTCTTTCTACTCTACTGCCCAAACTAGCTTGTTGACTACTGGCTATACTAGAAACTGGAAAACCAAGCGCAAGGGCTAGGTTGTCAAGTAGATTCAGATGTGTGCCCATGGCCCAAATTGTCTTTTTTGGCACATTCTTATAAGAGGCCGATGAGGGTTCCCTATCATGTTTTCCTAAATGGGGGAGTTCCAGATGCTCTGGCTCCATACCCTTTGTGTGAGCTCCAAATCCTTCACGAGCCATCTCTCTCCTCAACGTCATCCATTCTGCAATCTCACGATGCTTCCCTAAATCCCTCTCATACACCTCATTGTACTTAAGTTTCCTTTCTTCTCTTTGCCTCCCTGCCACTAATTTTTCCATCCTTCACCAAACCTACTCCTGCCCTCGCGCATGGTGGGGTTTAGCTAGCCCTAGGTTTTTCTTCCACATTCAGGGTTACCAACAAGATTTTGATCATTAGTGGAATGCCTTATAGATAGGTTCCCCTGGGATAACATAAAAATTGAAACTCAGCTACCTCTGGGCAAGAATAAGTGGAAATTGAGTACTCCAAAATATATCTATTCAGAACACCATGAAACCAAGTGTCCACAATGCGCATCTAAATCAGATCAGCATCATAGAGGGCTTGAAATTCTTCTTACATCCAGAAAAGTGTGTGAAACCTTCAATTCCTTTTAGACGAGTAAGCAACCAGCCAATTGTACAACTCAATTTAAAAAATAGCAAAGAAGCTCTCATATAAGCAATCATACAAATTCTGTTCCACCCATGCGCGTGCATCAAACCCAGATCCAGTGTTTAATCTCTGAGCGTACTCTTCTTCCAATTCTATTATCCAATCCTCAACACTATCCAAGGTCAACCGATACATCTTCATCATGTAACATCCTAAAAATAGTTGAGAAAGAGGTCCCGGCAACATAACCAATGATACAGCCTAGAATTTATTGTTAATAACCCAGGCATGCTGGCACATCACTCAGTCAGGGTTGAGTGCTCACTTGAAGTGTGCAAAGGCACCAGGTCCCTCTTTAGAGTTTCTTAGATAGAATGTTAGCATGATAGTGCATATAGATATTCAGATTCATCAACAATAGTAAACAATAGACAATGCATAAACAAGATATGGCTCTTAGAATATATATAGAATGGACTAAACCATGACTATAACAAGATTTATCATGTAAGAACTAGATTCAATCATGTTCAACACCATAATCCAGTCAATATGAACCATTGTATTAAATACTGTAAAACATAAAAGCTTCTTACATTACATAATTATCATCATGAGTCATGCACGCGACAAAACCAACAACATAACTCTACCATAGTTCTCCTCTAACTCGTGTAAATCAATATATACATAGGGGTGGGGACTTTCCCTTCACCACCCATGCAATTCTCAAAATAGGTCACATGCTAATAATAGCCATGCACCTTTACAATAAGATGCACACATGCAAGTGCTCTAACAATAGACTTCCTATAGTTAACTCTGAGTAGAAGTCCTATTATTAGCCTAAACTATGCATAGCACTCAGTTGACACTCGTTCCCAAAATACCATTTCTTGGACCGCAAGTCTTCATGTCTTGGTGTGCTCAGTATGCTACCTCAAAAATAGCCCTTATCCAAAAATGGCTAAGTCATGATCTTGGGTATTACGCACTTCCAACACCCTATATTTGTGTCATTTTTGTCCACCCAACACCAAAGTAATCAGAAGTGTTGAGGTTTATATCAAATACCTTCTTGTGATCAAATAGGGGAATAGGGTCCTGAGTCCTAAGAAACTCCTCGATGGCCTCATCATTCTAAAATAAGTCCATGGTTATGTGATTTTATTGATCCTGATGGATAAGAGATGGATAAATGATGTCAAGGGTACAAATGGATAGGTTTTTAAGGAAGAGGGTGGTTTCAGCCAGGTCTTCAAAGAGGTTATGTGCGGAATCGATCTCAACTTTGGAGTCAAAGTCCTCTTCACAAGTCATTATGTCAAATATTATGGGCCTCTTTTCATAAGATTCATTATAGACATAAAATCACGCACTTACTACTACATTACTATGTCAAAAAGTATGACGTTTTATATATGGATCTTGAGCAAGAAAAGTATTCACTAGTGACACATCCCCTTATTTGTCTCCTTTGTTTTTATTGACTTCCTTTATTCCTATTTTATATATGTTACTTCTATTACATTTGTCACTCCCACACTTCTTTCTGGTCAGGTCATGGGGATCCCTGTCTATCAGTATTTTCACATATGTTGTTTTCTCTAGGAAACTAGCATGTATACTGGACTCTAATGCCCAGGCACCCATTTCTAGTACTAGGTTCTCTTGTCCTTATTTATTCTCTTTAATTTGACATTTATGGTTGAACTTTTTGGTTATCTTACTCGTATCCCAAAGTTCTCGTTACCATGTCATGTTACTAGTGTTGAAATTTAAACAAGAGATCCCTATATAAACACATCATACATACCATTATTAAGGTCTAGAAATTATCGAATGGGGCTATCTATCTACATACATCAAAAGGGACTGCATTCTTTGGGCTACTTATTCTACATACACCTGCATAGGACAGGGAAGCTCTTTATTCCATCCACACATCTTGCACTCTATCTAGTCGTAGCCCACTATCTTGGCATCATTAGCATGAGGGAAACCTAAGGAGATTATTGCACACACAACACATAAAACTACATGGATTCTATGATGTAGAGCAATGCCTAGACAATAAGTTCACTTAGTCAGGTGACCATCGGGGTCAGTCCGGCTCCAAATTTTGCATCTTTCTTTTTAAGATTTGAGGTCTTTTAGTTTTTTGCAGGTTATTATACCTATTGAAGGTTAAAATAAAACATGGTAATTATTCTACGACATACTAGTGAAAAAGAGAGATGATTTGTGACATCCTTGCGACCTTGCGAAAACTAGCTTCTAAGGTTTTACACAGACCCAGGCACCCAGTTAGGGATTCTAACACCTATGCACCCTAATACCATCCTAGGCGCCCTAGTCCAGCCACATCTGACATCTCTGTAAATTTATGTGTGGCATTGCAATAGTTTTTTAGCTTTGTTTACCAGTCTTCTAGCACAGAGCACTTCGGGCTTTAGTAAGAATCGGCTAAGTGGTTCTTTCTCTTTTTATTGCACTCGAGGTTTATATTTCATTACATTATACACTTATTTTATATCATTTATCAATCGTTTTTTACTCTGTAATATTAGGTTTAATATTCAAATTTTATTAAATAATTTGGTGAACCTGACCCTAGTCGAACTCATTTCCCTAGGATCCCCATGTCTAAGCATCAATCTTCTCCTCCAAAGCAAGCTATGTCTCATGAAAGTGTGAACCTTATCCTTGATGATGACGCTATTGTGGCTGAGCTTGTTGCTCCTTATCACTATGCTCAACTTGATAAAAAAATTCAAAGAAATCTCCTTACGCACCAAGCTCGCATTCCTAATAATACTCCTAAAGAATATGGTCTTCGCATAGTTACACCTGAACAAATTTTCACGAGATGCTCTCCTTGTTATCCCATAATACGTAATGATGATGTAGATTATTCTTCAGTTGTTTACATGCATACTAATGTTATAGATTTTGTGCTTGGTGAAATGTTTACTCCTATAGATGCACCTAATTCTACTTCTAATGATGTAAATTAATAGGCACATGATGTTATTTAAATTCATATTCTAGATGAATCTAAAGCTTTATCTTGTGCTTCTTTTACTCCTGAAAATGTTTATAGTGATTACAAATGGTATATCCCATGCTAGCTCTCCTATTACTCATTTATATGTTGATGATAGTTTAGAATAATTTCTTGTTCATGAAAACTTTTCTGATAACGATATAGAGAGCATTTCTAATCATGAGCATGATAATTCTCTACACATTGTTGAATGTGAATTTTCCACTTTACTTTCTTATACTTTCAAGATTGTTGTTAATTTCATGCATGATTATTCTACTCCTCTCATTAGTCCACCTCTCATTGTGACTCCTTAGTCCACATCTAGTTTTTTATCGAGCCTCCATGTTTTTCACCACCTACTTCCATTCCTCCTACTAATACACCTCTCATAGTCTCACCCAAAATTCAATCTCACATTCTTAGAAAATATCCATGTTCTTCATCTCCTTCTAAATCAATTATTCCTTCTCACGTTCTGATGATCACTAATAATGAAAAGATTCAACCACTTAATGTGCCTCTTCTTTCGCTCATCATTCCATCCCGCGATATGTTATCACTCATACATGTTGTTGGTTATATGCAATCTTAAGTCAAATCTCTCACTCTATAAAGCAAAGCTTATTATGCATCTATTAATCACAACTCCCTTGATGGCAATCTTAATCTGAAAAAAAATCATAATTCAGCTTTTCCTAAGGATTTTGTCATGCCTACATTCTGTTGTTTTGATGGTACTAACAACCCTTATTTACATCTCAAGCATTATCATCTTGATATGGATTCTTATTCAAATGATTGGCTATTAATCAAATCTTTTCATCATAGTCTTGTTGATGGTTTACTCCAATGGTATACACATTTATCTTTTGGGTCTATTAGCACATATTACAATATCAAAGATGATTTTCTTAGGAGATTCATGCTCAACAATGGTCCTAGAATCCCTCGTGATCGCTTTCCTAGATTATATCAAGGAAAGAATGAGCCTATATTAGATTATATTCTACACTTTAATTCTTGTATGCATCAATTATTATTCCATCATGTTGATTTTTAAAAGTAATTCATCTTTTTTCACGGCTTAATTCATACATTTAATGAACTATTGTAATATGATACATGTGAATCATTTACGCTTTTATGTTATAGAGTTATCGATATATAACTAGATTTGATTGTTGTGCGTGTTATATATCCTCCTTATGTTGTTTCCACTTCTTCATTATCTACAGCTTCTTCTCCTCTTCCATTTGTTGAGCATCCTCCTAGGTCTCCACCTCGTAACTGTGTCCCATCTCATCCACCATGTTAGCATCCTCCATCTCCTCCACCATGTCAGTCTCAACCTAAGGATCCTTTTTCTCTTTCTCATGATCCATTGCAATTCTCACATGCTACCAAGCCTCATGATGTGTTGTGTTATTTGCTAGAAAAGCACTTAATTTGTTTACCATCTAATCAACATCATACTCCTCATCGCTTACATCTCCAATATAATTGTCCATATTGCCATTTCCACCATATCAACGGCCATTGTGACAATGATTGTTGTGCTTTGCATGATAAATTATAACAACTCAAAGATACAGATGTCATTTCCTTTGGCTCTCACTCTCGTGAGTGGTCTTGTTCTCCTATTCCACATAAGCATACTTCCACTTCAGTTCACTTATTTCCATCACCTGCTTCTAAGGTTATTATTCACCCACTTCCTAAGGTCATTATTCACATGTATCCTCCACCTAGTATTTCCATTTCTGCACCATCTCATTCATTACATGATGCTACTTCTTATCATTGGTTTCCTAAGCTATCGGCATCTCCATTTCTTGCGACCAAATCTCCATTTATTGTTGTTGTTTAACCAGACATCCACTTTTGTTCTTACACTCTAATTACTACCACTTCACATTCTTTTGCCATCTCTCATAGGCCTCTCCATATTTGGTATGTGATCTTTATGTTATCACCTCATTTCCCAATGATGTTGTTGATCAGAGACTACTTATTGGAGAACACACAAGGAGTCCACGGGGGAGAGAAGGCTAGGATCAAGGGCGCAAAAGGACAGGAAGGACCCATGTGCAGAAGGCAAGTTTAACATTCAAGACTTGGCCGATTTTGAGAATGACGACCTATTTTTGGAATATGGCGTGTGGAACACACCAACAATGCAAAGACGTGTGCACCATGCATTTTCTATTTTTGGAGGATCATATCGAAGTGTTTTGCATGGAGACAAGCTAAGAATAGGATTGAAACTTCAATTAACTATAAGAGGCCTATAGATAGCACACTTGCATGTGGCTATTAATAGCATGCATCCTATTTCTGGAATAGATAAGCGGTGAAGGCAAATTCCCTGCCATATATATAATGTGAGGTACATAAGTAGAAATAGAGAATGTGTGTGTGATGGATGTAAGAAGGTATAGAGATATATGCATATGACTGAATTATTGTATCATATCCATATGCGCATTGGTATAGATTGACATTATTGTAAGGAGCTTCTGTGTTTATTAATAGATGGAAGATATTGGTTGAATCTAAGTGTCATTCCTGTGTGTATTTAAGTAGTGCATGTTATTGATTCAATCATGATTACTGTTTAAAGCTTATTCTTTCATAGATCTGAATGTAGCATGCATTGTAGAATGATGGATTAGTTGTGAATCTATTTGCTTCTTCCCTCATCACACAACATCCTACTACAGCAACCCTAAAGAGGGGCCTGGTACCTTTGCGCACTTTGGGTGAGAGCTCAGTCTAGGCTGAGTGATGTGCCAGTGTGTTTAGGGTGTTATCTGGTAAATTCTAGGTTGCATCATTAGTTATGTTGCCAGGACCTATTTTTTAATTGTTTTCAGGATGGTTCGCAATGAAGATGTACCCATTAACTCTAGCAAGTATTGAGGAATGGATACATGATCTGGAGGAAGAATATGCATGATGGTTCAACAGTGGATCTGAGTTTAACGCATGCACTTGGGTAGAACAGAATCTATATGATAGCTTATATGAGAGATTGTTCACCATCTTTCCAATAGAACTATATGAGTGGCTTACTGCTTATGCATCTCAGCAGAATTAGAGGTATCACGCACTTGTTTGGACACATGAAGAATTTCAAGCCCTTTATGATGTTGATCTGATCTGGACTCGCGCTATGGATACGTGGTTTCATGGTGTTCTAAATAGTTATATTCTAGAATATTCAATTTCGACGTACTCTTTCCCGGAGGTAGCTGAATTCCATTTTTTGCGGTATCCAAGAGGAACATATTTGTAAGCTATTCCGCTGGAAATCAAGATCTTGATGGTAACTTTGAACCTAGAGAGTAAACCGATGGCTAACTAAAACTTCACCACACGTGAGGGTAGGAACAAGTTTGGTGAAAGATGGTAGACCTAGCGGCAGAGAGGCAGAGAGAGGAAATGTGACTTAAGTATAATGAGGCACATGAGAGGGAGATAGAGAAGCAACGTTCTGTTGCAAAAAGTATGGTGTTGAGGAGAGAGATGGCTCGTGAAGGATTTGTAGCTCATGTAGAAGACGTGGAGCCAAAGCATCAGGAACTCCCCCATATAGGAAAACATGTCAGAGATCCCCCCTCGGCCTCACATAGACGTGTGCCAGCAGATACTACCTAGACCGCGAGCACTCATCTTAATCCATCTGGTGACCTAGCCCTTGCACTTGGTTTTCCAATATCTAGTAGAACAAGTAACCAGCAAGCTAACTTGGGAAGTAGGAGAGTAAGAGTAAGTTAAGGAGCAAGTACATCAATGGCAGGATAGTCAACTTCAATGATATTTGGAGGAACATTCTTAGGTGCATCATCCACACAAAACTTGAGCACGCAGAATGTTGGATTCACCTCTGGAAGTGGAACTACCTCACAGACTATAGCGGTCCAGTATAGTAATACTGTCGAAGCATAGGGGAGTACATCTATAGGTCCTATTCCCACTATAGGTAGAGGATCAAGAGGTATAGGTTATTCTAGTTCCGGTGGATCTAGTGGTTCTGGAGGCTGAGGGAACACATGAGGTTTGGGATTAGGTGTTCAAGGTCCGTAGCAACCACAGAATATTTATATGGAGATGTCTCTTTGTCTTCCATAGTATAGACGTATAGAGGATGTTGCCGAGCATGTGCACATGTGTGAGATCCTATGGTGTGCTAAAGGGATCACGGCTGCTAAGTGCAAGGCAAGTCAATTTGCTACTAGATTACAGGGATGTGCACACAGCTAGTATAGGAGGTTTGACCCTGATCAAACTTGCATGGATTATGCAGCATTAAAGGATGATTTCTTAAAAGAGTTCCATATCCCTGAGTTTGAGAAGAAGAGTATTAGTGCACTCAAGGATATCATGCAAGGCACTACTGAGAGTGTACGTGAGTATGATGCTCATTTTAAGACACTTCTATCTAAGCTATCTTATGATATTCATGCTAGCCAGCATACACAATGGTTCGTTGGAGAATTAATTACACCATTTAGAAGGGTGTTGTCACATAAGACATACATTGATCTGTGTGAAGCACTAGAAGCGGCTTTGCATGCTGAGGTAGTTGGGAGCATTGACACTGGTGTTAGTCCATTCTTAGAGGCACAGATTACAGCTATGGCAAATTAGTTAGAGAAGCTATCAGCAAATTCAGCCCATGAAACACACTCAAGAATTTGGTGTACAAATTATGAAGTGGAAGGTCACACCAAGGATAGTTGCCCTCATAGATCTCTATGCTCATTACTGTTGGATTGTGAGATCTGTCATTTGAATCATGATGCTAGTCACTTTCCTTTGTTACAGTGCATGATAAGGAAAATGCATATTGCTTTTGCAAGATTTACAGGTCCACGACCCATGATGCTGAGGATTATCGGCTGATTGGTTAGATCCGGGATGTTATAGACATTGGGGTATGACAAACAAGTGTAACAGATAATTATAAGGGTAAGAATGAGCACCTGGATCAGGATCATAATCAAATGCGCTATGACAAGAATGAGGGGTGTTTTGAAGGAGGTCGTGGAAGGGTACGTGGATATCATGGTGGATATGGGAGACGAGGCCGAGGTGGAGGAAGAGGTGAAGTCCCTCGTGGAACATATTATACATGCAGATATCCTTACCACTATAGGCGCGAATGTCCTCAGAATATTACATGTTCTTTTTGTGGGAAGAACCATAGCTATGAAGAGTGCCCAGACTTATATGAGCATCTGAGTAAGCAGCATAAGCAATAAAACAAAGGTGTCGGGATGGTTAGAATCCAGTGCATGGTAGAGGATTAGTGGATGCCCAAGATAACAAAAGGACCTAAGGCATTGACAATGAAGATTACTACACGCGTTGAAGTGGCATGCGTGAGAGAAGCATTGTACCAGAAGCCTACAATCACCAAAGAGGAGGTTTTGCATGCAAGGTACTTAGATCCTGCTCATCATAAGAAGGTTTACCAGGATACCATGGAAGTGTTAAGGAATCTTAAGGGTGAAATACAGTACTTAAAGGAGCAGAAGAAAGCATCAGAGACAGTCCAAACTGATATTGATGATCTGCGAGAAGTGTGCAAAATTTTGCGCTAGGAGAACATTATCCCACTATAACGAAGTTGGTTAAAGGGGAGCACTCCGCGCACAAGTCTTGAGACCAGACGGCAGATCTTGCATGCAAATCTTCCCCCTGATAGCATTAACTATGACAAGGAAATTACTCTGAATGTTGTTGTGGATGGGTGGTTGTTGAGCAACATATTGATTGATACAGGTGCAGAAGTAAATGTTCTTACATTATATGCATGGGTACAAATGAGGAGGCCTTCATTGCAGCCATCATGTAATGTGTTTTTTATGGCAAACCAGACTAAGGCCACTCCTATAGGAGTTTTGAAAGATGCATCTATAATAATACAATGGGCCAGGTTCACTAGGGATTTTGAGGTATTAGCACTTGTAGAAGCAGACAATTTTCCATCCTTGCTTAGATGCTCTTGGTGTTATGTGAATAATATTGACTTGAGATTCAATAAGGGGTATATCAGCTTTGAGAACAAGGAGGAAAGAGTTGTGATACCTTTGAAAGATGGAAAGTCTACACCATATGTTGAGCCTCTAAGTGAGGAGGACTTAAACAGAATTTAGTATGCGCTATTAAGGACCCATAGGTCAATGAGCCATCAAAAGAAGGCATCCTACAATGGGAGGATTCTCACTCTATTAGTGATACTATGAGTATTACTTGTGAGAATTGGGCTCATGGTACATATGAATTAGTATGGCACTAGGTAAAAAGAACAGTTGTGCGCAGAAATGGACTTCCTTCGATTTGACGGATAGGTAGCACAGTACCATAGTATACAGGGGTAGAAGATCTTCCTACATTTTTGAAAGCCATGGAAACATGGTGGATAGATCAAATTAAGAGAAGAGTTATGTTAGTATATACCTTGTGTGGGACACTAGCGTGATGGTGTGTAGTCCACAGAGATGGTCTTATAGAATGGGAAGAGATTGGAATCACCCTATCTATTAGGTTTATAAGAAATAATGCACCTACGCAGATCTGCACTTATCATGGTGATCAACCTGTTCAACATCACATTCAGCAGTGTGAGAGACTCTGGATAGCAGGATAGGAAGCATTACCTCCTTCACTCTAGGTTTATAGTGTATACTCTATGTTGCAAGGATGTGCACACATCTAGTATGTATATGTAGAACTACATCAAGAGACTGGAAACTGGAAAAATTTGACTACATGGATGATGCAAACCTTTGACTACTTTTCTTCTCAACCTCCAATAGAAGAGGCATTAAAATTTATCAAGCGCTTAACTATGGGAGATGGTGCAAAAGAAGAAGAGCATATTCAGGAATTATTTGGTGAAGATAGAGTCCATAGTGCATATTTTGAAAAGGAAGAAGAACTGGACTCCATACTACTTGAACATGCTTACCTTGAGAAAGAGAAGGGAAAGATGGTTTACATCGTGGATGATGAGGAAGTTGAGAACTTGGATATTTAACATTCACAAGGGGTGTGCAAGGCCTTGGATAGTGCAAACAAGGATATGCGCGCCTATCACGAACCCATGAAGACAAAGAAGGTGAATATATGTTCGGAGGTTGAGCCTAAGGAGGCCATAATTGGAGACTACTGGTCAGACTTAGAGGTAGCAAAGATCATTTAGTTACTCAAGGATTATTAAGACTTATTCCCTCGAGGGTATCATGAACTTAAAGGTGTGCATAAATCACTTGGGGAAATGAAGATAAAGCTTAAGGATGGTGCACGCCCAGTTAGAAAGTGGCCTTATAGAATGAATCCTAATCTTCATAAAAAATTAAAAGAAGAAATTGATAAAATGTTGAAATCTAGAATTATCAAACCTCTTGATGAGTCAGAATGGGTTAGCCCAATGGTGATCAGTATCAAGAATGATGGACGGATTAGAATATGTGTGGACTACAAGGAGTTGAATGTTGCATGTGTAACAGATCCATTCCCTACACCATTCACTGAGGAAATATTGGAAGGCGTTGCAGGGTGTGAAATATATTCCTTCACGGATGGGTTTTTCGGGTATCATCAGGTTAGGATTGCTCAGGAGGATCAAGAAAAGACAACATTTACTACTGAATGGGGTATTTTTTCCTATACTGTGATGCCTTTTAGATTGAAAAACATGCCTGTTGTATTTTCGTGCATAGTTGTTTAGGCATTTAAAGATTTTATTCACAACTTCTTATAGGTCTACCTTAATGATTGGACAGTATATGGGCTGGTGAAAGATCATTACGACAATCTGTGCTTAATGTTTGAACAGTGCAGACAGTTGAGTATCTCTTTGAACATAAAGAAGTGCATATTTGCTACACCATTTGGAATATTGTTAGGGCGTATAATTTGCAAGGAAGGTTTGATCGTTGATCCAACTAAGGTTGCAGTCATTTTAGGCCTGGAAGCGCCCAAAGGTCGAAGTGAGGTGCACAGATTTTTGGGTCATACAGGATATTATAGAAAATTCATAAAAGGGTATGCCAAAATTTTTGCACCCTTGGAAGAGTTACTGAAGGGGAAAGGTACATTTCATTAGGGGGAACCACAACAACGCACATTTGAGATATTAAAAGAGAAACTTACTACTGCACCCATTCTATGCTTTCCTTCATGGGATAAACCATTTCATGTGCATGTGGACACCTCTGGCATGGCCATTGGTATTATGTTAGCTCAACCTAGAGAAGGTATTGTTGATCATCACCTAATTTTTCTTGCTAGTAGGAAGCTGAATCCTACTGAACAGAATTATACAACTACAAAGCGCAAAGTTTTGTCTATGATCTATGCATTGCACAAGTTTTGACAATACTTGTTAGCAACACCATTTGTGTTTTATACAGATCACATGGCATTGAAGTATTTGATAAACAAGCTCATCTTATAGGGGTGCATATGTGAATGGGTACTCTTATTTCAAGAGTTTGATTTCACGGTTGTGGTGAAGCCAGGGAAAAGCAATTCTAGACCAGACCATTTATCTAGAATCAACTCAGGAGAGGAAGCACAGACAATTGAAGAGACCATGCCAGATGCACAGTTATATAGGTTACAATGTGCACCCACAGAATTAGAAGACATTGTTATCTTTCTGTGGACTGGTATAGCACCAAAAGGAATGAAGGCATTAGAAAAGAAACAGCTTGCTATACGCGCGGCACCATTTATGTTAATCAGTGGTGACCTCTACAAGTTAGGTAGAGATAAAGTATTATGGTGCATTGTGTATTAGAGCATGAGCGTAAGGATATTATGGAAGAAGCTCATGGTGGTATTTCAGGAGGCCATTATGCAGGTGATGCGACTGCCTGGAAGATCCTACTTGTTGGATTATGGTGGGAGACATTGTATAAGGACTATAAAGAATATTGTAAGGCGTGTGATCATTTTCAATGCCTAGGAAAACCAGGGAAAATATATGAGATGCCTTTGAGACCAATTACTAGTGCATAACCATTTGAGAAGTGGGCCATTGACTTTTTAGGACCTATTTTGCTAGCTGCGCGTAGGACTGGACTGCGTTATATCATTACTTGCACATATTATCTTACATGGTGGGTGGAAGTAACACCTACAAAGGATTGTACAACAGCTACATCGGCTAGGTTTCTATGGGAGAATATTCTTACAAGATATGGATTTCCTTTAAGCGCTTGACAAGACAATGATACTGTTGGTGGTACACACTTTTTGAATGAGACAATCAAGATCATATTAGATGAGTTTATGGTTACACACTATAAAACTACACCCTACTGTCCTCAGGTAAATGGAACTGTTGTCACCAAATCACTGCACCCTCCGAATGGCCAGGATGTGAATAGGATGTTCGGTGTGATTGGGACACATGGGATCACCTCTCAAGCTGTGGGACTTGGGCTCGAGGTGAACCTCCAGAGAAGGCCGGCTTCCTCTTCCTAAACTAAGTGTTGTACTACTCCTAGTGTAACAAAAATGATTATCTAGTCCTATGCTAACATTTTCATGGGGTTTTAGGGAAAGAGATTTACGGAAATGAAACTATACTAGGGATGGTGATGCACCAAATAAAGGGTGTCTTCAGACTCATGAAGGGTTAATTTGAAGAGGGTGTGTGCACCACAGGTCAACTTCACCTACTGCAACTTAGAGAGGGTACAGGATACCACAAACTAAGAGACACGCATTCCCTTTGTTAAACTTTATCAGACCAAGAAATATACCAGTTTCCCAGTGAAGAAGGATGAACTCAAGAAGGGTGAACAGACACCACAGCTCAACTGCATGTAATACTTCACCACTCGATAAGCACAGAACTCCAAGAACCTGTAATAGAACTTAAACTTGCACAGTGTACCTGTAAGTATGAGAAAGGCACAAAGAAGCATAGAAGGATGAAAGGACCGAGATTAGTCACAAAACACACACTTTTATTGCTTCAATAACATACACAATGCATCATACATTCAGAAGAGGCAATAGTTGCCATTACAGTCTTGAAGAGGAGGCTTGAAAGTTCTCTCAACACACAAGAACAACTTGCAGAAGAGAGAGGATTCTTGAAAAGTATACACTCGCCTGAGATATCTAACTGTCCAACTTGTCTGAACTATTGGAACCCTTTGAAATGAGCTTCCAGTGCTTACATTTATAGAAGAATATGTGAGAATGAAGAGGAAATGGTCATAATTACATTCCTAAAATGAAGGCCCATGATGTATTTATTACAGTTAGTTGAACCACTTGAGAAGGTTCCATCATGGGTCATTAATTGCCTGATGACCTAGTCTTCTCAATTAATTAAAAGAATATTTAAATAAAATATTTAAATAATAATAATAAATATTATTATTAAAATATTTAAATAAAAATATTAATTTAATTAACGTAATGTTGGGAATCCCCCGTTGACCCGTTTGACTTGAAGAGGAGGGGGGTCCATGTGGATAGAGTTTGCACAAATCTCAACTTGGTGAGTTTCAAATCCTCTAACTCGGTGTTGCAATTGATTTTGAACCCCACACTATCTCTTTCCTTGCTTTGGTAATCGTGCTCTTTTGCATTGAGTCCTTCGAATGGTGAGCTATCAAACTCGATTCTTATCATTTTCCTCTG
Organism: Taxus chinensis; assembly: GCA_019776745.2. Classification (NCBI taxonomy): domain Eukaryota; kingdom Viridiplantae; phylum Streptophyta; class Pinopsida; order Cupressales; family Taxaceae; genus Taxus; species Taxus chinensis. Next base: position 99,661,609 of record CM034154.1, read on the forward strand.
TTAACTCAAAGCCATTTATGCATTCCACGTTCAAACTTCATGAAACATCACCACGAGCTCCCTGCAAAGTCACCGAGCTCTTTATCCAGCAAACAATCTTACCTTTCCTGGGCTCAAACTCACTTGAATGTCGAGCTTAACCCAACATTTCTAAAAAGAATGGTTTTACCACAATTGCTCACGGTTCTTCCTTATCATATAACACTTGCAGTAAGAATGTTTTAGCTTGGCCATAATAAGCACAATTTGTACCTTCCAAACGATGAGAAAATGCCATTACCAATAAAGACCTAATGCTTCCATGATGATGACCCAGGTTCATGCCCATAACATGTCGATAGACACCCTTAAGACTGATTTTTTGGCCAAAGAGCCCTTCGGTATTTTGGTAGTGCACTCGGCAATCTCGGCTCCAATCAACAATTATGCCACTATTGGGATCTTAGTATGGCATAGGTAGCTATGAGCTACACCATATACTCATTTTTCCAGAAACTAAAAGATCCTTTATGTTACAATTTGCAACACATAAAATAAGCCCTTCAAAAAAAATACGTTGAACAACTGGGGCAACCAAAAGGACCTTGGAAAAATGTACAGGTAACAACCATATGAATTCTTCCTTAGTTGTGGATCAAAGCTGATAGAAATAAGCTAGATAAAATCAGCTTGAAATTACAGTATAATCGTCCATTGTTAAAACAAGCTTCTCTGAACCTGGTAAAAGAACACTTTTATTGTCTGATTGGACGTACATAATGGAAGGGTATAAATATTGCTTCTGCCCTCAGAGTTTCTCAAAGAGACCATTTACAAGTGACAAGGATGTAGCATGCAAAACGGCCGACCAGGTATTTCAGAGTTGACCTTCACATTCAATTCATTTTAGGAGAAGAAATGCTGAGCAATATGAATCGTTTCATTCTGCACCGTAATAAACCTTCATCTCCTGGTTCAGGGAAATTTTATGAAGCCTCAAATAGCATGACTCCAATCCATCGTACACGGTAGTGAATATTTGTTTCCTACAGCTGTCTACTTGAAGCACTAAAAATGGCTTCTACTATACTGCAACATGCCTGTGCTTGTGCGTGGGATTTTGCCTCGCATCTTGAATGATCAGAGCCTGAATCAGAGTTGGGAAAAGTATGCTGGGAAAGGAAAACTGATCAGGTCGGGCATCTGTCTGTTGCTGTAAGGAAACCTGTGTCTTCTGTAAGCTGCAATTACGGTATTCCATGAGAAGGCGTTTTCTTTTTTGTGAGCCTGAAACTGGATACTGTTTCCAACGTCGACCCATCTTCAACCATCTCACCATCATCCTCCCTTATCGATCGAAAGATTACTCAACGCCCAATTTGCAACTGCCACTTTAATTCTCCTGGTAACTCGCAAAAAGACTCAGACCACTCCAAGCTGCGAGGGGTTTTCATGACGGGTAGCCATCATATTGTCTTCACTTGGCAGTTTGATCCGATTTCTCCCATTCACGGAAGTTTGATTATGGTTTGCCAAACCAATATTTCCACGCTTGGCGGTGTTTGCCTTATTTTCCACGTTCATACCTCAGTGCGGGATTAACAGCTTGGACTGCCATCGTAATATTTCCACGCTTGGCAGTTTGATCTGATTTCTCCCATAACGGCTTGGACACATTAATCCACGGGCCCCGGCCTCAGCTTCACCTCACAAACTTGGCAAGATAGTGAAATGTTTCCCATGCGCGGAATTACCTGCGGCTTGCCATGATCGTGCTCCCGATTTTTGGCAGTAGACTCAAAATTCTCCCACCCCCGGAATCTTTTCGATGGCTTGACATCACATCATTTCCCTTGGCAACGCTCGCCTTATTTTCCACGTCTGGGATTGGAGTGTGGGGTTTTGGCATTATTTGGCCATATTTCTTTTTGGACAGATGGCCACCGATTTCCACTTTTCCACTCAGCGTGAGGAGACATCATTTTCTCGGTGCAAACATTTCAGTTGTAGCTTGTAAGGTGTGATAATTCTGACAGAAACGTTTACGCCTGAAAACTTAGTGACTCGTTAAAGATGCTCATATAATTGCAAAGAAAATTATGCTTCATGAATATTCTGATATCCAAACTGTTTCACCTCTATGAGATCCGCTTCCATGAGTTACATCGTAAAACCAGTAAGGTCTCGATAGAGAATCTTTGTAATGAATTTCCTCAGGTCTCCCGGTAACACTCTCACTGTCACTTAATCGATTTTGATAAAAATATCTTGAAGGAAAATCATGAATTTGAGGATGCATTCGATGCTGAACAGATAAAAACATAGTTGGACAACCTGCTTGTTGGAAGTGCTCAAAAGAACTCTTACTATACTGCAACATCCCTGCTGCCTGTGCACCGAATGCTCGGCCGAGGAAGGTCTGAACAACGCCAGTGAAAATATATATACTGTATTCACTAATACCCTGGCCCCGGCATTCTTGCTACCACCTGCATCGATCTCTACCGAGATCCTTATAGAGTTCCCTTCATTCGTCAATTTTCAACGAGCTATATTTTGCATTAACAAGACCTCGTCGAGCTCTTAGAACTGAGAGTCCCTACTGAGATGATTTTCTGAGATGATTATCAATTTGACACTGGGTTCTTTATCAACTCGACCCTGAACTCTTCACTAAGTCGAGATCAACTGGGTGCCTTTCGATGCTAGGTGATCTCTTCATATGCAATTTAGGAATTATTTTTAATTATTGCATCTCGATAATAACCGAAGATGGGTTCCTGGGACTATTATTTCATTTTGAACGTGATAGGACCCCCTTGTCCAATCTTTCCAGGTGTGCAAAATTGGATAACAGGAACTGCTGAGGATTTCAACAAGATTTTGAGCCAGAATTTGACAAAAATCTGTGATGTTGGAAGAAAGGATTGGGATGAAAAAGTTATAGAACAACTTACAAACGATTGAATAAAGCCACACCATTTCAGCTGGTGTTTGGTGTGGAAGTCATTCTCCCTATAGAATTTATGTTACCTTCTTTGCACATTGCACGTGCTGGAGGTCTAGTTGATGAACAAGATTAGCATAATGTATCGAGAAGATGATTCAACTAGATGAGCGATGAGCCATAGCACAATGGAGTCAGAAGCAGGAAAAGGCCAGGTAGAAGGCATGGCATGACATAAACATAAGGGATAAGAAGTTTGAGATTGGAAAAATGGTACTTCTTTATGACTCTAAGTTCTTGCGCCATCTAGGCAAGCTCAAAGTACATTGGTTAGGGTCGTATGTCATCACTTACATACTTGAATCAGGTACTTTCCAGTTAGAAGCACTTGATGGAAAATGGCTACCTGGTTACTTTAATGGGAGTAGGCTGAAGCCTTACTATACATAATACTTCTTGGTGTTTGTAATAAGGTAGTATTTCCATTTAGATTAGGTTTCCCTTATGGATTTCCTTAATGTATTTCTTTCATTGTCGTTATGCTTTGTCAATTTAGTTATTGTTCTTGTGTAATAAGCATGCTTATGCACATGAAGCTAATTACTATGTGAAGAATGTTTATGTGCAAAGGACTGCACATACCTTTAGTGTGGGGTGGTTATAGTTATCCAAGTAAAAGACCGTGGGAATTGAAAGGTGGAAGGAATAAGCTGCTAAAGGTGTGCTCTAAGTCAAAAGAAGATTGCTTCTCAAAAGTGACCAAGGATGGAGATGGATGAAAGGATAGTATAACATGAGGTAAGCAGAGGCCATGATAACTACCAAGAGAAGGTATAGTGACGAGGTACTCATGTGCAAGGGCACACACTGAAGAGAAGTCTATGACCAGAGGGTAGGAAGGCGCGTTGAAAGGTTATAGCTAGGGCACAAAGATGTACCACGCAGAATGAACAAATTTGGTCAATAAATTTGGATATTTGGTAGTTGAAGGAGCAATAAATGCATCAAAATTTGAAAAAAATTATATAAGGATGGGATGTAGATTCATTTTTATGGTTGCGACTAAGAGAAATATAGGAAAGAGCTAATTGCGAAGAGCCAAGTTATCAGGTTAAGGTGCGAGGGGTGTGAAACCAAGCATGATAAACAAATCTGTGAAAAAAGAAGCTTGTGTCCCCATAAGTGAAGGGTTTAAGCGAAGCAAGGAGGCAGAGAGGAGTTAGGGCATGAAGTTTCCACATAGGGCACGATTGAATCGAGCTAGGGTTTGATCCGCAAGTTACAGAGTTATAGAGGAGACGATTTCAAGGTAAAAATGGCACCCAAGAAGGCAGTTGTAGTAGTAACAAAAGGAAAGAAGAAGATGGATCTTTTAGAAGAAATAATGACATCAATGTCCAGCGTTGTGTTGGTTCTACAGAATGAAAATGGAGAGATTACGAGGGATGAGTTGGAATCCATTGATGTGGACATCCCAGAAAAAGAAAAATAATCACTCATATAATGGTAGGTTTTGGAGGCCAAAATAAAGGAGGATTATCCAGAATTGATACTTCAAACTGATACAGAGCAGGTTGTCTAATAAAAACTCTTTATTTGTCTACATTCTTTCATTCTTATTCTTTCCATTATTCTATTCTTTACTTTTTGGAGGAATACCCATTGTCGAGACGACAGTGAGATTAGTGTGGGGTAATGTTGATTAGAGAATAGTTATTGGAAAACACACAAGAAGTCCGCGTAGGAGAGAAGGCCAGGATCAAGGGCACAGAAGGATAGGAAGGACCCACACCAGGAAGGAAAGTTCAGCATTCAGGACTAAGCTGATTTTGAGCATGATGACTTATTTTTGGAATATGGCATGTGGAACACACCAACGATGTAGAGACGTGCGCACCATGCATTGTCTATCTTTGGAGGATCATATCGAAGCATTTTGCATGGAGATGAGCTAAGAATAGGATTGAAACTTTAGTTAACTATAAGAATCCTATAGATAGCACACTTACATATGTGGCTATGCATGTGAACAACACGTGGCTATTAATAGTATGCGACCTATTTCTAGAATAGATAAGGAATGAAGGGAAAGTCCCCACCCTATATATATAATGTGAGGTACATAAGTAGAAAGAAAGAATGGGTGTGTGATGGATGTAAGAAGGTATAGAGATATATGCATATGACTGAATTATTGTATCAGGTCCATACGCGCATTGGTATAGATTGAAATTATTGTAAGGAGATTCTGTGTTTATTAATAGATGGAAGATATTGGCTAAATCTAAGTTTCATTCCTATGTGTATTTGAGTATTGCATGTTATTGATTCAATCATGATTACTGTTTAAAGCTTGTTCTTTCATAGATCTGAATGTAGCATGCATTGTAGAATGATGGATTAGTTATGAATCTATGTGTTTCTTCCTTCATCACGAAACATCTTGCTACAGCAACCCTAAAGAGGGACCTGGTACCTTTGTGCACTTTGGGTGAGCACTCAGTCTAGGCTGAGTGATGTGCCATCGCGTCTAGGGTGTTATCTGGTAAATTCTAGGTTGCATTAGATGCACTCATGTTCTAATGGCTCTTGCATGACTATTGAAGGGTACCTTACAAAATGAACCTCTCATCACTCATCCATTATGCATTGCACTTCATGCTCCATCTTTCTTACATACATTATCAGGGCATTTCCCAACGATGCACTCTTGTTCTATGGTTCATTCTTGAATGCTGAGGTGTTTTATATAAATGAACCTCATTATTCTACACACACGCTAGGGGCATTGCTCTTCTTACCCCCTCTTTATCCTACTAACATGTGATTGCATCCATCATTATATCTCTTCTTCATTGTACACTTCACAATATCTCATTATCCTATTTTATATCATTTCATGATTCATTCATTTTATCTATCGTTCCACATCACATACATCTATTATTATCTTTCATATATCTATCATCATCTATTTTACATTATTCTATATTTCAACTCATCACAATAATTTGCGTAATACAAAACAAACATCAAAAAAACAATATCAAAACACCAATCATCACATCATAATGAACATCAACATGATACAATGCAATAATACCAATCATCTATGTATATATATAAAAAAAACTCATAGTTATAAAATACAATCATTGGGGGACAAGTCCCTACCCATCCATCGAATACAAATAATATACATCATAGCTCCTACTCATTATTTCTATCAATAATCGCAGGAGCTCTAGAACTAGATGCTTCTCTACTCAATTTACGTCATTGGTCGCAGCTCCTATATCTCTCCAAACGACTTTGTGCTAAAACTAGCTCCATTGTCTGTGTTGTATATCAACCCTCCAACTCTAAAAATCTTGTAAAGATGTCTTGTATAATGGCTTCTCCTACCACTGCATCCCTCACTCACTCTGTCTCCACTCGGGCCTCATCACGCTCACTCAATAACACAGTGCATGTGGTTTCTATTATCGGCATTGGCTCAAACAAATGGGTATGCTCACTTGTTATTGCATCTACTCACTCCAATATCCCACCTCTCAAAAACACATCAGGAGGCACATTTTACATCAATGTGTGGATAAAGTATCAACAATCAACCACCAATAAGTGTCACTTGTAATGACACAACCATGCATTAGTTACTACCCACAATATAATTTCATTAACTCATAACTCGCAAGAAATAATAGACAATACTCACGTTCGACTCGCGTCACTATCACAACATATCCAGTGGCGATGGGAGCCTCTCCTCCTCCTCTAGCTTGTGGCTCACCTACCGCATCTACCATAACAGGAAATAATAACACCCACCTATGAGCCTCCCACTAATTGGTGTACTACTAGTTACATCTTGCGTCATTTACTCCCCTCATCTTTATCGTCGCATTTATCTCCTCTAGGAAAGGATGCACTAATTGTACTTCTATGGGACCTGGTCTCACTCCTAGAAGCCTCGCTACTATAAGGGCCCTCACCCACACATATGGCTATGGGGGCACATCTTGGGCTATACTAAACTTTCTAGAAACACGCTCTTCCTGAAATAGCTCAGTCACCCCTGGAAAGAAATCCTCCAACCACATGGTGTGTTGAATGTATCATAGCTCAAATCCATCCTCTTCTCATCTGTCATAGTCTCTATATAGCCTCCATATCATGGTATAGGTATTTGTATCCATTTGCCTACTACGCACACTGACCCATCTTGTAGTAAATATCTTAGGTCTCACCCACTCTACACGTGGCCCACTAAGTGGCCTCACTATCGTGATATGCTCATAATCCCACACATGTAATAATGTAGTGGATCCAAGTCCACCCCCATGTTCCTCATGTGCAAACCTATATAAATGGGTTAGCACACACCTCGCCCAATTAAATCTGGTATCATGCTCCTTTATACGTAGACATATATCATGCATCTTATACAAGATGCCTACACTACCACCATCTACTGCCACTGACTAAGCTATCACGACCGTGATAAACTTCCGCAATATCAAACCACCTGATCTCAAAATAGCATTCAAATTGATATGGGTCTCTGTCTAAACCCATGATCCTTTAAAATACCTCCTAGTTGCCTACATCTGCCTCCTAGCATCCTCCATTACCATAGCATATACTCACTCACCCACTATAAGCAATCACAATATGCAATACACATCCTCCAAATTCATAGTTATCTCTCCTGTAGGCAACCAAAATGTGCATGTGTTTATACACCATCTCTCACATAATGTTGTAATCATGGGTATATTATGGGGCACCTCCCCTAATCTCGTTATGTTCCACAGACCAGCATGATCTAAAACATCACACTCATCATCGAAAAACCCTAAAGTCAACAAGGTAATCAAGTGTTGACCTCCACAAAACTCCCTCGAATGGATATCTCACTACACAACAGAAATACAACCAAATTCTTGACATTGTCACCTTATTCAAGTCCAAAACCAATCACAAGCATTGCATATATTCATTAGATAATAAAAAAAAAATCAATACACATGCAATCAACTATCTTGGGGCTACAACACCCAGGAGTAGGACTCCAGTGCTTGGGGCAAGACCCTAGCACCTCAAACTGGGTGCTAGTGTCTTGAAGGACGTCTATGCCCTGGCTGCTATCACCCCACTCTCAAACACCCAAAAACTTAAAAACACAAATTTTGTGAAAAAATAAAAAAACTAGACATGTTTCATCAAAATTTCCAACAATGCACATATGTACCAGCTTGTAAGACATCTTCTCTGTCGCAGCCTCCACTGTCCTCTCAAACCTAGTCATCCTCATTGCTATGATCTGTGGCATCTTCACAAGCTCAGAGATCAATTTCTAACTCAATCAAGATTCAAATGAAATTACTATTCACTTTTTCCTATCACTATATATAGTCACTTTCAATTTTTCCATTATTATTGTTACTATTTGAACTCCTCTTTCGAATTAATACACGACACAACTTGACCTTCGCTACTATATTTTCAGCCTCGTTCATGGCATTTTCTTCACAACTTCTATTATTATTGCACTATATGCATTTTACACAGCTATATTCTAATCTCGCATAAATTTTCACTGATATCCATATAAAGCTTACCAATCTCTTCTATTTTATCATTGGAGCCCTTTTTCATCTTTGCTTCTTTACTTTCAGCTCAGTGCTTGTGATTGAGTCCCTTCACCTTTTCATAGAAAGGGGGGCATACAACCAGGATAACTTCACAATCCCTCTCCAATTTATAAATAATCAATAAAAAATCTTAGCATATCACCATGATAATTATTTCTCTAATTCTATTTAAACAAACGAATAATTCAATATATTCATCATCCAAATGCCTTCTATCACAATCAAATGCATTCCCCCTAATGACCTAATCTGGGGGAAACAAGTGAAAAATATCTTTATGAGTTTCCTATTAAGAAAGTAAAAATACAAATCATCCTATTCATTCTACCATCTACTCCCCCTAAGGACTTAACCTAGGGGCAAAAATCAAAATCTCTCTGAATATTCTACTAAGCGTGTAATTTTTGAACAAATTTTCTATCAATCTAAATAATTTTCTAGCACCAAGCTGCGTAATATGCACATTATACTATATCTCTCATATGACCTAACATGGTAGCTACATTATATTGTTATTTCTCCCATATGACCTAACATGGGAGTTACTCTATAATCATTGTCTCTCCTAGATGACCTAACTTGGGAATTACTTTTCTACCGCTTCCAGATGACCTAAAATGTAAGCCATCTAACATTATACAAATTACGGCACCTATGGATTGGGGGAAATGAGATGCCATTGCCTTTCCTATACTGCTTCTATATGGGTTATTCAATATGGATCAAACTGGATTGAACTGGATCAAAATGGAACTAAATCTAATCTTTATACCATCTGTAGCAGTTGGACCCTTTGAGGATGTAGTTAAATTTTGAGAGTAAAACTAGACCTCTCTCCCTACCACTCTTCCTCTAGAGACAAGGATGCCCAAATACTTCATTTATTTGAAAAACATAAAAAAATTGGGTTGGGAAGAGAGCACGCCCTTCCCCCCTTCAAAATATCCATCAGAAACAAATCGACATCTTCACATTCTCTTAATCAAATTGTCAATTCTCTCTATAGTGCTCCTTATCACAACTCACTATCTCTATTTATGCCACATGGATTGACATGTCGATCCATGGTTTGTCATGTTACATATTATTCTGCACGTACTCCTACGATAGGGATTCTCCAAATTTCTCACAGGTATGTTCCTTACTTCCTTTACACTACTTGATTTTCATTCAAATAACATAAAGGGGGGAAAATGTAGACATAAAATCATGCACTTACTACTACATTACTATGTCAACAAGTATGATGTTTTATATATGGATCTTGAGTAAGTAAAGTATTCACCAGTTACACATCCCCTTGTCCATATCCTTTGTTTTCTATTGACTTCCTTTATTCCTCTTTTATATCTATTACTTTTATTAAATCAATCACTCCCACACTTATTTTTGGTCAGGTCACGGGGATCCCTGTCTGTCAGTATTTTCATATTTGTCGTCATTTTCTCTGGGGACTAGCAACCATACTGGACTCTAGCACTCGTGTCTAGTACTAGATGCTCTTGTCCTGTTTATTTCTTCTCTTTATTTTGACATTTATGGTCGGCCTTTTTGGTCATATTACTCTTATCTCGAAGTCCTACTTGACATGTCATGTTACTAGTGTCAAAATTAAAACAAGAGATACCTATATAAACACATCATACATACCATTATTAAGGGATGGAAATTATCGAAAGGAGTTATCTATCTACATACATCAGAAGGGACTGCATTCTTTGGGTTACTTATTCTGCATACATCTGCATAGGAAAGGGAAATTTTTTGTTCCATCCACACTGAAATCTGAAGAAAGAGAAAACGCTCAAATAATTCAAATCCACATATTTCACACATAACAATACATACCACATATAAAGGAGAGGATCTCTAACCTCTCCCACTAAATCTAGGTGGATGGTTCAACTGCCTTTATTCCCTAAACTACCTCACCCTACATTCACGCAACCTTCCCTAAAATAATTCTCCTAAATTCTATGTGATTTATTTTCTCAACCCACCTACATAAGAATACTACTAATTTAAACATTAATTAACACATAATAATATGCATACTAATTATTCCTAACATTCCCCCCCTTAGTGTGCACATGGGAAAGAATGTCGCATGTTAGAGCATGAGCGTGTGCATTGGCCTCGTAGCTTGTTCTTCTGGGTTGTTGACAAATCTCCGCACTTTGTATTTTTCCCCCTTAATCAAAAATCATTTGGCTTTAGATTTCCATCGATAATGCATCCAAGTACAAAAATAGTGGCTCTTTATAATTTTTTGAAAATATTTCCTTGATAGAAATATTCCCCCCTTTTTCAAAAACTAACTTATATCCCCTTTACAAATATCTTTTTGTATCTCCCTTCTTACAATTATTATCTCCAAAACTTGACCATTTTATGAATCCCTAAAAATATTCTCAAAATAATTTAGAAAAATGTATTCTTGAGGGATTCAAACCCAATACTTACACATGTATTATCCCCTTCAAAAAATTCTCCACCTCTTTCTCAATTGAAATTGGTAACAGAAGCACAAACAATAATTGTTGTAGTGTTGCACCATCAGTGTGAAATTTATCAATATGTGCAAGAGTTTTTCATCCACCATTACGGATTCTTTAGATAGAATGCTCAACTATTCCAGTAAGTAAGGATGTTCTGGATCCCTTATATCCCTCACTGAATCATAAATGTCGAGGGCATCGAAGGCATCATTAGGTTTTATATTGTCCTCGAGGCGAACCAACCTCTGCTTATTTTCCTTTTTACGTGCACCACAAGATTCACATTTATCATCCCCGACGTCATTTATGATCGACTCGGCTACCAGAGTCTCTTGGAAGAAATACCATATGTGGGTTTTACCCCATATCTGAGGAAAGATCATATGCTCAAATAAATCAAATCAACACATTTCACACACAATAATGCATACCACATATAAAGGAGAAGATCTCTAACCCCTCCCACTAAATATAGGTGGGTGGTTCAACCACCTTTATTCCCTAAACTACCTCACCCTACATTCACATAACCTTCCATAAAATAGTTCTCCTAAATCCTATGTGAGTTATTTTCTCAACCCATTTCCATAAGAATAATACTAATTTAAACATTAACTAACACATAATAATATGCACACTAATTATTCCTAACACACACATCTTGCATTTTATCTATATATAGCATGTTATCTTGGCGTCATTGGCATGAGGGTAACCTAAGGATATTATTGCACACACAACACATAGAACTATATGGAGTTTGTGATTTAATGTAGTGCCTAGATAATAAGTTCACTCAGTCGGGTGACTGTTGGGGTCACTCTGACTCCCCATTTTGCATATTTATGTTTAATATTTGATGTCTTTTGGGGTTTTGTAGGTTATTTTTCTTATTGCAGGTTAAAGGAAAACTCGGTGATTATTCTACGACATAGTAGAGAAAAAGAGAAAAAAAATTGTGACAACCCCGTGACCTTGTGAAAACCATCTTCTAAGGTTTCGCACAGACCCATGCACCTAGTTAGAGCTTCTAACACCCAGGTGCCCAATACCATCCCAGGAGCCCTAGTCAAGCCACATCTGACATCTCTATGAATTTCTGTGTGGCGTTAAAATGGTTTGTTATCTCTATTTACCATTCTTCCAGCACATAACACTTTAGGATTTAGTGAGAATCAGATAATTGTTTCTCTCTCTTTATTGCACTTAGGGTTTATATTTCATTACATTGTACACTTATATTGTATCATCTGTCAATTGTTTGTTACTCTGTAATATTAGTTTTAATATTCAAATTTTATTAAATCATTCATAACCTAGACCATGGGGGTATAGGTTTTCTTCATATAGTATAGGTTCAAAACGAACTTGTTCTTCTAGGCCAATTATTTTTCCCTTCCATTTCATGTTTTGCATCATTTTGTAAGCCTTTTTTTATTCTATGGATTCATAGCAATTACCCATCTGATACGTGTATAACCAAGAGCCATCATATCCATGAATGTGTTCATCCTCTAATTATATGTACCATCTCCAAAGAGTACTGTCAAGCTCGTAAATGGGAGCTTCTTTTAAGTGGTGTGCACTGGGTCTTCATATATACGCTAAGAAAAAGGTAGCTTACTAACGTGAAAAGCATTCTCAAGATTGTATTCACCAAGACCTTTATGAGAAAAACTAAATTTAGATGGTGATTTAGTTGTAAATGGTTTTAAATTTGATGTAGAAGTTTGGGATTTGAAAACTATATCAGGATCTACATGAATCTGTCGGAAGATGGGTAATATTTTACATTATTAGAAATACCTTCTATGATCTTATAGTGTTCGAGAGGCTTAGCATCCGCAAACAAGGTAAACTCTTTATCGTTATGGTCGAAATTAATACATTGATGGAAAGTGGAAGGTAAAACTTACATTTCATAGATCCATGCCCAACCCAAAAGGATATTATGCGAGGTTTTAACATCAAAAACATGGCATAAATTATCTAGTGTGCACAAGCCAACTTGTATGGATAAGGTGATGGTTTCATAGGATTTTTGTTCCTTGTTGTCATAACCACGGATGGTTATGTTATTGTCTTCCAAGCTCTTTCGAGTATGCCCAAGACATCTAAGCTTATTCATTGAGCATATATTAAAATCAACCCCATTATCGATAAGGATTTGTTTGATCTTATGATCAGTAGTGTAGACTTCAATGTACAATGAGTTATAATTCTGAAGATTATGACTTAGGAGGTCTTGAGGACCAAATGATAATATAGGGCTACTCAATGAAAAATTTGAAATGAGTTCCTAAAATTATTGTGTGTTGATATTCTCATGAATGCGTGTCTCATGGAGAGCATGAGTAAGAATATATTGGAAGCCAGGTGATGCTTTTAATAAATCCATGAGGGAGATATACACAGGTGTTGTCGCTAGATGATTGACTAAATCATAGGGAACAGACAAAGATTTAGTTATGGTTGTAGGTTTTGGATTGCTTGGGGCTGTAGGATTTTATGATTGAGGCTCGATAGAAGTGGATGGTTGCTTTGTTGCAGGCATCCAATCCTTATTTTTTCGTGTGGCCACTACATAGTTAGGAGCTTAGATGATGTAGAAGCATCAACTCCATCCTTGTAAATAGATCAAGATGATGTAAATTTTGGCTTGCATGTGTGTTTTAGGTCCTAGAGGTCCATTTAAGTCATCTTGAAGTAATAATTAGTATCTAGGTTCTTCAAAATTCAAATAAAACATTTCCCTCCAAAATGTACAAATTTGAATTTGAAGGCCAATTTTTGGCTTATCATAGTTGATTTCATGAATTTATGGGCTTGTAACTTGTAAAAAGGTTGGAATGAGGTCAAAATGTGTGTCTTAAGTCTTTTTAGGGGTTTAGAGGTCATAATATGAGTTAATAATAAAGGGCTTAATATTTTAAGTTGTGAAACCTAGTGTTAAGTCTATAAGTCACTCATGTGACCAAGAAGACTAAGAGCTCATTCAGTTAGAATTGATTGAGAAGATTATATATTGTAAAATGTAACTAAATCCCCTCATTCCTTCCTGGGTATGAATCAATGAATGAAGTTTTAAGGAATTTTGCAAGGATTAAAAACTTAGATATTGAAGATTTTTACATGATTTCAGTGTTTTTGATGTGTATGGTTGAGTTTCTTAATCTGAGAAGTGTATTCTTCTCATAATGAATATCAAATGATCTTATCTCTGTATTAGGCATGTGAATATTAGTACATAGATTGGTGAAGGTTCTTGTTCATTGTTTGTTTTATAACTGTTAAGACATTTGTGTATAATTTAGAGCATGGGATTTATGGATTGTGATAAATATGGTGCATTGAACCCTGAGCTAGTATGTTATCAATTTATTAAGGCTTGATGATCCATAGGACATTATGGAGGAAAGGAGTTCCCTAATTCTTCTAGGATCACTAGAGTACATAAGAGAACTCTGGGAGCTTTCCAGTGACTATTTGAACACAAGAGATGGAGTCTGTATGATGAAATAGTGGCTAGTCAAATTTGGTCAACTCTTGGAAGGGACTTGGTCAACTGTCAATTCACTTTACGACAAGTGGAAAAACCAAAGCATGTGTTCTACAAGTTGGGGTTTAGATTATCTAGTCTTCGAAGAGCAAGAAGTTGGTCACGAAAACAAGAGGCTCAACTTTTATAACGAAAGGGAGCCCGACCGCCGTGAGGACTAGTTTATTATCACTGAAGTGGTGGGTCCTCAAGCCACCACGAGTACGATTTCACTTGATTTTCCTATCGAGATTCGATGAGTGGACTATATGTGGCAAAGTTACATTTGCATTGATTGGAGCTAGGTGAGTTATATCTTTAGATTGATGGGGTGGTCAAATCCCCACCGAGCCCTATATTATTGCTATAACGGTCAAGTTTTCCACATTACACATCCACATTGTTTGGGAAATGGATCAACCTTATCTATTTACCAACTCAACTAGGTAAGATAAACATCATATATGGATTTCCCTTCTTATGGGCTTATTCCTTATATTGTGTTGATTCAACATTCAAGTTTATCACAACAACACCTATGTATATGGTGAATAGTTTGAATATGGCTCAACATACAATGCAACAACGAATAAATAGGCATTCGTGTGGATTATAAAACCAACGCGGCCCCTTACCTTAAGCCACAACAAGTAATTGATACTAGTTCTACCATAATAGTTGGTGGGAACAAACCAATTAACGTGTCATCTCATGATTCGCGCAATACAAATAAACCTCCAACTCGCCACATAGTGGAATTACCAATGACTCAATCGACATTTTAGACATACAACTCGGAGGAGGAGTTGGGATGCCCAAAAAAGGGTGATGGGTGTGGCCTTAGCCACGAAGACCTATGGGGATCAAACCCCATTTAAATTTCATTCACACCAGGAATGAAATTTGTGTGGGATACTTAGTTTATTTTTGTTAAATCACGATGAATCCCTCTAGCAGATACATGCAAGAAGTAACATTGTTGTTGACAAATTCTTTTATTGTCTGAATGAAAGGCTTCTTGCTGGCTTGGATGCCCCTAGCAAGGGATTTTATTTGGATTTATGAGAGAAATATATGAGATATGAACAAGACAAAGAGGATTTTTTTGTTTTTAGTTGTACAACCATTGGATATAATATAATTTGGTCTCAATCCCTTATTTGGGATTATTCAAAAGAGGAAGTATGGGTTCCTCTAAATATGATGCATATGCTAATTAGACCATGTCCACTCTATTGACAAGTGTTGTGACATCGAACTCCCAAGAGATTCCATAATTTTTTCGAAGAGTTGCAAACAAATGGAAAATATGTGGTAGATAACGGTCATTCATGAACGTTGTTGTAAGTGACATTTTTTATATTGACATGTAGATGATGGGCACAAATCCCTACCATGTCATCATTATCATCATCGCTTATTAATTCATATATGAGAGAAGTGGAGAGGTATTGTAGCAGAGAAATTCCCATCACCCCTATTGTTTGGAACACCAAACATGGAATCCCAAACTAGGAATTTGAATTTCCCAACTAACTTGAGAAGGTGTCATTTATGATGCACATGGACTTTCATGAAGTCTCCCATGTGACCTACTCTAACCATTCTTCAACAGCATAAAAATATTATGTGAAGAACAAAAAATGCTTTCCATCATGGAAAGAGCATCTAGGATTTTGTAGCTAGGAGGGAGGTCATCTATGTACAAGAGAGAAAGAGCTACGAATCGAATATCAAATTCGACCGCTCAAGATTATAATTTGGAGGCACTCTTAGCAGTGGTCAGGAAGCTAATTATGATGTCTTGTGAAGAGATTAGTTTAGTGAGATTGGGGAAAATAATGAAATAGCCTTATGCCATGAAAGGGAACACTACTATGTGTTTACTTTTTGTCATTGTAGTTATGCCAATTTAGGTGTGTTACAAATTGGAAAGAGATGGGAAAATACTGAAAAGTTGCAATGATGCCAATTAATTTGGTCGTCAATGTACAGACATGTTGCAACTCCACATGGTGCCTACAAAAACAAGCAAACATGATATATCACACATTGCAATGAAGTACATGGTCATGCATGCCTTATAACATGGTTTTTCCAGTAACCAAGTGTTGGCATTAAAGCATTCATTTCTAAAGTTAGTGATGAGCCTTTTGAAAAACACATTATTGTGCAGGCATTACAGTGCCACCATTTTTCAAATCCTCTTACACTAGAAGGTAGATTGATTCCTTATTTGAGGAGTCAAACCCCTATGTGGGGGTGTCCACCCATATTCAATTGGGACTAAGCCTCTAGATATGGTCATGGTAAATGGACTTAATCTTATAGTCACAAAATCATGCACTTACTACTATTTTTATCCCACCAAGAATGTTGTTTTATATATGGATCTTGCGTAAGAAAATTATTTGTTGATGACCCATTCCATATTCTAGTCGTTTGTCTTATTGGTCTTTATTATTGTTTGTCTTACAAATTTGTCACTCACATAATTCTATCCAAGTCTCGGGGATCCCTATCTCTCAATTCTTATTCAGTTTTCATCACTGGTCTTTAGACAATAGCACCCAGGTTTGGACAAGAGCGCCAGGTGCCCCTGTCCATCCTGGACACCCTTATCCACTTTGTATTTAATTTTTATTTTCACAATTGAGGTCAGTCTTTTCATTTTTTCCTCTCATCTCCTGAGGTACTAGTCGGCATGTCAGGTCATTAATGTTGAAATTTGAACAAGAGATCCCTATATAAACACAACATACACACTACCTTAGGGGCGGACTACTTCTATCAAGGGCTAGCTATCTATATAGAATAAGGGACTGCATTTAAGCATTATTCTGCATCACACACTGCATAGGAAGAGGAGATCATTCTATTTCATCCGCCATTTTACATTTTATCTAGTTACTACTCGTTATATTTGTGTCATTGGCGTTAGGGCAACCTAGGCACATTATTGCAAACACAAGCACACAAAACTACATTGGTTTTGAGATGTAGTACAATGCTCAGTTGTAAGTCCACCATTGTGGTCGTTGAGGATAGTCTGACCCCTCATTTTACATCTTTATTTTTTAGGGTTTGATGCTTTGTGTGGGGTTTTACAGGTGATTGTTCATTGCAAGTTTACAATGACATTACTGAACCAAGTGTGACATTCATGAGACCATAAGTGAAGTATTGTGAAGGCCTAGGGACCATATAAAAATCAAATTTTGAGTTGTTCCACAGACTAAGGCACCCATATTTTAGACCAGGGTGCCCCATGTGCCCTCATTCTTCCTTAGGTGCCCTAGTCTATCTAGATCTTCCTCCGCTGCAACTTTTTGAGGTTCGTGGTGACACTCTGTTCCACCATTCCATCACTTTGTTCAGTCCAAGATCACTGCGAGGTAAGTCAAATTTAGGTAAGTGTCTTTCCTCTTTCATTTCTTTTCATTCAAAACATAAAACAAATTACTTAACCTTCATATTTCATTTATAGCATTTATGTACATTTAGATTCATAATAAAATTCAGATTTTATTGAATAATTTTGGTGAACCCGTAGATTAGAACTATTTACTGTAGGATCCTCTAAAAACCCTAATGGCTAAGGATACTTCTTCTCCTTCTTGAATCATCATGGCTCATGTTAGCATTAATCCCATATATGATGAGGCAACTATAGCTAAGCTCACTGCTTTATATCGTGATGTTACTATGTCAGATCATATTAAACAACTCTTAGCCAACCAATGCAATGTGTTTACTAGCTTTGAAAATTCTACTATTGGCATTGTTTTTTATCCGATGAGCTTTACTCGTTGTACACCATGTTATATAGTTAGCCATGATCCTCCTTTTGACATTTCCAAATAAAATCTAGATGATTCTCTTATTAATTTTATGCTTGGTCTTGACGATAATACACATGCATATTGATTCTCCTCCTAGTCAGACCACTACTTTAGCTGCATCTTATGTTTCTCATATTTCTGATAATGCTTCTCATGATCCATCACATATTAGTTGGCATAATCCTTCATACTATGTTGATGATACAATTGATAATACACTTAATAACATATTCATATCTGAGTCTCTCTCTGATTTCGACAAAACAATTGATAGTCATGAGTCGACTGCTTTACATACTACTGAGTGTGAGTCTCCCACTCCATTTTCATTTTCTTTTGAGGTTGTATCTAATAACATGCATGACTCATCTCCATCTATTAGTTCATATCCTCTTATCAATTCATCTCCGCCTATCACTCCATATCAATCTATTAGTTCGTCTCCTTTTATCATCACATCTCCATCCGTTGCTTCATCTCCTAGGGATGTTTTCGATGTTAGTCCTACCACTTCTATGGATGTTACATGTCCTTCATCACTTATTGATTCTTTGACACCCACACCTAATGTGAATTTAACATCAGAATCCCCTGCATCTCCTCTCGACATCCCTATGATTACTCACAATGGAAAGTTACAACTGCTTAACACATTATTTCCATCCTCTACTATTGTGTCACAGGATATCTTGTCTCTCATGCATGTTGTGGGTCATTTACAATCTTAGGTTCAATCACTCACATTAGAAAGCAGGGCTTATTATGTTTCCATCGATAACAATTCATTGCATGGCATCCCTATTCCTTAGAAGATTCATAACTCAACATTTCCTAAGTATTTTATCATGCCTACTTTTTCATGTTTTGATGGTACTCAAAACCCTTACTTGCATCTCAAGCATTACCATATGGCTATGGCGTCATAGTCTAATGATCGATTATTACTTAAAGCCTTTCGACACAGTCTTACAGATGACGCTTTACAATGGTATACTCATCTACCATTTGGATCTATTAGCACTTATTATGACATGGAAGAAGATTTTCTTCATTGCTTTATCATCAACAATGTCCCTCAAGTTACATATGATCACCTACCTACTTTACATCAGGGAAAAACATAACCTATCATGGATTACATCTTATGATTCAATGTTTATATGCACCAATTATTCTTCCAACTTATCGACTTAGAGAAATAATTTATCTTCTTTCATGATTTGATTATAAACCAGGGTGCCCCAGGTGCCCTCATCCTTCCTCAGGTGCCCTAGTCTATTTAGATCTACCTCCTGTTGTCGCCCTCAAAATCCCCCCCTCATTTTTAAAGTCAAATTCACAAATTTTTAGCTCACGTCCTCCAAAATTGCTCAAGTAAAGTTGGAAGTCTGAAAAGATAGAGAAATTCATGCTTTGAAGTTGTTTAAACTCTCCAGTTTGCATGGTTTGATAAATTTTATGTTTCCCCGTCTGGACGTGTGAAAATTCTATTATTGTCCTCATTTGAATGAAATTTTCAATCTTTCTATGGCCATGGATCATCAAACCTTGTATTGTTTTCAATCCCTTGGTTCGTGAAAGAAATTTGAAAATCAGGCACGAAATGGAGTTTTCTTCTTCTCTGCATTTTTTCCACAGTCGTGAATGATGGGCATTTTCTTCCCCATCAAATTTTGGCCCCATTATCCACGGGTACGTGGACATATATAATTGGAGGTGGGTTGGTGGAGCAATTTGTGTTTTTGAACCTTTATGTAAAAAGGGATAAAATTCATAAAGTGACCCGCAGCCCCGATCATGCTATGAAGGAAAAATTCAAATGTTGAGCCCACATCAAAAGAGTCAAAGTGGGGAGGTGGATCGTCGGGGAGATTTGAGAATTTGAGCCTTTTTTCATTAAAGGGGCTTAAAGTTAAAAAGTGACTCGCAACCCCACCAAACACAAAGGAAAAAGTCAAATCTTGGGCCCGCCTTTGGAAAGTCAAAGCGGAGAAGCGGGTCGGCGGAGCAATTTGTGTTTTTGAGCCTTTTTTGTAAAAAGGGCTAAAAGTCATAAAGTGACCCACAGCCCCGATCATGCTCTGAGGGAAAAAGTCAAATATTAAACCCACACCGAAGGTCAAAGTAGGGAGGCGGGCCGACAAAGCAATTTGTGTTTTTGAGCCCGCATTCAAAAAAGGTAAAATTATAAAAGTGACCTACGAATCCTTTGCCAATCAAGTGAAGCCACGTGTCAAACTTATATCAAAAGCGAAAGGGCAGACCAAAAATGTAAAAAATGCTAAATCTCTATAAAGTCACAAAATGCAAAAGGCATCCTCTACGTCCGCTCCAGTAAATTCATCCCACGTGGACAGATCTAGTTTAAAGTTTCAAAGGAAAGATGGACGGTTCAAATTCAAAGTTACAAAACAAGTGTAATGGCTGCATTATAAAAAGCCTAGTTTTTCCACCATTGGTGTTTCTTCGCGAATCAAGAATCTGAATGGACGCGAATGACTGAAAAGATTCTAAACTGTTTCTTTCTAACAAAGAAGAAGTTGTAACCATTTCTGGTAAGATATTTAATGGCTTCTTCACGCCATTGTACAGGGTTGGTGATTGATCTTGTAAACTCAAGAGTATATTGTACTTTGAGAGAACAAAGGAGATAGCCATTTTCTTCCATTCCCCCCCCCTTTCTCAATTTCCTCCATTCCTCCATTATGTACAACTTTTGTTTAAGCATTAATACAAGAAGAAGGGGTTTCTAGCTTTCTTTGACTGAGGGATTTCATGATACTTTGTGTTCATCAAATTCTATTTGGTCTTTTTGCCATTTGCAGGGTTGTTTCTTCTAAATTTAGTGCATGTGATGAAGTTTCTAACTAGTGCATGTCGGAATCTGATTTTCTACCTGCAACATTATTTCTCCTACCTCTTTTCTCACTCCCTTTCCCACCTTCATATAAAATTCCCCCCTTATAGATAACTACAAGCATTTTCTAGCGCGTCAGTGGAGTGCACCTATTGGATCCCCAGCCGAAAGGCCACCATAGAAATCCACGCTTCTTCATGCACGCATATACGGCAGCAATGCACCGGTTAAGTAGAGGGACCTAGATTCCCAGAGTGTTGGCAATGAATCCACAATTTTTTCCACCTGAAAATTTTACATGCCAACAGTTTTTGGCACCCACCGTGGGGCATATTTAGCAGCATTTGCACCTGAATGCGACTGCAAGGTCACAAAATTCAAAATTCAAAAAAGAGAAAAAAATTTTGAATTTGAATGGCTATATGAGCCACATGGGTTCAAATCATGGCTATTTCAAGAAACCCTCCTATTGAAAGACCCGAATTGCTCTTCCACATCCAAGAAGACATTGCTTCAGATTTGAGGGAAGCTATCTGGCATAATAGACAAAGTGCTAATCACTACTTCATTGCCACGAGAATTCTAGACCTTGAAGAAAAACGCGCTGCTGAATTGGAGAGGTAAAGACAAATTCCAGCACCGCAAAGAAGAGCATAGATTTTCAAGCTGGTGGATAGAAGATACACCCAACAACAGAGACAAGGAGGAAAAATTGATCCCATTTTTTGAGGAACTTCAAAGGAGACAAGAGCTACTCGGAATCCAGAGGCCTCCTTTTCAAACAACTGGCCACGTTGGGAACCTAAGTGTTTTCAATCCTTTAGATGGTGAATTTTCCATACATCAACGAGAACCTTGAATATTTCACCAACATAGAGATTGAAGAAGAAGCTAGAGAAAGAAAAGCAAGAACCGACGAAGAAATAAGAGCTCAACTTGAAGAAATCGAGAGACTTCAAGCTGAGGTAGACAAAAGAACAGCAACAGAAGTCGCAACCTTAGCAAGGTTGGAAGATAGAAATAGAAATAGAATGGGGTATCATGAATGTGAACGTGATCATGAGGCCTGTAGGCCTAATGTACCATGGGGAGGAAACACCGGTCCACTGGCTCTTGCTCAACCACTCCATGAGCTACTGAGAGGCTTGAGAAAAAACTTCCCAAAATTTAAAGGGGATGGTTCTCAACTCCCTGAAGAGCATGTAACAGCATTTATCACTGCTTGTGGTGTGTTGGGTGTTGAGGATGAAGATGTGTCAGTCTGAATCTTTGTGGAGTCACTTCAAGAGAAAGTTTCTGAATGGTTCTACATGCTACCCCCGAGGTCCATCACCTGTTGGGAGGATATAAGAAGTGCATTCGAACACAGGTTCAAGAGCACAAAAGATTGTTAGGATATTTTGGTCCAATTGGTACAAATGAAGAAAGAAACCTCCGAGTCAATGAGGGACTTCGTAGCAAGATATGATAGAGTGATAAGAAGGATCCCTAAAGATGTGGTGCCTCCTGAAAATAATTTGAAGAGGTTTTTCATCAGTGCTTTACCATCAGAAGTAGGTTTCTTCCTCAGAAGAGCCCAACCAAGAACATTGAGGTAAGCCAAGGACTATGCAATATAAACCGATGATGATCTAATCTTGTCTGGTAAAGTGAAAGGCCCAAATGAAAGCAAAAGGATCAAAATTCAAACTCTGTCACCACAAATCCGATGTTCAAAAAAATGGAAAATGAATTGGTTGCCTTAAAGAAGTAGTTATCTCAGATCACAATGTGGAATGCTTCAAGGAAACCAAACCCTCCAGATAGGCCAAGGATTTCTCCACCTCATCAGCTTGCTCTTGAAGCACCACCAATCAATGTCATCCATGACACCAAAGAACCAGAGGAGGAAGTGGAAATTGAAGAACTTGAAGAAGAAAATATGGAAGACTATGAAAACTATCTTGATGTCAAAGACTTTGATATGCATAATGGCCTAATTGAGTATGTTGATGATGAAGATGAGGATGATGAAGAAGCTCCAAGTTTCTCATGTTTGTTTTCACTCATGCACAATCTAGGAAAGTTGCTTCATCCTCTATGGTTGTGGTAAAGGATAAGAAGAATAAAGAAGATTCTCCTCAAGAGGTCACACAAAATAAAATCATCAGAAGAGGATCACCATTACCACCTTCTATGGAGTGGGCCAAAGAAAAAATAGACTCACTAGTTGTCAGGGATCATGCTACTATGCCAAGTAAGTCATCTAATTCTTCTCCCAGCTCAAAAATTGCTAAGAAAAATTCTCCTTTAAATTTTGTTCCTGCAAAACATCTAAGGTTTAATCAAAAGCTACACCCTCACCCCCTTCCAAGCCAATTGTTACACCCCATAAGGAGAATTCAACACCCAAAGTAGTAAAGCCTCTACCATGTAAATCTTCCTCCATTTCTGGAACCTCTTCCTTGCTCACCATAACCCCATTTGACTTTGTGGAACATGCAAGAAAAACCAAAGTCCAACTCTCAGAAATAGAATACCTACAAACACACCCTGCCTAGTTTGAAAGGTTCATTAATACAGTTCGTGGTGGTAACCCTATATCCTCAGAGTCCTAATTCTAAAGGTATTACTACCCACACCATCCACACCACCTTCCCAAAACATGCTAGCCCTTAGTGCCTCCAAAACCAACAGGGTTGAACCTTTCTACATGTCACTCCTCATTAAAGGCTTCCAGCTAAATAATTATATCATAGATTCCAGAGCCTCAGACAATGTGATGTCAGCCAAAGTTTGCAAATGCTCTAGGACTTCACCTTGACCCGGGTAAATGGCACCTAATACTCAATGGAATCCAAACAAGTGCCATTGGTAGGAAGAATCAAAGATGCATAGGTAGCACTAGCTGATTTTCCAGACAAGAAGGTGCTCCTAACCATACTGGTAGCAGACATCCCAGCATCCTTTGGTATGCTATTGAGTAGGAGTTTCTGTACAGAGACCTAGGTGGAGAGATAAAAATGGATTGGTCATCTGCAACTATCCCAGTAAAAGGTGAGATGAAGAAGTTGCTACCAGTAATGAAATATGAAGTTCACAGTACGAAGGTCTGATGATCTGAAAGCAAACATTCTCTTTCAAGATTGTGGGCTAGGAAACTACTTCCTCACATCAATAAAATAGGAGAACTTGCCACTTCTCATGGAGGAAGAGGAAGATCAAATTTGGACAATGGAATTTGATGGTAGTCATTCCAGGGCGGTGCTCGGGAGCTAGTGTAGTATTGTACTCTCCTTCCAATGAGTTGTACCCATTTTCCTACAAGATGTAATTTGATAATACAAATAACACTATAGAGTTATGAAGCACTAATCTTAAGCATGATTGTAGAAAAGGACATGATAATCAAGAAACTAATATGCTCGAGGTGATGCAGAGGTTGTAGTAAATTAGGTCTGCCAATAATAAATGGTGAAGAATCCAATACTTTGGCATTACAAAAATAGAGTGTGGGACTGCATTAAATCTTTTTATGCATTTTCCATTGAAGCTATTCCAAGGGAAATATAATGAAAAAGGCTGATTCTCTTGGAAGTGTCAGCTTCCCTAGTGACACGCTCAGCCTTATTTTGGTAAAGAAACAAGTGACCATTGAAATGGTATTCAGGCCTAGTGTAACATAGCAATGCGAATCATCTGGCAAGCCTTCAATGATGATAACCAAATTCTAGCCTTTTTAGAGCAAAGGGATAATTTTCAATAGTCTCTTCTTCAAAGGAGGTGAAAATCCACACCGAGAAGCAGTCCCCAAAAGAAGAGAAAGAAGGAATTGAAGAGATTGATGATGAGGGAGTAATCAAATTGAAAGGGAACAAAATTTCCTAAAGGGCCATGGTCTCTTTGGAAGACCTCTTTAACAAACATGACAGATTCATTAAAGAGAAATACAAAAGCAATCTTCTCACTACCCAACTGATTTTTGATAAAGAAAACATTGGTACCCTCAGAGGATCTAAGGATGGTCAATATCAGAAAATGTTTCTCACCTGAAGAAAAAAGAAGGTTTGTTGCATTACTCAAGAAATACTTAGATGTCTTGGCCTACTCTTATGATGAACTCAAATCCTTCCAGCCAAAGGAAATGCATCACTCAATTCCTTTGAAGAGGGGTGTTAAGCCCTTTCAGGTAGAAACAAAGGTCGTATAACCCAAATATTATTGATACTATCAAAGAGGAGGTAATAAATATGCTTAATGCAAGGATCATATTTCTCATCCACCATTCAACATGGATGGCTAATATTGTGCCAGTGCGAAAGAAGAATTATGAAATAAGGATATGTGTATATTTTCGCAACCTGAACCAGGAATTACTAAAGGACAATTATCCTCTTCCTATCATGGATCATATCCTACAAGTAGTCACTAGATCTTAAATACTTCCATTACTTGATGGATTCTCAAGATATAACCAAAATTAAAAGTGGTAGAGGAGGACCGCACCAAGACAACCTTTACAACACCTTGGGGCACTTTTGCTTATAACAGATTGCCTTTTGGCCTAATTAATGCATGGAGCTACATTCCAAAGGGTGATGGATTTTTCCTTTAAATATCTAAAGAATTACATTTGCATATATCTTGATGATCTCACAGTATGTTCAAAGAAGAGGGGAGATCATATATATACACACTTGGAATAGGATACTTGCAAGGTGTAGGAAACATGACATATCACTAAATCCACAGAAGTGCATTTTTGGAGTCACAGAAGGAAAGTTATTGGCGAACATTGTGAACAAAACATGGAGCACACATTTCTCCTAAGAGGATTAGATCCATTTAAGAATTAGCCCTACCCACAAGAAAGAAAGGAGTTCAATCATTATTCAGAAAAGGTGAACTTTCTTCATTGTTTTTTGCTTCGAGTTTGCTGAGTTGATGAAGCACATCAATTCCATGATGAAAACCACAATAAAACTTAAAATGGAAAAATGAAGTGAAGGTAAAATTTGAAGAGATTAAGAAATCCATTGCCAAGGCTTCTGACTCTTGTATCTCCAGATTTTAACAAAGAATTCATCATGTTATTATTATGCATTAGAACATTAGACTCTTTGTCATTCTCATTCAAAAAAATGATGAAGGTGTGGAAGCACCTATTGATTTCATGAGTTATCCTTTGAAAAATCATGAGCTCAAATATAGCTAATTGGAGAAGCATGCCTATGCAGTGGTCAAGGCTATAAAAAAATTTAGGTTTTACATCCTTAATTCCCATATGGTGGTGATGGTCCCTGGAAGTGCAATCAAGTCCATCTTGATAGAGTAGGATCCTCAGAGCTAAAAGAGGAAATTGGATTGCAAATGACTCAATAATATGACTTGGAGATTAGACCCTCCCAATCTAGTAAGGGGAAATGTCTTGTGCAAGTTGATTGCTGAAGATGAAAACACTCAAAGTTCAACATGGTGAAGAAAATTGTGCTTGCTCAACTTGTTCAGAAGACAACCCACAGGTTCTCTTTGTCACCACTACTGATGGGTGGTATGTTGATATTGCATATTACCGTGACTTATGGATAGATTCGCTCCCCATCTTGATTACAAGTAAAGGAATAACACTTAAGCTGAAGGAAGCTAAATTTGTAATTTGGAATCATGCAATTTACCAAAGAGGCATGGATGGTTTTTTCCTCAGGTTCGTAGATAAATATCAACAAGAAAAGTTGTCTTAAAGCATACCATGACCAAGCCTGTGGTGGACATTTATTTTAGAAAGGGTCATTGCACACAAGGTCCTTTAAGGAAGGTATTATTATCCCACCATCTTTGTAGACACTCAAGATTAGGTTTTCCAAATGCAAAGCATGCCAACAGTTCATTGGAAGACCCACAACTCGCTGCATTACTACTCAGGCCAGTGGTTATTGAAGAAACCATTTCAACAGTGGGGGATAGACTTCATTGGTGTTTTTAACCCTCACTAAAGTGTAGTGCACACCTATGTACTCACAGTAACAGACTACTTCACCAAATGGGTGGAAGCCATTCCAGCAAAACAAGCCAACACTGAAATATTAGTGCAACTTCATCAAGGAAAATATCATAGTCTGTTTCAGGAGTGCCATAGAATTGATTATAGCAAATAATGCTACTTATTTATCTTCAAGAGAGCTAACTAAGTTTTTCTATAGCTATGAAATCTCCCTAGCTCATTCTTCTGACTACTATCCACAAGGAAATGGGATAGGCCGAATCATGTAACAAGAACATTGTGACCATTTTCCACAAGTTTGTAAAATGAGAATCAAGAGGAATTAAGCACAAAAGGTTATACGAATGCATTGTAGGTGGATAGGATCGCTCCCAAGAAGGTAATAGGTATGTTACAATTCTAACTAATATATGGAGTCAAAGCAGAGAATCCCTCTCACGATCGAGATGCCATCTCTCAAGATGCTACAAGAAATATAATATGGTGAGTACTAGGATTCGCATTGACAAGAGGATCCTCTTTCTTGAGAATCTGGAAGAAAATAGACTTCAAGTGGTGGATCGCATTAAGGAGCACCAATTGAAATTAAAGAAGATTTTTGATGAGAAGGCCAAGGTAAGAAAATTCAAATTTGGAGACTTCATCATGCTATGGGACAAGAGAAGGGAACCAAAAGGCAGTCATGGAAATTTTGATTCATTATGGCTCAGCCCATTCCATATTCATGAAGCTTGTAGCGAGAACACTTTTCTTCTCTCATATTTGGATGAAACGCCACTAGAATTACCCTGGAGCGGGAAATACTTGAAATTGTATCATCAGTGAAAGTGGGTTGTCCCCCACTTGTACCATAGGTTATTGCTAGGTGTGTTTCCCTTCCTGTTGTGTGTTGTGTGCTCGTCTATTTCCTTCTTCTGATCTTTATTTCTCGAAGTTTTATATGACTCTACAAGGCCCAATGGATAAGGCACTGGTCAATGAATTACAGGGTCTAGAGATTGAGATTCTGGATTCTTAGGTCATGTCTTCACTCTGCTCAGTTCGTGTCATGTCCCCAAGCTAGAGCCAGCTATTGTCGCCCTCAAAATCCCCCCCTCATTTTTTAAGTCAAATTCACAAATTTTGAGCTCACGCCCTCCAGAAGTGTTTAAGTAAAGTTAGAAGTTGTTTAAACTCTCCAGTTTGTGTGGTTTGATAAATTTTCTGTTTCCCCTTCTGAATGTGTGAAAATTCTATTGTTGTCCTCATTTGAATGAAATTTGAAAATCAGGCGTGAAATGGTGGAGTTTTCTTCTTCTCTGCATTTTTTCCACAGTCGTGAATGATGGGTGTTTTCTTCCCCTTCAAATTTTGGCCCCATTAACCATGGGTACGTGGACATATATAATTGGAGGCGGGCCAGCAGAGCAATTTGTGTTTTTGAACCTTTATGTAAAAAGGGCTAAAAGTCATAAAGTGACACGCAGCCCCAATCATGCTATGAAGGAAATAGTCAAATGTTGAGCCCGCATCAAAAGAGTCAAAGCGAGGAAGTGGATCGTCAGGGAGATTTGAGAATTTGAGCCTTTTTTCATTGAAGGAGCTTAAAGTTAAAAAGTGACCCGCAGCCCCGCCAAACATAAAGGAAAAAATCAAATCTTTAGCTTGCCTTTGGAAATTCAAAGCGGAGAAGCGGGTCAGCGGAGCAATTTGTGTTTTTGAGATTTTTTTATAAAAAGGGCTAAAAGTCATAAAGTGACCCGCAGCCCCGATCATGCTCTAATGGAAAAAGTCAAATATTAAACCCACATCGAAGGTCAAAGTGGGGAGGTGGGCCGGCGGAGCAATTTGTGTTTTTGAGCCTACATTGAAAAAAGGTAAAATAATAAAAGTGACACGTGACTCCTTTGCCAATCAAGTGAAGTCACGTGTCAGGATTATATCAAAAGTGAAAGGGTGGACCAAAAATGTAAAAAATGCCAAATATCTATAAAGTCACAAAATGTAAAAGGCATCCTCTACGTCTGCTGTAAATTTCTCCCACTTGGGCGGCTCTGGTTTAAAGTTTCAAAGGCAAGATGGACAGTTCAAATTCAAAGTTACAAAACAAGTGTAATGGTTGCATTATGAAAAGTCTAGTTTTTCCGCAATTGGCATTTCTTCACGAATCAAGAATCTTAATGGACACAAATGACTGAAAAGATTGTAAACCGTTTCTTACTAACAAAGAAGAAGTTGTAACCATTTCTGGCAAGATATTTGATGGCTTCTTCATGCCATTATACATGGTTGGTGATTGATCTTGTAAACTCAAGAGTATATTGTACTTTGAGAGAACAACGAAGATAGCCAGTTTCTTCCATTCCCCCCCCCCTTCTCAATTTCCTCAATTCCTCCACTATGTATAACTTCTATTGAAGCATCAATACAAGCAGAAGGAGTTTCTAGCTTTCTTTGACTGAGGGATTTCATGATACTTTGTGTTCATCAAATTATATTCGGTCTTGTTTCCATTTGCAGGGTTGTTTCCTCTAAATTTAGTGTATGTGATGAAGTTTCTAACTAGTGTGTGCCGAAATCTAATTTTCTACCTACAATATTAGTTCTCCTACCTCTTTTCTCACTCCCTCTCCTACCTTCATAGTGAATTCCCCCCTTGCAGTAACTGCAAGCATTTTCCACAGGGTCTGTGGAGTGCCCCAGTTGGATCCCTAGCCGAAAGGCCACCACAAAAATCCACGCTTCCTCGTGCATCCATACACGACAGATGCATCGGTTAAGTAGAGGGACTTAGATTCCCAGAGATTTGGCAAGGAATCCACAAGTCTGTCCACCCGACAAATTTCCTCGCCAACACCTCCGCTGTAAATTTTTGAGGTTCGTTGCAACACTTTGTTCCACCATTCCATCACTTTATTCAGTCCAAGATCACTGCAAGGTAAGTCAAATTTAGGTAAGTGTCTTTCCCATTTCATTTAAAACATAAAATAAATTACTTAACCTTTATATTTCATTTATAACATTTATGTACATTTAGATTCATAATAAAATTCAGATTTTATTGAATCACTTTGGTGAACCCATAGATTAGAACTTTTTGCCGTATGATCCTCTAAAAACACTAATGGCTAAGGATACCTCTTCTCTTTCTCAACTCATCACGGCTCATGTTAGCATCAATCCCATATATGATGAGGCAACTATAGCTGAGCTCACTTCTCTATATCATGATGTTATTACGTCAGATCAGATTAAACTCTTAGCCAACGAATGTAATGTGCTTACTAGCTTTGAAAATTCTACTATTGGCATTGTTTTTTATCCAATGAGCTTTACTCATTGTACACCATGTTATATAGTTAGCCATGATCCTCCTTTTGACATTTTTAAATAAAATCTAGATGATTCTCTTATTACTTTTATGCTTGGTCTTGACAATAATACACATATACATATTGATTCTCCTCCTAGTCAGACCACTACTTTAGCTGCATCTCATGCTTCTCCTATTTCTGATAATGCATCTCATTATCCATTGCATATTAGTCTGCATACTCCTTCATACTATGTTGATGATACAATTGATAATACACTTAATGACATACTCATATCTGAGTCTCTCTCTGATTTCAACAAAACAATTGATAGTCATGAGTCGACTGCTTTACATACTACTGAGTGTGAATCTCCTATTCCATTTTCATCTTCTTTTGAGGTTGTATTTAATAAAATGCATGCCTCATCTCCATCTATTATTTCATATCCTCTTACCACTTCATCTCCGCCTATCACTCCATCTCAATCTATTAGTTCTTCTCCTCATATCATCTCATCTCCATCCGTTGCTTCATCTCTTAGGGATGTTTTCGATGTTAGTCATACCACTTCTATGGATGTTACATGTCCTTCATCACCTATTTCTTCTTTGGCACCCACATCTAGTGTGCATTTAACATCAAACTCCCCTACATCTCCTCTCGACATCCCTATGATTACTCACAATGGAAATTTACAACCGCTTAACACATTATTGTCATCCTCTACTATGGTATCACAGGATATCTTATCTCTCATGCATATTGTGGGTCATTTACAATCTCATGTTCAATCACTCACATTAGAAAGCATGGCCTATTATGCTTCCATTGATAACAATTAATTGTATGGCAACGCTATTCCTGAGAATATTCATAACTCAACATTTCCTAAGGATTTTATCATGCCTACCATTTTATGTTTCGATGGTACTCGAAACCCTTACTTGCATCTCAAGCGTTACCATATGGATATGGCATCATATTCTAATGATCGATTATTACTTAAATCCTTTTGACATAGTCTTACGGATGACACTCTACAATGGTATGCTCATCTACCATTTGGATTTATTAGCACTTATTGTGACATGGAAGACGCTTTTCTCCATTGCTTTATCATCAACAATGTCCCTCAAGTTACATATGATCACCTACCTACTTTACATCAAGGAAAAACATAACCTATCATGGATTACATCTTATGATTCAATGTTTATATGCACCAATTAGTCTTCCAACTTATCGACTTAGAGAAGTAATTTATCTTCTGTCGTGGTTTGATTATATCATTAAAAAAATATTACAATACAAAACATGTGAATCATTCACACTTCTATGTTATAAAGTCATTGATCTAGAATAAGACCTCATTGCTAAACATGTTATAGTTCCTCCACCTATTGTTACTACTGAAACATCATCTATTTCTTCTCCATTTCCATCTGTTGAGTGTTCTACATTATCTCCATCTTCTCCTTGCAAGCATGTTCAATCTACTACATCACATAAGTGTCCTTCTTCTCCTACTCTGTGGAAAGCTACACCTCAATCTTCTACACCAGTTTCGCGCGAGCCATTACATTTATCTCATCACTCTAAACCACATGACATGTTGTGTGCTTTATTTGACAAGCGTTTAATTCACTTGCCTTCTAACTAGCACCATCCACAACATCGCTTACAACACCAACGTGATAGACCCTACTGTAATTATCACCGTATTACTGGCCATAGGGACAATGATTACTTTTCCCTTCATGATTGATTGCAACATTTAGAAGATAAGGGCATCATTTCCTTTATCTCTCACTCACATGAGTGGTCCATATCTACTCTCCCTCATCAACGAGCTACTACTCTGGTTGAGTTGTCTCCTTCATCTAGTGTCAAGGCCATTGTTTATCCATCGTCATAGGTTGTCACTCATGCGTGCTCTCTATCACGTCCATCCATCGATGCACCATCTCATCCATCACATCATGTTATTGCTTCACATTGGCTTCCAAAATCCTCAGCATTCACACCTCCCACTGCCACTCCACATGACATTCAATTTGGCTCATATGCTCATGTTTCTTTCATTCCACATGCTTCCACCACTTTGCACCAATTTTGTCTTTGGTAGGTGATCTCTATCACCCTACCTCCCGATGATGCACTTTTTTTTATGGTTCTTACATGATTGTTGAGGGATCTATTACAATAAGAACCTCTCTTCATGTGCTTCGTTGATTCATCTAGTGCACTCTATCAAATCATTTCCCGATGGCACACTCGTGTTCTTATGATTCTTACATGACTTCTAAGGGATTTGTTACAATAATAACCTCTCTTCATTCACTTCGTTGATTCATCTAGCATACTCTATTAAATCATTCCCCAATGATGCACTCGTGTTCTTACGGTTATTACATGACTATTGAGTGATCTGTTATAATAAGAATATCTCTTCATGTGCTTTGTCGATTCATCTAGCGCACTCTATCAAATCATTTCCTGATGACATACTCTTGCTTTACGAGGCTCATTATTGATTATTGAGGGGTATTATCTAAATGAACCCAATCATCTATATTCTAGGGGGAATCGTTAATATTTCCCCCTATCCTTATGATACTAACATATTACGACTGCATCACACTTTCACACATCACCAAACATTCATCACAAAAGGTTAATTTTCAATCATACATTATCTATCATCACATACCTTATACTATCATCATCACATTAACTAAGCATTACAAGTCAAATCAACAAACATTAACAATACTCATCACATCAAAGCATCATACATGACAATCAACTAAATCATAAATCATCATCACATCAATACAAAACAAATACAATCATCATATGCCAATAAATCTGTCTCTATATATTGAGTACAATCATAGTTACAAAATATCTCATCACCGAGGGCAGGGATAATTTTAGTGGCGAATATTCGTAATATGGCGAATATTCCATTTTTGAAAATTTTGAAAAGTCGAATTTTTTGGCACGGGCCAGTGACCTGTTCGCCTAAAAATTACACTTTAATTTTTTTTAGGGGTCGGCTTCGCCTACCCTTGAAAAATATCCCCTATATAAACCTAGATTATTCGCCAGGTAGAACACTTCTACTTCACATTTTTCAACAATATGATATATCCCGTATTATAGACGTGCGACAAGGGGGTAAGTTATTGATGCGCGACAAGGAGGGTTTGCAGACAAGGAGATATTGACGCATAGTAGACGCATGACAAAGATTTTGTTGACGAGCGACATGGAGTTTTTTCGATGAGCAAGAAGAGGGCAGAGGTTACAGACGCGCGACAAAATATTTGTTGTCGCGCGTCAATAGGCCTATTGTCGCGCGTCACTAAGGCCTATTGACGCGCGTCACAGGCCTTAGTGACGCGCGTCACTAAGGCCTATTGACGCGCGTCACAGGCCTTAGTGACGCGCGTCAATAGGCCTTAGTGACGCGCGACAAGGAGTTACAACAGATATTGACGCATAGCAGACGCACGAAAAAGAGTTTGTTGATGCGCGACACGGAGATTTTTTGATGAGAAAGCAGAGGTCGGAGGCTGCAGACGCGCGATGGAAGATTTTGCTGTCGCGCGTCAAAAAATGCATCGGATAGCACCCTCAGTGACGCGCGTCAATAGGTCTATTGATGCGCGTCACTAAGGTCTATTGACGCGCGTCACTGCATTTTTTGACGCGCGACAGCAAAATCTCCCGTCGCGCGTCTGCAGCCTTCTGTCACAGTGCTTGATAATCAGGTGAAATTTTTTATATACAACCCCCAAAAAATTCACCTTCCCGTGAAACCGGTTCCGGGGATATTCGCCAGGTATTCTCCACCTCCGATTTCCAGGAGGTCTCTTAAAATGAACCCTGACTGAGGGCACCTCCACTACATCGAATACATCAATACAAGTCATATCTCATCATCACTGTCATTATCTAGTACTGCAAGAGCTCTATAACTCGAAGCCTCGCCGCTAACTCTGCGCTACTGATCATGACCTTAATATCTCTCTAGCTACCTTCGTAGTATTATCACCATTGTAGACTACTCTGTTAAGTGACTCTGTAACTCAATATAATGAGCAAACACAACATGTGCTAAAGGACCACCACCCACCACCTCTCTAGCTTGTCATGTCTCCTCGCATGCCTTGTCTCTCTCACTTAGCAGCACAATACATGTCGTTGCTGATATCACCACTGGCTCAAACAAATGGGCATGCTCACCCGCAATGTCATCCACACGCTCTAACATCCCTCCAACCACAAGTATGTTGGTGGTCACATTCTGCTTCAAAGTGTAAATAGATGTGTCCACAATCAAGGACCAATATATGTCACCTACAACCAATAGAACAACACATTAGAAAAGATTGACCATCACACAAATAAGTAACAAATTATACAACATAACTATACAGATACTCACGCTCTACTATAGTTGCCACTACACTATTGGGGGCATGTGCTTACCCCTCCATTCCCCCTCCATGTGGTAATCCCGCCGCATCCCCAAACACTGGAAATAAAACCACCCATCGAAGTACCACCCACCATGCACGATATGCCTCCGTACACCCCGCATCATATGAATCTATTGGTTCTATCACCGCATCAGCCCCATCTAGCTCAGGAGGTACTAGCTACTCTCCTATGGGCCTTAGTCTAGCTCAGCCCTCCTCAGTGCTCTAATATCTCTAACCCATATATATGGCTCTGGGGGCACATCCTGGGCCATACTAAACTCTTGAGATACCCGCTCCACCTGGAATAATTCGGCCACCCCTGGAAACCAATCCTTCAGCCACATCATCCTTCGTATGCATCATAACTCTTCCACATCCTCTGGCCATCCTCCATAGTCTCGGTATGGCCTCTATATCACTACTTCTGGCCCCATCTGATCTATCAGTGCTCTATAAGTGTCAATATCCATCTTTCACTCATGCACACCAATCCATCTCCTAACAAGTATGTATAGCCTATCCCAATCTTCTCGTGGACCGCCAACTGGCCTCGGTACTGCTATATGGCCTCGGTACAAAGTCATTGCTCCAATCCCTCCTCCATGCTCCTCTTATGTAAAATTGTAAAAACCACTATATAGGTTGGCCAACACACATCGTGCCCAGGCATACCTAGTACTCTCCTTCTATATTCAACAAAAAATATCATACATCTTATATAAGATGCCCACACCATTTCTCCTCGACATTGTCTTTCAATCAATATACACATATTTTTACGATATCCATCATACAATGTCTATTACATGCTTACTTTCAGCTCAACATTCATTCTCATCATCATTTCCCCTTTTACTAAAAGGGGGGGCATACAATTGGGGTCATCTTATAATTCCCCTTTACACCACTACGCGTTCGTCCTATACTTCTAGTTCGTCATTTTGAAACATTTACTAATACACCATGCGACATTTCATCATTTTCTATCGATCCCCCTAATGACCTAACCTGGGGGCAACAAGCGTAAAATCTCTCTATGAGTAAAACAATCAAAATAACCAATCAATCAATCGTATACCACTTCAAATTCTACAACAATTGAAATCATACCATTTAATCGATACAATACAACACATTCATCCTCCCAAATGACCTAACTTGGGAGTTACATCGCTATTTTCCCAGATGACTGTTAGGAAATATATCTTAGTGTTTCATTTGTATGTACAAGTGAATAATAATTACATGTGTAATTATTATTATGGTAAATTAGTGAAAGTACATTTACTATGTAAATGTAAATAGTAAATGTAAAATGTGGTTAGTATGTGGTAAGTTAGTAAGTTAGAATAATAAAACAATTAGTATTGTTTTATTATTATATTGGTGAGAGGTTGAAACCATATGGGTGTATGGTTGTACATGAAGACAAATGTTGTTGTAAGGATTGTTATATTACATCTCCTATATAATGGAGTGTAATGAAATAGTGAATGCATAATAAAAATATAATATAGAGTTGTTGATTTCAATTATTGTCTGTGGAGCTATTTCATGGATTCTTTGTATTAGATCAGATTAATTTCTACATTTGGTGCCAGAGCAGGTTAAATATGTCTCGAAAAATATCTCGTAACTTTTGTTTCGCAATCTAGGTTTCTCCAAAATTTTGTGTGTGGAACGATTTGTTATACAGAAATCTACAGTAGAAATTTTAGTAAAACACAGTTCGTAGTTTGGGAGAAACGTGCAATTTACTATACAACACATTGATCACTGCTGTTTTTTTGAAGAAATCAGAAAATCAAAGGTAATTCAAATCTACATTCAATTTTTTTTTGGATATTTAGATTCAATAAAATGGATATACCATTAGATAAATTTAATGGGCTGAACTTCCATACATGGAGACTAAAAATCCATATGCAGTTAATGAATAAAAATCTATGGAGGATAGTAGATGGAAAAGAAAAAGTACCTACAGATGTAAGCAAAATTGTAGAATGGGAAACTGAAGATGAACGAATAACAGATGAAATTGACTATAATTCTGAAGACTTTCTATTCTAAGTGAAGTTCTTGGAGGAAGGAGGCACAGGAGTTGGAGGTCATTCAGCAACCTCTCGTCAGTCACCAACGACGGGGCCGTATCAGCTATGGTGATTATTTTTTTATACAGTGTGTTCTTGTTGTTTCTTTGTATTTCTGACAGAGTGTT
The DNA here is from genome assembly GCA_019776745.2 of Taxus chinensis. Lineage (NCBI taxonomy): Eukaryota > Viridiplantae > Streptophyta > Pinopsida > Cupressales > Taxaceae > Taxus > Taxus chinensis. Next base: position 99,698,911 of record CM034154.1, read on the forward strand.
TGGTTGCAATGTTCCTATTGTGGTTTGCAGAATAAAGGAAATTTCACATTGAGGGGGGAACATGATCTCAATGTTCCATTTCTAGTTTTCTACATTTCTGGTATTTTCTATATATGCAACAAATTTCAGCAGAATTTCCTATGTTATTCCCTGTAGTGAGATGTGATGAGTGCCTGCGGGTGCCCCATTCCCTCTCCAGGCACTCCAATCTAGCCAGATACTCTAAATCCATCCTTTTTAGAGCTCCTGCACAGTTGTTCCTTCTTCCTGATTTTCCTATCACCTCTATGACAAAATCTCACAAACATCTATTATTCAAATGAGTTATTTCCTCTTCTCTCTTATATATTAGGGTTACATTACTTTTTTCATAGTTTCTTGTGTCATCTTTACATTCATTTAAAACATTTATCTACTTTATTTACAATTGTTCATATCTTAGATTAACTATCCCCTTATAATACATAGTCTGTTAATTTTAGTTAATCAATTACACCAACCATCATATCATACACATGACACACACACTATTTCTCCTTGACATCATCTTTCACTCTATCTACACATATTTTCATGATATCCATCATACATTTTCTAATAATGTGATTTATTTCATCTCAAAGTTCGTTCTCATTATCAATTCCCCTTATCGCCGTAAATTGGGGGCAGCACAATTGGGGTCATCTATATAATTCCCCTTATACCACTACATGATCATTAAATGTGGTTGAGTATGTGGTATTTTCAGTACATTTACTAACACATACATATGACATTTCAGTCATTGTTCTATCGATTCCCCCTAGTGACCTGAGACCTGGGGGAAACCATATGGTTAAATGGTCTCTACACGAAGACTAAAAAAATCAAAAAAAAAAAATCAATCAACCATCTCAAATACGTTCAATGGTCTCTAACAATTGAAATTAGTGACCATTCAATCAATACAATAATATAATATAGAGTTGTTGCCTTTCAGATGACCTAATGTCTGTGGAGTTATATGTGGCCTCCTAGAAGACCTAACTTGGGGGTTACATTTGATTACTTTAGCTACAATGACCTAACATGGGAAGTTATTCTACATTTCACGTTTGATTCCATATGACCTAACTTGGAAGCCACCACATACACATTGCGGCGACACCCTTGGAGTAGGGGAAATGAGATGCCATTTCCTTTCATATAATTCTCCTATATGGGTCAATATGTTTGATCTAAATATTTGGATCAAAAATCACTGAAAATTTGATCAGGGTCCATCTATCAGTGGCTATATCTTTTGAGGATGTAGTCAAAAGTTGAAGAATAATACACCTTTCTCCCTATACTCTTCCTCTGCACAGCAGGATGCCTAACTCCTCTGGTTTTTCATATACTATGTAATTAGGTTAAGAGCTGATCACTCCCTACCCCATCACATCGTCATCATACAAAAATTCAAAATCGTTAATAATTCAACATCGCAAACATTAGTCTCATTTAGTGTCCACTTCATCATGGTCTTATAGTCTCTCATTACATCACATGGATCAACACCATGATCCATGGTTCATCACACAATATGTTTTCATTCGGCATGACACTACTACCACATCTACGCATTCTTCTACAACATGGGACTTATTCGGACTTCTCTGAGGTACGCATATCTAACTACTTTATGTTATCAATCTTTTGATCACCAACATAGAGTGGGGGAGAATGTAGTCACAAAATCACACACTTACTACTATTGTTATACTGCCAAGTATGTTGTTTTATATATGGATCTTGTGTAAGAAAAGTATTCACTGATGACCCATTCTATAGTCTAATCATGTCTATCTTATTGGTCTTTACCACTATTGGTCTTGTACATTTGTCACTCACTCGCACAGTTCTGAGTAAAGTATCAAGGATTCCTATCTGTTAGTACTCTCTCATTTGTCGTCACTAGTATATGGACTAGGTCGCTTACCAAAGGTTTTATGGGCAGTTCCATGAGGTGCCTTAGTCCAAATATTAGGTGCCATTTTCCCCATCACAATTGGTATTTAATTTTTGACATTCAAGGTCAGTATTTTCAGGTTTTCCCTCTCATATCTTGAGGTACTAGTTGGCATTTTGGGTTATTAGTGTCAAAATTTGAGCAAGAGATCCTTATATAAACATAAAATACATACTGACCTTATGGGTGAAAACTATTTCTATCAAGGGATAACTATCTGCATAGAGATAAGGGTCTACATTTGGGCATTATTCTGCATCATACACTACATAGGAAAGGGAGTCTCATTCTATTCCATCCATCATTTTACATTTTATCTAGTTATTGCCTCGTTATCTCTACATCATTGGCGCTAGGGAAACCTAGTCACATTATTGCACATCACAAGTACATAGAACTACATTGGGTCTGAGATGTAGTGCAATGCTCAGTCATAATTCCACCATTCTGGTAGCTGAGGATAGTCCAAACCCATCATTTTACATCTTTATTTTTTAGGATTTGATGTTTTGTATGGGGTTTTGCAGGTGATTCTTCATTACAATTTTACAGCGACATAAGAAAACCAAGTGCACCATCTATGATGACCATAAGAAGTAATTACTAAATACCTATAGGAACATATCAAAATTAGATTCCAATGAGTCTTTTCAATAGACTAGGGTGCCCATATTTTAGACCAGGGTGCCCCAGGTGCCCTCATCCTTCCCCAAACACCCCAGTTTGGCCAGATCTACCTCTGCTGCAACTTTCTGAGGTTCATTGCGATGCTCTATTTTTTTCATTCCATCACTCTATTCAGTCTCAAATCACTACGGGGTAAGACAAATTTAGGTAAGTGCCTTTCCCCTTTCATTTCATTTCATTTAAAACATCAAATAAATTACTTAGCGTTAATTTGTGTACTTAATTTTTATTCATTTACTACTACTATATCATTTAGATTAGGCATTACAAATTCACATTTAGATTCAGACTTCAGTGACAACATAGAACCACCTGAAGATAGATAGGATAGTCCTCTATATGATCCAACATAAAACTAGCTAAACAATGTCTGATTATGATCATGTTTGATCAATATGGTTGCATATCTACTTCAAGCTGAAGGGTTGTTAGATACAAGTGACCTTTTTACCTATATTGACCATGTTATAAAATCTGTTGTCATAAAGCTCTAGACCTCAATTTAAAAATTAATTCAAAGTCGAAAATATTATGGTGGTCATCCACTCATCTTTGCAGATCCTAGAAAAGAACAGGTCCCTAAGATTTAAAAATAATCATGTTCCAATGAACATAAGCAATTAGTACACCTCAATCTTGTATTCTCCATTCCTTAAAAAAATCGATAAGAATACCTATAAAAATAGTCATTCTCTTGTCATCTTTGACCACTCCAAACTCATGACCTGTAAAGCCCTGTAAAACACAACTAAAATAACAACATCTTACCATTTTTCATGCATAAAATTCACATACTTACCCTAAAAATGCTTCATCATGTCTCATTATGACTAGCATACATGAACTAAGTAATGTTAGATACAGGTGATGTTAAAAACCACTTTTCACAGGGATTTTTCCTTGCAGTACCCTGACTATCTATTACTTCATAGGACACAGCCTAGAATAATGACTTTAGATAATGGTCTATAAAGATGGCTCAAAACCACATGACCTTTCATGTCTTTGTGGTGATCAAATCTTATCCATGTGCCTACAATAGATTGCCATGGGATGTTGAGTCACCTCGCTCTCATACCTTGGTCTTCAAGCTTGAAACAAACCTTTATACCTCTTCTCATGCTCAAGTGAATTCCCATACAACCTCTCATACTTTTTCGTAACTCACCTCACTAAGCTATCATGACCTTGACCTTCTCAAGAACATATTCACAAGAACCTATTTTCAGTATCACATTGTCTATAGTATTCCAATCAACCTTCAAACATTTATAACATCTGATGACACATCGCCTCAATGACCTGTGCATGCATAACCCATTTCTCCTTGACATCAATGGCAAAAAAACATAAATGGTTGATACGTGTCTTATGACAAAATTCAACAGTTTCAAATATGTATCATCTCCAACATTTCCCCACCCCTTGAATTCTCCTTCCCCAACCCCCTTCATATAGATAAGTGCACTCTTTCTGCTAGAGACAAGTCTGATTCTTTTTATCTTGTTAAACTTAGTTGGGAAACAATGAGTCGTATAAAAAAAACACTAATGGGACCAATTTCATGTGATTTCTAGTAGGGGTAATACATCACGATGGTACTATATGGTACTGTTCATTACAGGTATGATTTACTCCATTGCCTGTTTATCATTGGTTGCATCATATAATTTTATTTATCCCTTTTCCCCATTGTTTTCAACATATTAGTTTAACCTTTCTTGTTATGCCTTCTATGTCCTAGACTACACATATGTTTTTATTATTTGTTGTGCAATGACTTATATAAAGGAAGTGATATCAATATGAGATGGTTCACTTAAATTGATTATAAGTTCCATATGGTTATTTGTGAAGTTTGTCTCATCTCACAAAAAATCCACCTTGTATCAGTTCTTATTATTGCCTTTTCTAGGCTCTTTCATTCATAATAAGGTTTTAGGTTACACAATCGTGCCCCTACTTTATCTACGACCTTAGGTATCTAAACTCATGTCCTCCTTTACCATCTATATTTTGGACCTTCAACCAAAATAATAATAAAATGTGTTTATGAATCTCTCAATGTTACAGGTGGTGACCATAGTGAATGTGTTATAATGTCGAAGGTGGATGAGGATTTTTAAATAAATTACTGGGAGAAGATAGAGTGCATTTTTATCATCCTTTATTCCTAATTAAAATACCATTCCTTAGGATCCACCATTTTTTTAATCAATATTGTTTTGTCTCCCAGGAAGCATTAGATCTAGGGATGTGATCTTTTTATCTCTAGGGAATGTAATAAAATGATATCACTTTGGCTATGATTTATTCGTATCTAAGAGTGGATGTCAAACATGTGAGAATGAGGGAGGGCATCAACATCATGCATATTTTCGTAATTACATGGGGACAAGGATTATGATCTAAATATATACAGACCCACCAAGTTTATTGTATCCCCTTCAATGCATAGATTTAGTATGATAAATATCATATATTATTGGAGGCGCACATGTTCGATAATAAGAAAGGTTAACTGAATGAATGGTGATCTGGAAGTTATAAGTACCAAAAGAGGGGATTTATATGAGTTAACATTTTCCTCTATGTGGACCATCCTCATGGAAGAGATGTAATATCATTATCTAGATTCACATGACAATAGTTTAAGATTTACATATGAGTATGTACTAATTGTATTAGGATGGTATAGGATGTACTAGATAGGCACATTTTCTGCAAAAAATATGAACTCTAAACGAATAATTCATAAAGTAACTGAGATACAATGTAGAAGAAGTCTCTCAGATAGGTTAACTCAGAGATGGAACCATATGTGATGATTACATTTCTTCTTCTTCTAATAATGTGATTCTTTGAGTACACAGTGGAATGTAGACAATCGAACTGAGTTATTGTAATCCCCTCTCATCTTCACTTCTATTATTTATAAAATCACTTTATGATTTTCTTGAATTCTCAGAGATTTTCAGAAAATTTTATGATGATACTTATGTCTATAGTGGAAGACACATTATTCGGTTTAGATTAAGTTATTTTCGATAGTTATGAGAATAAGGATACACTAGGTCTATACAATGCCTCCATTTGATTAGTTATTGTGGAAAATTTCATATTCCCATCATAGGTCGATTTATTTGACACATAAGGATAGGATAATGTCTTTCATTAGTATTCAGTGTGGGAAGTTACCTTGGATTTATCCTTCGTAGGATTAAGTCTCCTACCCACATTTCCACATCTTCGAATCATCTAATTAGATCCACCCTTGTCCATAAGGTCTTGAATGAGGCTGTGAAGTTGGGGACATTTAAGTCAGTGGAATGACCATCAGTATGATGGTGTACACATGGATTCTTATATCAGGCCTGCAACACCATGGTAGGGGTAATACTTCCAGGGATATTTAATATTGACATCTCTTGCTAAGTAATTTCCTCCTAGAATTAGAATTGATCCTAGTACTTATATCCCATGGATTTTTAGTTTTTACATACCATAGGGGTTTTTATGAATGCATAAGCTCTGCTATTTTTACTGTTATGAATGAAAAGATGTGGGTGTAGAAGGTGATGAGAGGTGAGGAGGATCCGGTTTGATGACATTGTGAACATGGGAGTGTGATGGTGTAGTAGGATAGATTCAGTATCTTTAAAGGATCCTACAAGTGTATAGGAACATGATCCTTGTTTCCAAATCCTTGAGGCATTGTTTCCCATATATGTGCACTTCAACTTATTCAAATGCTTTTTTTTATTGACTTTGTATAGCTATTATGAGATGAAATTCACAAAATACCTTGAAAAGAGGATAATAATTCTTTCAGATTATCTGAGTGGATATGAGATACATTTCATTACGATTACATGTCATATCTAGGTTTCAATAGACATCTCCATAGGTCCCAACACTTTCTCATTCCTTTATGATCTGGTGAATAACTTGTGATAGGTCAATTAGTGTTGCTTTGGGTGCACTATGGATGAGGAAGTGAGATTTATACATGTGTCAGCAAGTTGTGTCAATTTCTATCCACTTATGTCTCTAATATGAGGTAGGATTATTCATTGTGATTTTGTGAATTTCTACCAAATGAATAGTGGGAAGTTGCATAAGACTTCCTGCTTTCATCATGTTGAATGAACAATCGGTCAATTTCTCGTCGTCCTTTATAACAGAAGATCACCACAAGTAATGTCTCGTCGGTGTTCACTATATGAAATATTTGGATCACTCAAATCCTGGGATTATGGTTTTTATATCCCCCAGTAAGGACCTTACCATGGAGGTGGCACTGGTAACATAGGGGAGATTTTGGGTCATTGCAAATAGGTTCCCAACCAATAGTATTTGTTGAGGATGTGAAGTCCCCAAGTGGTGGAATTTTAGTTTGTAGAGATGCGGTTTAGGAGGTCCATTGTGCGAAGTAAGCTGGGGAGTGATTGAACATGGGAGCGAATAGAAGCCACTACACATATGTTTAAGGTAGAAATGGGTGGGTTAAAAGCATGTAGGGTAATTTTGAGACTACACTTGATGTACCTATTGCAGATGCATATTGCAGTATAGCACTACACAGATGGGATTCCTTGTTACATCCTCTTTTAAAGGGGGTGGAGCATCACATGGAGGGTCCTGAAGTGCGCATGAATAGTTGATAGCACGCAAAAATTTCACACGAACGCATTATGTGGATGGAAAACCGGAGCATATTTCTATGGACCGAAATTCACATTTTTTGAGTGGATGTCCAAATACACTTACAGGGCTATCACATACGTGCGACCAAGATGAGCGTAATGGAAGAAAATGGGAATTATTTATTTTCATTGGATTTTTTCAAATCATTACAAGTTAGTGGTAGTCCTTCATACTCATATTCTGGACATAACATATTCTGGGATCTAGAACATATTATTTACTTCTTGTAATTCTTGTAGTATTTGCATAATCACATTAGAACATTCATAGTTGCTACTAACTTTGGGATTCACCACTAAGCTATGCCAGATAAGTCTTCAATATTTTCTGCTCACAATAGCAAGTGTTAGAGTAGGAAAATTATTTACTCAAAATTATTTCCATTTAACATGTATGACATTCTTACAGAATGTTGTAAAGCTCATACACACTTGTTATGTTATGCTTACTGAGGTAAAATGACCAATTGTGTTGATTTATCTTTACCAGTTGAGTTGAGTTGAGTTAACTTACTAGATTTTTGGAGTACATCTCTACTAATCCAGTATTAGTTAGTGAGAGTTAATGAATCACCACTGAGTACTAGGTGGTACTTTTCACTTATTTCCTTCCAATATGTACACAGACTATGCTATCATGCTTAGTCCTCTATGATCAGCATTGACCACTGCTTTTATGTGTTGTAACATTCCCATTTTAAGACTTTAGAAACAAGGAATTTTTTTCTTTTTTATACACAATGTTCTTTGTTCTAAATTAACATAATTTAGAACACACATTCCAATGCTAAATCAATCTGATAACAGAAAACCATATGCAACTGTAATGACTCGGTGAAACATTGATCTCTCATTTCATGAATCGATACTAAACCGATCTCTCATATTACTCAGTAATGTATATACAATGTGTACTTGGTTCCTTTACCTTTTTAGGGTACCCAAGTGTTATGCTTAAGAGTCCTATCTGAATATCTGTAACCAATATTCATCTGAAATCCCGCATCTTAAACTAGGTGACATAGGACAACGCAACCAACAACTTGCGATACTTTACTGACTTCTGTCAATCCCACTTGATTCAAAGTTTCACCCTAGACAAGGTTAGCAACATGTCCTAGTGTGGATGAATACTCGCGATGACTTAGGGTACATAGATATACACAATTGACTTACGTTGATTGGGTGTGTCTAGTTATCCTCAGTCAACGTGAGTTGACCTCGACACTAGATCATGTTCCTATCCCTGCATAGAGCATAACCATGATCCAATCATGCACTTATGTCAGTCAATTTGAACAAACTATGCGGGGTGTTGAGACATGTCAACTACATTATAGTATCCTCATAATGACTCATGTCATTACAAAGGTACTACGTTGCAGTTGATGTGTTTCAACATCCAACTAAGTTTCCTCAACTGGACGGACATACCTTAGATTAAAATTTTATTAGCTCGTTAATCACTTCATTAGAGATTAATTACTATAACGCTTAAGGATTCAACTAGGTTATTTAACCTATAAGGTTACAAGTTGAAACTACATGAGAGGTAGGTATGCAGATAAAATTTGCTTCCTAACTGATTTATTACATGCTTCACTTTGTCTAAAACAAAACAACTTACATACTATCATGACAAAATTTGCTCTTGAAGTTATGAAAATGTTAATTGATCTTTCACTTATTTCAGCCCTAGCTTACATAAGTCCCTCATAAACCTTTATTTTATACTTCATGGAGATGAAGTCTAAATTCCATTTAATTCCTTTCCCAGCATTCCTAATTTGATTAAGGTAATCTACCTAAGGAATATTGTTAGGATTATACCAGTTGTACAGATAAACAAACATGCAATGAATAATGTGGAAAATGTAAAATAGAAATAAATTCAATAAAATAGAGACACAAATTTCAACGTGGTTCACACAAAAATGGGCTACGTCCACTAGAAACAATGAATCCTTTTATTAAATATAGCCAAAAATCTCACTCATAGTGCCAAAAATAATACAAAGTGAGCCTCGTACATAATGACCCATTTACAGATATTAGGGGGTTTTTTTTTTATCATTTCGGGGAAACATATAAAAACTACCCATTAGATATGTGACCTAATAAGGAATGGTCCATATTTCACAATTCATAAATACATATAAAATATGGCTTTTGGGGGCACTGCCCCCAAACCTCTGTCGGGGGGGGCCATCCCCCAGACCCCACAAGGGGGGCGAAGCCCCCCTTGTAACCCCAATCGCTATAAGGCTCCACAACCAACAATCTCCCACTTAGAGACTGATAGTTATAACTCCACCAATACGGCTCTTTCTTGGAATTTTCTTCTTATCTTGTTTCTTCCACTTCAAGATCAATCTTGAAGACCCATATAAGTTGAATGAAAATCCAACTTCTCCTTTGTCATTTTCTTAGTAAACATATCAGCAATATTATCATCTGTATGAATCTTCACCAACTCAAGCTGCCCATCCTCCAACACTTATCGTATGAAGTGATATATTCATTGAATATGTTTGGTTCTGGAAGGGAAGGCCAAGTTCTTTTCTAGGTGAATTGCACTTTAACTATCACTGTGTAACTTACAATCCCCTTGGTCCTTACCTAAATCCTCCATGAACCTGCTCATCCATAACATTTCCTTACTTTCCTCAGTCGCTGCAACATATTCTGCCTCTGTAGTAGATAGGGCAACTACCTTCTGCAACTTTGAGATCCAACTCATTGCCACACCACCAACTATAAACACGTATCCAGTAGTGCTCCTCCTACTATCCATATCTCCTGCCATATCTTAATCCATGAATCCATGTAAATTATAATCTGACCCTCCGAAGCACAAGTGCCTACTAGTGGTCCCTCTCAAATACCTGAGAATCCACTAGACTGCTTTCCAGTGTGCTTTACCCAGATTTTCCATATACCTGCTAACAACTCCCACTGCTTGGGCAATGTCTAGCCTGGTACAAACCATGGCATACATAAGGCTCCCAACTGCTGAAGAATATGGAACCCATGCCATATACTCTTTTTCCTCTTGTGTTGTTTGGCATTGCTCTTTGCTTAATCTAAAATGCCTAGTCAGTGGTGTACTAACTAGTTTCGCCTTATGCATCTGAAACCTTTCTAACACCTTTTCTACATAGTCCTCCTGAGATAACACCAATTTCTTATTTTTTTTGTCCCTCTTGATTTGCATACCAAGGATTTTCTTCGTTGCACCCAAATCCTTCATTGCAAATGTTTGTGCAAGCTTTTCCTTAAGCTTTGCAATTTCCTGCATATTAGACCCTACTACAAGCATATCATCTACATATAACAGAAGAATAATGTAGCTCCAACTATCCAACCGCTTAAAGTATACACAATGATCTGATTGACATCTAGTAAAACCATCCTAATGCATAAAACTATCAAAATTTAGATACCATTGTCGGGGAGCTTGCTTAAGCCCATATAGGCTCTTCTTCAACCTGAAAACCAATTTCTTCTTACCCTTCACCTCATATCCAAGTGGTTTCTGCATATAAATCTCCTCCTCCAAGTCACCATGGAGAAATGTCATCTTGACATCAAGTTGCTCTAAGTGTAAATCTTCAACAACAACTAAACTTAATAAAGTATGAATGGAAGACATCTTTACAACAAGGGAGAAAATTTCATCAAAATTGATACCTTTATTTTGTTCATACCCCTTCACTACAAGCCTTGCTTTGTACCTTTTCTATCCACCTTCTTATTCTTTCACATGGTAGACCCATTTGTTTTGTAGTACTCTCTTCCCAACTGGCAATTTGACTAAATCCCATGTTTGGTTCTTCTCTAGGGATTCCATCTCCTCATTCATGCCATGTTCCCACTCCTTAGTGGACTCCACCTGCATTGCCTCATCAAATCTCTCTGGCTCATCACTATCTGTTAGTAACAAGTAATACAAAGCAGGGGAAAATCCTTCTGGAGGTCTACCAATACGTTGTGACCTTCTTACCAAAGATGGGGATGTCACGGGATCATTATTTTCTTGCTGCTCATTTTCTTGAATTTCTAATAGAGGTGTCGATGCTGACACCGGTTCTCATGCTCGGCTTACAAGACTGTCAACCTGGGTACCTGTAGGTGGATATTTTCCACTTGAGAGTTCATTTTTAGGAGTTATATCCTCAACCAATTGTTCCTTAGGCTTTTTTTCATCCTGTATTGGATCCCTGTACATTATATTTTCAAGCCAAACAACATCACGACTCCTAATTATCTTAGATTCATCTAGATCCCAAAACTGAAATCCATAATCACTATTGGAGCCATAGCCTATAAATGTACAACGTTTGGATTTCGAATCCAATTTTTTTATCTTTATTAACATGCACAAATGCCTCTAAACCAAATACTCTTAAAATTGAGAGGTCTACCTCTTTCCCAGCCCAGAATTCTTCGGGAATTCCTCCATCTAATGCACTCAAAGGCCCACAATTGATTAAGTACACAACAATATCTATGACCTCTACCCAAAATTGAAGAGGCAGCCCTGCATTCAATTTCATTAACTGTGCACGCTCCATTATTGCTCTATTCATCCTCTCACTAACACCATTTTGTTACAGAGTCCTTAGAATTGTTTTCTCTCTACGAATCCCATTCAAGGAACAATAATAATCAAATTTCTTACTGCAATACTCACCACCATTTTCAAATCTCAAACATTTCAATTTAAAACCACATTAATTCTCAACAAGTGCTTTCCATTTCTTAAATGTATCAAAGACATTAGACTTGCGCTTAATGCAATATACCAATACCTTCCTTATGGCATCATCTATGAATGAACAATCCTTTTTAGCATATCCTCTTTTTCCACAGTTCCAACAAGTAATACCTCTACTCCTAGATTTGGATCTGCCCATATTCGATTTAGATCTCCCACGAGCCTTACTATTTAATTTCTCATTGCTCCTCCCTTTACTCTCCATATTCAACACATTTCCAGAAGAAGAATTTTCCCCTGTACTTTTCTTGGGCATTTCCTCATTTAAAATGACACTTACTACATCTTCAAATTTAAGAGAAGTAGATGATGTATTAGAAACTATCATTACTAAGTTGTCCCAACTTTATAGCAAAGAACATAGGAATAATAATGCTCTAACCTCCTCATCAAATGGGATATTAACTAAATCTAACAGATTTACAATAGTGTGGAAATCATTAAGATGGTTAGATATAAATCCACCTTCTTGCATTTGTAGATTAAACAATATTTTCATCAAATAAAATTTATTGGATGCACTAGGTGTTTCATATACATTAGTTAGGGTTTTCATCAACTCTATCGTACTCTTCGCCTGTGAGATATTTGAAGCTACGGACGATGCCAAACTCAGTCAAATCACACTGAGAGCCTTCCTATCCAGAACCTTCCACTCCTCATCAGACATGAATGGGGGCTTCGCTTCTTCACCTCCCAACGGTAGGTATAGATCCTTTTGATTCAGGTAATCTTCCACCTGCATTTTCCATAGCTGGTAATTTCAGCCGTCAAACTTCTCAAATCTAAACTTATTCTCCTCTGTCATTGTTGCTTCTCCCACTCAAACATAAATCCCTCTATGAGTATACTACCAACAAATAAATCTCAAACATTCTCTGATACCATTTGTTAGGATTATACCAGTTGTACAGATAAACAAGCATGCAATGAATAATGCAGAAAACATAAAATAGAAAAGAATGAAATAAAATAGAGACACAGATTTAACGTGGTTCACCCAAAATGGGCTACGTCCACTAGAAACAGCCAATCCTTTTATTCAGTTTAGCCAAACTTTCTTCACAGTACTGCCACTAATAAAATGAGCCTCATACATAACAGCCCTTTAAAGATATTAGGGTTTTTATTATTTTGGGGAAACATAGAAAACCACCCATTAGATCTGTGACCTAGTAAGGAACGGTATAGATTTCACAATGCATAAATATATATAAAATGTGGCTTTTGTGGGGGTGCTTCCCTTGAACCCTTGCTAGGGCACGAGACCCCCTTTCCCCACAAGGGGGGTGAAGCCCCCCCTTGCAACCCCCATCACTATCAGGCTCCACAACCAACAAAGATCACTTTAAATTATTTACTTACAACATTCACAACACATCAAACTAGTTCTTAAATTATGTCTCCATGATTGAACTCAAGGGAATTATCCCTTTTCCCCTTGTCATGGACTGATGTCCATTTATGAAAACAGATTTTACATGATTAATTATATCAAGATTTAATACACATAAATCTATATAATTCAAATATAGTCCTTATTGTATTGATTGAGGATCTGCTTATGAGTGTCAACTTTATAAGTTGCATCTCTAATTGAGAAAATAAGCACAACTAACATTTTAGATTCCCGCCCCTACCATTTCATGACATATAAGTATATGAAATAAACCTCCTTCATTATGATAATACTTAATAATACATCCCAATTCATGACACGAAAGTATTATAATAAATTATTATTTAACAATCATCACATCTTTTATTTATCAAGGAGTGATACATTCACTGAATCTAGAAACATTTCAGAGATTACAAAGTGTCAAAACAACAATAAAAAATTAAATCTTATTACAAATTTCTTTTCCAACAAGTACATCTCAAGTAATGAAGCCACATTTCATCATAATAAAGATGTAATTTCTTAAGTAAATCAGATGTAACTTTCTATATGTATTTCTCCTTTCATCTTTTACAAAATCCATCTGCAAAATTGCTAGTAAGGGTCAGTTCATTTGAATAGAGCATGATAAGCACTATAGCATTAAAACGTTGTGATTTTAACTAACTGTTTCATAAAAAGAAATTTTTTGTTTATGAAATAGTCCTAAAAACACAACCAATAATAACAAAAACAATTTTCCATAAAAGAATACAAACCAGGAAGAAGAGAGAGATATTTTAAAGTTGCTAATTCTAGGTAACGATAAGTTAATAAGCCTAACAACCCTATCTTTTCATCAATAGAATCTTTTCCACATGCTGGAAATAATTCAAAGAAATTTAACACTTCAACCTAACTTAACCTTATCATTCCATTTCTGAATAGGATCATCTTATTAACCAGTTCTAACTTTTCAAGAATTAATGCTAGTTACACAATGTATATTTATCTATTCATGTATATTGTTATGTTGTTTCAAAAGAACATAAAATCTAAACATGAAGAAATTTTCAGACAAAACAAAATTATTCTCCATAAAAAAACTAAGAATATGTTAATCTCAGCATGGAGGTTTAATTGGATTCGATAAAATTATGCTACTAAATTCCAAGTAAATAAGACTTGATTAATTATAACCAACAAGTTAGCGCACGGAAAATTTACCCCAAAAGGACTAAGTGAGTTCATTTCAAGTTCAAATCAAAAGAACAACCATAACCAACATTATTCAATCCTAGAAAATTCACTCTTATAGAGCCTATAAGCTAGAAGAAGGATGAGATAACAAACAAAATCACTCAAGTTTAGACCAACCACTATCAATCCCACAAAAGGGAAGAATGATAAAAGTTCAGAACCAAACTAAATCAATATCATTCCCTTATCCTATGCTAGAGTTCACCCTTAATAATGATTACAAAGATAATGTGATTAACATTCTAGAATGAGAAAGATACTTCAACCCATGTCCTCAAAATACTCTTCAACAAAACAATCTAAATGATATAAAATTATCTTAAAAATTCTAGCAAATATATCAATTACGGAGAAGGGAAAACAATTATACATCAAACAGATCCAGTTACCCAACTCCAATGTTGGAACAACTCATGAAGAGAAAGAACAAAAATAATCAGGTTTCTCTCAATACAAGACTACTAATATGTTAATGAGGAATCTACATCCATATCTTCTTCAAAGGATATTGATTCATTCTAAGTAAAGATGCATGTAATGACACAAAACCATTCCACTAAGATTAACACACGTAGAGTGCTAAATAAAATGAAGAAAACCCACTTAAGATCAAAAAGATCTTAGCTAAGGTAGCCATAAGGATCAGAGTTGAAAATCAACAAATGAGCTTGGCAACAGAACAAAAAAAATTCATAACAAGAAAAATAAAACTATCCATTCTTCACAAGGGTAAAATCTTCATTTACGTTTCCATCGAATAACAAAGAATCATCTAAATACCTAGAATCTCAATGAAAGAAAGAAGTGAGGGTATCTCAGACTCTGTTCCAACTAGTTCCTCAAGGAAATATCAATTAACAAAAGAGAAAAAGAGAATCATTCAAAAAAATTTCATTCACCAAAGGTCCATATCAGCCAATGATTCAAAGAGAGTTTCCCCTTATTTATGAATATTTGACAAGGTAGCTAAAATCCTAGAATGGGTTTTCAGATTTAAACATAAAGTGGGTAATTCCTTAAGTAACCTACAGTCACAAATCAAGCTGAAAGATACTAGCAATTCCCAGTGTCATTACCAAAAAACCAGACTCATTCATAAAACATGTTATACTTCCAAAATGATGGTGTACTGACTACACAAAAAATGTTCAAAAATTTCATTTAATTACAACAGAAAAAAGATATGCAAGTCAAAATATGAGGATTTTTACTTCGACATATTAATGTTCATAACATGCAACTCTTAGCGTAACTTTTTCCTCAATCAAGAACAAACGATGGTCTTCAAATTTTGTAACAACAATTAAATCAAACGTAAAAACCAGAACACCAAGGTCCCAGACAACAATTTTGATTTCTTACAAGTTTCATATATGTAAATCTTCTAACAACAATAATAAGGTAAACATTCAAGCAAGAGTCTTCAGATTCTAACAAACCCAAACACATACATTATAATAATACCACGTAGTCAAAAGATCTCTTAACTAAGCAAAACCAGTTTCAAGCCATTGCTCTAAGGACTCATGTAGAAGCAAGATTACCCAAAAGTATGAAATGATACTCCCAGATTTCGTTTTCCAACTAACATACCAAAATCAATAATGCATCCAAGGCAACAAAAAAAACACCGTTGAAGCAAAAACTTAAACGATCAAAGAATCAGAACAAGAAGATTTCCATAAAGAGTAGAGTTATTTTTATGAAGCACTTAAGTAAAAACATAAGACTTAATGGATAGGGACTATCATGCCTGATAGAGCTTCTATCTTTAATTTTCGTAGAAATCTCCAAGCAGAACTTTGATTCCTTCCTTCGAACGCCAACAATATCCTCAAAACCTTCTTCTTCTTCTTATAGTTTTCACAGTGCCAATTTTATCCTTTCACGCCATGCAATGACAAATATTCATGCAAGAATTCGAACTAGAGGTTCGAAGAGAAAAAACCACATGTAGAGCTTAAGCTCAAAAAAGACTAAATGACCAAAAAAGAACCAAAACTCCTCTTTCTTCTTCCTAGGCATTTTTCACCATTTTCCAAAAACATTAAATGCAAAACAAGACTAATAATCCTTCCCCATCTCCTGCCACTGCCATCTTATGTTTGACAATGACTAAATTCAAAATTGCATACAACTAAAACTTGGCAGACGTGCCAACTCATTCCCCCAACTTTCTCATGCATTCACTAATTTTTAGCAAGACACAAGTCTTTAATGTCCACTAATGCCTCGTAAACATCTAGAAGATGGCGCCATCGGCTTGCCACTTGCATGTTGTCCCAAATGTTCTTTTAGGTTAGCTGACATTAGGTTAGGTTCAACATTAGTTTAGGAACTAACATAGGTCCCAAGGTCTAAGTCGTTTAGTCTTAGGTCCTTAGGTTATTAACATCCCACATAAACAAAAGAACATAAAAACTTAGGATAGGTTACAACTTTAGGATAGAGTTACAAATTTAAGAAACATAGCTTAATTAGGTTCCAAGTTTGTAGTAAGAATTGCATCCCACACCTGCCAAAGAAGAACTAGATTACCATCCCAGATCACGTGTGAAGCAGGGGCAATAAAGATCAATTGTGACTTCTTTATAGTCAGAGTTCAGAGATCACATGATCTATCCAGCTTGGTCATTATGACCACAAATTTTATGAATTAGAAGCATACCTTGGATCAATGAAATTGATCCAAGGTAATGTTGTTATGCAACCCAAAAATTATGAAAATTGAAGCTCAATTTTAAGTGCTACAAAGACTCAAGGATTAATTTAACTGAATCAATTTCTCATTTCCCAAGCAGTGAATTATTCTTCATAAGAAGAGATGAATTACTTCATTTTCTATTTAGCATAAAAATGGCAGAATTGTACCTATTTTAGCAGATAGCATATTATCTATAGCAAACATGATGTCATAGATCATAAGAGTACACCGTCTTAGGACAAGAATCACATGTCAATGTTTGTAACTTCCAAAATAGAAGTCATCATATACATTAGCCATGTTAGAGGTGTTACACGTATTGCAAAGCCCTGTAACACAAAAATTTCAACATAACATGCATATGATCATACACATGACAATGCTTCAAATTTAATGAGTGTTAAGAACCTGTAATGTCAAGGAGGTGGTGTTAAATAAAAATTTGCAAGGAACAATCTTGCAACTGATATCTATTGTTTCTTGGTCAAGCGTGAAGAATGACCTATGATAATGGTCTATAAAGATGGTGCAAAACCACCCGACCTACCATGTTTTGTGGTTATCAAATTCAACTACTACATCGGATTTACATGGGATGTCGAGTCCCCTTGACACATCCCTATCTCTAAATTAACCCACGTCATGCTCAAGTGAATTCCCCTAAAATTGCCATGTGCTCTAACTATTCACAAAACACAGGTTGGCATTGTAAACAACAACTATTGATATTACGAGTATTGATTGATAAGATCTTACTTTTTGTTATATCTCCAATGTACGTTGCCTCTACAACTTATGCACCACAACCTCTTTCTCCTTCAAACGATTAATAAAAAAGTATGTGGTTCATACACGTCTTGTTAGAAGAAAGAATAGTTCCACACTCATTCCCCCAACATTTCCTCACCCCAATCCCCATATATTCATTATCCCTCTTTCTCCTAGAATGTTTCACTCCTTCAAGTTTAACTTCTTCTCACTAACAATGGAAATGGTCCTCTTACTTACATAATGGTTGATCGATTGCATGTCTCTCTTACTTACATAATTGTACACATTAGTAAATTTGCTTGTTATGCATTCCCTCTCATCCTTTACATCTTGGAATTTCTTCAACGACTTTAAAAATCCTCATATTGAAATGAAATGATCACTTAAATTGATAAGAAGTCAATTAGCCATCGCTGAAGTTTTTAGGCTCGCAAAGAGCCAACCAAGTATCAATCCTTATTGAGTATAAAGACTCAGACAATATAAAAAAGGATGAGGCTCAGATTGTGCCCCAACATCTCAAACCTTACCAATAAACTAAATAAGACGGGGAAAATTGTGGACCTTCAACCAAAACAAAAGAAAGAAAGAAGAAATAAATTTTTTAACGTCCACGAGGCTAAAAATAGCCTATGAGACAGTAAAACCACTTTCTTTCGAATTCACCAATTCAAATCTTCTTTTGTTAATTTTGATGATGAAGTCTTCCATACCAGCTATCCACTCCTCATCAAACAGAACATGTAATAACAAAGTCTTGAAATTGATTGCATATCTGGAACGAATGTCATTATAGGCACTACAATCTATAATAAAGTGTTTTTCTGATTCCACTGCCCCATCTAAACAAAAGACACAAAGTCTTTTTTCCCATTTTTCTTGAGGCCTTTTCCATCTACCTGTTTCACATCTAAGCCGGTGGGAGTTTGTCCTTAGTTGAGCTATGAGAATCTTAGCTCTCCATGGAATGAGGGCCCCGATGTATGCCTTTTTTTGATGGTCACAAGTGTAGTTAAATTCTTTGAGATAATATCTCTTTTTTTTGCCTCTATTGTCCCACATAGTTTTGCGGACCTTATCAATAACAAATGCTTGTATTTATTTATTGCATTGGGGCCATGTTTTCCATTCAATATTCCATTTCTTCATCCACTTGATATTTTGATTCATCCATGACCTCTTCCTCCTGCATAATGAATTTTTGAAGACAATGTTAGGCCACCTATTTGTTGTCATCTGTTCAATTTTGTTGAGATATCTTAGAAGTAAAATCATAACAATGGCTTCAATTGGAACAGAACCTGTTTCAGCTAAAATAATCTCATAAGGGACCAAAACTTTTAACTTAAATTTGTTGGTAATCATATGCTTTTGAATTCTCTCAATTTGCTTCCATTTTGATAATGGTATGTTGCTGGCCCATATTTCACACCCATAAAGTATAACAGGAGTAACTAATATTTAAAAAAGGGTTTGAGTAGTTTTCCAATCCCATAATTCTGCTTCTCTACATTTGTTTTGTAAAGCATAAAGGGCTTTCCACCCTCTTGTCGTTCTCTTTTTTCTGCAAGTCTCCCAAGTAAGTTTGTTGTTGAAGTCAATCCCCAAATATTTGTAGTTGGTTACTTCTTCTAGAATACCACCCTAAAAGAAAAATGGTTGTTGATTTCTTTTCCTTCTATTGCTAAAGATCATAATCTTGGTCTTGTTGATATTAACTTGCATACCTACTTTTTTGCAAAAGGCTTCAAGTGTGAGCAAATGTTTTTGTAATCCCTAAGCAAACGTAGCAATCAATATAAGGTCATCAGCAAATAAAAGAAGCCTTATAACATACTCACCCAACCGGATACCTTCACCACCCTCCATATTTAACAATTCTTCAAGTTGGTCTATATATAAACCAAAGAGTGTGGGTGATAGAGGACATCCTTGCTTAACACCAATGTCACTCCTAAAGCTCTCTGAAATGCTTGGGTTCTTATTTTAATACGCACCTTTTCATAAAGTCTATAAACCGCTGCTCTAAACTGCAATGGTATACCAAGCTCTTGCATTTTGCACCATAACTTATTCCTAGGGACTGTGTCAAAAGCTTTCATGAAGTCAACAAAACAACAAAACACTTCTTTCTTTTCCTCCCACTCTTTTTCAATGATATGTCTTAGAGTAATACCATGATCTAAGGTGGAGTGCTTAGGTTTGAAACCAACTTACCCTTTTGCTCTCTTCTCATTATCTTCTGCCCACTTACTGATTTTGTGTTCAACCATGCTATCAACTAACTTTGCAAATAAGGGATTGATCATGATGGTCTTGTAATTGGTTGGGTTGTCAACATCTCTACTCTTAAAAAGAGTCATTGCCATACTAGTGGTCTAATCATTTGGGAAACCACACAAAATGATGTTGTTGAATATATTCAAAATGTGAGGAGCAAGAATATTTGATCCCCATTTTAGGTATTTTTCTTGTAGCTCATCTAAATCCTTGGCCTTACCTGCACATAACTTTTGGATACCTTATTTGACCTCCTGTAACGTGAATAGACTTGTTGTTGTGTACACTAAAGGTGGAGCCTTAACCTCTTGCTCTTGTTCGTACAATGTTTTTGCATATTCTAGCCATTGAGTCGCTGTAATGTTTATTTATTGTTTGCTTATTTCTTTGCTAAAGTTCTCTCCAAAATAACTTTGGCGTATTTTTCCCTAGATATATGAGTTCTTCTCTCCTATTTGCCATGAACTCATCCTTCTTTCTCTTAATAATTTGCCTATACGCCTTTATGCCTGTTTTCTCTTTTGCTGAATTTTTAAGAGTTTTCCTTACAACTTTGCATTCCTCATCAAACCACTTATTTGTTGGAAAACCATTTGATTTTTTCCTCTTGTTTTTGGACCTCTTACAACTCCCAAGAACTACTTGAATAATGTTTGTCAGCTCATAACTTTTGATGGTTTGCCCATTGACTCTTTTTGTCTGCATTAGACGTTCTAAAGTTTCCTTGAAGACGACCCGATTTTCTTGTGTGATGAGAATTCTTCCCTTTGTTGGAGATTGATGACTAGTATGCCTTTTATCTGTATATTGATTTTGTGATCCCCGAGATATCACTGTGCAAATTGAGTTGTGGTCTGATTTCAAATCATGCATGGGTTCCTTGCCCTGAATGTTTGTTATCTTATCAATCAGGCTTTGAGAACAAATGACATAGTCAACAACACTTGCCCCATTGTAGGTTTTACATGTAAATTTTCTAGATTTTTTCCATCTATTCACATGATTGCAAATAATCAAATCAAACACACCACAAACATTAATTAGCTCTTCGCCAAAATGATTGGTGTCCTTATAATCTTCTGAATATTTGCTCCATGGATGAGTTTCTTCTTCGGTGAGCCATATGGGATTGTGATCCTCCTTGTTGCATAAAATGTTAGATTGTTCGTTCGTTGTCCTAACATTGAAATCACCCAAAAGAAGAACTTCTCTGAGTTGAGATTTGGTTTTGCTATACCCAATTCACTTTTATATTTGGACCCATTTCCTGAATCCTGGGTAATTGCAATGACAATGCTGTGATGTAGAACTTGCTTCTCCTCGCTTGGTGACCTAAAAAAGGATCAATCATGCAATTTGCATTGGACTTGCCTCACCACATGCCAACTGATGTGATGATTGCACTATGTACCATATACTACTGTTTAAAAGTGTCATCTTTTTCCACACGTAGTTCTCCCAATCTCTATGATGAGATGGAGAGTAACAAAATGGATGCCCACAATGCAGCCTTTTCACACTTGGCAATTACCCACTTGGTATTAGTTGTAAGTGCATAAACTTCGTGATCTAGGGCAGCAATAGAAAGATGTATTACAACCATCGAGTAGCTTTGTTGTAGTTGTGCTCTAAGGAATGGATGCTTTCAATGCCATGCTCGGTCCCCTCCTTCTAGGCCGTGCCTTTGATATGGGATCCCTAACATACCCCATTTTAAATATGCTTAGGATGGAAATGTTAATATAGTTTGACCATTCGAATATTGTTCCCGCTGAACTGACCTACAAAGTACCACCTAGGCTACTTCTCAAGCTACACTTGTGCATATTGAAAAGATGATCATTGTAAGTTACAAGGGGTGGGTCTTGTAGTCTATCCGATAGGTTTGTTAACTTGAACTTGACCTATGTGCCCACTTTGGAGGCATGAAAGCTGGCAATGACAACTTTTCCTTAAGATAAGTGATAGCTCTTGTAGATGTAATCTATAAAGTGAGCATTGACTTTGTGAAGTGCTATTCTGAAGAATAGTGTTATTACCTATTGGACTCAGGGTATAGGCTGGAGTAGGAAGCTTTAAGTTGGTTGATAATTAGGTAAATGGAATAATGTCACAATACCTACCAAAGTGATATTGCCAAGTGAACAGGACCAGATTTTGGGTACTACACAATCCTTTTTCCAAAAATCTTAGTGAATTCCCTCCCAATAAATTACCTGATCCTCAAGATAACATTTTTGTATCAGTTTCCGGCGTATCTAATACAGATTTGGATATGATTATGGCAATGATACATATCCATATATGGCCATGTCATAGCCGGATGCATCTGAATGGGCATGGCCAGGATATGGCTATATTTCTTGCATGAAAAAGTAAAGATGAAAAAATATTTTGTGCTTTTTTAGGACTTTTTGTTGTAAAATATAAGGAGCACATGTATAAATCGTTATTCTCAATTACAACTTATGCTACCTTTGTGTCAACTAGGATCACACATAAAGTCTTTTTTTTTTTTGAATTCTGCTCATATATGAAAGGACTCTACGTAGAAAACTGAAGGTGAATTGGGGATATTCCTTACCATGTCTGTTTATGGCCGTGTCAGTCAAAGCAATGCTAGCTTGGTGAATCAGTCTGTAAGGACTTGCCTAAATAGGCAAACAACTTTGAAGATTTTGTGTTATCTAAGAGGGCTTGGTACACTAAGCAAAATGTTTGTTATTTCTGGAAGTAAATTGACAGACATTGCATAGAAGTTATGACATTAACATAATATTCTAGATTTTCTGTTTGCGCTAAACACTTGTTTTTCCCCCATTGAATGAGTATTGCAATTAATTTTGTTTAATACCACCGACTACCTGCGAAAAAAATGCAGTGCTAAGCATATTAAACCTACTTCCTTTTGGTTATTTGGTTGTAGAGCTTCAGTATAAAGATGATTATGATGTCCTGGGAGATCAATTTGATATTTAGCAAACATGAAGGCTAAAATGATTAACATTGTGAGCTTTTGCCCCAAGAGGTAAAGAGTTTACAACCTTTCGAAAACAAAGAGTTTCATGTCTAATATGCACAGCCAAACCTTGCACATTGGACACGAGGAATAAGTGCAAATAGATAAAATAACAAAATTATCTGGTTTATGATATCACCTTTACTTCCATATTTATTTTCAATCACATTACTTTCCAATCACAGTCTTCTGATCTGTAACTGACTGTTTTATGTTCAAGCACAATTCACCAAATAATTGTTTTTCTAAACAAAGGAAACTAGAGTATTTTATTGAGTACAAAATTATAAACCTTTCATGTGAGGGAAACAAACTACAGATTGCATTGAATAGAAACCCAGAACTCATATCTTTCTGTGTATGAGAAAACAGCTACAAATACATTGAATTTAATAACAAAAAAATGCATTTACACGAAAGTCAAATATAGAATGGATCTCATATCAGCAATCGTACCTTTACGAATACCAAATCAATCACTATTTGTCTTTCTTTTTTTTAGCATTTCAAAAAAAGATGATAAAAATCCCGGCAAGTATCTGGCCAGGCTACGATCTTCCCTATATCAGGAATAATTGACCAAATTATTAATTATTAATACAGTGCTTTACCTAATCTAAAAGCTAAAATGCTTGTTATAAAAGCAGCAAAAAGGGCTATCAAAATTTGACCCAGCAGGAATTGAACCCGCGACTTCCCAATTACGAGTTGGGTGCTTTTACCATTCAGCCATGGATGCTAGATAAAGCAAAGAAACTTTATCCTATTTATATGATAATAAATACACCACTTCTAGCAATGGTTCGTCATGCTGTATCTCTCCCTGGACCAAGACCACTTATCAAAACTTCTGCCTGTTTCAGAAGACCTTCTGCCAAAAATTATGGTAGAGCAGTTTACGAATGTCTCCGTGGTGGACTTGATTTTACCAAGGATGATGAAAACATGAATTCCCAACCATTTATGCGCTGGAGAGATTGTTTCTGCTTTTTTGCAGAAGCAATTTATAAAGATCAGGCTGAGACGGGTGAGATTAAGGGACATTACTTGAATGCTACTCCAGGTACATGTGAAGAAATGATAAAAAGAGCAGTATTTTGTTTCGCCAGAAAATTGGGAGTTCCTATCATCATGCACGACTATTTATATAAATCTTCTGGGATAGAAAACTCCATGGAGAAATGTCCAGAACTATTTTTATTCATTTTGGAATACTTTATGATAGAGCTATGGGGATATATTCACTTTGGAACAATTACACCCCGATTCCCCATCTAAATAAATGCTACAATGGTCTCCTCTTTTTCTGATTACCCTCCTGTCCTCAAAATAGTATTAGAGGATGATTTACCTCTGATTTTACCTTGATTCCTTGTTCCGTTAATGGAAGGCAAACCACTTTTGTTGGTTTCATAAACCTCTTGTCTCCTCTTGCAATTGTTATGTTGATGGGGTATCCCAATTGGTGTTTTAGTCACTTCAATTTCCTTGGCTTAAGAATAGATGTTACTTTTTTTGGAAAGAGGGTAAAATGAGGGTTCTAGAAGGTCCCACAACCTTATACAAGGAGCCCAACGACTAGATTAAACTTTCATGCTTACATAGAGAGAAAAGACCTGGGAAAATTTAAAAAAAAAACAGGCAAAAGAGCAAAGCCCGAAGCAGAAAAACAACATCAGATGAGCTTCTTAAGCTCAATTACAGTATTCTTGGCCTGGATAGACCCCGATTCATCAGCAAGCTGGTCCGCAAGCATTAATAGCTTGGTGCAATCTTTGGTAATGGCCTTCTTGGTGTTTTTGGTGAAGTTCTCCCAAGCTTTGAGAACTGAGAAAGAGCATTTCAGCTTGGCCAGGATGGAAGTCACCGGCTCCACATGTTGGCCTTCCGGCTGGTTCTCGGTGTCATTAGCAGAATTAGTGTTGGCCTTCTCAATGTTGCCAGAAATAGAGTCAATCCAGTTTGGGGCAGCATCCATTTGAGCATCCTGGGGGTTGGTGTCACGATCCTCCATGATAGTGTTATCGGCATCCAGCTGGAAGTTAAGACCCTTCTTCTTGAGCTCCACCTCCAGGCCCATCGGGACAGAATCAGGATACAATTGAGCAAGCCCTAGCAGGACATCCGAGATGCGGAGCTCCGAGCTAGATGGTAGAGAGGAAGCAGCGAGCGCCACCGAAGCCACAGGAGCAACGAAAGCGAACGAACATGGGAAGCAGTGGGAACAAAACCCGCTAGGATTTCGACATTGGAGTCAGAGCGGAGGAGATTTGTCGGCGGCGGCGATGGCTGGAGGAGGGGTGGGAAGTGGGGGATGGAATGGGGGAGGAGGTGGGTGTCCGGCAGGGCCGACTATGCTTGGGAGGAAAAAGACTCAATTGAGTAGGGGAAGCGGCAAATTTGAATAGGAGGTAGAGGAGGCCTTGATGTAGAATGGGCCCTTCACCCTCCCTAGCTAGGTTGATGGAATGCTCAAGCGATTGGGAAAGGAAAGGAGCCAGGCTGTAATGTCCCCTCTGCCCGCATAAGCCTGGGCGAAGACCTTTGGCCCCTTATGTCTACCCGACGGCCAAAGGGAAGTTTTAGGGTGACTTATCTTTATTATTTTATTATATTGTGCTATTATTTTAAAAAATAATAATATCATGAAAAAACACATAATAAATAATAAAGTTTAATCATGAATTAAAATGTCAAAAAATATAATTAAAAAATTGTATTAGAAAAGAGAAAGTGCGACTTACCTTAGGGAGTCATTTTTGGAAAATGTGCCAATTAGCCCAAAAGGAAAATGCGACCAGCATAGGAGAATGAAACAATTTGATTGGTTGATTTGAGGGTGGTGGTTGGCTGATCTCCCTTCAAATAAACAGGTCGACTTGTAGAGAGGGCATCCAGATTTTTATTATCATATTTTGCATTGCTAAGAGCTCTGAGCTTTTACCAGAAATTCCAAGTTCGAAAACCCTTGTGAATTTATCTCTTGCGGACGAAAACCCCAGGAGATTGAGAGGGGATTTCACTCAGAAATTCCTAGTGATATTCAGGTTCAGTTCAACCGTGTGTGTAAAGAGATTTGAAGGTGTTTTCCAGTGATTTGCAACCAGCAGTTGGGTCGGTCCATTGTAAGCAGTTTTAGCAGCGAATTCAGAGGTATTTTTTATCCAAGACATTTGTCAAATGTTTGTTATCAGACTGTAAACTGATCGCTGTACTTTTTTTATCATTTTTAAGGTGTATTTTGAAGGTTTTTCAATCTGAATTATAACAGACCTCAGATCTGATTTTCTGGGCTATTTCAGTTAGTAATAAGTTCAGTTTTCTGTGTAATTCAGTCCCTCAAAAATCTGGGCAGTCATTAGAAATCAGAAGTAATTTTATTGGGCATGATTTATACCATTGATGTTTCTCTTTAACCCTAGTCGCACTTTCCAGATCTGCACTAGGAACTTGACATAAAATACACAGAAATCTGTATTTGCTGTTTTTGTTTGATAAAAAATCAGTATAGTGTAAGAAGGATCCATCTAGGGATCTTTCAAAAAGTAAACACAAAATAGATAACACAGAAAATATCTATTTCTCTTCACTTGTAATTTGTTAGAAAGAAAGAAAAGAATGGAATCAATGCAATATCCACAGAGATCAATGGAACTTAAAAGAATACAAAATTACAATATTTAATAACGAGTGCTAAAAGGAACTCCAACAAAGATCAAATTGACAAGTTAAATTAGTTAAAGTAGGTAATGGTGAGTGCTAAAATGGACAACAACTAAAACTAGATACTCAGGTCATTGTGTTCTTGTAATATTTGTCAATGGTGAAGATTTCAGATTTGATAGGCATGCTTATAAGGAATTAATAACTGTCGACTGCATTGCTAATTTATCTTTTTTCAGCTGACAGCTTTGTTCAAGGTTGCGGGAAAAATGTTTAATGTTGCAAGATCCACGATGCCCTCCATTGGCATGCCCTCCATTGGCATGGCCTCTGGTGGTATTGAATCGTCTTTATCTGCTGGATTCAAAGCTGCTAAACTTGAGAGAATATCCAGGGCGCGGCTTAATGATTTTGCTAGAGGACTTCGTACCTTGAGGATAGCTAATATGGCAGGTAAGTTAGGTTCTTTTCAAACCCAAACAATAGATGAATACTGGTAATCTTGGAAAGTTTTCAAAATCAATTTTGTGCTTTGTAAATCTTTGGGTGAGATTATTGGTTGTCTTTGACATGGTGTGGAGTAAGCTTGGACCACATAATTACGTGAGTCACACTTGAATGTACCCCATTGTCAATGCACCCCAACCTTGCCATATGTGCGCTGAAGTTATGCACTGCCTTATTGATTAGAGGGATTTGAACCTGGGTCATTCTCTTACAAGTTCTGCAACTGCCCCCACCCAATACCATTACATTCAACCCCTTGGATGCCAAGACCAAGTTTTGAACTGAAAGGACACTGGTAAATTTAAAGTGAGCAGGCAAGATTTGGGCAGGGCAGGCAAAATGCAAACTATGAAAAATACTTCATATGTTCCACAACTTACATCTTTTGAATTGGAAATGAATTTTCTTTCTTACTCCTAGTGACTACCATAACAGATATGGTTTGTCAATTCTAGTCTTATTCTAGTGCATTGTATTTGTGTAATATCTATGGTATGCAATGCTCGTGGTAAGGTGGATTTTTTTTATCACTGCCATTGAATTTAAGAAGAATCATGACCTTGAATTTTATATGTCCAGGACACAATTTTGGTGATGAGGGAATGATATTTTTGGCTGAAAGTTTAGCCAACAATCAGGTTAGGATTGCATGTCCGATTTATGTTGTTTCAGTTTCCTCATTATTTTCATTTTTATCCCTTCCTGTCAAATAAATGTAAACAATTCCTAATAAAACAGCAGACTGTATTGCCAGTGATGATTTTCTCTAAAAATCTCTGAAAATGGTTGAAGCGTTTATGGTTTAACAATGAGCTGTATGGAAATGGATACCTAAAATGCCTTGGTTCAGGCTGTGGAGGAGGTAGACTTTTCAGCAAATGGCATAACAGCTAAGGGTTTGAAAGCACTTGCTGAGATTCTTCCCAGAAATGATGTTTTGAAGATACTAAATCTTTCTGGCAATCCAATTGACGACGAGGGAGCTCAGGTTGTCTTCTTTACTCTTAAATTTTTTAACTAACTGGTTATGTGTACGTTTTATCTATCTGGATTTCTGTTTCAGATCATTTTTTGACATTTTAATGATAAAGTCTTCCACCTAGATCTCTCTATCAATTTTGTTTTATCTAAAACTTAAAAGAGATATCATCAAAAGCATTCAGGATGAGTTATGCAATCCTTCTTTGAGAACTACTTGGATGGGTTCACTTTTACAATTTTCATCCAAACCCTTATCTTAATTTAATATTATGTCAAGACAGAAAATGATCTCATCTTTGTTACAGGTGAATCAATCACCATTTTAGACTTACATTCTACCTAGGGAAGCTTTGTGTTTGATTTCATCTACTTAGAAGTAGAGACAGACCATCACATCTCGAGAGACTGAATGATGGTTTTGTCAAGCTGAATAAAAAAATAGATGAATAATTGATCGTTAGATGTCAGTTCTACGACAAGATTCCTGGCAGATATAATTTCCTGTCCAGAGATTCTAATGGATATGTTTCAATTTTGCTTCATCATAAGGATCAGAGATGTGCAGTTTTTGCTGACCAGGTTTTGGTGGAGTTTGCATAAAAAATTGGAGTCTGCTCGTCAAATTTGTGATCACAAGTTTGACTGGATGACTTGAGCAGGTTCTTGTAACTATGACTGTGATTTTGTCTTAGTGGGCCTAATGGTGAAGGCTTGTGTACTACATGCAGGCACAGGTTCGATTCTGGAGGCGGGTAGGTATGTACACCCAATTTGAACAATAAAAGATAGTACACAGTTCAATCCAGATAAATTATTCCTGATGTCTACGTGTGAAAATCTAAAGAAATTAAATATATAAGGTTAATGGGAAAACAATTCATTTGTGGGCTTCCACAAGGTGGGTTAAATTCACCAAATGGGTGTCTCACTTGGTGGTGACCTAAAAACCTACCTTTACTTGTATAGAGGTAAATAACTGTTTGGAGAAAATAGGCTGTTTACTGAATCAGATCTAGTGATGTAAAGGGAGCAGTGGAAGGTTCAGTGGGAGCAGTGTAGAAGACAGGAGGTGAAACCAGTTGAGTCTCATATGCAGACTGCCCAGATGCAAACATGGGTTATATTTGTCTACCAGGTGAACATGCGTCGATAGAAGACAGAGATAAGAACCCAGTTGCTGATGCCAAAGTAGATGACTTGCCAGGGTTCACAAGTGAAGCTGGTGAAGAGGGAGGAGTGAACAGTGATGGAGAACCTTTGGGCTGTTGAGCTCCATTTGGCAGAGTTTGTATTGCATTTCCTTCATGATGACGGAATTTATGTAGAGAGTTTGTTTGTTTCTGTAGGCCAAAGCACGGAAATTGACTCCGGAGAACTTTCCATTGTCTCTGCTGCAAATCAACTATAGCACACAAATTGATTAAATTTTGAAAAAAGGAGCAGATCAACAATCAATAGTGTGTGTAGTTTTGTGCAGAAACCACATGTAAGTATGCATAACAAGAAGCATATTGTAAAAGAGCTAAAATGAACAATAAGAATGATAAATCCTAAACTCTCTGTTTTGTTTAGAGCAGTCACCTGTGGAATGGATATGTGGTGAGAAAGAAGCTTCATGTCACAATTTCTAAAGAAACTTTGTTGAAAAGGTTTGGCATAGTATATCTTTGTTGAGAGTATGGCAACATTATGTCAATGATAAAAGTCCACGTGCAGTGAATTTTTTTTCTTAGATAAGAAACCATAAAACCTAATTGCTACATGTGGGGTTCAATTACAGAAGCTCATAGAGGTATTTAGCAAATATTTAATCATGGCTTTTAATAAGGCAATGCGATTTTAAAGTTTCCCTTTTAAAAAGCAGATGAAAACCTCCTTATTTCATGAAACAAACCAATCAGTCCTTATTGGCATTCTATTCTTAAGTTCTCATTGTCTGTCTTTGTGTCATATTCATGCTTGAACATATGCATATGCCTCTTCATGCTGGAACATGTGCATGTGTGTCATATTTCTTGATTAAGGGGAATGGGATATGGAAAAATTATATCTGCAAAAAAAGGAGACTCCATCCAAAAGATCTTGACAGAGTGTTACAAGCTAAAGCTAAGCAAATTGTGGGAAATAATATGCCAGGATGACAAAGATAAGGCTTTAATAATCAAACTCCTGACAATCCTAGGATCATTTTCATTCATGGATTGTGTAGAAAATGGCCCTAAAATTATTTGCACCCTCTTCATCTTGACAATAATTGTGCGTTTGGTTGTAAAACAGTTTGAGGAATTGGGCTAATGCCAATAATAATTCTGCTATAGATGAGCAAAAAAAACCTTTTAGATCGCATGGTGGTTTTACTTTTACCAATATGAACAAAATAAGTTAAGTATAGTAAAGGATCCATGAATAGTGTCCTCAAATTGGGGCCAAATAGGAGAAACTAAGTACATTCACACAAAGTGTGAGACTGTACTTATCTATTGCAGATGCAAGAGTTTACCAATGCGAACAAATTAAGGAAAGCAGAGTAATAGCCAAGGATCAATGAATAGTGTTCTGAAATTGGGGCCAAATAAGAGAAAATAAGTAGATCACACAAAGTGGGAGACTGCATTTAACTATTGCAGATGCAAGATTGCACTTTCATGATCATTTATGCATACTAATCTGTTTAGCAAATAGGGAAAACCCCACTCTTCAAATATAGTCAAAGAATGTGGCTATTGCAATACCTGTGAAAAAAAACAACTAAAGTTCATTGAGATCTCAGGACGAGGAAAAATGTGAAGAGAGAGCAAATGAAAAGAGGAACGTAAAGATTTTGGACAAGAAATGTTCAGTCTTTTTGCAAGCCAACCAAAACACACATATAATTCACCTAGAAAAGCTTATATGGAATCCTTGCTAGCAACTATTCAAATTATATGGAAAGTTGTCGCTATTAAACCTAAGCTGCGCGAATGTAACATCCCTGATGGAGTTACTATTCCAATTATAGGAGCATGCTCACAATCCAAAGCTATACCATGTAACTTGTAAAATGCTTCATGAACTAAAAGCCACACAAACAATGACAAATTCAAGAACTGGAAACCCCCCAACAAAAAAGCAAGAGTCAACATACTTTTCTCTTCCTTTTATCTTTGAGGCGAGTAACCTTAAATGTTAGTGAGGGACTCCATCATCCTAGTGTGACGAGCCAAACTAAATTTCAGAATTCCAATTCTGGAAATGAAAATTTGTCAAAAAAATATATTTTTTTCTTTCAAATCTCAGAATAAAATCTATTTTGTGTCAGAATAAACACATTGATCCTGATTACAATCAATAATTATTGCAGCCCAAGCTCACAGGCAAGCCCTTCCCAATTTTGAAGATAATCAATCTTCGATTGCAAAATTGCATAATTTCATTCCAAATAATCATCCCCTTATTACACGTCTTGCCATATTGTTCTGTTTAATCTAGACAACATAAAATAATTGAAAACTTGCCGTAATTCAGTATATTAGTCTGAACCTAAATTTGGGTTAGCACATTTTGAAGAGAGAAAGTAGAGAGATAGTGTTAACAATAAACAATGGAAAAATCCAACCTGATTCTACCTGAAGGATGTGCAAATTGGAATCAGACACTGGAATCTAGCTTAGAGAGATGTCATTAGGCAATCATGTGATTTGCGCTGCTTGTAACTCTGTTTAGACAGTACCGGTGGTCAGGGACAATAACAGTGACTAGTAGTGTTCAGGGCTGCCGGTAGTGTCCTAGACTAATATGTACCACCAAAAACTTTTGGACTATGTTTTCCCACCTCTGTACTTTAGGGTGTTGGCTGTGGAATCTGGCAATATGATACGACGGAGTAGAATTGACCCTCTCCTTTGTTCAAACTTCAAACCCTAGCAAACTTGTAAAATGTCCTAGTCAATTGTCCTGGACTGATCGCTCAAACCCCCATGATATGAGAGCGTTGCACTATATATTTGAAAAAAAACAAGCGTGGTTGAATCAAGGCCATTGTAGTTTTCCCAAGAGGAGTTTATAGATTCACTCCTTGATCCTATATGAGATGCAACTTACAATCATCCTTCCCTTGGTTCTTTGACACTTGGTACCATGCAAATTTGAATTTTTACTTAAGATTTAGCTTGTGGATTGCTCTAGGGCTGCTCTTGGAAGACTTAGTTTAGTGTGTAAGCCTTTTGATAATGATCTCCAAGGTGGCGTTAGGATGTAGTAGGCGGTGTGATGTAGAAGCATCTGGGTTCACTAGCCATGTTGCATCATCAAAAATAGCTAGTGTAGAAGAAATAAGCTCATGCAACCCCGTGTAGTCTTGTGCGCAACATTTTTGTTAAGTGTGGGAATAAGAAAGGCTACGCACAATGTGCAAGAATGATCAAAGCCTTGTGCAACCAAATGTTTGAGTTATGTGATGGAATTCTGTGGGAAGACCTTGCTTAAAGTCTTGCGCATCATATACTGAAGACTCGTGCACAGTTTTGCGTACCATGTATCTGTTTACACATGCTTGCAATGATGAGATGATGAGCTGTCTCTTTGACTACGTGTCACTCAATCCATTTTCTACACAACTAAATTAAATAGAAACCAGAGCATGCCTGATCTAATGGCATCACCCCCATAAGTGATTACTGTTCACTAGTTTATCTCAATCAATGGTAATCTGTCATAGAAGGGGTATCTTTACAAAGGTAACTTTATTGAAAAGGGATCTTTACAAATTCATCTTTATTGAAAAGGGCTCTTTACTTTCACCTGATGATGGCTGTAAATAGAAAGGCCAAAGATCTCGAGTAGCAACCAAAAAGTGAGAGAAAACTTGAATGAAGCTACATCTGAGTGGCAAAGGTCAGGAATTTGACTTAAAGCTCCTTTTTAGAGGAGTCGAGTTTGGTTTAACAGAGTCTTGCATGTCTGCTTGTCTAGCTAGGATCTAGTCCTAGGACTGCATCCCATTATGGATGTTGCAAAGTCTTTCTTTCAAGATTTTAATGATTAATATAGAAACTTATTGTTTCTTTCATGCTGTGTATTAACCTTTCATGTGCGAGTTCATGTTATGTGTATATGTGCGGGCTACATGGTCTTAGAAAGTCCTTCATTGGACCCTCTAACCATGACTGCATTAGTTTGGTATTGGAGCCAAGTTTTTAGTCATGTGAAAATGATTGCAATAAATTCTGCTTTCCACATTTGCAAGCTTTCCACATTTACGAGTGTGGGTAGAACGAAGTGTAGGCATTTGTTAGTGCTTGGGTTGTTGGTTAGAAGGTCTAGATTGCGGTGATTTGTGGCAGTTGTAGACTGTAGGGAGATATATATGGCGCATAGAGGAATTCTTATTAGAGCAAGAGGAAATAAACCACCTAAAGTGATTGAATTGGTAGATATGACGAGAGGTCTCCACGAGAGATTAGAAGCTATAAAAACGACTCAAAGAAGAAAAGATGATGATGAAGCACCAAAGATTGATGGCGAAGAATTTGATGAAGCACGGATATATGTATTTAAGGGCTATTTCAATGATTGGAGGGAGATCTTGTACGGATACCCTAAAATATTCAGGAACCTTGTGTCTTGAAGATTTGATTGATTGGATTGCGGAGCTTTAGAAGTATTCTAACCACGAGGCAATCAAGGACCCTAAGAAGGTTGCCTTTGCTTATACAAAGCTAAAGGGATATGCATCTTTATGGTGGGATCATGTTCAAAGTGACAAAGAAACGAAAGGTAAAGATAAGACCAAGGCTTGGAATAGAAAGTTTTCCAAACTCAAAGAAAAATTCTTGCCTGCGGATTATCAATTGAACTTGTTCAAGTAATTGCATAACTTGAGACAAAAGGATATGTACGTTAAGGACTGCACAAAAGATTTTTATCGCCTAAATGTTAGTGTTCGTCACATGGAAGGTGTCACAAAGAAGGTCTCAAGGTATGTAAATGGATTACGCATTTCCATTCAAGACGAGTTTGGCATGGTGAGATTGAAGTCGATAAAAGAAGCCTATCAGTGTGCTAAAGGTAGAAGAAAAATTGTCCCAAAGACAAACAAAATATTACGAGGGAAAGAAAAGTTTACACGTGGAAGAGGAGCACTGTGCAGTGATAAGACAAAGCACATGCAAAAAGGGGGAGCGAGTCCATCGTATGATCAATCCTGCATAAAGAGGAGGAAGAGGATACAATGGACGTGGAAGAGGCAAAGGATTCATTGGTACGTATTTCCAATGTAGATAAGTAGGACATCGTGTGTTTGAATGCTTGTACGCACAATAAAGTAGTGGAGGAAGGATGGATGATGCTAGCAATCATATTGTGCATCCATAAAAAGACATTATTAGTTAACTACGCATAGTAGTTGGAGTGAGGAGAAGATCTCATGATGAAGAGAGTGTTGTTGAATCCAACTAAAGTGGAAAATGCACTTGCCTAGAGGAAGAATCTATTCAAAATCATTTGTAAGTGGAGCACAATACTTCACAAAACTTGATTTGAAGAGTGGATATCACCAGATTTGGATAATAGAAGGTGATGAATGGAAGATTGCTTTTACAATGCGGGATGGATTGTATGAGTGGTTAGACATGCCATTTGGGGCGAACTACACTCACTGAGCACATTCATGAGGCTCATGAACGAAGTGTTGAAGCCATTTCTGGGCAAGTTTGTTATTGTGTGCTTGGATGACATTTTGATCTTTAGCAGAACATGAGGAAGACCACATGGATTGTTTGCAAAGAGTGATACCGCGTCCGCGCATAAGAGAAGCTGATGGGTAAACTTGAAGAAGGGGAGCTATCATGAAGAGGGAGTTACTGTACTTGGGATTTGTGATATCTCGATGTAAGGCTCAAAGATGGATCCTAAGAAGTTGTGCAAGTTATCGTTGAATGGCTAGTCACCCTAGAAGTACATTTGAAGTTTGAAGCTTCCATGGATTGGTGAGCTTCTATAGGAAGTTCATAAGGGACTTCAATGTTATATGTGCATTTATCACACAAGTGATGTAGGGAGATACAAAGTTCACATGGACAACAAATGCGGAGAATGGATTTTAGAAGTTGAAGAAGAAAGTCCTATAAAAGCAACCAGTGTTGGCTTTGTCTTGATTTCAATAAGGTATTTCAGGTTGATTGTAATGCGATTGGAACAATCATTGGAGCTATTATGAATTAAGAAGGTACGACACATTGGCAATTTTAACGAGAAATTGAATGACACATGCAATAAAGTATTCAGTTTATGAGTAGGAGTCTTACACCATAGTACAAGCTCCAGAAAAAGTGGAGGCATTACGTGTTTCCCAAGGAAGTTTGTGTTGTACGTAGTCCATTGAAGCAAAACAATTCATAAATAGTCAAGGTAAGTTGAACTAGAGACATATGAAGTGGGTTGAACTCTTCATTTGTCTTAAAGTATACTCATTTTTCTTGTCAACATAGAGATTGCAAACACATTGAGTAAAAAATGTGTCGTATTGATTGCAGATGCATGTGGGAGCTGCGGGTTTGATTCTATGGAAGAGCTCTACGTAGGAGATAAAAAAGCTTGGGGAGCATGTGCAAAACCAATGAGCACCAACCACACACCTTGGTTAGATTACTTCTTACAAGAAGGGTGGTTGTTATTGAAGGCATGCACAGTTGTGCATACCTAGAGGATCTATGTTGCAAGAATTTGAGTTCATAGGAGAATCATAGTGGAGGTTTAGTTGGTTGCTTTGGATATTGATAAGACCTTTGGCACAATTGACTGTAAGGTATTTTTGGCCACACATGGCTACGATATCCGTATGTAAATTCATACAGGGCTTACAGATTTTGCCTAGTTGGCAAAGAAAAAAGAGTCAAAATGCAGGGTTATACCAATGACTCCCAGTTTTAGGCAAGATCATGGGAACATTTGAGTATGGATTTTGTTATCAGTTTTCCTAGAACACAATCAGCGTCATGGTTTTATTTTTGTTGTGGTAGACAGATTTTCCAAAAATGACTCATTTTATTGTTTGTAAAGAGACTAATGATGTTATGCACATAGCTAACTTGTTTTTGAGGGGAAGATGTGAGACTGTACATGGAATGTTGCACGCAATATTATGTCTAGGACATAAACCAAATTTGTTGGACATTTTTGGAGGACATTATGGAAGAAATTGGAACATTGAGTTGCAGTTCCAATTCTGCATATCATCTACAGATGGATGGTTAAGTGGGAGGTGGTTAACAGGATCCGCAGTAACCATGTTGCGATGTATAGTTGGAGCAGAGAGCTAGGGATGTGGGATCCTAGTCCTTGTGCAAGTAGGGTTCACATACAACAAATATGTGAATGGGAGCATTAGGAAGACACTCTTTCTAGGTAGTTCGTATGGGCTAAGTCCAAGGGGTTTCACATGATTGTGTGAAATTGAAATCAATGAAGATAAATGGAAAAATGCACGGGAACAAAGGATTTTCGTGGACTAGTACGATAGATGTGCACCAACAAGTGCACACACAACTAGAGAAGAGAAATACGCAATACAAACACATCACAAATTTGAGGAGAAGAGAGCAAGAGTTTCAGGAAGGAGACATGGTCTTAGCACACTTGTGCAAAGAAAGTTTTTCGAGTAAAACATACGATAAGCTGAAGTGGAGGAAGATTGGACCATACAAAGTTTTGCTGGAGTTTGCATCTAACACATTTGAAATAGAGCTACAAGAAGGGTTAGGCATATCACCTATCTTCAATGTGGTAGATTTGTGCCCTATTAAAATATCGAAACTAGGTTAATGTAAGTAAGATATTGCAATTGATGTGTATTATAATTTGAGAACTAATATAGAAATATTGCCCTAGAATTATGCCATATTATAACTTTGAATAAAATTGAACTTCTCAAAGTAGAATGCAAGCTATTAGGTTTGGAAGGAAGTCACCATTCTATGAGGTCTAGAGATGTGACCGTGATTTGAAATTGGATAAATACACTGTGTAGAGTGTCGTAAATATGCTTGTAAATTATGAGAGCCTAAAAATGAACGCTAGATAGATTCACTTGCTTTGGACAAGTTTGCCTTGTGAATTCTTTTAATGGTAGCAAATTTTGTCCTTTGCTATTGTGACATGTAGCTAAATTCTAGCACCTGGTGTGCTTGTGTCTTTGGATCTATGTCTAAAATAGTGCAATCACACTTTTGTACATGCGGCTTCTCCTTATGTTGAAATCCTCGCTCTCCTCGTATGACCTAAAAAGGCGTTAGTTTGAATGAGTTGGACTGACCTCAACACATCCCCATGACGACTTAGCGTTGCGTACATAATACTACCTCGAAAGGGCCCTAGGTTCATGTAGTCCTCCCTCTCAATAGGTGTGTGAGAATGTGCACAAACAATACAAATAACAAAGCTCTAATGAGGCCTTCAACACAAACAATGCAAATAACAAGATTTGTAGCTTGTTGTCGCATGCTCTATGGAATTGTTGCTTCAATGATTGGGCCCGAAATTCCTCCTTAGAGTGTGCTTGAATAAGAGACCCTTAGATGCCCCTAATAGGTTAGGGTGCATGTGTTTATATAGGTGACTTGCACGAATGATTTCCCGTTCATCTGACCCTAAGCCGGCTAAGGTAACTTGTTCATTTGAAAATGTGATTGTTGCAAGTACAACGGACAAGTTCTTTTGGACAGATTCGTTGAAGGATCGTGTCCTCGAACGAAAAACCCGTCTAGGCTTAGGATGGAATTTGATCAGAGGCATGAGGCAAATAGTTGGTAATTTGAAGATATGTTCTGTTTAAGATGAACTGTTTCCAAAGGTGGTACGTTGAAGAGCAAGTCATGACCTAGTGGACTCAGAATATGGGGATTGGGCAGGATGCTCTTAGATTTAGCCAATAAGTGTATGAATGGGATGATGCTGAAATAAATGCCAAATGATTATCGCCAAGTGCCTTAGGACCAAATTTTGTGTACTACAATTACCCCCATTTTAATCTAGTAATGAAATTGTTGGATTAAAATCAAAATGAATGAGAAAATGCAAAACCTCTCAGTGGGTATAGTGTACACAAGACTGAGGAAGTGTGCCCCTACAACATACACGTGAATCTGCAAATCACATGCCAAAGTGTATATTAATGTTCGAAAGAGATGCATATAAAAATCAGTAAATGAAAAAATGAAATTTAAAAGCATGAAACAGTTATGCTTAATTGCCTCCAGTGCGCTTGCATTGAGAGTACATAAGTAACATATGTGAAAACTTAGCATTTGAACTTGCTAGGAGCCATCAGTTGCATTTGAGCCTGCTAGTAGCCATATGTAGCATTGGAGTCTGCTAGTTGTCATATGTAGCATTTGAGCCTGTTAGTAGGTAGCATTGGAGTCTGCTAGTTGTCATATGTAGCATTTGAGCCTGTTAGTAGCCAACTTGTATGGGATTCTAATATATGTGAAATGATGCCAATGTGTAAGATATGTAATATTTTCTGAATAATTGTGTGAATGCCATCACACTGTGTACCTTGAAACACTGTGGCTGTGATCTGTGTGAACTATCAGAAAATCCCACAATATGCCCCCCTTTTTAGATAAGGGATGCTGCAAAGGATAACTTAGCTCAAAAGAGAAAGTGGTAGTTGTAAAGAGTATGCAACCAAAGCATCAAGGATGTGAACCATATATAACGTGTCAACGAAACATGGTGATATAAGCAATGCACACCAGATATGATCATTTTTAAACAAGTATGATCTGGCTTGTGCAATAATTCCATTTTATTCAGCTGGTTTAAGAGCCTCAACTAACCCCTTCATTTCGTCATTCAGACCAATGTACGCTTGTCTAGATGCTGGGTTGCTAGAAGCCTCATGCAAAGTCTTCTAAACTTTCTTATATACCATCATCATGGCTTGTGCAATAATTCCATTTTATTCTGCTGGTTTGAGAGCCTCAACTTACCCCTTCATTTCGTCATTCAGACCAATGTAGGCTTGTCTAGATGCTGGATTACTAGATGCCTCATGCAAAGTCTTCTAAACTTTCTACTATACCATCATCAGAATCTTGTATGTCCTGATGTAAGTTCCTCAACTCTATGTAGTGATCATCACTAGTCTCTTTATCAAACATGTCAAAGAGAAGAGGAGAAATCATACCAGCTAAGGATCTTGTCCTTGAGATTATCTTGAACATCCAAGTCACAATGATTCCACCAATCATTTGCATTCCCTTCCAAATGTAGTGACGCAGACTGAATTTTCTCCAAATCAGTCATTGGATGTATGTTAAAATGAACATCAAGTTTATGATTCCATACACATGGCAGAATTTTCTCTGATCAATCAGATCTGGGGATGCGAATTTTTGGCATCTGAGATCTGGTTTCGGCTCTAGGACAGTTGTTTCTGCCTTTGGGCCGATGTCCATCAGCTCTTCTCAAATCACAATATGCCTGAAAATTGTTACCCAGTGGCCCAGTCTGAAGTAATCATCATTGGGGCAGGTTCTCCATAACCTTTTGATAAGGTCTTCATTAAAGTCTCTTGTCTTTCTTTGTGGATTCCTTTGTCTAGGAGGAGGAGACTGTCACTGCTCAATTGAAGGTTCCTTTCTAGACCAAGTATGATTGCTATGCAATGTTTTAGTGCTGTGAGAGGAGTGATATGATGAAGCCTGTTTACCAGCCATGTTGTGTAGTTGTTGTCTCGGTCATTTCTCTGACATCCTTGCTCATATTGTTTATGTTTCAACCAAGGGCTGGAAACTTTCTTCCATTGCCTCTTTGAACTCACCTCTATCTTGTTTTTCCTCAAACCTCATTCTAGATATGCTGATAGGAATTAATTGGCTGGCAGAATTGCTACTCTGATGCCACTGTTATCATCCAAATTAAATTCCAAAATTCTTAAACAAATTTGGAAATGAAAATTTGCCTAAAAAACTGTTTTTTTTCAGAGCTTTAGAAGATAATTTCTTTTTAGGCAGAATAAGGACCCTAATTTGATTACAATCAATAATCAAAACAACTCAAGTTCACAGGTGATCTGCTCCCATTTTTGGAGACAACCAATCTTTGATTAAGTTCAAAATTGCATAATTTCATTTCAAATAATAATCTCCGTATTATAATATGTCTTGCAATATTTATAGGCAAGGAAACCTTCTACAAAAATAACTAAGCCTTTGCTTAATCACGAAGCAATCTAAAATAACTAACTTTTTCTTCATCACAAAACAATCTAACATTAACTAATCTTTGCTTAATCATAAAGCAATCAAGAAACTCCCAAACAAATCTATATATAGCCTTTGCATGGCTTTATTTGTCCTATTCCCTAAATAAACTCGACTAGATCTCTTAATAATGCAACTAAGTAAACTACAGTAAATTCTTTCTTCATTTCATGCAAACTCATCCTATTTGCAAATTCATCCTTTATTTGCACGACATGTTCTTTCTTTACTTATGCAGACTTATCTTTACTTGCATGGATACTATCTCTAATATCCTTTATTCTTTTCTGCACTAACATTATCATGAATATTATTTATTCTCTTCTGCATGGATATCAATCTCATGTTTGACTCTTATTTCTGCACTTCTCGTGAGATGTGTTGGGCTCATTACCCTCAGCTTTTGGTCCATCAATATCCAATATTACTGATAATCTCATTTGTTTATCTTCTAGACAAGGTTCTATTTTTAAAATACTCAAATTTGCTATTCTGACTTCCTATCCTTTGAACAAGACTTTCATAATAATGGTTCCAGATAATGGACTACACTTATGAGTATGCACAAAGGATAAAACCACTAGCAGAAAAAGAGTGCCATAGTCCTAGGTAGATCCGCTATCTGCTAGACATGCAACTAATCACCTAATTCTCCTTACTAAAAAATATTCAGAAAGCAGAATTTTAGTTTATATGTATTCATGCAGACATTCTACATGTGTTAAAGAATGAAGTTCTGATATTGTATGCTTTATTGCATGCAAATTGTGTATTGAATATCAGTTTGATTTCATGAAATCAGTGCTTATGTTATTAGAGAACAGAACAACATTTGCATTGATGAGATTCAATAAAAACATAACATCTAAGAGCATGAATTTTTAATCCTAAGATGAGTTGGTTTCTTTTTTCCCAGGAACTGTCTGTTATGCTAGAGAAGAATCGTGGTATCCAGAGACTTTATCTGAACAGCACTGGTCTTGGAGATGAGGTATCACCATGTTTTGCATAGTAAAAGAGATCAGGGAGAAATGAACTTGGCATATAAGCTTCATGTTGTCTTATTATAAACTTATCTCACATTGCTTTATTAAATTTCCTATTATAAAAAATTATGTGGAGGCATGATTATTCCTTATATTGTTATTGTCCTTAGCAGGTTGTGGACCCTATTTAACATTCCCGTTTTGCTCATACATTTTTAATATTTTACAGGGTGCTAAGGCTCTTGCAGAAATGCTGAAAAAGAACAGTTCCTTATCAGTCATACAGCTCAACAACAACATGATTGATTATTCTGTAATCTATGCCGCCCTTGTCTAGTGAAAATATATGATACTGTAGCGATGATGTGAAAACTATTGCCGTGCCACTCAAGCAACGTTTCCAAATCTTTTGAATGAAAATTGTTTGGAAATGATTACAGGGATTTGCAGCTCTGGCTGAAGCATTGACTGCAAATAAGTCCATTCGAGCAATACATCTTAAGTAAGCAAATCCACACTCTTCAAATCTGTCATACCATTTCATTTCTTTGACTCAGTATACAATCTTTAGCTCACTAGACTTGGTATTTCTTGAGTAATGGGATTTTTTAATTAGTATTGCATAGAGATTATAATATTCTCGTCTTTTAGTTTCTGATTGAATACTGAAACAGACCTGGTAACCCTCACCACTTTTCTTATTAAATTCAGTGGCAATTATGGTGGTGCTATGGGAGCAGCTGCTTTTGCAAAAGGACTTGAATCGAACAAATCTTTGATGGTATGTTGTTGAATGCCTGAACTAAAATTATGCCATCTTAAGAATGAATGTTTCTGTGTACATCACTCAGGGAAGGTACTATTCATGCTTTATAGCGTAGGAATTTTGTTCAATCCGTGAGTTATGCTATACGATATAAGTTCGACTTTGGAATGAATTTAGTGCCATAATTAGTAGTATTTGTTGTGTTATGTAATGTGCTTACTTTTCAGTGATCTGTGTAAATGATATCATTGCTCCAGCGGTGATTGCTTTACTATTTAATTTATTTAATGTACAACTGAAGTGTTTAATCCATCATACTGAATTTTATGATTATGGAATCCAATCTGTCTCCCTTAAGGTATTGCCCATGCAGTGCAAAAGATCTCCGCTAAGTTTATTTCATTGCCAAGTAGACTTATATGGCTTACCTTATCCAACCACATTATAACATTTGCAAGCACTGCTTTTAACAAAATAGAACAATCAGGAGAGTCTACTGGAAACATGTTAGTATGAGCGATGTATATTGTTATTAAGATAGATCTGGAGTCTAATTTGAATGCAGCATGCTTCCCATATGCTCTGTGATTGATATGGTGTGGTTCATTGTAATTTGTTCATGGTCCAAATAAGTAGCATTTTATTTAGTTACACACAGAGTACAACTTGCATCCTGATGCTTGTACTTCTTTTCAATAAAAATCAAGCCACAATTTGGGGACATAAGCTCTATTATATTTGTTTGCATATTCCCTGTTTCTTCTGTACACAACTTTATTTTTA
Source organism: Taxus chinensis (assembly GCA_019776745.2). Classification (NCBI taxonomy): domain Eukaryota; kingdom Viridiplantae; phylum Streptophyta; class Pinopsida; order Cupressales; family Taxaceae; genus Taxus; species Taxus chinensis. Next base: position 99,742,417 of record CM034154.1, read on the forward strand.
CATATTATGTAACAAGTAGACTATCATAATGAACTTGAAAACAATACTAATAGATCTTGTAAAGTTAATTAAACAAAACAACGGCCAATCCAGCTACCGAGGCCATATGATATTCTGACAGCCAGCATAAACCAAAGAAGAAAAATGCAAAGAAAAATATAAGCCCTATGAGAACTTTCATTCTCCATGAAGTCTTAAGAGCTCAACTTAAAAATCTTACCTTTTCTGCTGGAAGTAAGTTGATCGTCTTTTTGCATAGGTATTAAGTGCCTAAATGTCTTCTCAGATTCTGTCTTATCATTGGTGTTGTACCCCACAACCTCAACACTGTAGTACCAGAACCTAAAGTTACAAAATTTGCCGAATTTCATCGAAGAAATTCAAAATTAGCCAAATCTCATGAAAAAAAACAAAATTCGTAGAAAGTTGACCCCAAAGTTTTTATGGTTAATTAAAAACCCTTCAAAAGTTGTGAACTTTGGCTCGTAAAATCTCGTGTTAGGGTTCTGCATTAAGGTTTTGCATTACGGTTTCTAGAGGACTTGTGGACAGAGGAATCTAGTCAAGGTTTTAACTGGCAGTTGCCAGAAAAAGCTTGCAAAGTTGACTGATCCGAATTTCAGGAGGTTCAGGTGACAAAAATCTGGATGAAGATCTAGATGTGTTGTGTGCAAATGCAGAAATGATAGTATTGAGTGAAACACGATAGAGAAAATAATAGAAGTGTAACAGAAATCATATTAATCTGTGCTTTTTATACATGGCATACTCTTGATGGAAATGTATGGTATTCTTATCCTCTACCTATTTGCTTGTTATCTAATGCTACAAATGTGTATACTTATATTACAAAACTGTGAAGGCATAAAAAACTGTTTTGGAAGTTGAACTGCTTGGGCTTCCATGTACAACTCTTCACCTTTTGACCGTTACGTGGCTTGGATGCCAGGTGTAGGTTGTCAGATGCTCTAGCATAATGCGAGCCCTTGGAGTGACACTTGGAGTGACACTTGGCATGGCACGGTGTGGCATGGACTGTCCAAGTTGCCAGGTGAGTTTTGGATGTTTTTCACAGGAGCTGAGTTGTGCAACATGTCTGCGAGGTGCGACAAGTGCTGCAAGGTACCACGAGTGCTGCAAGGATGCTACGAGTGCTGTGAGGCTCTCAAAAATTTGACAGGGGCATTGCCTCACGAAAGGGGTCACTTCCTCTAGTTCCTTGGGGGTAGAACTTTGGGCCTCTGGCTTTGGCTCAACCTCTCCTTGATTTTCCGAAAGGGAATAAAAATAATTTCCAAAATTTAGAGGAAAAAAAAAGCAATATCCAAATGAACATATTGAAACATGTTTTGTTGTATGTAGAGTATTGGGTGTAGCACATCTCACAAGGGCTAAGCCCTTGACACTTATGTGCTCTGCTCCCATCAGGTGAAGTGCGTGATGTGGTCTTTGAAGCTTTGTGGCACGGATCTTGGCGCCGCGCTGATGGTGCATGATGCGAGGAGGTGCATGGAGGAGCTCGAAGTGTGGTAATTGTGCGACATTTTCCCTGGTGCTGCACAATAGGTGCATGATGCAAGGGGCTGCGTGGTGGTGCACAAGTGGCCAAGGTACTCAAGGCAAGAGTGAAGGGTTGCACGGCTGCACGTAGACTTTCTTGAGAAGCAATTGTTCCAGTTGCTTTAAGTCTAGGAAGCAAGGGTGGAAGCTTGGCTTTGGTGAATGGCTTGCCTTTTTGATCAAGGTTCTTCAAGGGTTTATGTAAGGGTTTGGGAAGGTTCAGTTGTGCATTTAGATAAGGGCATGTTTGAGTCCCTTGTAATCCCTCTTTGGCCTCACTTGTCACATGCACACTTAATGCAAACATCAAATACATTGTAGCAAAAATATAACCAATAATCAAGAATTAACATGCATGCTACATCGTATAATCTACCAAATCAATATCCAAGAGATCAACCATGTTAGTCGTCCATGACATCATATAATGCACGGATGTCCATATGTCTAATAATCAAAAGATCAACACTAAAGCCATATAACTTTACCTATCAAATAACCATGAGAAGTAACTGATTATTGTCAATGGTTCATAGTCATATACAAAAATTCACTCTCTGTGCCCCAAATATAGCACTGTGATGTCTCTAACACATAAGAGGAACAATGCAAACCAACACTGCTACATCCAGTGCCTCCGATGAACTATCAAAAGGTCACATCTACATGACTACACCCAAGGGAAATAAATAGGACAAGGAATAGGCATCATAGAAATGAAAAGATATTTTCCTCATGTTACATGACCTGCGCGGTCATTGCGGGCGAAATCGATGGTGTATCTACAAGCTGGTGGTTGCACAACTGCCGTTATGAAGATAGATGCGGTTACACAATTGCCTCGACTGCCATGCAATGCCACACAATGTGAAGTGGTAGTTTCAAAACCTTCCAAGGAATACTCCTTTTGGAGCCTTGTTTCTTACTATATTGGAATTTATCTTGGTTGGATGATGAAGTGGACTAGTTTTCTCGATCCCTATGGGTCAACCCTTCTTCCACCAACTTCTCACACAAGTGATGTAGGAGTATCAAGCATTGACGAGCAATCTTGCATCATCCAAAAATATATGTTGTGTGTGTTGGCGTGCGTTTATGACTTGTTGCTCAATGTTGTGCTTTTTGAAGATGATCTGAACAAGTCCTAGAAACTTCTCCAGAGCCCCAAATACTCCAAGGACATTAAGTGGAGAAGGTTTCAGTCCTCTGTTAGGTTTCAATTAGACCGTTTTTGGGAAGATGATGAAACCACTGTTTAAAATAGTCAGCGGTTTCACCCGCGTTGGTTGGGAACTTAAGAGACGTCTTCCGGACGTAGTGAAGAGTCATAAGAGATTCGAATTAGTTAAGGGGGGTTAACTTTAGAGTGAGCAGCGAGAATTGGAAAAAAATTCTTTTCATTGGAGTGATTGTTAGAGAGCAGGGAATGGCGATAGTTGCTCAAACTATTGACGGACTGTGTTGGTATTGTTTTCATCTTCATAATGTATCTCAAGTAATAAGGCAAGTGTGATGCAGGAGCATTTGGGTTCACGAGAAATCTTGCATCAACTAAAAATATAAGTAGTGATAAGTAAAGTAGTTTATGGAGGCCTTTGATGTTTGAACTGATTGTGGTACTCTAAAACCACCTCCCAGATTATCAAAGCATCACCATAAGATGCCCTACACTCTTCCTCAGTGGTGCAGCATCTGAAAACCTGATTTGAAATTGGAATTCTGCATAGAGCTCTATAACAAGTTACAGTGCTCCCTACCATCTCGCGGTATGCATACATATTCTAGACAACCTCAAGAAGCGCCCCATCTTTTCAGAATATGCCTCAAAGTTAATGATTTTTACAAAAAAATCCAAAATATGCTACAATGAACCACAACATCTCACTGTATGCATACATACTCTAAACAACCTTAGGAAGTGAACTGTGAAATCAGCACATGGCACACAATTGTGCTTTTATATAGGAGCAAAAAAACTCTTTACACTGCACCACACTATCTTGTGCCAGGTGTACACCCTCTAGACAACCTCAAGAAGCGAACTACAAAATCAGAACATGGTGCCCAATAATGCTTAATTGTAGAAATCCATAAACTTGTAGTGGCCACATGGACACTTTGTGCCAGGATGTGCCATATCCAGTATCCGATCTAGGGTTTATTGGTATGACATCATACTTATTAGAGTGCTGCACACCTGTTAGAGATGCCTCATAACCTATGGAAACTTAAAAGTCACATATGAAGATGAAATGTCTCGTGGATGGATGCTGAAGTGTTTTGACCTCCATAACAGTTCTTGGGCCATGCCTTGATATTAAAGGGAGTTTCCATTCGAGAGGGGGTTCAACTCAGCTTGCTAGGGGAGTTGGCACAACTTCTAGAGGTTTGTGAAGATAGAGTTATTCTCCAGGCAACTAGAGAACTTCAAGAAGAGACTTGTTGAAGAGTGTGCAGGTCTAATCAAAGCTGTTGGAGTATACTACATCTAGGAAGGGACTGATATTGTAACACTGCATGTTTGTAGTCTGTAATAAATTGGAAGTATGATGTAAGTGTGTGTAATCTCTGTATTTCCTGAATCAAGATAAATAAAAGAAGTTTTTACTTTCCAGTCTCATTTAGAGTATGTGTATGGTTGACGTTACAAGGACCAGTTTGTCCTTCATTGGAACCCTTATCTTTGACTGCATCAAATGGTATCAGAGTTGGTAACAACTGTGAGATGAGTGAGTGTTGAAGTTTGTCCTCCATTAAGAAAGAACGGGTAGAGGGCTAGATTTCAGTGAGAAGAGAGTGTTCTTCATCTTGTGTAGGTGGGGAGAGAATTGAGGGTACATCCTCCATTGAGTGAACAGTGGGTATAGGGTGCATGAGTTTTCTCCATCTTGTGTAGGTGGTAGAGAACAAAGTGGTGAGAGAGGATAGAGAGATGTATGACTGCAATAGAGAGGTTGCAGCAGTGGGTTAGATGTGTGAGTGAGGATAGTATGCAAGAGATGAATGAGAGCTATACAACCCAAGTGTCTGTGTTGAAGATTGTGTTGAGAGGCATGCAAGCCTGAGTGGAAGCTGAGGAAAAGGGGAGGAGGAAAGGTGGTTCTATACCACTCATGTTAGCGTTGTAGAGTTGGAGATTGTACAAGTCATGCTAGACAACATGGAAGTGGATATTGCTACTGCAAGGGAGGAGAGAGAAAGAAGGAGAAGATCATGGATCACATGATGTGTTGCAAGAATGAAGAGGAGGGAGGTTCCTTACAAGAGAACCTTGGAGCTGATTGAAGAAAGTCTAGTGGAAGAAGAAGCATTAATGAAAATGGCAAAAGAGGGAAGAAAATGGTCATTTTCAGATCATGATACAGTTAAGTTTAATGGTAAAGAGTATGGTGTTGAGGAGATTGTGGCAAAATATGTGGCAGCTGGGATGGTGGTTCATGAAGGCCCCATATTTGACAAAGGAGTAGAAGACCATCTTCTACTTGAAGAAGAGTTGAGGATGATTGAGGGAATTTTTGATTCCCATGATATCTTGTATACTGATTATGTTACAAGTAATGAAGTAAGTACAGCAGATTAGGAAGAAGAAATCCTCGTGGAGGAGGATATGGAGGTGATAGTTGAGGAAGGGAGAGTAGAAGCTTGCCTTTTGAAGAGCATGGAGGTGGAAATGAAGGAAGTGCAAGTTGTTGAACAAGGTGAACCTTGTGAAGGAGTTGGAGAAGAAGTTGCTGATCTGAACTTTAGGAGCAACCATTTGTGTGAGAAGACAGGAAAAGAGGAATTTCAGAATCAGGTGTTTGATTTGTTTGATCCATCACGAAGATTTAATTAGGGGGAGGAAAATGTTGTTGTAGCAATGGTAGTGGAGTTGTTTGACATTGCAATGTGACAATGAGAGAAGAGAATAATGAGACTATCCTGGAGCTAGTGGTGGAGGTTATGGAAACCATTTTGATGCCCAAAGGTATGTCTATTTCTTTGAAAAGCAAACTATGGGGAAAGGAGTAGTGAATGAGGTATAATTTGGAATAAGGTAGCATGTGACAGTGGTGTTGGAGACACTTGGTGGAGGATGGATTGTGGTGTGACAAAGCTCACAAGAGGATGGAAAAGGAGAAAGAGAGTTGATTGGTGGAGGAGGACGGTCTATGGTTCAACAAGTGGCTAGAAAATGTGAGAATACCTCACTGGGTGGAAGGGCATGTCATGGCTTTACGCCTCAAGCCAAAAGGATGGTTCTACCAGCTAGCCCAAGTTTGTGAGAGCTATGCTCACAAAACTCTTACGCAGGGTGTCTGAAGTAGGAGCATTCGGGTTCACGAGCAGTCTTGCATCAACCAAAAACATAAGTAGGGGTAAGTAGCAATATGTAGTGTATGCATGCCTTTGATGTTTGAATTGATTGTCATAGCCTAGAACCACCTCAAAGGTCTGAGACATCTCCTAGATCCTCAAAGCAAGATGCCTCACACTCTTCCTCAATGACGTAACATCGCAAAACCTCATGCCTAGTTGGAATTCTACACATAGCTCTAAAGTATGCTATAATGCCTTGCACCATCTTGAGGTATACATATATATTCTAGACATTGTCAAGAAGTGCCCCATCTTTTTAGAAAATGACTTAGAGTTACGCTTTTACAAAAAAATCCAAGATATGCTAAAGAGCACCATGCCATCTCGCAGTATGCATACATACTCTAGACAACCTCATGAAATGAACTGCCAAATCAGAACATGGCGCACAGTTACACTTTTATGTAGAAATAAAAAATCACTCTACACGGTGATGCACCATCTTGCGCCATGCTTACACCCTCTAGACAACCTCAGGAAGTGAATTGCCAAATCAAACTATGGGGCATAGTAACGCTTCTACATAGAACACGAAAAACTTGTGGTGGCCACGTGGACACTTTGTGTCAAGATGCGCCATACTCAATATTAGATGCATGGCATGCAACATGATAACATACTTGTTAGAGTTCCGCGTACTTGTCAGAGATGCCTCATAGTGTATGTAAGCTTAAAAGTCTCATTATGAAGGTGAAACGTCTTACTAATGGAAGCTAAAGAGTTTTGACTTTCATAACAGGTCTTGACAATGCCTTGATAGGAAAGGAAGTTCCATTCAAGAGGGGCATCAATTGAGCTAGCTGGGGAGGTGGTGCAAGTTGCAACAACTAGAGATTTGTGAAGATAGAGTTATTCTCCTGGCATTTAGAGAACTGCAAGCATGGACTTGCTGAAGAGTGTGCAGGTCTAAGCCAAGCTATAAGAGTGACTACATCGTGGAAGGGACTGATATCATAACATTACGTGTTTAATTGTCTGTATAAACTGGAAGTTGTTGTAGGTGTGCGTAATCTTTGTATTTCCTCAAGCAAGATAAGTAGAAGTTGTTTTTACTTTCCAATTTCATTTAGAGAGTGTATGATTAAAGGTTGCAAGGACAAGGTTGTCCTTCATTGGACTCCCTATCCTTGACTGCATCAAGCATGTGTGTGCGTGTTATCTTTGTAATATTGTCAATATGCTTGTAATAAAGTGTGAGCGGTGTCTCAAATACGAGTATCCCGTGTTCAAGTGGGTGTGTGTTGGAGAGTGTTGAGCTTAGGTTGCAAGGAAAATCTGCTAGCAATTTGGTCCTCTATTACCCATTGTGCATATTTTGGTATTAGAGCATGTCGTGTCCCGTTTAGTTGAGTGTGTGAGGCCCCAATGGGTTGTATTATCACCAAAAAACAACACCCTCTGATTTGTCATGAATGAGCAATCAATGTTTTTGGGAAACATGGGATTGTCTCCAAGTTGTGGGACATGATATTTGAGACAAACCTCTAGAGAAGGCTGGTTCCTCTACCTAATGCTAATGCTAAACTACTCCTAGGGAAGGAAATGCAACTATCTAATCCTAATCTAACACTCCAAGGGACCAGGGGAAGAGAGAGATGCATGAAAGGGAGAAATCCTAAGCTAAATGGAGGTGATAGCACCAAGGAAAGGGGGAAAAACACTCTTAGATGAGTGAAAATGGGAGGGGAGGAAGATGGAGGAGAGGGCGAACATGAGTGCCACAGTCCAAAACATCATTCAAACTCTCATTTTTATGGAGCACAACATAAATAAACCTTGCAAAAGGAGAACAAACATGCACAATACACCACAAATGCGATAGAGAGGCAAGATAATGCAATAAACATAGGTTAGGGCAGAGAATAGCCACAAAACATGAATTTTTTTGCTTCATAAGGATGCACAATCCATTACATTGGAGGAAGCAAGCACAAAACCATTGCAAAGATCCAAATCTAAGGCCTGCAACTCAAAGAAAACACTTGTGCAACACTTGTGTGATGCCCTTGCATTTCAAGAGGGTTTAACCTTTACAAATGGGCATCATTTTACCATATATAGAAGATGGGAAAAAGAGAGGAGGGAAAAGAGAGGGAAACTCGAATTTCCACCTTCAACCACCAACAACATGCATTAAATGTTTGAAAATAAGCATGGGCACCCTTCCAAGACCATTCCCTCATGATACTTTGCTTGTAGGAGAAGGAATGGGCACCATACCTCATCAAATCTAGTGGTTGAGCTACTTGGAATTGCTCTTTTAATGCTGGGATTGTATTTCTTCTTTTTCACCCACCTAACCTCACCTAATTTAGGATTTCCAGTTTCCATGGTGTAGTACGTGATGAGACCTTTCCAACGAGTCTAAGTTTGTGAAATATGGAGTTACAGGGCGAAAGTTATGGCCCTTTGAAGATGAGAAGCTCGGGAGAATCACGATAGGGTTCCCTGCGGGCTGTAACAGACCGATTTCTCTGTTAATTGGTGTTGGGGCAGATAAAGTGCATGGTCGGAGATTTGGAGGAAGATTGGAATAGTTTTGGTGTTCTGCGCGGGGCCGACTTATTCGCTTTTGTTGATCTTTCCCCCGTCTCGTCAGTCACATCGGCCCGCCGGGGAACCAACGGAACATGGGAACAGTTTCGTCTGTTCCCACAGTGCTCGCTTCGTTCAACTTATCGGCTTTTGCCGCACTTCTCTCTACCTTATCAGATATGTCGCCCAATCGATGAACTAGTGGAACACATGAACGTTCCATCTGTTCCCATAGTACCCGCCTTACCCGACTTGCCCGCATCTAACCCCCAACTCCTCCCACTCAGCCGAATCGGTAAGATGGGGAACAAGAGGATCAAAGGAACAATTCCTCTTGTTCCATCAAAGGTCGATTTGGCCGATGCTATCCCAATTTCCCATTTTTTTGATTTTTTGGCTAAGTATTGGGCAGTAGGGCCTTGCAATGGAGGAGAGTCTTGGAACATTGAACTTGCTTCCATTTCATCAATTTTCCCTGTCCAAGTCCAAGACGATAATGCAAGTTATTAAAATAACCCAGGGGTATTTTGGATAACAGGTCCGTTGTAGATTGCAAAAGAATCTTGCGTTGTTTGGAAGTTGTGTGTAATAGAAATGGCACACAAAGGAGTACCTCTTGGAAGAGAGAAGACACCAAGAGTTGCAAACTTGGCAAAAACGCTAAGAGGAATCCAAGTTAGATTGGATGCTCTGGAGTGTACACAACATAGAAGAGATGAAGGAGAAACACCAAAAGTACAACTATAAGAGTTGAATGAAGAACCAGAGGATGTATTCTTGAAGGTCATTTCCAAGATGGGAGGCAAGCCAAAATTTGACACCCCTAGCTATGTAGGAAGTTTGTACCTTGAAGATCTAATTGATTGGATCATGGAGCTGAAAAATGCTTTGACTATAAGAAAATGGAGGACCCCAAAAGAGTGTAGTTTTCCTTCATAAGGTTGAAGGGACATGCATGCTAATGGCAGGATTATGTGCAGCTCGAGAAAAGAGATAAGGATAAAATCAAGCCTTGGAATAGGATGGTTGAAAAGTTGAAAGCTATGTTCCTACCTTCTGATTATTAGCTGAGTTTGTACAAAAAACCATAAAATGTGACGCAAAAAGACATAAGTGTAGAGTATTACATGGAAGGGTTCTATAAGCTCACAAAATGGGCTGGTCATGTTGAAAATGATGAAGAAAAGATCTCAAGGTATCTAAATGGTCTTTCTATTTCTATACGAGATGAGTTTGGAATGATCAAGTTGCATTCAGTAGAAGAGTCTTGCCAATGTAGCAAGGAAACAACAAAATGTCTAAAGAGGCAAAGGAAAATTTTCAAGAGGAAGGAGCCAAGCAAACACTGGAAAGGGACCTCATACTCATGAGGGAGAAGTGAACACTTCCTACTATCACAATCATGTACTAAGAAGAAGAGGATATACTTCAAGTGGAAGAGGATAGTATGGTAGAGGAAGAGGTTTCATGGGTGCATGATATAGGCGTGTGGAGGTTGGTTATAGAGCATATGAGTGCCCACAAGCACAAAGTAATTGTAGAAGGAGAATTGAGATTAGCAATCGCATTGCACATGCATTAGAAGAAAACATTGCATCCCTCTATCATGCAAAAGAATTGGAACATGAGGAAGCCCTTAGGATGAAGAGAGTGTTGCGAAAACCAGCCTAGGAGGAAAATAAACCGGAGAAAGATAATTTGGTGTCTATTGAAATGGTAGATAAGATTGGGCTGAAAAGAGTGACCCACCCAAAGTTGTATAAGTCATAGTTCTACAAAGTCCTGGAATTGGGGGACTAGGGGACCAAGGGCCTAGGTTTGGGGACGATGGGGGAGCAACAATGCAAACATATATAGTACTTGAAAAATTAGTTATTATTTTTTTATTAGGGAATAACAAATGAAACTTTGAAATACTAAACACATTGCATTGAACAATGAAAATGCATAATATCAATATATTAATATTTATATTCACAATTTATATTCAAAATGATGATTACATTCATAATTCAAATACAAGTGGCCAATAGTCTAATGCCTCTAAGCTTGAGGGCTTCCGGCTTGATGAATGTGTTGAAACTTTAATGGTTGATCAATGAAGACTTGACACTTGCTCTTCCTCTTGCTATTGCTCTCCCTCTTGCTAATGCTCTCAGCCTCTTAACTCTGGCAACCTTGCTTACTCTCACTCTTGCACTTGTAACATTGCTCAATGTTTTCAAGATTTGATAGTGGTTTGGAGAGAGGGTGTGAGGTTCCTTTATAGTTTTTTGGGTGTTTAAAGTGTGGGTAGGGCCCATAAACTAGTAGGATTATGGTTTGGGGCACAAACATCCAATAAAAAATTGTTTTTATTTTTAAAAAATCACTTTTTTCAATTTTGGCATAGGGGACGGCCATAGGTTTTTAGGTTTATTGAGGGACTTGGGGTGAGTTTCTTCGATGTTTCGAGGACATCCTGAAGTCCCCCAAAGGTCCCCTCTCTGAGAGAAATGTCCCCTCTTCCGCGAAACGTCCCGAGGACATCGCCTGTTTCATGGTGGCAGTGGTGGTGGGGGGGGGGGGGGGTGTTTCCTAGGAGTCCCCAATTCTCCAGGACGTCCCCATCCTTAGAAACATCAGATTTTAGGGGGGGACGTATCCCCATGGAACACTGGTATAAGGTGACTTGGTTACAAGAAGTTCATCAGATTTTTGTGAGTGAATAATTTGTGGTTAATATTTAGACTGGGTCATACAAGGACAATTCCATGTGACATTCTATACCATTACATTCAGGCCACGAATCAAAACAAAAAAATTGAACACTCGACCCAAGGTGCACACAACCAAGCATTGTGAACCAATCACCCAAGTAACTTAAAAGATAGCAAGCAGTCAAGCAAAAGTCCTAATGCCATGTAAATCTTGTAATTTGACTTGAGCAATGACCAACATATACAAACATCATATATAAAATAACTTAGCAGTGCAAACCAAAAGTGGTGTGTGCATTCTCTCAGTTGATGCGTCCCTGAGTCGATATGTCTCTTTTCCATGTTCTTTCTCATTGGTACCAACGGGTTTACCCTACACACGAGAGTACAAAGTGGCACAATCATCATGTAATAATAAAAATAACTGCATATTTTAAATTGCTCGACAATTGCCACAACAAATACATTTCCCATTAATTGCATTACAACAAAATGAACCATCTAATGAAAGCTTTTTATTTATTATTACCAACAGCGCTTCAAACTGGGGGATATGACAAAATATTAACTTAGACTTGGATGTGTTTATCTTTTTCCTCGCAACCAACTCATGCTCTATAAAAATACTTATCAAATTTCTAGCCTCATATTTAGAAAGTGACCCCGATATAAGTGAATTGTTGACAAATTGCAAGTGAGAACGAGGTTGCAGATTTGAAGCAACTTGAATATCTTTCAATTCCCCTGGAGTGGACAGTTTTAAAGAGCTTCCACTGAATGCTTCAGTTAAAATGATGAGTAAATATGGCGATAGGGGATCCCCTTGCCTCAACCCTCTAGCGGTAGAAAATAAGCTTGAAGGATCCTCATTTACATGATATGAATATGTTGGTGTTGAATCGATGATACACAGTTATGGACCCTTATCCATTTTTTTTTTGAAAAGTCAAATTTCTCTAAGATATTTCCTAAAAAGACCCAATTAGGTGTCATAAGCTTTATTCATTTCTAGCTTTACTATCATACCTCCTTTCTTGCGAGCTTCAAGGACCACATTGTTTCTTGAGAAATCACAATACCATCCAATACTACGCTTCTCTGTTACAAAATAACCACCTTTATCTTCTGAGATTATCTTCCGTTAACACTTCTACTTGTAGTGCCATAAGTTTGGTGACAATTTTATATACCATCACACAGAGCAATCATTCTAAATGCATCGAAGTACTCATCATCTTCCTTTTTTTGGGATTGGGGCAAGAAAGGTAGTGTGCCCTAGCTTTTAAGGACACCGTTATTCTTGTTGAAAAAATCCTGCAAATCCATCAGGACCAGGTTCTTTTTCTTCTTCCAAAGTGAAAAGAACATGCACTTCCTCTGCTTCTATAGGCTTCACCCTGTTCACTTGTTCTCATTTTGTCATTACATGCAGAATATTTTCTAGAATTTTTTTCTGGAGCTCTTGATTTAATGAGATCTTCTTCTTTGGTAGTCTTATCCCATTACCATCCATAAATTTCTCTCCATCCAAGTGACAATTTTATCAATTCTATACATATTTTTTCTGACTAATAGTCGTGAGGTTAGAGAACTTAGTCGTTTAGGTTAGAGAACTTAGTATTCTTGTCACCCTCTTTCAACCACGTCTAGAATTTTGCTTCCAATGCATTTCCTCGTTTGTCAGAACTTGATGGAAGCTAGTCACCGATCTCTTTTCTTTTTCTATTGGTTCCTAATTTAAACACACTGAAGTAATTTGCTCCGGAATTCCCTTAAAACATATAAAGAATGCAGATATTACCAAACTGGTTTTTACTCGAGAACTTGACTGCCTTTTTTATCATTTCTTAGTTTTTGAGCAAGCATAAATATTTTTGAATGTTTCTCTATTGTTTTCCACCATTGTTTCAAGTTTTCTTCAGAGGTGGAATCTTCAAGCCACACAAATTCAAAATCGACGAAACAAGTCAGTAATCATATCCAACAGTCCCCGCATTTGGACCTGATCATGAATCTGTCTAATCTCTCCATGAATAACTGATCCCCTAACTGTTTGTTTTTCCAAGTAAAGGGTCCTTTTGTTCAATATCAATCTGATCACACTCCGAGCAAAAAGCATCAGTAATTCTACTGTTCTCTGCAACATTTGGCCTATTCTTCCTTCTTATCCCTTATTCTGAGGATGACATTAAAATCTCTGTCTGTGATCTAATTAATCTGAGAATGATTTTTCCTGAACTATTGGTGCAAGCGGGAATGAGGGGGCCAAACTAATGGCTGCCGTACTCCCTAGCCTAGACACACTAGTGCTACTGGACATACTCTTAGGTGCACACACCCAGAACTGAAACTCAAACTCGAACAACCATCATGTCATCCATTTGTGGTAATGGAAATCTGTACTTGATAGTAATCTTGTTGATAGCTCATGAATCCACACGCATGTCAGTCTCCCTCTTTCTTTGGTGCTAGTTTAGGTGGAACTGCACATGGGCTCAAGCTTTCTCATATGAAACCATTTTTTAATAGCTCCTGGACTTATCTTTTCTCCTCCCCATTTTCTATCGGTGCCAACCTATGCTGCATTGTTTGGTAAGCTTGATTTGGGGATCAAGTCCATGTGATGTCTAATGCTTCTCAGCAAACCCATCTGGTAAATTCTTGGAAAGAATATCAATATATGTCCCCAACAAACTCTTCACTGTGGAATTTCATCCTCTACAGTCACTCTCCCAACCTCCAGGGTTTATGACTGAAAGCAAAACAAGCTTTCTCTTTCTGCACCTCTCTTAGAAATTGTTTTCCAGAAACCAACAATCTTTAGGACTGTTGTCCACTTCTTCCCATTTGTCCTTCAATGGGCTCAAAAGTGTACTACCTTCCATCTTTCACAAGTGTGTAGGTATTGGCCCTACCATCTTGTATAGCCTTTCTATCAAATTGCCAAGGCCTTTCCAACAATACGTGACAAACATCCATGGGCAAATTGTCACAATAGATCTCATCTTTATATCAACCAATCTGAAAATTCACCAAACATTGTTAACTTACCAAGGTTTGACGCCCTCTTTGAAACCAAGAAACATTGTAAAGGTTAGGATGCATGATCTTCTCCAAACCAAGCTTCTCCACCATCTCATTAGACACCAAATTGACCATGCTACCACTATCAAGAGTAACCTTGCAGCACTAACATTCAGTTATGCCTATAGTTCTGACAACACTCCTCTTCATCATGAGATCTCCTCTATGTTTTGGTTCTTTCATGTGATTTGGTGAAGCAACACTACCCTCATCGCTTGTGCAATGCGGTTGCTAGCTTCATATCTCCTACTATTTGTTGCATTTGTGGGAGCTCAAATGCTCTATGTCCAACATCTCCACACTTATAACATCTACCCATGAATACTCGCATCTTCCTCTACTCGCATCTTCCTCTACCGAAGTAGCCTCTTCCTCTAGAAGGATACCCTCATTCTCCCAGGGCATGACTGAAATTTCTGTTGTGAGATGTACATGCTTTCCTCTACTAGTGTTTGCTTGTCCTCGCCCTTGCAAGATCATTCCTCTACCTCTTGATGTGTTTTGTTGTCTCCTAGACAACTTCTCTCCGACCTTCAAAGTGCATTGATATGCTTCTTCCTCCAATCTCAACCTTATCATCCCAAACTCATCTTGTATAGAAATCTAAAGACCATTCACATTCCTTGAGAACTTGTCATCACCATCTTCAACATTGGCCAATCCGAATGGTGAGCTTGTAGAACTCCTTTGTGTAATCCTTTACAATCATCTCCTTTTACCTCAAAGTTCTTGAACACATTCAACTGATAATCCAAAGGCAAGATTCAAGAACTTGCCCTTCAACTTTGCAACCATCCTATCCAAGATTTGATTCTTTTCATTGTTTCCATGTGCACGTCATCCTGCCACAAAGATGCTCCTTGAGATCTTGTCATCACCATGTTCAACATTGGCCAATCCGAATGGTGAGCTTGTAGAACTCCTTTGTGTAATCCTTTACAATCATCTCCTTTTACCTCAAAGTTCTTGAATAACATTCAACTGATAGTCTGAGGGCAAGAACTTGCCCTTCAACTTTGCAACCATCCTATCCCAAGACTTGATTCTTTTCATTGTTTCCATGTGCACGTCATCCCGCCACAAAGATGCATGGTCCTTTGGGCTTTGTGCAAGCAAACTTCACTCACCTGGGATCCTCCACTTGCTCATAGCCAAAACACTCTTCCCACTCAATGATCTAATCAATGAGATCCTCATGACATAGATTTCCTGAGTAACTAGGGGTCTTCAATCGTGGCCTTCCTCCCATCTTGGTAGTAGCCTTCAAGAACCTATTCTTTGGTTCATCTTCCTGCTCTTCAAGCTGAACCTTAAGTGCTTCCTTATCATCTACACTTGTGTTTGAGACAACTCCTTTCCTCTTAGGAGTCTCCACAACATCCAATCTTGCTTGGAGTCCTCTCACCATTTCTGCCAAATCTGCAACTCATGGCTCCCTTCCTCCTTTTCCAAGGGGAACTCTTTGGTGTGCCTTTACTTCCTCTCACAGCTCTTTTTGCAATTGCAGGACTTCTTTCACACCTGCAACAAACTCACTAGAGCCTCAAAAACACAACCTAGCAAGGCAAAACCTTGCTCTGATATCAATTGGGCCAGATGGGAATGAGGGGGCCAATTTAATGGCTGCCTTATTCCTCAGCCTAGACACACTAGAGCTACTGGACACACACTTAGACATATGCACTCAGAACTGAAACCCAAACATCACACCCTTCATTGAAAAGCAATGATATTATACACAAACATACAATTTCTTTACTGACACAGCCACCTGAAGATGAACATACTATAGTCCTTTTGATGGACTCTACTACGGTTAGGTACCAGAATTGGACAAGTTCCCCCCGGCGAGCTCTCTTCTTGGTTCAGTGAAACTCTCTATTGCTTGTCCCATTCCTCCTCCCAAGTTCCAACCCCCTTCCCTATCTGAAACTGTCTCCTCTTATCCTGCCAGATCTCTTTGACATTTTCTGATACCCCAATACCTTTTCACCTTCTAAAGATGTTTCGGAATGCTAAGAAACTGACATTTCTTGCTTTTCAACAGTTAATATGCTTGGGAATCGCTGGTTAACGCAGACCACTGGTTTTATATCCGTTGCCTGTGGAAACCAGCAGTTTCTCCATCTGTCTTAGAAAAGGTCCTTGTGAGCTGGGCAGATGACATAATCCAATTCTTAAAGCATTTTCTAAGGTGCTGGACTTCTGGGATCCTTTTTGTCTGTCTGATCATCCTCCACACATGCGATGAGGTCATGTAATGACAAATCACCATCACAATACACAAAAGGTGCTCTGTGTTTGGGGTGACACATGATTGCTTGTGTACCTGGATGCTTCTGCATCAACTGTTCATTGTCTAGAAATGCCATTTTCCCTCAATTCCCATGGGAGGATAGAAATTTGACAAAGCAATTCCCGATAAAGTTTTGAATTCCCAATGCCATTTTCTAGCCTTTTGAGTCACATGAGGAAGGAATGGATAAAATTTTGAATTCCCGATCTTCAATAATGTTCTGCAATCCTAGCTGAGGGGTACTCAGTGGATCTTCCCCAGACAAATTATCCTCTGCAAATACTTCATGAACCAATATATTTATCGTCTGATCCACCTTCCCTTGAGCATGTTGTTCAATCTTTTGAGGATCTCTCAGGGCTTCTTGATTCCAGGAAGGTGTCCCTCTGCTTGTTTTGTTCCCTTATTCTCTTGGCCTGACTTATTTTGAAATTTTCATCTTGCCCTGTATTTACCTGAATCTCATTCCTCTCAAAATTGATCTTATCAGTTTGGGAATAAAACTTAATTTCTGACCTAGGGCATGATCATTATCGTCACATCTATTCTTTTTTCAGATCTTCCTGGCCATGCTCCGATAAATTTACAAATAAGAGCCTGATCTAAAAGATTCTTCATGGCTTTCTCGGAAACCCTATCAGAAACATGAGTAATAGGAATATCTCTCGCCACCTCTAGGGTCAGATCCTCCATCTGGATTTGATGTTCTAATTTTCCATGCACACAATCATCTTTATTACTGAAAAAATTGTACGAGTTTTTCATCTTCTTTTGATTCACCTTCAGCTTTAGTGCAATCACTGCCAAAGTTCTTATCCCTCCCTGATCTGCTTCAAATCCACAACCAATCCTTTCTCCTGATGAAAATTTGACTACAGTTTCTCCTTTTTAGTGAATTTTTTTTCACCTGCCCTGCCTTCTCCTCTTTGCCCATTTGCTACTTTCTCCATCCTTTTATCATTCCTTCTGCTTTGAGATTTCATTATTAGTAATTAGTAATTACTTTAACAACTTTAATGGACCAAGTCATGCTATTAAATTGTTTGTGATTTTTGTAATTTTAGATAAAGATATATACAGACATGACGAATCAAAGAAATTGTCCATGTATAATTAGAGTTTGAAGAACTGCCAAAAAGAAAAATTGAAAGAGTTTATCCATGTATGAACATAGTAGAGAAAATTAGTCAGATAAATCCATTGCAAATGCATTTTGTGCAATTGTCCATGTATAATTAGAGTTTGAAAAAATCCAAAAAAATACGGAAAAATCCGGTTCGGAATATATATACATATATTATTATAAATTTATATTTTGAAGAACTGCCAAAAAGAAAAATTGAAAGAGTTTATCCATGTATGAACATAGTAGAGAAAATTAGTCAGATAAATCCATTGCAAATGCATTTGTGCATGTGGTTTCATACAGATCCGGCCGAACCTGGTAACTATGGTTCTCATATATTTGTTGAGATAGATTCTTTGGCGATTAGTGATCTTTTATTCTCTACGTTCTTGTTCAGGAGTTTTTCATCAATTATATTTTAGGGCTCGATTTGATGTTCACGAGTTAAAATGTGGATTGTATTTTTAGGTTCAATGTGATTGGGCTTAATAAGTTTGTCTAGCTTATGATCAAGCTCTCTTATATCTACTGCTGGTCATGATTGAATGTCTGCTGTATTTGAAAGTTTTAAAGTCATTTGAAATTAGCTCCATTTCAGATATATTTAGCATGCAAATGTTGATTTTGAGTAGATTTTTACAGGAAATTCACCTACATGGAAATGGTATTGGGAATGAGGGTGCTCGGGCATTGATGTTAGGATTACTGTCCCATAGAGGTGATAGACTTAAGTTGATTTTTTACTTTTCTGTTCAAAGTACATGTATCTTATGACCATTCTTGGTGTTTGCATTAATGGTTTGCTCAACTTTGATTAACTTCTCATTTGCAATGCCAAGGATGAGATGTGACATGATGAAATTGCATGACAGATATAGTCACTACTGTTGACATCGGAAACAATAGCATTGGTTCAAAGGGCGCATTTCATATAGCAGAATTTATAAAGAAAAGCGAAAGATTAGTATGGCTTAATCTGTACATGAATGATATTGGTGATGAGGTAATGTCTGTTGCTTATGATCATATGACATTCATGCAGTTACACACTTTTTCTAATTTTAACAACGTTAAGTTAATAATTTAGTGGTATGAAGGGATAATCATTAATCATATGGGAAATTACTTCTGGCTATTTATCTAAAGTAGATATGATATGTCACCTTTAGGAAGTCACTTTCGTATTGATGTCAGCACAATTATTCCCTGTATATCCTTTCATGTTGTTTAGGCCTAAGCGTTTGAATTTCTTGATTCTGCTGGGGATCTGGTTAAATAATAATTGGTTGAAGAATATGACAATTGTGAAGATGGCAGGGAATGGAGCAAATTGCAAAGGCTCTGAGGCGGAATAGAAAATTGGAAACTATTGACTTGGTAAAGATGCTGCACTTTTTTACCATCGTTTCCTTTGGAGTAATCGGTTATATATCTTATCTTTGTGTGAATGTTAAAACTTAGTTTCTCTTACAGGGAGGAAATAACATCCATGCTGAAGGTGTTCGTCACCTTGCAGATATCCTCAAAGACAACAATGTCATCAAGACAGTAAGTCGACAGAAAAGTTTTCAAACATTACAGAACCAGTGTGCAGTTTGGACCTTGACTTAATTGTTTTGCATTGGCAGTTGGAGCTTGGCTATAACCCCATTGGTCCGGAAGGAATAAAAAGTTTGATGGAAGTTCTCAAATTCCATGGCAATGTACAAACTCTTAGATTAGGATGGTGCCAGGTTTGAAGTGGTGAAACTGCATTTACGCAATTCTCTTTAATGTCTAATTCTTCTCTATTGGCTGTCAATGTATTGTGTTTGGTTGCAGTTTCTAGCTGCAATTTGACATTATAAACAGTTAAATTAAGTATTTTTTTAAATTTTCAGATAGGAGTCGAGGGTGCAGAATATATAGCAGAAGCCTTGAAGTACAATTCAACTATTTCCACACTAGACCTTCGTGCTAATGGTCTTAGTGACGATGTATGTATTTATTAGCAATTGATCTGCGCCACCACGTGTAATGTCCAATCAGGATGTTTTTATGGGATTTAGCAATGCTGATCCTTATTTATCATCATTTTATTCGCAGGGTATGATTACTTTGGCTAGGAGCTTGAAGATTCTCAATGAAACTTTAACATCTTTGGATCTAGGATTCAATGAAATCAGGGTATGAACCCAAGTTACTCCCTTCATAATTTGAAGTGTATTTATGCAGGTTTAAGAGCACAAGTCTCTCCTTGTAGGGATGTTTACAAGTTTTCTAAATATTTTGAATAGGATAAGGGAGCCTTTGCTCTAGCTCAGGCGCTAAAGGCTAATGAAGACCCTGCTTTGAATTCAATTAATTTGGCAAGTAACTTTCTCACTAAATATGGACAGGTATATGTTACATTAAGAACAATTTTTATTTGTGAGAATTTATTGCTAGCACTGTCAATGTTGATTTTAAGATCTTCTACTGACAGGTTGCTTTGACAGAAGCCAAGGACCATATAAGTGAAATACATGATGGTAGGGAGCTGAATATATATTTTTAGTTCATAAGTTCATCAATTTTGTAGAATTGTTAGAGTTCTCTAAACCATTCAATTCAAAATTTGCTTTCGTTGTGGATAAGAATCTACAGCCGAAAGTTTATCTGTATCATATTTTTGCTGTTGATTCCTGTAACAGACAGATTCAGGGGATCCAGTTATATCCCATTTTTTCTTTTTACCCTTCTTTTGCATTTAAATTAGATAGGTTTTCTTCTTTTGAGATAAAATCCTTGGAGAAATGCCTGAAGTTTACAGAGCAAGAGAGTTGTATGCTGTAAAAGAGAAATCAAAGAAATTTGTAGTGGATATATTTTCCATCATTTATTGGCATATACCTAGAATTGCAATTGCTGCAATCTCTTCTTATTCTGAACACATACATTTGCATATTAGATCAATTTCTTGGATATAATTGTTTTCAAATATTTTACTGAACAAGGCTAATGGGGGAAAGATTTGGAAAGCTGACCATGGTTCTTTAGAATATGCGCCCTACTTACAATGGCCTCCATCATATGTCAAGGGCTGGTAAGGTTCTGCACATTGTATCAAATTAAAGAGCTACCATCCATCATACCTCAAGGGCTTCAAGTTTTGATCCTACCAAAGAACCAACATTCGTGTCTCTGGTTTGATTTCATCTGTTTATGCACCCTACAGATTTTTGGAATGAATTCAGATTTAAAGATCTTAGGTATACCTTGGATAAATATGTCATTATCAAGGCTTTGGATCTCACCCTAGCTTAAAGTTCAATCAAATATGCACGGAGTTGTGTTAATTTAGACCTAGAGAGACCTTTGTTGGAGACTATCCATCTTATGTTGATGAATAACAGTTGTACTGTGAAAAATAAAATAACCCTTTAAATTCTGGCACGGGCGTGGATATGGTAATTTGTTTTGAGAATGTCCATTTGTCATAGGTTGTACTAGCTCTGTTCCTTCTGTTCAACCTGCATAATTTCTTACTCATTTCAAGCCCACTGTCTTCAACGTATCCTACCATTATTACTATAGATCAAGGCCCTTGTATTCATGG
The DNA here is from genome assembly GCA_019776745.2 of Taxus chinensis. Classification (NCBI taxonomy): domain Eukaryota; kingdom Viridiplantae; phylum Streptophyta; class Pinopsida; order Cupressales; family Taxaceae; genus Taxus; species Taxus chinensis. The sequence goes on from CM034154.1 coordinate 99,763,653, forward strand.
ATACAAGTTGTATCACTACATAATACTGATATTGCCCTTATATATGCAGTACTCATGATCTCCTTTTGTTTGTTTTTCTGACATTCTATATGTACTAGATTTCGTGCAAGTGAGATTGGAATCATGGTCCGCATGTCTGTACAAAAGAGTTGATCATGTTGTATATCTTACTGGTATTAGCCAAAAGTTATTTTTTGTTCTTTTAACTTATCATGAAAAGAAGTGTAATGCATTCATTCGGGCCAATTTGATTCAGATTTGGTGGACTGTGAAGTTGGCTTACATTGAATGGAGTGTAATGCATTCACTTAGGGTATAATATTCTCTTAGGTTCTGACTTGGTCATATGTGTCGAAATCTTTTTAGCTTGCAAGTTATTTTGCACTTTGCACTATAGGCATGTATTGATTAACTAGCTTTCTTTTGTCATTCGAGCTTGTACCATCTTCATTGTATTTATCCATGACCTCTTGCCAAGTGCTTCTTGCAAAATATTTTCCTATTGCAACTTAAGCTTTGTGGAAGCAATTGATAAGGGAAAAGTCAGTATGGACCAAAAATTGGTTACTGCCTTGCTAATAAATATTTTTTCTTTATTAAAAGAGTTGACGTATTTGTTCGGTGGTGTTGGTGGGAATTTGTGCCTAAATAGTATATGCAGTGAATTTATAGTGCCTTGTTTATATGTGTAAATAGTGTAAAAGTTGGCAGTCATAGTTTGTATTAGCGAGACATTGAAATGAATTCCTCATATTGGTAGTTATAGCTGACCTGCATTGAAATGTATCCCTCAGAAATAGATTGGTCCTAGGGTTTGGATAGGTTAGATTGCTTGAGGATGTTACATTACAATATAGAACTGTATTGATCTGTAACTACTAACATGTATCTTTCAAAACTCAATGAAAATCCTGAATCTATTATGCCCATCTCTTTTTTCTGATCTTGAATCTATTATGCTCATATCTATTTTGTGTGGTTACATATATAGGAATATGTCCTTGACAAAATGGAATAGTCCTAGAATTTGTATAGATTAGATTTGCACAACCGCAATGCAAATATTCATTCAAAATTTTCCTCAAAATGTTAGAGATGCTCTAGAATACATCCAATAGCATATGTATGAGCTCCTTAATACTCACAATCCTTTTTCAAACACTTTTTCAATGGATGATGAAAGTCAAAGCACGAATTGCCCCATCTTCTCATATTCTCTGCTTCTTTCTTCATCTTCAACTATGGCAAGTGGAAACTTAGCAGTACACCTCCTTAGCTCACCGACACTACATAAAACCCCCATGTGGATGCTACACAAATGATCATGCAAGTGTTAGATCAAATGGTCAACATCTAAACATCTAGTAACAATCAATTCTGGAAAATGCAAGCCAACATGGCTCAAATGACTAGTAGATTACATCATACTTAGTGGGGCATGCCAAATCCATGTTTCCCCTTACCTGCTCATGTCGACAATCATGAAAGCCCACTCGCATAAGACACATTCATAACAAGGTTCTTAAGTCGTTACAAAAATGAACCTTTAGCTCCTTATATTCCCATCAGGGACATTGGGGGATGGGGGAATAACCCCAACCATCACTTATGACAGTTCAATTAATCCCGCTCTTCATCTTAAGGTTTTTGGGAATGTCTACAAGGTCCAGCTCAAAACAAATTCCTATATGGCTACTAAACTCTTAGCTAATACCCTTATGAGTGATGGTTTAGATTGGTGCCATACAATGAAGCCCAACTCAGTCATCAAATTTTAAGGCCTAATCAATGTTTTAGTTGAATAATTTTAGTATAATGACTTGATTCAAAATAACATGAGCATTTACGTCAATTGTAAACAATCCGAAAATGAGATGGTTTAAGTATTCATCAAACTGTGGAAAGCCTTAGCCAACAAAGTAAAAAATAACATGACCAATGACAACCTTTATAAACACTTTCTTACCTTACGTTACAAGGTCAAGTCTTTCTCTCTATCAACCTTGAAGGAAACTCTCGAGCAAAGCTATAAGATGAGATTGTTCATGAGGGAATTTGATAAATATCAACCTCAAGTTGAATGTCAAACTCTAAAAGTTCTCATGCTACCTTGGAAGTGCAATGTCGTTGATAATCTCACACACAATCATGATGCAACTTATAATTGAACCGTACATAATATTGACACGTCTAATGCTTCAACCCCTCCCCAAACCTAAGGGTGGCTCCTTTCCTCATCCTTCCCACCAAGGGGATCGCCATCAACCTCTTACCAAAGTAGAATTAAGATGATGTCTACCTCGACCTCATTCGAGGCCTATACACCATTTTCAACCTCAATCGAGGCCTATGCACCATTTTCAACCTCTCCCTTTATAGTACAACGACAAGACGTTCTTGGTGGCATGCTAATTGGGATCATTTTCATGAAAATTATCAATCATGTGGAACGCTTGCTTATTCCTTCATTATTAGTTGTGGCTTTAATTATGAAGCCATGGCTAGTGAATTATATGACGAGGTCATGGTAGCAAAAGACAAGACAGAACAACACGATCAACATGATGACGCACATAAGACCAATGTCCACTTGGGAATATACACCAATCCTCAGCCTAAACGTCATAAAAATAATTAACAAAATCAACCTAACATCAATAACCAAAATTTGACTCCTTTAATTAAATGCCATTGAAACCACTTTCAATTTTAACATGCCAATGAAGAAAACATGGTTAGCATGCAAGGTATGAAATGAATAATTCCATGCATTAACTCCACGTATCACACAACCCCTCTTGAGACTTATAGGACTGTTCAAGCCTACCCATCATGTCAGGTTTCTTAGAAAATCCCATTGAAATTCAAAAACCTAAACATTTCTTCCAAAATCCATCGGCCATATTGGACATATAGGATTGATGTTGTTATCTATGTAGTCTGTCAAATTTGATGCCATCTACCAATTTGTTTCATTTTAGGCAAGATTGACAATTTGCAAATAAAAAGGGCTATTGTAGACGAGATCTAGTACATGTCACTTCTCTTGAATTCATCAAGTCATTAGATTACTTAACCGACAACTTCAAATCCACCCAAAGCACGTGTCAAGGGTATGACTAAAGGAAAATGCCCCATTGGGTTGCATTTGGTTGACCATGATTGTGGCCTTGCATTGTTAAGAGTGAAAGTAATGATCTTTAACCACCTCTATCATATAACTTTCTTCTTGGTCCACCATGGGCATGTCAAATGTGCATCTTTGCTTTGTGTGCATGTCAACACGTCTAATTTTCTTACCTACACTGTCTAAAAAATTCAAGTTGAGACAAATCTGTGGAGCATTAGATGATTCCAGCAAAGGGATGCCTTTAAAATCCCCACTCTTGAGGAACTACCTTGTGTTTCCTTTTGAGAGTACAAATGCTTTAATTACCTGGTCGACACCATTTTAAGGATATATTAACTATTCTTTAACTAAAGGGAAGGATTCCACCTAATCTCCTCAATTCATATGATGACGAGACGAATGAGATCAATTGTAAAATCAAAACTTTTGACCTCTTGAAGTTTATCATCACCTAGTTGGCCCTTCTTTGCAACATTGATCTCACCAGAGGAGAACTGACACAATCACCATCACCATATCTATCATTAGACATTGTATATGTTAAAAAGATTAGATAAAAGTTAGAAACCAAAAACAAAGCAATTGATTCCTAAATCTAATCTATTCAACAATACCTCAGATTGAGCTAGATGGAAGGGAGAAAGAAATGAAATACATTCACTTACCAAATGAAGAGCTCCCTTGATGCTTTGATGTGCTCACGATGGTGGGTGATTGATCGTTGTTTTAGATTTTGGAGACACTTGGGCATCACTTCCCCTTGATTTGATGAAGATTTTACTTGATGAAGATGATGATAGATTGATTGGGTGATAGAATGATGATAAAATGGATTGATCGGATGAATAAAAGAGTAGAGCTTTGCTATGGATTTCCAAGATGGCTCTCATGGAGGAGGAGAGCTAAATTTATAGCTTGTGGGTGGAGGATTCAATGGCTAAGATGAAGCCATGTTGGATTTGGATCAAGGGTGGAGAGTGCATGTGACGATTGGAAATTCTAGAATGGATATTTCTATAATTTGATAGAAAATTCAATGGAGGGAAGAAGCTTCCATTTGAATTAAAAATTCAATGGAGGGAAGTTTAGAGAGGCTTCTAGAAATAGAAGCCTCTAGATTTAGAGGTGTGAGGATGTGATTAGGATTAGAATTAGATTAGGTTAATAAATGATGATTAGGGGTGAGGTTATATGGAAAGGATAGGTGTAGGGATGTGTAGAGTAGGTGGTAGGTGAGATGTAGGAATATTAAATTCCTAGAAAATGTTAATGAAGATTAAAATAGGATAATAGGATATAATAATGAAATTAAAGAGATTAATGATAAAAATGGGATATTAGATGAATTAAAAGGATTAATGATGATAAATGTTGATAAATGATAAAGGGGAAATATGATAAAATGGATTAATAGTGATAATTAATCTTGTGATTAATTATTATATGGATGATGTTGGGATATTTGCGGGACAAATTAATCATAATTAATCATGTCGACATTTTAGATGTCTACATTTTACCCCTCTTTGAATGGTTATTGCAAAGCAATGACAGTTCAAAGAAAAAAGAAAAGAAGATGTTAGGATGGTGATATGATGCCCCCTCGAGGGATTAGGTGGGGAGGAACGAAGCGGGTTGCTCAAAAAGAGGAGAGGCCCAAGTTAGTGGATGAGAGAGGATTAGAGGATTTAGAGTATGAGGAGTAGAGGATTTAGAAGATGAGGATTAGAGGATTAGAAGATTTAAGGATTTAGAGGATGAGGATTAGAGGATTAGAAGATTTGAGGATTTAGAGGATGAGGATTAGAAGATTAGAAGATTTGAGGATTAGGAGAGATGATGAAAGAAGATTTGAGGATTAGAATATTTGAGGATTTAGAGGATGCCCTAGTCAAGATGTATGAGGATTAGAAGATTTAGGATGTTGGATTAGTAGAGATGCCCCAAGTCAAGGGGTTAGGTGATTGAGGATTTATTTGGATGTTAGATTTTGAGATGCCCCAGATTCAAGGGGTTAGGATTTGAAGATTTGAGGATAGGCTATTGAGGATGTTTGGATGAGATTGAAATTTGAGGATTGTGATGGATGAAGTGATAAGGATTAGAGGATTGAGTGATCGGTTTGATGATGAGAGGATGTTAGAAGATGCCCCATAAAGGGGTGAGGATTTTGGATGTTGGATAAACGAGATGATAAGATTTGGATGTGGATATTGATTGATTGATTAAAGGATTGATTGGATATGAGGATGAGGAGGTTAGATAGTTGGTTGGAGATGATGAGATTAGGTGTGGATGATGATAAGGCTAAAAGATGATGATAGAAGGGGGTGTGCTACCATAAAGTGCCAATTTGTTATCATCATTAACATATTGTGATTAATGTGGTATAAAGCAAGATGCACCAAGGTATAAAGACCATGATGATGGATTGCCAAATGCCCTTGTCCTCATATCATTGGGATGAGGATTTTGGTCCTCATATCATTAGACCCTGCCAAAGAAAAAGAAACAAAAGGGGCCTCATATCATCAGCCAAAATGTAAATAAGAAAGATAAAAATGACAAAAACACACACATTGCATTTTTGTATTTTTTGAATGTTTTGAAATTTAAGATTTTTAGATTTTTAAATGTTTCATTTTAAATCATTTGGATTTGATTGATTTGTGATATTTTGAAAGTTTGGATTTTGGGATAAAGAATGTTGATAGGATGAATAAGATGAAATTCCCTTTTTAGGATGTTTACCATTGGATATGCAAGGGATGTAGAGGTTTTAATTTGGATTTCATATATCAGTTCAATTTTGGATGTTTGGGTAGGATGAAAGGGAAGGATTGATGTTTTTATTTTTGGAAATTGGATTTTTGGATGGATGTTTAGATTTTTGGATGTTTGGATGTTTTAGATTTGTGGGATTTTGGATTTGGGGGATAGCTTAAGTGGATGGGATAGGATATCTGATGGGGGGATGGGAGGGATGTAAGGTGGGATGTGACTTTCTCCTATAAGTCCCAAAGCATGTTTGGGTAGGATGAAAGGGAAGGATTGAGGGAAATTAGATAGGTTGGATAAGATAGGGATTGGTTGATAGGTTAGGATTAGATGGGATGTGGGATGGGAGATAGATAGGATGAGGGTTATGTGGTATAAGATAAGATGAGGGATATGGTAAGATGATAAGATATGCCCCTAGGTATAGGGGATGGATTGAGGGATAGATGTGGTGTGTCCCAGAGTGTAAAGTAGGGTGGTATGTGTGGATGGATGGATGGGTTCGATTTGCCTCCAGGTGTAGGGTAGGATGGGAAGTGAGGGGTATCTAAAATGGATGATGCCCTCAATGGATGATAGTAAGGATGCCCCTAGTCATGATGATGATAGTTGAAAAGGGACATGAGGAGGATTGGATGAAAAGGAAAGGATCATCGTCTTCCCATAACTGTTTGATCCTAAGGGAAAAAGGATGTGGATGTGATGGATGGAAGGAAAATAACATCAGTGATGAAAAAAAGATGAGATTAACGACACATGTTATAAGGCAAGAGTTGGACTAAAAAAAAGTGTGACCAAGGTCTAAACAATACCTGGCAACATATGAGCCCTATGTCTCTGTGAGATCAAAGTGTGTGTGATTGTGATGGTTAATTACCACTTGAAGTGAAGACTTAATGGGTAGTATGTGAAGACAAACTAGCCAATGTATAGGGAGTGATTAAGTCAAGTAGGTTGATGGAAGGTGAACAGAAGGCTAAGCCGTGCATTTCTCCACTGCCAGCCAGGTGTCCATAGCCTTGATGGAGATACATCTGATTCTTGTCACAACATTGCTCTACTGCCAGCCAGGCATCCATAGCCCTGGTAGAGTTGCTGGAAACACCCCTAGAGAGAGTCTTGAGGTGGATTTTATTTGATATTTTAAATTTTGATATGATTTTTTTCTTTTTTACTTTTTGATATTTGGATTTTTTTTGCATAAAGAGGTTCCACTCTCTTGAGAACTCTCAAGGGGTTAAGAATCACTAGTGGCTTGATGGGGGGATGGAAATGAGTGTGGTGATGACATTGGCTAGAGTGTCAAAATACACACCTAAGGGTCTTCACCACAAGTTGATTAAGTGTGTTAAAGTGTGTGGATCTCTAGGAGGACAATTGTGCTTGGAATGTTGGAGGTAATGATAGACCAAGGTCACACGGTTGTAGTAGGTACTATTGTCTTACAACATGTGTGAGAAAGTTGATCAAGTGTTCAAATGAATGGATTGGAAGAGGATATAAATGGATGTGATGATAAGAATGGATTAGATGCAAAGGGATTTAGATGTTGGATGGAAGGAGGATGGGTGGGAAGGAAAGAACATCCATGTGTAGGAGATGAATTATGTGCTCAATCCATTTTTAGGTGTTTGGTATTTGTAAGGGGATTAAATGATTTGTGATTGGGTTGAGTGGTTGGGATGGTAGGATCAACAAGAGGAGTGGTAGAAATGGGTTGTGATGGAGTAGTGGGAGGGACATTGTTAGTGTTAGGTTTATACCCTAAGCCTAAACGACTTGGATTTTGATGAAGGGAGATGGGTTCACGAATGCCTTGTTCATGGATACCTAAGCCTTTGCCTTGATGTTTCATATTAGATAAACATATTTTTGGCTATAGGATATGAAGTGGATGGGGAAGATGATGCCATGTGGTCATCATGAGACTGGGGGGTTGTAATTTTATCATCTGCTAAGAGGCTAGACTTAACAAAGGATGGGAGGTGAGATTTTTTTTTGGTTTTTGGTCGGTGAGGGATGTTTGGATGTACGATGAGATTTGGATGGATGACGATGTTTGGATGTTGAGTGGAATTTGGATGGTGAGTTAATGGTTAGGGAGAGGATTGGGATGGAAAGGTGGTGGATAAAGAGGTACAAGGATAAGAATTCCTTGGTTAATGAGGTTTTGGACATAAGACCTAAATTGCATGCAACGATTGGTCGAATGTCCATGGGTGCGATGGAAGTCACAATAATAGTGTTCCCAATACCAAGATGGTTTGGGAAGGTTTTGATTGTGTGATTTGATTGGGGGATGGATGATCATGTTGAAGGTTTTTAGATGATGGAAGATGGTGGTCAAGGATTCTCCTAAAGGAGTGAAGTGGTTTAGGTTAAATGGTTTTGGGGGAGTAGGAAGTAAAGGTGCAGGATTTGGGTGGATTATGAGATGTTTTGGTTGATTTGGATTTATGAGTTGGATTAGATTTTTGTGGCTTAGAAGATGAAGGGGATGGATTATTCTTGGGGGCTGAAGTGGATGGTTTGGGCTTGGAGGCTGAAGTAGATTTGGTTGATTTTGGATTGGTTGGAGTATGTGGTTTTGAGGTAGATGGTTTTGGCTTAGGATTAGATTTTTTGGGATTATTAGATGTAGAAGAAGGATATGGTGTAGATTTAGATGAAGGGGATGGGTGTGATATGGGGGCCACATTAGATTTGGGTGATGTTGGGGATGAAGGAGATTTGGGAGATGGGTGTGGTGTAGGAACCACATTAGATTTGGTCAATTTAGGGGATGAAGTAGATGAAGGTGGCATAGGAGAATAATTAGATTGGGTAGGAGATGGGGTGGGGAGAGGATTGGGATTGGATTTGTTAGGTTTAGGAGTGGGTTCCTGATGAGTGATTGTAGATGTTTTAGGATTGGGGGATGATGGAGATGAAATAGGATTAGAGGATAAGATAGTGTTAGGTTTAGGCGGTGAAGGGGCTAAGATAGGATTGAGTGTGGATGAAGAGGATGAGGGTGGCATAGGATCCATATTAGATGGTTTAGGATTGAGGGTAAAAGGGGATGACATAGGAGTCACAATGGATAAGATAGTTTTGGCAGGATTGGGCGTAGGTGATGGAGGGGATGAAATAGGATTAGGGGTTAAATTTGATGGTGGATTAGGGAGTGTGGGACAATCTAGGAGAAAGTATGTAGAATTGGATTGGGATGATGAAGATGACAAGGATAGAGGACTAAGATGGGATGTGGGAGATAATAATTTCGGGGTAAGTGATTGAAATTGTTGTGGGTACGTGAATGGTACTCGATTATAGGTTTGATGATAATTAGATTTAGGAGTTAAGACTTTGGATGGTGGTGCATGAGTTTTGATAAGAGGAAGGTGGGGGTTATGATGATTGATAGGGGATTTGATTATTAAGGTATTGGATAGTGTGTGAGAATTCATGGTCAAAGTGAGATGGTTGACTTTGATGGGTGGGGGATGATGGGATAGCTTGGTTGACGGATTTAGAAAAGAGGCAGGGGTTTTGATTTTGGTTTGGAGAGGATGGGGATTGAGGGTCAAAGGCCATGATTTGATAGGATGTGCGGGGGATTAGATTTGGATTACGATTGTTGATAAAGGATAGTGATGAGATTTTGATTGGGATGATTAAGGGTGGATTATTATGATGATGTTTGATTGATTAAAATTTTAATGTGATAGGATGGTTAAGGGTGTTCACAAGCACACAAAAAACATGCAACACACACCCTAACTAGTCAAGTGGGATTGCAATCAAGCTATAGCCAACTTTCAATACCACACACCGACGATGGTGCCACAATTGGCTCTCCACCTATGTGTCAATGTGGGGTCAGATAGTGAGTGATCTTGGGGAGTGCGGCCTCCTTGCACTATAGCTTGAAATACAGAAAATAGGTTACCTAGTCTAGGATACACATGTTCACTAGGGGAGTCCTCAATATACCTTGTGGTACGTGGGGCCCAAGTTTTTGTTTTAAGGATGTTGTCTAAGGCCTAGGTTTTGGGACGTGGAAGCCCCTCACTTCACATTGCTCTTAAAACAAACAAGCTCTTAGCCAATAATGACAGATGCTGAAGAATTTGTATACCCCACCGGAACACGGGGTGTGTCTACGTGTGTGGAGATGAAGCCCATGGTAACAAGACCCCTATGATTATGAAAAGTGCGTGGATATCACTTCCATATCATGTTGCCCCTACAAAAGAAAAAAGGGAAAGCTAGCCGCTTTTGATCCTCAAGATCGTCCTAGGACGTGAGAGGAGATCATACACCGTTTCGCCTTCGGGATGAACAAGCAACAAAGGAAAACACACAAGAAAATAAATGCTAGATGATAAAATGAAATGATAAAGATTAGTAGTTTGATGGTAGGGTCTTCAAATGTCTTGGATTAAATGAGTTGCAAAACAAAAGGATTAGTAGTTTTAGATTGATTTTTTTAATCTTTGATAAGCGTGGAAAGTTGCACACAAAGTGCTAGTAGTTTGGAACAAGAAAATATAACTCAATGTGTAGTTAAAATGAAAAGATTTAGGAAAATGAAAACCAAGAATAAATTATCTTATAAAATTCTAAATTAATACTTTCATTGCATAGATCTTTTCGATACCTTTATAGGAAAAAACGGATTTGTTTTGAGGTTAGGATCAAAAGTTATGGGTCTCGGAAGTTAGGCAACAAAAGCGCTACAACACATAACATAGGCGCTAAAATATTTGCATAGGTGCCAAAACATGCAAAAGTGCCAAAATGTGCACAAAAGCGCCAATATAGAACAAAGGTGCCACTGTATGTTACAAAGGTGCCAATACACAAAGCAAAGGTGCTAAAACGTGTTGGAAACGAATTTTGAGCCCGAAATTTAAAATTTTGAAGGTGTAAACAAAGGTGAAAATTCTTGAAACTTTGACAATATTCTAGGGATAATATAAGATTATAATGATTAAAAATGGGGGGGTAATCCCCACAGTGGGTGCAAAAATGTATATGTTAAAACGATTAGATTAAAGTTAGAAACCATAAACAAAGCAATTGATTCCTAAATATAATCTATTCAACAATACCTCAAATTGAGCTAGATGGAAGGGAGAAAGAAATGAAATACCTTCACTTACTAAATGAAGAGCTCCCTTGATGCTTTGATGTGCTCAAGATGGTGGATGATTGATTGTTGCTTTAGATTTTGGAGACACTTGGGCAACACCTCCCCTTGATTTGATGAAGATTTTACTTGATGAAGATGATGATAGATTGGTTAGGTGATATAATGATGATAAAATGGATTGATTGGATGAATAAAAGAACAGAGATTTGTTATGGATTTACAAGATGGATCTCATGGAGTAGAGATAAATTTATAGCTTGTGGGTGGAGGATTCAATAACTAAGATGAATCCATGTTGGATTTGGATCAAGGGTGAAGATTGCATGTGAGGAATGGAGAATTCTAAAATGGATATTTCTAGAATTTGAGAGAAGATTCAATGGAGAGTTGAAGTTTTATTTGAATTTTTAAATGGAGGGAAGTTTAGCGAGGCTTCTAGAAATAGAAGCATCTAGATTTAGAGGTGTGAGGATGTGATTAGGATTATAATTGGATTAGGTTAGATAAATGTGATTAGGAGTGAGATTACATGGAAAGGCTAGGTGTAAGGATGTGTAGAGTAGGTGGGTAGGTAAATATAGGAATATTAAATTCGTAGAAAATGTCAATGAAGAATTAAAATAGGATAATATGATATAATAAGGATTTAAAGAGATTAATGATGAAAATGGTATATTGGATGAATTAAAAGGATTAATGATGAAATGTTGGGATAAATGATAAATAATGATAAAATGGATTAAATAATAATAATTAATATTGTGATTAATTATTATATGGATGATGTTGGGATATTTGCAGGACATATTAATTATGATTAAGCATGTCGACATTTTAGATGTCTATAGACCCCAACTTAAAGAGATTCATTCTTTGCATCCTAATGAAACCATCATTAAATCCATTACCATTAATATTACTAGCTTTGACTATGATGTCAATTATTCATTAGACAATCCCTTCTCGTTTGGCTACACCCAAGTGAAGAATGTAAAGATTCTACGATATCAATAATCATCACAATCAACCTTCAACTCTAGCAACTTGACGAGGGGGAGTCCTTTATTAGTGCAACACCATTGGAATCCCTATAGACAACAAAAAATTTATGGAGGATGATGATTGTGTCTCCCCTTTTCAATCATAGCTTTGGTTCCTTTGGCTAGGTCTTCTATATTGGAATCAATACCTTCTCTTCTTATATCTTTAGCCTTTCCCATGGTCATGTTACCTATAACCTCGCTTATCAAGCCTGTTGTGTTTTACACATTTCATGATACGATGGTCATTCTCTTGAGGATTTTCGTGTTTATCGACAACATATGAAATGCCTTGAAGCACAAATGCACAAAATACGAACAACAACATTTTCCTCCACAACAACAATACTTTCTTCATTGTACTTGTTCCCATTCTAATGATACATGTTGAATAATCCAACAACATCGTTGGCGACTACTTTCTCTCCATGGAGCCCAAGATTTAGAATCCCTCACAACACCTATTTTAGTTCCCAATCACATTCCATCCTTTTCATATGGTGTTCAAATTGAGGCACAAACTACCTTCTTTCTCACTCCATCTTTTGTGAATGACATTCGCCAAGTGGTTCTCTTTGGAATATTCATTAGGGCGGAAGAGGCTATGGTAGCAACACATGATGATATATGCCAAAAAAATATATCAAAGGTCCTTGAAGAAGTTGAGGACACTAATCCGTACAAGATATGACATTTTGAGACAGGTTTGTCACGTGATAGAGGACATTTGTAGTACACCATTGCATGCCTCGTGTGAGTTCATTTCTTATTTATACACGATTTCATTGATGACATTTATTAGTAGCTTTTACTCCATATTTTACCCTTACATATTTGTATTAGGTTTATCCCAACATTATCTTCTTTCAAGCACTTTGGTAATTAATTAATTTTCATAACCTTTTTCCCTCTTGGGTTTATATGGCCATTGTCTTTTTTTTTTATTGATTTCTTTGGTAGTTTATCACTTCATTACCTTTTCCCTCTTAGGTAAATCTGGCCATTGGCTTTTTTTTTTTCAGCCCTTTGGTAATTTATTTTTACTCCCTTCTTGGGTTTATCATGCCATTTGCTTCCCCATAGGATCTTTTGGTATGATTTTACTTTCTTACACTCTTTCCCTCTTGGGTTTATATGGCTAATACCCCCCCCTTTGGGTCCTTTGGTAGATTAATATTTATGAAGCAAATACTTTGTCCCATGGTATATACAATGCCTCAATCCTCTAGTTACTCATGTTCCAATTTCTGTGAACATGTGACTTACCAAAACAAACAATGATCTCCAATTATTATGTAGTGGCTAGGATAAATCAACTACTTTTGTAAACAAAATTTCTTAACAAAGAAGATATGATTATTTGTTTCATTTGTAAATCACATAGTGAAGAGACATGCAAGTATAATTATGCTAAAGAAAAGGAATATCTAAATGATTTCATTTATTATAGATAAGGAATTTAATCATAACATATATCTAGTAAAAAATGTTTCATTAAAGAGAAACACATCTAATATGTGAACATCGAAAAATGTATCAATGAGTCTATGGTTGTACAAATTCATTAAAATGAAGATGATTCTCTACAATGGATTAGACTAAAAATAGCTAAAATAAACTATCTATATAACAAAAGTATATAAGTGGGGTCTAATAGTATAAAACTTACCATTTTTAGTGAGGATGATGAAAAATTGATATAGTTGTGATTAGGGGTCCTAATGATGAGATTCCTTAGACCATGTAGTCCACAAATTTAGAGTTAGATCTCTGAAGCAAGATTTCAAATATAATTTATTAAGGAACAATGAAAACTTATTATATTAATACGAGGAAAGGTTACTAAATTTGGCACAATGGCTTCACACTCAGTAATAATCTTGTGACAAGACATTGTAAGAATTCTCTAAGAATTCCAATCCTATGACCTAATCTAGCTAATCTTGCAAACATACGTTAATATTATATAAAACCATACTTGGCTCAATTTGGTAATTGCTATAGGATAGATCTCTTTGATCTCTCAAGATGCCTTATACTTTCAATGTGCCCTTCTATTTATAAAATATATCATGACTCATGGGAGAACAAAGATACCTTTGCAAGTAAAGATACTATTTTAAAGATTACTCAAGATGCCTCATATCATCGTTGGCCTCCTCAATTGGTTTTCATATAGCTCCCTTTGAAATTACCTTCGTTGGATATATATTTACCAGGTTTCTTGGTTTGTCCTTGGGCTAAGAAAATGGATCAAGGTCCACATGAGTTTCCCTCCAACTGTATTGATGTTGACAGGAGATTTTGTTAGATGCAAGATATCTTCATGGCAATTTTAGTAAGTGGTCATACAAGCGTGCAACAACATAGAAGGATTTGGAACATTGACAAGGATTCACAACATCATGGAAGATTTTGGTGGCTTCCACACGTAAGAGTATGTTAGTGTATAGATTTGCACTTGCTCAAGAGTTCATAAATTTTTTATGGCATAAAGATTTGTTGGTAGTATCACACAATATTAAGTACGAGCTTGCAACATTGTGTGACACGATAGTACGTTGCAACATGAAAATCGGAATGTCATCCAAATATGAAATGACAAACCTACCCAAAAAGGGCTTCAACACCTTGTTCATCAACCACATGAATGTGATCAATGTGTTGGTCAACCCAAATAGCATGAACAACCACTCATACAATCCATCTAGCATTTTGATATAAAATTTCCAATCATCTGCTTCACTTATCCTAATCTGATGGTATCCACTCTTTAGATCAATCTTATTGAATTATTTTACTCTATTCAAACAATCCATCAAATCATTCATGCATAAAAATGGAATCCTATACTTTATGGTGATCTTGTTGATGGATCTAGAATTAGTCCACTTCTTTCCTTTGGTGCCGATATTACAGGTATCATGCACAAGATCAAAGAATCTAATCAAACTGTTCTCCAACAATTCTTATAATCGATTTCTCATCTTCTTATTCTCTATAGGTGTCAACCTATACACACCCTTGTTTGATAAAGTAGACCCTCACATCAAATCCATATGATGAATGATACTTTGTTTGGTTAGTAAACCATCTAAAATATCCCGCAAAATGATATTTGTGAACTCACTTAACATCTCCTTTACTTCACATGAAAGTTGTTCTTTCTGTACGACTGCACTTTTCTCTATTTTATGCAAAACATTTAGGATGGACGAGAAGAATTCATTATCTCTCTTCACCTCGTGCAAGAACACCTTGCTTGAAATCAAAAATATATGTAGACTCTTTTCCACCTTTACACTTACATCCTTTAAAGGATTCACAACGGTTATTTTGTTTTCCCTTCACCAAAGTGTAAGTATTGGTGTGACCATCATGTATCGCCTTCCTATCACACTACCAAGGTGGACTAAGTAACACATGCCATACGTCCATGAGAATCATCTCACACAAGAATTCTTCATATGTGAGATACACTTCGTGTTCACATGTAACTAATACCCCTTCAAAAACCATGACACTTTATATGAATTTAGATGCACAATTCTCTTCAGATCCAAATTTTCAACCATTTCATTGGAAAACAAGATTGTTTACGCTGCCATTATTAATAATAATTTGTAACACTTATCTCTAGATTTTCATATGGTTATGCATATTATTTATTTGTACGAGTGCATTATCTACCTTCGCTAGCTTCAACAAACACTCTCTTCATTTTGAGAGCTTCTCAACACTTTGAAACTTTTGTGCAACTATTTGACGAATTACTTTCCACATTCACGTGTTGAGAAAAATGGTTGCTAACATCATTTATCCTTATACCACCGCTTTTCTCAACTTGTGGGCACTCAAAAACATGATGTCCAACTTCACAATGCAACCATGTTCCACCAAATTCTTTGCCTCTCCCTTCCTCTTCCTCTCAAAGAAGATATACCTTTTCCCCCATGCGCATGAATCTACTCATGCGAGAAGCTCGCTTCACTTTCATACACATGATTTTTCTATAATTGTACAAACTTCTACCTTTGTGTGGGAAATTTCCCTCCCCTCATACATTGGCTTGTTTTCATAACAACTTATGTTATGCTTTTAACAAAAAGTGCTTCCATAGATCTCAATCCAATCATACTAACTTCATCTTTAATGGAAATTCATAATCCATTATCCTCCCTTGGGATATTTTTTGCATCGTCCTCCACATGACATGCTTTGATAGTGATCCTATAGAACTCTTATGTATATTTCTTCACACTTAGTTCCTTTTGACGCAAATTCTATCACCACTTGAACATATAAGACCAATAATCCACATGCATGAACTTAGCATTCACCTTTGTAACCAATCCATCCCAACTCATGAATGTGTCTTTCTTTGTGTATGTTCCCTTTGTAGATACCCAAAAAGGGTCCAAGCCCTATTTTGTAATATCTTTTAAGTGATTTTGTGTATATTATTGGTTAAATTGAACAATATGGATTAATTGGTGTATCAACACTTCTATATAAGTATATTTATTTCGCAACCATTCCTAAATAATATTATGATCCTATTTATATTTCCATGGGAATTCCCATCATGTGGATTTTTTCTAATGCCATTATTTTGTGTCCAGGACAAAATATCCCATCTTGGACAAAACTGACTGACGAGTTTTCCCAAGGTTGACGACTTTATCCTCGTATTTTTTTTTCTAAAACTTGTTAAAATAAAATGTATTTGGGACAATCTTTAGGCCCTTTTCATTTTAAATTTGGGTTGGCTATACGCCAAAAGCTTCCAACTTTGAGGAATGATCTTCATATAAACTAATCACTTAGGAACATTGTCAAAGGGGGGATTGTTTACAAGATCAATACACTTTCCAACATCAAAAGATCTCTTGTACATTCAATTACATAGCTGATTACTCTTATTTTTAAATTTGAAGCACCCTTATTGCATGCATCACACATTATGTAATTGGGTTTTAGGGAATGACATGTAGAATTTCATTAATTATCACATGTTCTCACATATCTACTAGGAAGGAAAACTATATTGGTCTTGATTAAAAAAATATTGATAATGAATAAATGCTAATCTAAATATGTATGAACACTGTAAAATAAATGTGCAATGAAATACAAATCTGACCCAAGAAAAATAAGCTAGAAAAATGTGAAACCCTAGTTGCAAATGGAGGGATAAAAGTAATTAGCGGATTCACAATTAAATTTGGACTATGTTGAAGTGACGAACTAATGAAAAGAGAGGGGAAAGTGTCACACCAAAGCTCAAAAAATTGTGTGAGAGTGTGATCTTCCTAAACTGGGGCACCTGGACCTGGTCAAGGGCTCCTGGGGTATTGCAGAGCTCCTCTGGGTGCCTGTGACTACTTTAGAACCCCAAAAAATCAGTTTCATAAGGTTGCGAGATGTTCTTTGTCCTTCGCTACCTGTTGCTAGTATGTCGCATTAAGTTTACAGATGTCACCTGTAACCTGCAATGAAGAAATGACTTGCAAAACCCAAAAAGTGCATCAAATCCCAAAAAGAAAATAATGCAAATGAGGGGTCGGGTTGTCCTTAGCTATAAAAAAAGTGAACTTTCGACTGAGCGCTGCGTTACATCTCAGATAAATGTAGTTCTATGTGTGTGTAAAAATCGTGCCCTAGGTGGCTCTTGTGCGTGCCACACTTGAATAATGAGTAAGTAGCTAGATGTAGAAAATGTAAATAGATGGGTGCATGGAAAAATGAACTTCACCTCCTATGCGTGTATGCAGTCCCTTGTCCCTTGTGTGAGTGTTAGATGGATGATGTTAGGAATATATAAATTAGTGATTCACATATAACTTGTTAAGTTGTATGGTTAGGTAACCATAGAGTTATTTTGGGTTGTAGACGTGAATTTGTTTGGGTGTTATAACAACTCACTTAATTGGCATATAGCCATCCTATTATTTATGAGATGATCTCCTATATAAGTGTATAATGGTATGAATACTAATAATTAATGTGATTTTATTGTGCAAAATTGCTTGTTCTGCCTAAGATGTTTTAATGCTCTTGTAATGGACTTTGGATGCAACCTTAGGTAATGATAGATAATGCTTAATGCTTGGTCCTTTATTATGGTCACATAGCTTTATATTTATATGATTCCCTTGCTTGAATTTCATAATTAACATGAAAAGGCCAACCATTAAGAAAATAAGATGCCCAAATGGCTAGAAAGGACCCAAAAAGATGTGAGCAAAATACAAAGAGGTCGGGGGCACCCAGAGGGATGGGGTGCCTAGCAATGGCGTCCTTGGCTGGGCCTGGTGTCCAGAACTTAGAAAGACTAAAGTTTCGAAGGTTAGAATGGGAAAGAAGGTGTGTAAGACCAAAAAGGAAAACTAAAAGCAAAAAAAAAGGGCCAAAGAAAATGGTCGATTAGTACTTTTCTTTCTTAGGAATCATATGAATATTAGTATGTGACTACAACCTAGAAATTTACCCAAAGTGCGTGATTTAGTGTCTACATTTACCCCCAATTTATGTTGTTGAGAGAATGTTTGATAACATAAAGTAGTTAAGAGATGTGTACCTGATAACCATGTAAATCAATGGCAAAACGTGTGCCAAGAAGACAAGGAAAAGGGTGGAGTGATAAAAAAAAGTGAAGTGCAGATGCTAGAGAAAAGGAAGTGAAAAATGATGATGACCCTGCAGGTGAAAGCATATGTGTAGATTGTTGTGTTGTACCTGTTGTTGATGTCACTTGATGTGTGAGGATATATGAATGATGTGACTACTGCTTCCCATAAGGATGAACCTGTAAAAGAGAAGAACGAACAAATAGTCAAATAAGTGTATATGAAAATTTTGATCCAAATGAGTAAAAAGTTGTAAAAAGTATGTAAAATGTGAAAAAGGAACATGTGCACCTGATCCGTGATGAGTGAAAGAGATAGAAAGGATATTGAATATTTTGTAGAAGAATGAGTGTTTTGGGCGATCTCACACTAATTGCACGAAGTGCGAGTTTTTTGGAAAATCTCACGCCAGCTGCGCCAAGTATGGAAGAAGTGTAGGGAGAAAAGTCTAGTGTCATCCTCCAGCCTTTAACTGCTTCCCAAAGTATAAAACACCACTACAGATGGTGTGTAAAAATACAATCTAACATGAAAGTAGAAAATAAAGTGTAATGCATGCATGCCAAGTGCTGAAGGACTGTGTTTGTCCTGTAAAAGTTGCTGTGAAAAATGTTGTGAACTGTGCCAAACTGAGAAAAACTATGTAACTGCCCATGGTGTGTAAGGGTCAAGGCCACCTAGGTCTCGTCTAGGCGCTGGTGTCATGCTAGGCAAGTTAGATTCTAAGAAGGGTCTACCGGGGGTGACCCAAGTGACTGTTTATCCAATGTGCCCCCCTGGTGCATGGGAGTATGTGGCCCTAGTGAACTTTGTGCCCCATGCTAGAAACCAAGGCACACACAAGACTAGGAAACATGTGTTAGTGAAAACAAGTGCATGTAGATCTGAAAATGGTACTTAATTTTTTTTTTGAAGTACTTAGAAAATCCAAATTTTGAAATTTGACTCAACATTGATGACTAGGTGTCTTGAAACCCAAATCCTCAACTCTTACCAATAATCTGAAATGTGTTGATTTTTAATCATACACTCAAATGACATTTGACTATGATAAGTGTATTCAAATCTTGTTTGTTATGGGGTGACTGATTCAACACTTTAAAAAAATGAAATGCACAAATCCCCCGGAGTTCAGGCTTTGGGTGCATACAATGAAGTACAATATCCCTTCAATCTTGACTTAACATACCTTTATACCTACAAATGAGCTGATTCAAACCTCAAGGAGTATGTGGCTCCCAAAGGAGGACTACAAGACCTATATGATAAGGTTTACATTTCTGGAAAATTTGATCATGGTCTGATTCCCTACAGATCTCAGCTTGCCCCTCGTAGGGGATTGCGATGGTACACAGAAAACTCTATAGCACTTTGCAACAAAAGTTAGAAACTCAAAAGGCTAATTCACGCAATAAAAGTGGCTGTCCCCCTTTCCAACCTACCAAAAGCTTCCCTTTAAATAGATGTGATCTCCTTCTCTACAAGTGTTAGTAGGGTTCAAATCCCCCTTCCATAGGTTTAGGAGATAGCCAACATGTGGGAAAGAGATAAGATAAGCCTTAAAATAGCTTTTTTGGAAGACAATGGAATGTAAGCTGCCAAACAAGCCATTTGTCCAAGAGTGTGCCACGTCATCATTTGACCGCAATGTGTAAGAACTCAGATTTGGTCCGTTCAAAATGCGTCGGAAAGCTTGCGAATACAATTTTGTAGACCACTGAAAACTGGTTGGACCAGAGTTACAAACATTTGGGACAGTTCAGCATACACCATCGTAAAGGTCTCAATAAGCCCTTCAACATGTTGCAAGAAAATCAGAGGCCAGATCAGTAGGACAAGATGTAAGCTAACAAGCAAAAAGAAAATGTGTAAGCTATCACGCAAGAAGACAATGTAGACCATGAAAAGTGGCTTGAAAACATATCAAGACATCGCAAGAAAAGGGAAAAGTGGCCCACAAACAATGGCATACAAGGGTGAAGACAAAAAAGCATGACAAACATTGACAAGAAATGTAATAGAAAACCATGGCGGTAAATAGACCTACAAAGAAAATGTTACACATGAAGCACCTATTAGCATGTTAGAAAGATAAAAATTATGTCAAAGCATGTATAATCTGATACAATAATGTGCTATGAAAAAAATGAAACAATAACACCTAATAGTATATGAAAGTGGATGCCCCCAGGAGCCGTTGTGGGACTGGTATGAGGTATTGTGCCAAACATCCATGTTGTGTGTATCAATTTGTATAATCTGTGATCACAACTAGAAAGCAAGTGAATGTGCATGTGTATATATAAAAGATAATGACATACAATTTATCTAGCTAACATAGTAAGAAAGATGTACCATGCGATTATAAGTAAGAAAGAACAATGTGAAACCAAGATATGCAGTATGTTGTGGATGAGATGGAATGAAATTCAAATGTATGTGTGATAGGATCTGCGCACCCCTGAATGAGTATGCATGTGATGAGGTTCATTTATAAATTCCCCCTTAGCAGTCGAGAATGAACCATAGAACAAGAGTGTGTCATCAGGAAATGGTTTGAATTATGTGCTATAAATATATGATCGAAAAAATGTAGAGCATAAAGAGTGCGTGAGTGAGTGAGTGTGGTGAGATTCATTTCAAATTAAGACCCTCAACAATCGAGTATGAACCATGGAACTATAGTGTGTCATAGGGTAATGAGCACAATGTGTAAAAGTAGATGCAAAAAAAGATATAGCGTGAATGTGTAGAGTGAATAACGTACATAGTGTGTGATAGAGGTTGTGAGAAAAAGATGTCATGAATGCGTGAAGATCAAGTGTGTAGTGTGTGAGGTTCATGTATGTAGTATGCCTCAATAGTCAAGTGTGAACCAAAGCATGAGATTTCATCATTGGGTAATGAGGATAAAAATGTATCAAGATGCGTATGATGCGTGTGAGATACTAGATGCAATGTGTAGATTATAGTAAGACACCTAAGAATGTTCTAGGAGTGGGGGGAAGAGTAAGTATGATTCCCCCAAGTGTATGATAATGAGTATATATATGATGAAAGTGAAATAAGAGGGTCCTCCAGCCGATGCTTACGGAGATAAAGGTATGTGATCATACTCTAAGATCGGTGGTGTATGAGACATATGATGTGTGGGTGAATGAGACCTATATGAAGGACACTGTGAAAGTGATGGACAATTATGTGAGGAAGAATGCAGAGGTGATGAACACCTATGTAGCAGATAAATGGAGGTGATGGAAACCTATGTGAGGAAAAATTTAGAGGTGATGGACCTATGTGAATCAAGAAGTAAGGTGGTGATGTATATCGATGTGAAGGATTTATCCAAGTGATGGACCTAGACTAATGTGATGGACTAGAAGGTTGATGAGACCGTGTAGGCACATGTGAAAAAGATGTGAGCTAGGATCGGATTTTACTTTAGATTCTGAGAGGCCACGGGGACCTAGATGCTCTAGTGAGTGTAATGACAACCTCAAGAGGAGGTTGTGGCCATGGTGTGGATGGCGGAACACCATTGATAATAATGACTTACTTGTTGTGAATGAACTTTAGACATAATGATGCATGAAATGATAGCCTGAGTTGCATGAAAATCCATGGAAGACCTAAGAGCATGTCACACCCTTTGGCTAGAATGGTGCCATAAAAAAATGTACAAGTATGGTAAGAGGACCAATAGTGACCGGAAGCTTGACAAAACCATATGATTTATGAATCGGATAGGAGATATGCGAGAGTGGAAATCTGATAGCAACAAGAAGTGCAATGGAACATGCGCTAACATGAAATGATGAATCAATGATAGTGTTATTGATAAGAGTAGATCCAACTTAAGCACTGATGTGTAAGCGATTTGAAGAGAATGTAGCATGATAGTCATGATCAGAGAAAGTAATGATTGACATAGATGCCTCAACATGAGAAACTAGAAAATCAAGGGCCCCCGATGTAAGAGGAGGCACTGTGTGATATGTATGATTTACCTAAAGAGTCCCCACTTTCTTGTCATGTTTCAGAAGAGGATTGTTAAAGATTTTGAGCTTATTATTTTCATTGATGGGTGCAGAAGTTGTAGGCTCTGGAAGCTCAAGTGTATTATTATCAATTAGATATTGAATAAGATTGTGAGTTTGAAAACATCTATCTGTAGAATGTCTAACACATTGATGATAGTTGCATCTAAAATTTTCATTGTAATTACGACCCTTTGGATGAGATGGGTCTAAGTTGAGTGGAGGAAGAAGCGTAATAAGGTTTCTCTCAATAATTTTTGGTAATAGAAGATTCAAATTGACAATCAATTTTGTATATGTATTCTTAGGCGGTTTCTATTGAATCTCTTTAGGATTAGAAACATAAATTGAAAGTTTGTTTAGCTTCTAGTAGGTTTTGTAGTTGGCTTAAAAGTTGATTTACTTTGAAAGTGCAGTAGAAGATGAAGTTTGTTCCTGATACTTAAGCTTTCCAATAGATAAGAGTTTTGTTTGTATAGCTTAAGAGTGTGACATAAATGATCAAATGATGGAGGAGTTTCAAAGATAACACTTTTATTAAGAGGCAACAATATAATTTATACAATTAGATCTTGAAGTTAAGAGTCTACAAGCACATTAGACATCTTAGCTAAGTTGTTTTTGTATCGTAAGACATAATCCGCTAGATGTTCGTTAGATCCTTGTTTAAGTTGAGCGAGTTGAGCATAAGATATCTTATAGCTGATATTGATAGAGAAATGAGTGAGAAAAGCATCGACTCGATGCATAAAAGATGTTACCGAGTTGACAGGTAAATCATAGAACCAACACATTGCATAATATTGAAGACTACAAGGAAAGATATTTTCTAGTAAAGTGTGATCATCCACATAGTCAACACATGCCACGTGAAATTCTCGGAGATGCTCTTACAGGTCACCATGGCCTTTAAAAGTAGGTAGCTTAGGGGTAATGAAGTTGAGAGGTAGCGTATAGGCGGAAATGGCGGGTGCAAAAGGAGTATGAAGAAGTGAAGTGGAATCAAGAGATGGAGACGCACGAGAAGTAGCGAGTTGGAGTTGAAATTTGAGTTTACAGATCTTGATATAAAGAAGTTAAATCGGGAGTATTCAAAAAGAACCAGGTTATGTAGTAGAAACATTAGGTTGTATGATGGGAGTTTTAGTGGGAATGGAAGTAGGGATATGAAGGGGATGAGTGGAGGCCATAAAGTCCTGAACAAGAGGAGTTATAACAACATCGTGATTTTTTTTAGAAGTAATTAAAGCATGGAAGTATGTGGAAGATGGGAAGGATTATCATGCAAATCTTGATGAAATTTGTGATTTTTTCTAATTATTCTTGATCAACATTGGTATCCTCATAATATGAGTGTTCACTATCAGATGCTTTGATTTCATGAAGAGGAACATTTTGAGAGTTAGAAAAGGGGTTTTTCATTGATTTCATCGGCCATTGATTTAGAAACCCTACGGGAAGATAGGAGGAAGCTCAAGATGCTCAAAAGACCAAAAAACCACTATGGGTGACGGGCATAAGAAGAAAAACCCTAGAAAGAAGGTTGGAATCGAGTGTCAGGTTCAACAAAATGATTAAAAAATATTAAAATGAATAAATTCCTAATCTAAATATGTAATGTAGCTCTGTAAAATGAATGTGCAATGAAGTACAAATCTGACCCAAGCAAAATAAGCTAGAAAAGATTTGAAACCCTAAGTTACAAATGAAGGAGATAAAATGGACTTAGACTGATTCACAATAATATTTATTGTGCCGAAGTGACGAAACTAAGAAATTCAAATTGGAAATTGTCACACCGAAGTCCAAAAAATGTACAAACTGTAGAATATTCATGGACTGGGGCGCCTATGCACCTAGTCAGGGGAACCTGGGGCACTGCAGACCTTCCTTCTGGGTGCCTGTGACTGCTCAGAACTATAAAAAACTAGTTTCGTAGGGTCGCAAGATGTTCTTTGTCCTTATCTACCTATCACTAGTATGTCACACTAAGTTCACATATGTCATTTGTAACATGTAATGAAGAAATAACCTACAAAACCCCAAAAGTGCATCAAATCCCAAAAATAAAATAATGTAAATGAGGGGTCGAACTGTCCTCAACTATCAAACAAGTGAACTTATGACTGAGCATTGCACTACATATCATACCCAATGTAGCTCTATGTGTGTGTGTGTTGAAATCGTGCCTGAGGTGGCTCTTATGCATGTCACACTTGAATAGTGAGCAAGTGGTTAGATGTAGAAAATGTAGATAAACATGTGCATGGAAGAATGAACTTCCCCTTATATGCGTATATGTATAATAATGTAGTCCCTTGTGCCTTGTGTGAGTGCTAGATGAATGCTTAAATGCTCTTGTAATGGCCTTTGGGTGCAACCGTAGGTAGTGAAAGATAATGATTAGTGCTTGGTCCTTTATTATGGTCACACAACTTTATATTTATATGATTCTCTTTCTTGAATTTCCTAATTAACCTGAAAAGGTTGACCACCAAGAAAATAAGATGCCCAAATGGCTATAAAGGACCCAAAATACATGAGCAAAATAAAAAAGAGGTCGGGGGCACCCAGAGGGGACGGGGGCACATGACGTTGATATCCTGGCTGGGCACTGGTGTCCAGATTCAGAAAGACTGAAGTGTCAAAGGTCAAATTTGGAAAGAAGGTGTGTAAGACCAAAAAGGAAAACTGAAAGCAAGCACAAGGGGCCAAAGACAATGTTCAGTTAGTACTTTTCTTGCTTAGGAATCATATGAATAGTAGATTGTGACTAGAACCTAGAAATGTACCCAAAGTGCATGATTAGGTGTCTAGAGATCTAAGGCCTCTTCAAATTATTGCTATGTAGGAAAATCTCAACTCAATGAGGGGTTGGGGAAGATTGACCATTATAGATTACTCCCTTTTTTAGGATTTCAAGTAAAGGAGGAAGCCAAGGTTTTGAAAAAGAAGTCCTAATCTTTTATAGAAGAAAGATTGTATACATCTAAATAGAAAACATCGATTCTAAGACACAAATGAACATTGTGCAAAATTCACAATTCAAATCAAACTAACAAAGGAGTAAACCACCCAACCAAGAAAATACTGCACAAAATACTTTTTCCAACATAACCAAAATTTTCCTCCCCTCAATTCTAGTTCCCCATATTTTTTGACCAGCTCAATGACACCTTGAACAACTCCTTTGTACATTTCTAGATCACTGTCATTTTGTCTAACCAATATGTTCTTTTGTTTATTTCCATTCATACGAAACCAAAATTACATTACTAATCAACTAATAGTGTGAACCATATACAATGCTAAATTCCCATCTAGATTTCATATGCCAAGTTTATCCTATTCATAAGAAAAAATAATCCTTCTTAACACATCAACTATTTTACGAGATCTTTAACACTTTTTGTGCACAATGATAAAATTTTGCTCAAATATTTTCCACATAGTCTCACTTGTTTCAAATTGGTATTATTTCATGGTTCACTCAATGGATCCATTAATAACTATTCAACATTACATGAATTATTCATCTTTCATTTTCAATCGAATAGTATTATTCATCATGATATTGAACATCTGGAGGAAAATATTCCAAAACCTTGATAAGTCTATCCATTCTTATTTCACTTACTTTACATTGTTAGTTCACTAGTATGTCTTCAATCCAAGTCTTAAGGAATAATATCACATGTTTTGCTAAGGTTTAGTAACTTTGACATCAATGCTTAATGAATCATATGAATATATTGCTCATTTGGTAGAAAAGATCACATTCTATGATGAGGGTCTATCAGACGAACATCCTACACTAAATGAAGCCTTTACGTTTGATTCCTTTAAGGATTTATCACACGCACGTCCACAAATGCATGGGACATGCGCCTAAAATTTATTTTCTTCTACTTCTATATCCAAAAGCATAATTCATTTAACTTATGATGAATGGGAATATTTAGCTAAGCAAAGGAAATCACAATACTATTATACAACACGATACAAATACACCTAGAAATCTCTTATGTAGATTACTTGAAAAGAGACTCATCACATTACCCAATACTCCATATAGATCAGAACATCATTTGATACACCATCAAGGGAAATAATTTTATGACTATCATCACATCAATGGAAATGACCCAAATAAGTGTTGGAATTTACATCATCATATCCAAAATCTAATGCATGAACATATTGTACAAAGCGAATAACAAGAAACAAAAGTGCATAATCCACTGTAGAAAAATAAAGTAAGAACATTACAATCTCCAATAAAAGTGGGACCATTGGTCAAAGTATTATTCAAGAATAAACAATTTAATCCCTTGTACATATGAAAAACTATTGAAACCCAAAGTCATAACAAGGTTGTAATTAACAAGGAGCAAGTCATAACACATGTAGCTTGTATCTCATTAAGAAACTAGGCTATAATCAAATAGTTAGATCATTTAATGCAATATAAATAATCTATGGGATATCTTAATCTCTATGTTGCATTAGGACCTAAGGTTACACATACCACATTCCAGTTTTGTTTAATAACGATGACTTCAACATAATATTGGGACAATACTAGTTAACACATATGGAAGCAACTATCAATAACAATAATGAGTGTATTAGTTTTGTATATGATGGCAACATGGTCAAAATTAGATGATATCAACCTCAAGTTAATAATACTCCAAAAAATAAGGAAGAGTTTTCAATAGCAAGTACAAAATAAAAATTAGTTCCTAATACTACAAAGAAAATATAAACAAAGAAACTAGTTTCCATTATCATCGAGAAAGAAGGAAATTCCTATTATAAGTGAGAAAGTGAAAACAAAGAAGTAATGCCTCTCATACTGAACAAGTTTTTCCCATTACAATCTAACAAGTAGAGAAAATGTAAATAGATCAATTACAAAAAATGCAAACAAAACAAGTAGAACCAATACAAATAGATCAAGTACCACACGAGATTAATACTAATATTATATATAAAATATATGATTTCACATCTAGTGAAGAAAAATAAATTTCTATTTCACATGCTCAAGAGCTAAGCATGCTTTCATATGAAGCACTAATCACACAAAATGTCTCAAGTATCAATTCAAAAGGTTATAAAAAAGGGTGAATTATACGATGATTTACCATTATATTAGAGTGTATCCCATTGGAATTACGCATATCTAGAGTACCCAACAATATATGAATAAGAATAAATAATACATTCAAACTATACATGGTATGTTGAAATATGCAATGACCTCGATGTCCTAAACGTCATCGCATGATCAATTAATAATATTAAAACAATTAAAAAATTAAGCATGCAAATGTATTATGAATAAATCTAATAATTAAGAAATTACTAATAATCAACTATAATAATAAAATCATTAAATGGAAATTACAAATTAATAAATCTAAAGGAATTGTTAACAACATACATTGATCACATCGTACATATCATATAATAGAGTACAAGAAAATCTAAACATACACAAGAGATAAAAAATATACAAAAACATTTTTCATATATCATATATCAAATATCGAGTTCATTCATCCAAGTCCGATACAAAATGAGGGTAAAAATGCCACCAAGGAACATGTTCATTTGACGGATCCCATGGGCCCAATTGTCGCATGCCACACTAGTGGTATCACTCAAGGACTGAGCATCTTCAAACTGGATGACTCCCTCCATGGGGTGAATTATCTCAGGATCTCTCATGGAGATCACATAGATTCTATCAAGGAATTATTCTCCCAATGGCTCCGTATAGGGCACTTATTTCCCATCCGTTAAGGGGATAATTACCCTTTCTTCCTGATTCTCAAAACCAATATACCCTTTTTAAACCACAGGTCGGCATTGTTCTTGTAACACCATGGGCGCCTAAGTAACGCTTGAAATTTTTCTGCCTCAGGGAGTGCCAAGACTTCAAAGTCTCTAGTGAACTTGGCCCCTTGGATGCTGATAGTTGCATCCTTTAGAACTCCAATGGGCATTGCCTTAGTTTTTTTTCCATGTACAGCACATTCGAAGATGGCTACAACACGGGCCTTCCCATTTGATATCAGGCATCTAAGGTAAGAACATTGACCTCTGCTCCCATGTCGATGATGATATTACTCGAAAGCCACCCATCAACAACTGCATTCAAAGTAATCTCATTATCATAGTCGAGGCTGTGAGGCGGAAGGTTTGCATGCAAAACCTACCTTTTGCGCTCTGCTCCAGCGTGTGGTATCTTCTCTCATCCATTCTCCTAGCAATGGAATAATATTGTCTTGCTTTAACATTTTACATACTTCCTTGACCTCATCCAGGTCATTCTTTGGAACCTCAACATCCTTCCTTTGCTCTAACTACCTCGATTACTCCTTTAGACATTGGATCTCCCCTTGCAAACTTTGAATCACGTCCATAATCTCTTGATACACCTCCTTCTAATGAGTAGGGTTCGGATACTTTCCATGTACCACTTCCTCTCTTGAAACTAGTGTCCTTTTTCTTGGCATCTCTCTTGCGCGCGTGGCCTCTACTCGTGTCATCACCAGCACAGGTTTTAGCCCTGACTCACGCGCCACTCTTGGAATCCATTTTGAATCAGCCTTCTTGATGCTCACCATCGCAGCACCTTTGTCCTTCTGGTGTTGCTAGTTCATATGCTCATAAAGTTCTGGACACTCTTCGTACTTATGTTGCTTTCCGCACCATGAGCATTGTAACAGATCAAGACACTCATGTTTGTAATGCTATGTAGATCCACAATTACAACAGATTCCTCACGGGAACTCACTTCACTCTCCTCCGTGGTTACTGCGACCACAAAATCCTCTGTAAAAACCACTTCCACTCACTCCTCCATCTGTGCATCCCTAATAATGACAATCATCATCCTTGGAACTGATTACAAGGCTAGTTTGCCACACACCCAGATGAATAGCATCATGGATATGATCAATCAGTCTGCAATCCTTGGTATCATGGTTTGTAGAGGTATAGATCTTCCAATAGCAAGAAACATTCTTGCGGATTACGCATTGGAGTAGGGGACATCTACTTACATCATGATCCCCATGGAAAATCTCACAATCTACCGTTATAGTGCGTACTGACTTCTAAGGGAAACTATCCTTCGCATGTCCCTCCACTTCGTAGTTTGTAAACCAAAGCCCCACTATGAACCTCATGCGTTGAGTTTACAGATAGCTTCTCCAAACTACTTGGCCATTTCAGCAATTTGATCCTCCATAAAAGGACTAACACTAGTATCAATGCTCCCAACAGCTTCGGCGGTGCAGGAAAAACTTCCAATGCCACGCGTGGGGTCTGTGAAAGTCTTGTGTGACAGATCCCTTCTAAATGGTGTTATCAATCCTCCTAAAAACCATTGAGCATGTTGAGAATGATGAATGTCATAGGATAGTTTTGACAAGAGAGTTTTGAAACATGCATCATACTCTCGCACATTCTCTATCATTCCCTGCTAGATCTCCTTCAGGGCATTGATGCTCTTCTACTCAAACACAGGTATATGGAACTCTGTGAGGAAGGAATTCTTTAATGTGGTATAATCTTCCACCGTATGATGGGGGTCCAAATTCCTATACCAACTATGTGTGTGCCCTTACAACGTCATTGCAAACTAGCTTTCCTTCCGCTTCGGGGTAGTAATCCCCTTTGCACGCCATATTAATTCACACTTGTGCACATGCTCTACAGCATCTTCAATACCCCTATAGTCTAGTAAGTGTAGAGACATCTCAAAAAATACTTGGGGATGTGGTTGGGGTCCTTTTCCTCCCGATCCAGATGGTTCCCTCTAGTGTTTCCTCGTCCACCAGATCCACTGGATCCCCCAAGTCCTGTTCCTCTTGACCCACCAAATCCACCTCCTGCGGTTAGAAAAGGGCCAGAAATGGTCGCACCTAGTGTTCCCAACATCTCACTGAACTGTACGCCGATGGTTTGTGATATTTTCACACTTCCAGCTATATGTCCCGCGCCACTCCCGGATGTGATACCCAATTCTTGCATACTTGCACCTTGTCCAAAGATTCCTCCAAATATAGGAATGGCTTACGCGGCCATGGATGTTCCAAATGAGAAATTATATCTCATGGGCGCATATCGGTTACTCCCACCACTACCAATTGGGTTAGCAATACTTCTCCCTTGATCTGGAAAACCAAGCACCAGGAGTTGGTTTCCAGGTGGGTTCAGATGCACGCCAATGGCTCTTCTTTCTCCATGCAACAAACTCTCATCAAAAGCTGAAGGTGCTTCTCTCCTGTGCTTTCCAAGATGGGGTAGCACAAACTGCTCAGGTTCCATGTCCTCTACATGAGCCTCAACTCCTTCCCACAACGTCTACCTCCATAGATCCATCACACTTGCAATCTCGCATTGTCTAGTCATCTCCCTTTCATGAGCTTCGTTATACTTGAGTCGTCTCTCCTCCCTTTCCTTCTCATTCGTAATGTATGCCATCTTCCTCTACCCTAACTTCCTCTCCCAGTGCTTAGAGAAGCTTAGCCAGCCATGGGAAATGCTTCTAAACTCAAAGTACTGACCAAGAGCTTCATAACCAAAGGAATAGCATGCAAAAATGATCCTCTAGGCCCCCTTAGAAACTCAAACTCAGCAACTTCTGGGCAAGAATACGTACAAATGGCGTATTCAAGAGTATAATTGGTCAGCACTCTCTTCCACCAATGATCAATAGCACATGTCCAAGTTAGATCTGCATCATGTAGCCTCTGATAGTCATCTTGGGTCCACACGTGTGATCTATAGTACCAACTTGATTTGGATGCGTATGCTGAAATCCATTCATATAGTTCTACTAGGAAGCAGCAAAAGAAGGTCTCATACATCTCATGGTATAGGTTCTCTTCTACCCATCTACATGCATCAAACTTAGGTCTAGTGCTGAATCTTTGAGAAAACTCATCCTTCATGCTTTTGAACCATCCTTCAAGAATTTCCAAGGTCAAACGCTATGTCATCACGCATCCCAGGAACAAAGATGCATGTCATTTCTCACAAAAACTTCGAAAAGAGGTCCCAGCAACAGAACCAAGATGTAGTCATATTTCATACGCTTAGACCAATAGTCCAATCCCATGCATGTCGGCCTATCACCCAACAGGCACTGTGCACTCACCTGAGGCATGCGCAGGCGTCGAGTCTCTCCTTTATGTGAGTTTTATGAGAATCCATCATCTTATAACATATATTCAAATGGAAATGAGCAGAAAGAACCATGCCATATTCGAACGATTTATTATCTTATTGCATCCAGAAAAGAGGAATAACAAGCAGCATAAGGTTCATACAAAAAGGAAATACATAAGCAATATACTTCTAAGCACATATATGATTTATAACAAAGCCTTATATTCATCTTAACAGGTTCAATAATCCACATTACATCCCTTAAGGTCATAACAGATCCTCATATAACTATACAGAGCTAGGTCATGCATCAGAGTTGTTTATGCTCATCATATTGCAAAAACAAAAAAAATGCAAACCCATCCGCCTAAATGTGTCATTACTTATAGAGTTCTCCTAATCCCTAACCCATAACATCCTCCATTATGTTTCTGCAGGGTTTCACCTCTCTTTTCTCTCCTCCACACTCTCCACACTCTATCTACTCTTCTCGCGCCCCTTTCTTTCTATTGGGCGCTTGTATTTATAACCTTAGCACCCATTTTCATGCCTTTCAAAAGCTAGAAATTGGTTGCCAAGTGTCGAGGTGGTCCTCCATGGAAGCATGCCTTCTCAGATTCGAGCTCTCCACTCCTTACAATGATGTCTTCTGGAACCTTCCATCACATGCCTAGAATATTCCCTTTCTGATCCCACAGTAGCTGGGCTAGCACCTTATCCACAAGGGTCATGGTTTTCTCATGTATTTCCTAGGATACCGAATGTGGCTAAGTACAAATTTTGTGGCAAAACCCTACCAAAACCCTTCCCTGTGCACCTTCAACTCATGCACCCTTCTTCAACTATGTCCCACACGTCCATGCTCCCTCTTGTACTTAGCTGATATTTTGGGGCCCAACATGCACTATTCTTGATTCTTTGCCAAACAAGTCACAGACCCATGGGAATGGATTCGATGGTGTAGATAAGATGTTAGGGAGCTCTACTACTAGTTGTGGGACCAATGATTTCTCATTTTGGGCTGACTCAACTACCTCAAATGAGACACTTGGCTCCACTAGATGCATATGAGTTCGAGAGGGATCAATCTCTCCTTGTTCAAAATTTTTAACTTGTTCTGCTTCTCTTGAACTTGTTCCTCCCCAATCTTAGCTTTCTTGCGAGACTCCATGGGAGATGAAACTTCGGTGCTCTTAATTTCCACAGCTTCCCTCTTATAGGTATTCTCTTAATGAGATGTACTGACAGCTCTCTCAAGATCCTTGAGAGATGATGAGCATGATAGTTGCCTAAGTAAGGTTGAAGTTGTGCCTTCTTCCCTACTAGAGGCTTTCTTTCTTCTAAACCAATCTCTTGATCTTTGAATCACCACTTGGGTCCGTTCTTTGATATCTCCATCTTCACAAACACTCCATGAGGGAGGAGGAAGAGGAGATGACTTCACTATATAGTACTTTGGAACAAACAACTTGGAACCATCTTCTTGTACTCATCTAGTGGATCAATCAAACCCGAATGCTTCCATCTCTTCCACACTCATCCTCCTATAGTCTCTTTCCTTGACTTCAAGAACATCCACACAATTGGTCCAATGGTCCTCCAATTGTGGAATGTGATGCAATCTGAGAACATTGAAAGAATCAAGGTCTTTCCTTATGTCAAACTTTGGCCTAGAAACATATACAAATAGGTGAAACGAAATAAGGGAGGTCTTGATGTCTGTGGCATCTGTTTCACTCTTACATAAGAAGACACCGAGTGAGATGGGGAATTATATTCCTTTCTTCTTTGAACTTTTGAACTTGATATGCTCCTAAGAAAGTTGCTTGCATGGCTCTACCAAATGATCTTATCACTAGGATACTTAGGCAACCTGAGTAGAGTAAGATCAAAGCCACTCACCCTGATGTAGATGAATGTGTGAAACTACGTGAAGTAACACTCATACTTATCAATCAACTTATCTTCCTAAGGAGAGATTCTTATTTTTGTATTTCCTTCAAGGAGTCAGATGATGAACATGGTGAATGCATCATTCACCCATGTGAAATGGACATCGCTTTCCTTAAAGGTGATCTAATTGTACTTCTCAAAGGCAGGAGCTCTCTTTGGAAAATTTTGAGCAACAAATAATCCTATGTATGGTCTAGTATATGAAAGGGCGTACACCAGATAGGAGGTCATAGTAAATATCTTATTGGTGAACAATTGCATTAGCTGCTGGCATAGATTATCATTGATGATATGGCCCCAGTCTATCATTTGATTTCCTTCCATGATTGTGAGCATGAACTGGGCCATCCATTCATGGAATTCCCTAGTGTGTTCTTTGCCCATTACTCTACTCAGTAAAACAATGGCATCTGAGTAGGCTTCATGAAACTCACTCTTTGACAATGATTTCAGAAGCCTTGATGGTTTTCTCCCAGGTTTCAACTAGGAGCCAACAATAATCCCTTGCAAATAGGAGTCTATCGTGAGCCATTGTTGAGTTGAAAAATTATTTTTGAATATCACCATGTTGCTCTGAGTTGGAATTTGCAGACAACTTGAGATTCCCTTCGGATTCAGGACCTCCAGCAGTGAGTTGGCGTCCACATTGATTGTTTCGAAGGCTAGGCCGTAGTGTTTAGCAGAAGTCAAGACCAACTTGGTGCTCTAGACTAAGAGTGGATGACCTATTGCTTTAAAAAATCCACTGGAAACAATATTTTTTTCCACAGGTTCTCTTACTTCATTCATCATCTGATTTCTCATTTCTTCTAGATCCAGGTGGGCAACATCATTGTCTCCCACAAGTGGATACTAAATAGACAAAGTGGAAATGGGATCGTATCTAGTGTCTTTGATCTTCATGGTTTCCTGTAACAATAATGGAATGATGAGATGAGGGTGTGTACAAAATTTGGATGTGATCCGAACACTTACTATTTTTAGTAAGTGACACCTCACCTTGACCTGCTAAATTTATCCAATTTCCCCAGTTTCACATAGTTTTGAGGTCCCGATCTTGAGGTTTGCAATGAGGATTTAGGGAGGTTGTTTCCTTGTTATCAAACCTATTATTTTTAGTAAGACACAAAGGCCAACTTACTAAAAATATAAGTAGGTCTTCTTGTTGACAGATTGGAGTGAAAATTGTCTTGTTGGATTAGGAATTTTATCGCGAGTTCTTACTCCAATTTTCAAATGATTCTCTCCTCGTGATCTCTCATAATCTGAATAGGAAATGTTTTTGGAAAGATATGTACATGTGGGTGCTGTGAAAAAACTAGAGGATCAATGGGGATGAGTCTTGGATATTCTTAAAGGTGTTTTCAAATTGAGTGCTCAGACAAAATTTGAGGGAAAATGAAGTTAAAATGAGTAAGATATTAGCAAATTTTCCATTTTAGGAGTTATTCAAAGCTTGATCCACAATCCATAGCCGCTCCTTCAACTATAAATAAGAGGCTCATCCCTTTACAAATCATCTCTTGGAAGCCTAAGGCATTTAAACATACTTTGTCAATTTGCCATTAGAATTTATACGTCGTCAGGCTACCCATTTGATTAACAAATTCATTCGTTGCTCATAACACATCTTTCTTCCATTTGGAATTAATTTTGGAGCATCCACAAACAATTCATCAAAGGAGATTCAACAAGTGTGGTACTTCATTCCACACTTCAACCATCTCATCCGAGGTTGCAAGGGAATGCAAAGAAAGATTATGTTTGCAAGTTTGTTTGTTTCCTCCACTTGTTTTGCTTTTTCATTGTATACAGTAAGTTTCATTATCCTTATTCTTTCAGTGCTCTAATAAACAAAACAAATAGTACTGATGTTATATATGCTCTTCTTTGAATGCTTGAATTTTACTTTTGATATGGAGTTTCTCCTTTATTCATTCAAATAAATAAATTCATCCCTTGCATGATTGTCCTTAACGCATTAATATATTTAAGTGTTTATAATCTTCTTGAATTCATTTTAAGACTTTATTAACATGCAAGTCAATACGTAGTGGTTGGGAAAATCCCTGGGGACAGAAAATAAGGAACCCGCGAAAAAGGAGCCATAATCATAATGCTCTAGCTCTAGAACATGATTAGAAAAGTAGAGAAACATGTGTAAGAGAGAAGTAAGAATGAAAGAGAAGTAAGAACGAGAGAGAAAATAGAAGAAAGGTGAAACATACAAAAATAGACAAAAAGGAACGAATAATCAATAAAAAAAAAAGAAAAATAATCGTAAAAATAATATAAAACTGACTATATCAAAAATCATACAAAATATAAAATAAACACTTCTAAATTTAAATAACATAAAGAAACATGTAACAATAAGAACTCACAAAAAGATATCCATCATGAGATAATTTGACCTTAATAAGATATATATAATATCAAATATAAAAACTTGAAAGACTTTAATAAAAAACTTGAACAAATTATGATAAATTAAAAAAATAACATGCATTATTATATAGCTATGAATTTGTAGCTTTGTTTCACAAGTCATTATTAACAAATAAATCCCATACCGCTTGGTCTCCTTCATTAATGGCAAACAAATCAAAATCACTTGGTCTCCAAAGTGTTTTTTGTTTCTTCATATAAATAAATAAATGTAATGAAGATTGATTTACAATATTTTGTCTCAGAGTATATAGTCATTCTTTTAATAATAGAAAGCAACATTAAAAAAATATAGCAATCTCAGCTTTAGACAGCAAACAAAGTATTTATTTGTGTTTCTGCCACAACTGCATGGATTAATGTGCACTTGCACGTGCACCATGCTCATCCTCCAACCTTCTTTTGACCTTTTTGCCACCTTTTACAAATCCTAATACAAAGGAATTCCATATTTATAAATATTGCCAACTAATAACAACTTCAAAAGTTTGGTGGCGAAAAGAACCGATATCTTTTCTGATATGATTTTTTATCCTTTCCGAATTTAATTTTGCAGTTTAAAAGTTCATTTATATTGACATGAATTTTATGAATAATGGTTTGTCTCATAAAATAAATGTTCAAATTTCATCTTCATTATATCTTAATATTTTTAAAAGTGAAGTATAAAGACTTCACATAATATTACCCACCTATTCCTAACCTCAACCACCTACGCCATAACCACGCCATAACCATCATCAACCAAAACAAAAAAAATAAATTTAAATTTAAAAGAATCATAGTTTGATGAGTGAGAATGATAGTTATATGTATTCATTCATTAAATTACACATCTTTCTAAATATCTAACATGAAAAGTTAAACATATAGAATCACCGGTGGGGTAATTTTTAAATAATTTTGAGAGATTGAATTCCCCCTAAACGTAACTACTTTACCAAAAGAAGACACTAATCAATAGTTGTTGATCAAAAAAATTAAAATTAAAATTTGCTTTGTCTAAATGTAATTATATTTGAATTGTTATTGGAGCTAAATACTTCATTTCATGACTCTTTTGCTTAAACAAAAAAAATAAATTTAAATTTAAAAGTATTAAGACTTCACATAATATTACCCACCTATTCCTAACCTCAACCACCTACGCCATAACCACGCCATAACCATCATCAACCAAAACAAAAAAAATAAATTTAAATTTAAAAGAATCATAGTTTGATGAGTGAGAATGATAGTTATATGTATTCATTCATTAAATTACACATCTTTCTAAATATCTAACATGAAAAGTTAAACATATAGAATCACCGGTGGGGTAATTTTTAAATAATTTTGAGAGATTGAATTCCCCCTAAACGTAACTACTTTACCAAAAGAAGACACTAATCAATAGTTGTTGATCAAAAAAATTAAAATTAAAATTTGCTTTGTCTAAATGTAATTATATTTGAATTGTTATTGGAGCTAAATACTTCATTTCATGACTCTTTTGCTTAAACAATTGGGTGTGCATACCATGCTTCCCCTACTTCTACACATATGTAGGATTAAATTGACACAAATACTCAATTATAGTCAACAAAACTAAATAATGTATATAAAATAATAATAAATATCAATTAGGTATTTTTAAATTTAGAAGTAAGGAAAATAGTGTTTAGAGGGATATCTTGAATATCGTGAAATTTTATAATAGAGAACACATAAATATGTCCTGAAAAGTGACAATGGCCTCACCCATATATTTAAAAGTGATCAAAAATAATTGTATCTAAGTGTGGGTGATGCTCCACACATATACAATGTGTGGATGACACTTTTTCTAAGTAATGGACAAGTTAAATAGAAGTTAATTGTTTTTATCTTTTTTCTTCAGTTTGATTTTCACAGCACACAACCTTTGTAACATGTAAAACAAACTTCTCTTTCTCAATATATAAACTTAAGGAAAACGAGGAATTGCTAGGGGTTTGTGCTACAAATTGATTGGGTGTTTTAGTATCTTCCACTTATTATGCCCATAAACAATAAACTATATCAAAATATCGATTTGCATAATTGAAAACAAATTCAATGGCATGCAACCCCTAGGTCATGCACTAAAAGTGCTCCATGAGAAATACTAGCTTCAAAAAATGATAAATACTTCAAGGATTGCTTGATCTCTCTAGAATGCATGTCAGTTCTCAATAGGATGCCAACGATATTTTGTTATTTTTTCACATGTTTATTATTATTTGAACTACAATCCCTTCATATCTATAGGCGAATTGAACTCAAATAAGAAACCTATTAGCACCTAAATCAACATCAAACGGTGAAAAAGTGAAAAATGGACACATGCACATTAACTATTAGGGACCACACAAAAGGATTAAAAGTGTGAATGAAACTCCATATATACCCACTAATGTTGCTCACACTCTAGGAAAGGGACTCAAATTAAAGGGATGAGAGAGGAGAGAGAACATGACATCATGAGGGGATTGAAAAGAGAATCATGGACTATCAAATGTCAAAAATACATCAATAATGCCTAGTTTGGACCAATAATCGAAAACTACACAAGCA
Organism: Taxus chinensis; assembly: GCA_019776745.2. Lineage (NCBI taxonomy): Eukaryota > Viridiplantae > Streptophyta > Pinopsida > Cupressales > Taxaceae > Taxus > Taxus chinensis. The sequence continues at coordinate 99,802,568 of CM034154.1, forward strand.
TCCTAAAATTTTCCAATTTTGCAACTAATAAATGTCATAGGGCATTTTTAAGGGAGAGGGATACCCATCACTGAAAATGCACCACTAGGGTGCATCGCAGCGGTCCATTTAAACATGGATGGTTGCGATGCACCCTAGTGGTGCATTTTCAGTGATGCGTAGTCAATGGTTTTTTAAGTGTCTACATTTTGCCCCACTTTGATGTGATTGTGTGCATACATATCAAACTAGAAAGGAGTATATGATATTTATAAAAACATGTATATGCCTAGATTTATGGGACAAAAACCAATGCACCTAGGAATTTAAAAAACCATTCTTTCTTCTTCTACACACTCCTAGTGAGTGTCAAATAATAATCTAGTGACATTTGAAATAGTGGATGTAGTACCTCATTCTACCGAGATGATATAGAAATAGAATGGAGTAAGGAAACTTCTAAGTTTTGGGCCTCCACACTTATCTCAAATTCTTGAACAAAATTATAAGTATAATATTTTCTAAGAATATGCAAAATATAATTTGTGGCGTGATAATGTTTTAAGTACAATCCTATAAAAAGCTTAATGATTTCCTGGATACATCCTCAATATGAATAAATAAGGTCTAAGTTATGAAAATGTTTGTGTTGTGATGCATATACTCCAAAGTAGGCTTTTTAATATGATGAGTGTGATATATGCCTCTCTTTTGAGATTTGAGATAAACGTGTGAAGCTCACATGTCAAAAGAAAAATATTACATTAACTATATGCAATATAACATGTAAAATCATTGGTGTCAAACATATTAAGATTTAACTTTAAAATTTTATTTGTTGTGAATAATATTTTCCATATTAGCCCATGATATAATCCATGTGGGATCATGAACATTTTTTCCCACATGATCTCAATATATAAGTACAATAAATTGTCATCATTGTAAGATTTAATAGTGTAAAGCATAAATATAAGATCTTGCCCCCAATGTATGCATGGTAGTCTGATCATGGCAACATAGTCAAGAAGTGAAGTATTTCCATAATATGGATCATGGAAACACAACATGGACATAAAACATGATATGTATGTGAGTAAGATAATCATGATAAAATACATGTCAACTATATGAAGAGGTATGGAATAGAAACTACAAATATAAAGATAAAAAAGTATGACATGCACTAAGAAAACACATCAAACAACTTAGACATATAGGAATCAATATGTGAAGACACGCTAAGAATCTAAAGACGCATTGGGAAAATGAAGACACATCAGGCATATAAAAATGTACCACGGTGATAACATGCATTGAGCCAAAAATAGTTAATATAAAAGATGAGTAGAAGCATATCAAGCACTGAAAGTGTGTTGATATAGTCATGAGAAAAGACATAGAAAACATATGAAATTCATATCAAGTACACATATGTTAGACATATAAATATATCAGATGTAAGTATATTGAACATATCCAATGTAGCATACACATAAGAAAGGTTAGCATAAGTAATATAGCAACATGAAAGTGTAGGACTAATGAATGAAAGAACAACTTGTCATAGAGTTTGGGCATGCCCTATGTTGATCATATGGTTACCTTAGAGTGAACATGGAAGTGCCTCTAAACCTACAACCATGATAATGAGTGTGTAACATGTTGAATGATAGAATATGCATCTATATTTCCAATCTCACTAGTGTTAAAAAGTGAAATAATGTCTCTACTTATAGGCATGCGTGACACAAAAAGGAAGTGTGAATCTTAATGTAGTCACAATGTAAACAATATTTTTGTAAGAATGTCTCGACAAAATAAAGCTAAAATAATTTTAGAAAAATAGACAAGAATTGGTATATCTAATGACCTTACGAAAATCACTTATGACAATCATTTAAAGTAAAATAAAACTAGTGATAATAAGTCACACAAAAAAGAACCATGAAAAAGGAAAAATAAGGGGCATCCCTACTCACCCACAAATTATATCACAGTTCATTAAATTACAGGCATGTTGCCAAAAATGTGCATTCTTCGCGTACAAGCTATTGTGTACTTTTGGGATCGGACAAAGCAAGAAAAATAAAATAGAATAATACTAAAAAATGTATAATACAAAATGTAGAAAAATAATAATAATAAACTAAGTAAAAAGCCTAGAAACTAATGCTCAAAAATGTGACAACACCTTTTGGGAGGAAGAAACAATGCAAATTAATGGTAAAACAAGTCTTGAAGCCAATGAGACATAAACAATTATTGAAATAAAACAATTTTGAAATAATGATGGAATGAAAAGAAAACATATTTGAAATGAGCGAAGCAATATAAAAGGAAAAATATAAGTCAAGCACAAGTTAGAATTATTTTAATTAAAGATGTTGCATTTATTAAAAATTTAAGAAACCAAAGTAAAACAGAAAAAGAGTCTAGAGGCCTCCCATGTGAGAAACAAGTCATCTAGAACGATTCATTAACAGTTATAGTTTGAATAGTACGAGATCACTCATAGGAGCGCAAGTTAGAATTGAAATTGATGTGAGCAAAGAAGACCCCATGTGGGTAAAACAAAATTAAACATTTTAATTGGAAGGATAACATTCAAATAAGTAAGCATGTAACAAAAAGAAATAAGAAGCAAAGATAGAAAATAGAGATTATGCTTTTGTAAACATAAGTTGTTAGTAAGCAAATCTAGCCAATAATACCATCGTAATCAAGTGAGTCATAATATCATTAAAAGATATATCATATGAAACATTTTGATCTTTAAAAGAAAACATTGAGGCACCCACGAATCAGGGAATGATAAATCATCAACTATGCCATATTCTTCTTTAATGTTGTCCATTGAGTGATCTTTGTTGTTGATGTTATCTTGAATAAATGTATCTTTTTTTCTCTTCTAGTTGTGTAGTAATTAGAGGTTGTAGTAAGCACACTCTTATTGGGAGAGACATATGTACTTGCACCTTATACTCTCTTACTTTAGGTATAAATATTGGTTCTTCCTTTAGTGATGCTTTATGTAAGACCTCTCGTTGAACTTGCTTTTTTTTAATTTGATGGTGTCTTTTTAATTGTAATTATTTTACCTTCATGTCTAAATTTTAAACATTGATGTAAATGAGAAGGAATTGTTTCCATATGGTGTATCGAAGGTTTACCAAGAAAAACATTTATGATATATTGTTAGGTACCACATAAAATAAGATTTGAGTTGCCTTTGAACCCACTTTGATAGGAAAGATAATATAACAAAGAGGTTATCTACCAATACCGTCATAGCCTATAGTAATTGTTGATGTGTATGTCAATTTATCTTTGTTATATCCAATACTATACTTAAATTCTTCATTACATATATTCAAGTTTGAATCATTATTTCATCTTTTTCATTTCCACATAGGAAAGTGCTTATCAATAAAGGTGTGTTGTATGAACTATCATTTGGAATCTCACTCTTATTAAACATAGTTCAGATAGATACTTTATTTCTCTTAATTGAATCAAACACACAAAAAAACCCATCAAATGTATGTGCATAAGAGACTACTAGTATTTGTTTTTTATCTAATGGGCATCCCTTTTGCCTCTTGATTGGTGGTTGCGATTTGGAAGAAGGTTGATAAATATATTAAAGTGTTGATTTGGGGGAGCCACTGATTCCTTCCAACTGTCATTTGTTCCACCAACTTGAATTTGATTATTGTTAATGAGATCTCACTTGTTATTTTTAAAGTAATACATTTATTTGAAAAATGCCCTTGAATCATATGATAATCACAAAAGGCATTGCCATTAAAATTTTTATGACATAAAATTGAATCATAAAATTCTTTCACTAGAGGTAGTGTAATCATGTTGCATTCAAGCAATCCCTTCAAGACTTGTGTTTTGGATTTTCACTAAATCTAGTGAATTGCCTACTCTTTGGGTAAAATGAGCTTCTTAGAGGGGTTTTATATGGCATTGACCACATTCTTAGCATCATTCTTGGATTGAAAACCATTCTCTTAACTTTTAGCCTTAAATATTACTTTTTTGGGGAACTTTTGAAGTATTGAAAGTTAAAGAATTTAACCTATTCTTAAGCACATTAGCATCTAAAAGCTTAACTATAAAGTTTTAATTGAGTGAAAAAGTTAGTCAAAAGAATGGAAAGTGTTGAAGACCAATTCATCCTTAATGATTGGAATCTTAGTAACCATAGTCTTAAATTGAACCACACATGCACTACTCGTTTCATTTTATCCTTGTTTGATTTGAGTCAATCTTGCAATTGTGAATTTCAAACCATGTTGATTTGAAAATGGGCTAAGATGTCATCAACTAAAGTTGTTAAATAATGCACAGATCCACATGGTAAATCATATAACCAATCAAGTGCATAATCCTTTGAGATCCTTGGAAATAGCTTAGTCAAAAGTCTACCATCGTGATAAAAGTCTAAGCAAGAGGCATAAAAGGCTCTAATATGATGACAATATGATGAGAAGCTTCCCTCTTTCTATTAAACATTTCAAATTTTGAATCTACAAATCCCATTGGAATTGGTTAAATAAGCACTTCTTAAGAAAATGGGTTTAATATAATATCATTAAAAGCAACCCTAATATTTGTCTTTCAAGAACCTGAAGAAATAATTTTGATTTGATTTTGCAAGTCACACAAAGGTATGCATCATAGTAGTCATTTTGGGGTTTGGAATAGAAGTAAAATGTTGTTTGGAATAGAAGTAATATGTGGGGAAGTAGAATAAGTTGGAATAGACAAAAAAATCATAATAGAAGCATTAATAACATGTGATGCAAATAATGAGCATTAGAAATAAGAGGTTGTTGAGAAGTAGAAGGGACATCAGCAATGAAAATATCTTGAGGAACATAAGAGGGAATAGAAGCATGTTGGAAAATTGGAAGAACATGAAAAGTAGACACATTGAAAAATAGGAAGAACTTGAGACGTAAAAGGGACATTTTAAGAAATAAGAAGAATTTGAGAAGCGATAGTATTTTGGGGCATGGAGGGAACATTAGAAACAACATAAGCAACATTGGAAGCAAAAGAAATGTGATCATTGGTAGGATTTTTTTTTTTTGAAAAATGACAACATGAGGAGGCATAGATTGAAATTATTGGATGACATCAATCAATACAAAAATTTTATCAGGACAATTAGAAAGATATATTTTTTTTAAAATGGAGCTAAGAGCATGTAATGGAATCAACACTAGAAAAATTACATAAATTCAAACTTGAGGCAATGTGATAAATCTAACCCTATGGAGCATAAAACAATTAGGGTTTGAAAAAGTCCTAGAGGAACATACAAGACAATGCAAATTCATTGAAATGTAATATGGATAAATGGATTTCAACTAAATTGCCGCAACATAAATACCCAATTAATCTTAACTAGGCTAAATAAATGTGCTAAACAATAATAAATCTTAATTAATCAAATTCTAGATCCAGAACTAGGGAAAATGCACATGATCTAGAGGTGTATCTTAACTATTGTGAAATATGGTGAAAGTCATTTAAATTAGAACATAGAAGCACACACCTAGAAGTGGCAATGATGTCACCCATAAACCTGAAAGTGATTGAAGATTATTGTACAAAGAGTGGTCGGAACACCATACAGGTACAAAGCATAAGAAAATGGCAACAATATTTGAACTTAAGAAAAACAACGAATAGTTAGGTCCATGTACTGCAGATTTTAAGCATTGTCTACTTATCATACCCCTAAGCAATAAAAAAATGTCGAAAACCACAATTTGCATAATTGAAAGCAATTAAGTGACATACAAACCCTCAGTCATACAACAAAAGTACTCCACGGGAAATGATAGCTTCATGTGAATTTATAGACAAATTGAATTCAAAATAGGACACTAATGGTTCCCAAGCCAACATCAAGTGGTCAAAAAGTGAAAAAACGAGACAAAGGGGATGTTTACACATCACCTTCAAGGGGCCACTTGAGGGGACCAACACTGATTGACACTTCAAACAGACCTAAGGGTACCACGCACATTATGGATATGGGGATCAAAACAAGGGAAGAGAGAGGAGAGAGAAAGAGACGTTGGAGTGGACCAAGAGGAGAGGTGTTGGCCATAACAAGTCAACAAATGTGCCAATAACACTGAAATTAGACCAATGATCAATAGTATACAAACATCCTATATTCATGTAATTTTACAACTAATAAATATCACGTAGCCATTTTAAAGTGTCTACAATATCAATATCCTAACTCTCTCTATATGAGAGCTGGTTTGTTTTGTATATATGTATTTAAAATTTATACTGAAATATGCAATAATATATTAAATATACATATGCAATTTTCATTGTAAATTTTTAAAATGAATATAAAATAATATGTATACACCAAAGTGGTACTAGACTTAGCAATAACCTAAAAAGAGCCTTATTTAACCTTATTACAAGATGTGCACACCCCATCCCCTTCGAAAATTGGTGGCAAGCACATTAAAATGTACTTAAAACTATGAAATTCATATTTGGGGCCCCGCCTCACCCCATTCCTAGAGTCTATATTCAACATAAATAAATGTAGGCTTGCGAGTCTGGTTGACCTATGAATTGTTAAGGCAAATGTACTTTGTAGAAGACACCAAAGTATTCTTGGTTATGATTAATTAATTGTTTGACATTTAATATTGTTTGAAATTCAACTCTGAGATATCAGGCAAGAGTTCTAGTTTTAAATCAATTATGGTGTGAGATGAAAGTATTTTGGATGGCAGACAGTCATTTTAAGAGTGGCATTGCACTATATGAATAGGTATAATTAGACACATAATTATGCATATGAATCACAAGCTGCCATACTAAATTATTACCAATAAATTGAGATGAAGTATAATGATACAACTGAATAACATAAATTAGGTGGCAACCAACAAATAACTTGAAGTATAATTATATGCATATGAACAACAAATTATGTGCATTAACAAATAACATGACATGAAGTATAATTATGAAATTGAATCACAAATTAGGTATGTTTCAACTAAAATATAACTTGATTTTGTGAAATGCAAATTAAGTATGAACTAACAAATAACATGATATGAAGTAAAATGTATAATAATAGGTGGATTCCAACAATGAAGAGGCTATGATAGTGCCACACCTTGTTGTTGGACAAGTGAAACTTACAACCCTGCCTCACTACACCTCATAAAAACAGCATTTTCAAATCTCTATTATTATGTCTCATATATTACAAACTGTGTAGTAATGTTTGTTATACAGAAACACCACAACTATTTATAAACAGATGACTGTCACATCTTGGAGAACTTTGTCCATTTTACCTGGCTGCAAATATAAAAGCCAGACAGTTCAATGTAACTTCAATGTACAGAGAAACTGGGAGCAAACTACGGTTAAATGCATTGACTGTGCAGCCCAAAAGAATTTAAAGAATATTTTCTACAGTTACAATAGATAAATGAGTGAAAAAAAGTTATGAGATGAAAGTATTTTGGATGGCAGACAGTCATTTTAAGAGGGGCATTGCACTATATGAATAGGTATAATTAGACATAATTATGCATATGAATCACAAGTTACTATATCAAATTATTATCAATAAATTGAGATGAAGTATAATTGTACAACTGAATAACATAAATCAGGTGGCAACCAACAAATAACTTGGAAGTATAATTATATGCATATGAACAACAAATTATGTGCACTAACAAATAACATGACATGAAGTATAATTATGAAATTGAATCACAAATTAGATATGTTTCAACTAAAATATAACTTGGTTTTGTGAAATGCAAATTAAGTATAAACTAACAAATAACATGATATGAAGTATAATATATAATAATAGGTAGGTTCCAACAATGAGGAGGCTATGATAGTGCCACACCTTGTTGTTGGACAAGTGAAACTTACAACCCTACCCCACTACACCTAATAAAAACAGAATTTTCAAATCTCTATTATTATGTCTCATATATTACGAACTGTGTGTAGTAATGTTTGTTATACAGAAACACCACAACTATTTATAGACAGATGACTCTCGCATCCTGGAGAACTTTGTCCATTTTACCTGGCTGCAAATATAAAAGCCAGACAGTTCAATGTAGCTTCAATGTACAGAGAAACTGGGAGCAAACTATGGTTAAATGCATTGACTGTGCAGCCCAAAAGAATTTAAAGGAATATTTTCTACAGTTACAATAGATAAATGAGTGAAAAAATGTTGGGAGTATGATTTAGCTTGGCAAATTCTGCAAAGTAACTTGCCAGTTATTCTATGGCTGAAAGACAACCCAATTCAGTTCAGATTTTCGAGTTCCCGATAGTTTAAGATATAGATAGTTTCGTTTCACTTGAAACAGTCATTCTGTCATACCATCATGGCAGCTTAAATTTCAGAAATTTCCACTCTATAAATAATAATAAAAACTGCAAATCCAACGATCCTTATCTATCTCATCTAGTTTTAGCTTGTTCAACTAATTCCATCATCTTGTACAGCCTTTTGATTGAGTCCATATTCCCTTTGTCAATAGAATTCATATTAACCTTGTTAAGCTATCAAAAAGAGAATGCCATTGATAATGACATATGTTGTATGTAAAAAGCTCTACCATCTGTGTTTCATGCTGCGTTCTATCCCTGATCATTAACCAACAGGATGGGGCAAATAAAAATCTCCTCTTTTAGCTTGCAAATACTTCATTATTATGATAGCTATGATTATTTCCCATAATGGCTGTGCAGTATGCACTGATGACTGCTTAAACAAGGCTAAAAAGTTTTTTGTTGGTGGCTCACCATCAATGCAACACATAATTGACATGCCTTACTAGTTTCCCAATCTTTCTAGTTCTTTTCTATGTTTTTACAATGGACCAACCACAATAAGAACAGAGCTTCTCTGTATGTAGACTTATTAGTAGTGTTCTTTCAGAGGGGAAATTCTGGTACGAATGCCAAAAATAAAAATACAGTCCATAAGCAGTGAGAGAAAATCTTAACAGTACTTGGAATGATGCAGTTAAAAGAATGGACTAATGAAAAACATATCAGTAAAGCAAATAGCAGTACATTTGAGCCTATGAAAACTACGTGAAGAGGGAAAGCAATGCTCAAGTTCTCATTTGAAGAGGTACCCCTCCATTTGAGCCACCAGAATTAATGGGTAGCTAAGTTGATCACAACTAGATAAAAAATTGATCTACAAAAAATAAAATTAGCTTTTAGCTGGTAAAGAAACACTTCCAAGGAAACACCTCCATCTTACTATATTTATTCAATGCAAGCAGATATATCACCATTTCCTAGCATTGTTTAGTAAATACTAAATGCGTGCTAGAAAAGTTTTGAAACCAAAAAAAGATCATGGTCGCTTCAATATGGAAGGCAAAACCAAGGATAACTTGAAAGGCCTTAGGAAATGAAGAGAAATTACAAAACAGTGATTAAAGTTACAATCCTACTGTCGTTCTTTAAAAGCATAGACGAAGATCTCAAAATACTATCAAAAGCTCTTGCTTTAAAATTTTCTAGAGGTGCAATCTACAACGCATAAATAAGATGAGCCAAAATGTGGTACTAGAATGGGCTTTACAGGTTCTGGTACATAGCCAGCTGAGTGCACACCTTAAAACTTGCAAAACAGAGACTAGTATCAATGCATCATAACTAATTTCGAATGAAAAGTGCAGCCATTGCCTTCTAATAATAGGACGATAAACCAAAAAAATCTTTTGTAGTAAATGGATGTCAATCTTCAAATGTTGCAGAAAAAAGAAATGCATATACAACATTTATATTCCATGCTCTAATGTAGTTTGTACTAAAATATTGTTTCTGCCCCTCGGCCCTCTACCATCTGCTCAGAAAAGAAATAAAGTGAAACCTGAAACAAAATTTAAAAAATTAAAAAACAACGCAAAACAATTCAAGACTTCCCAATCAATCCTCTTAGTAACTGAGAATATAGTATTTCATTCCTCATGAGTATTACGACGTTTAACTTTATATCAATCAGATAAAACTGCTGAGATTTAGGAATGCAAGACAGTATTATATATGTTCAAAAGTTTAGCTTGTGAACTTTAACAAGAAGCAAAGCTTTGGAATGAATACAAAAAACCCTCAAGAGGTACAAACTACAAAGAATGTATACAAAAAAGAATGATTACAAGCGGGCTACTAGAGCTATAGTAGAAGTTTAAGAGCTCCTTAGAGCTGCTGGTAATTCAGAATTCCCATTGGTCAACATTTCTGATCAATTTGGAGTCAAAGGCCCATGTGGTCGAAGCATTTGAATCAGACCCAACTTGTCTGCAATTCCACAACACATGCTATCTAGAGTGGATTGTCAATTCAGTGCATTTTCACTAACGATATCGTTTTGTACTCCAGGTAAAGTTATATTTTGAGCAAAAAATGATCCACCAATTCATGGATTTCCGCTCTTTCCTTCACTGCTTAAAACATGTCATAATGAAACCTTCATAAAACAATTAGTACCCATCCTTCTGGTAAGGTTTCAGTTCCTTTTCAAAGACGCCTTTACAATGAACGGATGAGAGAATAAAAGGGCTTGAAGATGGTTGCTAAGTGTGCGTGCTTGTCTTGAAATCTGATCTTGAAAATTGATCGTGTTAGATCCAATTTGCAAGATCAGTCCAGTTACTAAATGACAATAACATGTACGTAAGCCGTACCCACTCCATTTTTCATCTCATTTACCTGTTGCATTCAAACTGCATTGAACCCCTTCAACATCCATCAAATGCTTTGGTCCCACAACAAAATGCTTGATCAGATAATTGTGGATGATGTGCGCAAAAGGTTACTTTTTCCATTGCTGGTCATCACATTGGTAGTTACATCCATGCTAACCGATCTATTGAATTTTGGCATTCCATTAACAGGTTTCTCAGATTTTTGTTGGAACAGACCACCCAACATCCATTCCAAGTCTTGAGCAGTATACTTAGCATACTTCTTAGGGCTCTCATCTTGTTCCACGAGGGGACCATAGTTCTGAATATAGCTTCGATATACAGGAACCAATGCCTGCACAACATTCTGACATATTTCCTCCCTCAACTCCTTGTCTGGAATGACCCACTTTGCATGCTTTCTATACAAATCATCAAACGCCGTATTAAATGCCTTAAGCCTCTTCTTTAGCAGATCACGAGCAGAGGCTCGACCACCAGAGAACATAATCAATCCCTCCCTACTCAACAGGGATGGTATCTTTCCCCAACTACCCCTAAAATACATTGCAGAATAGTACTCCTTATACTGCTGGTGTTCCCTGAGCCAGGGATCTCCAAGCAGATCCCCAAGCTTAGTTCCTTTAGAATGGACATAAAAATGCCAATGATTATTCATCATAAACACATGTTGAAGCACAGAATCGTCGCCATAGGACTTGCACCATGTCTCCATATTCAGTTCCAGTGCCCTGATTATATTCACAATTCCCTCTGTCAGAATCCTCTCTTGAAACTTCTCTCGCCGCCAGCTTCGCTCAATCACCAGCACCTGCGTCAGCACAGACCTATACCGATCCTCCAAAACCTGATTGCAGTAATCCACTAGAAAGCTCACCAGCTTAGGAACCCCGCCATCAGGAGGCGCTGGCCGCTGCCTCTGCAATTCCACCTGTGTCAGTAGCTCCCGAAAAATCTCGCAAGCCCCTTCGATAACTTTCTTGACCAAATCCCTAGTCCGATTCTGTACCTCAAAGCACGCCTTGCCCCCAAACAGTTTATTAAAATCTGGCCTCAGCTTATTCAGAGCATCAAAGATATCTAGCAGTTTCAACAGCTTGATTGGATCGGGCTTACTCTCGGTAACCCCTTCTGCAAACTTCAGAAACCCTAACATCCCTGCCTGCAACGCGATTTTCCCAAAACACCCCATCCAAACATCAGACCCAATTTTCTCATAAACATCTCCACAGAGCCTATACTCCCCCTCCAACAAATGCTTCACTGTGAATTCCAAATCATTACCCCACTTCGTAATAAACGTCTCCACACTCTGCACACTACTGAATTCCTTATCCAAATAATCCAACCCCAATGTCTGCAAACTCGCTCTGGCATTGGCACTCCTTACATCCACATAGATATCAATGCAACTCTCCAGACGGTTATTAACAGTCAACCTCTCTAAAACCCCCTGCAACTTCTGGACCACCGGCACAGGAAGCGGCGAAGCTGCAATGCAGGGTCGATCAGAGGGCAGCAAGCCATTGGGCTGCAATAAAACCGTGTGCTCCACCAGAAGCCGCCTAAACTCTCCCTCCAGCTTATCAAGCGCAGCCTCCATGAGCCCTCCATCTAACTTAGCCCTCTCATCGTCATTCTGCAACGTCCTTAAATTCTCCAAACTCTTCTTTAAATCCGGCAAATAATTCCTCTCTCCGACCCCATTCTTCGCCATATACTCCACAACATCCTCAAGCCACTGAGTCGCAACGCTGCAATTCTCCGCCAGAAACTTGAGTGCCTCCTCAAGCCGATTCACCACATTCAAGTAACCCCATATATCCGACCGCGGATCCGCCAGCAAAGATTTCTCCAACCCATGAACAGCATCAAAAACCCTAAGAACAGCCGCCGCAGGACCAACGGCTCGATCGATATGGCCACCGATGCCAAACAAAATTTTCTTGTGGTTCCTCATGGGACCGACCGCTGATTCCAACTCCGGCAGCCGACCTCTCATATCCTCCAGCCTGGGCCCCGTTTTCTCCAACGCTGCCGCCAAATCCCTCGACCTCTCCAAGCTATTCTGCAATGACTTCCTTACCGCAAGCAGGGATTCGATCCCGCGACCTCCGCCGTCACTCTTCACACCCATAGCAATATCTATCTCCAAGCTTGTATCCAGCTCTGCTACTTCACAAACCAGAGTTTTTCCCCTTAACTCCGATTCCTCTACCTGTGTTTTATCGTCTTCCTCGTCATCGTTAGCGTCGTCGAAGCCCATCTTGTTCTGTACATATTTCTTTGCTTGCGGGGATGCGAACCCTGGTCGTTGGGCCGAGAGTGGGCTGGGCAACTTCTCTCTCCCGGAAATTTCGTTTCGAACGTTGGGAAAAAAAAAAATACAGCTGTACACTCTTCCGCTAACTTTCTAACCACTCCTCTAAATGCACAAGCAGTAAGTATGAGTCCCTGTTGTCCGGCTATTTTTAGGCGGCACGCCAGCTAAGTTTGGCGTGTGGTCCTTCATAACTGATATGGGGGTGGAATCTTGGTATTGGGAAAGTGGGCCGCAAGTTGTTGAACCTAGGAAATATACTTTTCATTATATATAGTTTTGTCCCAGCTGCATATACTCCATGTATATTTTGTTCTTGCTTCATGAATGTACCGTTGAATAAAAAAAAAATGAATGATACTTCAAAAATTGCAATTTCGAGCCTTTTATATATTATATATATGAAAAATATGTGTTAGACACGTATGCATTATATATATATAGATACATTCTTTAAAATTAATCAAAATACAAAATAAAGGATAGTGCTTTGTGGTACTCAAATGAAGGAAATAAAATGACGTGGAGATGTCATTTCATAAAAAAACTAGCAAGTCTCACATTATTCCCTGTGTTATATATATTCTCCCTCTTTGCTCAAAACCTCATCTGAAACCCAATACACGTCTTGTTTCGGAAGTTGTCCAATGGTTGTACGCATGTAGGGCACTCCACTCCATGACTAGCTAATGTCATCCACTTTCCACCTCAATCTAGGTTCGCGATACTTGTGGAGGGTTTATTGTAGGAGGTGCTACGCATCGCACTTACAACACACATCCTCCCACATCTCTTCAAAGTGCTGCAAGCCTGCATTGCCAAAACAACCCCCTTGATAGGCACAGATGGGAGGATGGCGAAAAGGCGCAGAGTCAAGGTTTACACCTGATAATGGCATTTACTCACACTTTTCCAAGGCCTCTTCACCAAACTCATTTATGCATAACCTGTAATCATAGTCCTTCATGTTGTCTCGGGTTGGGTGGATGCCAACAATGGCTCTGACCTTCACTTATATTATTGCATAAATAGATTGAATAACCATGCACACTTCCATCGTATCGATTATAGCCATATAATATCAGTGGCATACTCCATGCTCCTTGTAGGCTATGGCCTATCACAAGTAAAGTAAGGGGACAAAAGGGAAACACAATCATATCCAAGCAAGTGAGCTCCTTACATAATTTGTTCGCCGACATACTCATTTGAAGCAAAACCAAGATGTAATCTTTTGTTCATCACAGAGAACAAGGTTAGAAAGTAGCAACAAGAGGTGACACAACCCTAAATGTACGGGCTCGCTCCAAAAGCAGGTTGTTGTAGGCTATTATGTTGATCTCAAGTTTGGCTATCAATGGGAAGAGTCATTCAATGAACAACCTCTATCCAAAACAGTTATGAATGAAAAGACAAGTTGCAGGGTTAAAGGGATCGGATGAGAATCACTTCCACTTGCTTTGACAAACAAGCCTCTCTCACACTCCATGTACAACCAAGATTCATTTAATTAATGTATTGACTTATAGAGATAGTAGTAGTCGTCAATCTTCACTGACATATCACAACATTATAATAATAGCACACATATCGATGTAAAAAATGTCAAATAAATCGTGATGCAAAGGATATTAGCTCCCAACGCATAACCAATCAAAAACTTGTCAGCAAAAATGCCAAAGCAATATTTACAAAAATAAATATCTAGCATTACTCAATTATTCATAGAAAAAAATGTGTACACATATTAATGCTCCCAAGAACTTCCATAAATATTATTTAAGACAAGCTTTACACACGCACACGCACACACACACGCACACGCCATTAATTTCCTTTGGAAAGTGAGAGATGCTCCTCTCAAGTTTTGAATAGCTCAACACATAGCCATCAACTATGAGTCATGCCCTTATCTTTATATTCTATTGTAGGTATGAATTTATGAGAATGATTCAAGTGGCAACTAAGTGACATTGTAGTAAATTGATTCCTTTGTCACTTGTGACCTATTGTGTTAATCATAATAATTAGAGGAATGTGAGATGAATTTGGTGAAACACTGGAAATAAATATAAATTTGGGCTATACTAAAATGGAAGGACTGATCTCAATAATAACAATATACATTTTGAATTTGAATGAAAAATGGCTAATGAAATAAACAATAGACAATTTGTAACTTGTTCGATTAAGTTGAGGAATTATTCAGGTGATTGTGCATAAACTTAATTAATACTAATGTTAATTAAATTGAGGAATATATTTTATAGTTTATGCGTTGTTTTCATTATTATATTAACAAAAATGTAAAATAGAGTATAACATTAACATAAGGGAATAACATGAAGCAGAGATGTCACCCCACACTTGATAGTTGGAGGGCCTTAAAGAGATCTGTGGGGTATTGTGTAGGTGGAATGGCGTGTAAATGATGTAGCATTTTAGCCACCAATAGGTGGTCAACAGAGAAGCCAAGATCCTTCTTAGGGAAAATCCGATCACATGTGTCAAAAGGGATAGGCCTCAAGTCCCACGCTTTCCATAAGAAGCACATGATTCTACCATACTCACATTCTCGCTATAAAATGCATTGCCCAAAATTTATAGCTTGTGAAAAATAGTGATTTTAATGACATACTTGAAATTAATGTCCTTGTTTTTCCTGATTTGTCTCATGTTTGTCCAAATAAAGAGTGATTGACTACCTCACAATGTTTTTAATTTGCTTGCAATACATAGTTGGATCCTGAATTGTGTCCACTATGACGTCGTTTCACAGGTCATGGCAAGGGACTCCAAAGATCTCATAAGAACTTGAATGAATGAATGAAATATTTTAATGGTGTCCACGATACTGAAGAGTCTAAGGGACCAAAAGAAACTGATACATTAAGTTGATTTCAGACTCTTTGCACTATCAGCTCTCCTACTGTGAACCTTGAGCACAAAACCAGCGATCCTTTGAAGTTTTGTTTCTTCGAATAATTCATTTAAATTGTCCACTTTTAAATCGTTTTTGTATTGGATACGAATATCATCATATGCTTAACACTCCATAATGAAATGCCATTTTGTTTCAATAACCCCTTTGTTGCAGAAAAGACAAGTTCTCCTTTCCCAATCCTCTTTGGGAATAGTCCATCTACCGGTTTCACAACAAAGATGATGTGATCCGGTCCTCAACTAAGCCACTAGAATCCTTGCCTTACCTTTGATAACTGACCCTAGATAAGCTTTTTCATCATGCTTCAAAGTGGTGTTAAAATCTTTGATATATTGTGTTTTCTTACGACCAATCTGCTTTGTTCACATGGTAGTCCTAAACTTCTCCATCATATAATTTTTTATTTCCATGTTGTTGTTAGGACACTCCTGAAAATTGATGCCCCATTTGTTCATCCATTTGTTGTTCTGTTTCATCCAAATTTTCTTTATGCGCTCTAGATTATCCTTTATAACCATTTTGGGCCAACGATGATTGTCCATGCTTTTAACTTTTTTCAAATAGCTTATTAGCCGAGTTATTGCCGAAGCTTCCATTAGGGAAGATACCCACTTCAGCCAACAAGATCTCATAAGGGACTGTTAATTTAACTTTAAGAGTGCTTGTGATTAGATGTTTCTGGATTCTTTCTAATTGTCTCCATCCATGCTTTGACATGCTACTTCTCCAAACCTCATAACCATAAAGTGTCACCAGAGTAACCAACAATCCAAAGAGGGTTTTCTTAGTTTTCTAATCTCAAAGCTCAGCTTTCCTACGCCTATTTTGAAGTAGGTAAGATGCTTTCTAACCTCCCTATATCCTTTTTTCTCTACATGTTTCCCATCTCATCTTGTTGTGAAAATCAATCCCAAGATATTTATATTCTGTAACAATTTCCAATGGACTCCCCTAAAAAATAAAGTTAATTTGCTTCTCTTTCCTTTTTAGGGAAAAAATCATGAATTTTGTTTTGTTAATGTTCACTTGCATCCCGACTTCTTGGAAAAACAATTCTAAAGTTTTTAGATGCTCCCTCAATCCTTGAGTTGTTGTTGAAATTAGGATAAGATCATCAGCATATAAGAGCAACTCCACCACATACTTAGCCAACTGTACAGCCCCTCCTTCAGCTTTAAGTAACCATTCTTCAAGCTTGTTAATGTATAAACCAAACAAAATGGGAGAAAGAGGGTAGCCTTGTTTGATCCCAATGTCACTACCAAAACATTTAGACATACCTTCTCTAGTTCTGATTTTAGCTCTGACCTACTCATAAATTCTATGCATTGCTACTCTAAACTCTTCTGGAATCTCAAGTTCTTCCATATTGTTCCAAAGTTTGTCTCTAGGAACCATGTCAAACGCTTTGTTAAAATCCACAAAGCAAAAAAAAGCTTCATCTCCTTGGGTATCCCATACCTTTTCAATCAAGTGCCTAAGAGTGATGCAGTGATCAATGGTTGAATGTTTAGGTTGGAAGCTTGCTTATCCTTTTGCTCTTTTGTCCTCTCTTTCTACCCAACCGCTGATTCTACGCTCTATCATGCCCCCAAATAACTTACCAAACTGAGGATTGATCATAATGGTGCGATAGTTAGAAGGATTATTGATGTCCCCACTTTTAAATAGAGGAATAACAACACTAGTCATCCACTCTAGTGGGAACCCAACCTGAGTTACATCATTGAAAAACTTTCTGAAATGCGGAGTGAGTACCTCAACCCCCAACTTTAAAGATTCAGCTTGTAACCTATCAACATCTAGCGCTTTACCATTTGCTAGATTCTTTATGCCATGTTTGATGTCATCCTCCAAGAAAAGCTCGATCAAAGTCTGAATTATGGAGGAATATCCTTCTATTGAGACCACTCATATAAAGTCTTCGCATATTCTAACCAATGAGCTTCTATGATATTGTTTTCTATGGGTGTTTTCTTTTGCTGCAACTACCTCCAAAATCCTTTGGGATTATGCTTTTCAAGAGAAATTAATTCGAACCTTCTTCTATTCGCATAGCTTTCTTTTTTGTGTTGTACTAATCTCTCATATTTCTTTTTATTTTCTTTGTTCCTATCACTTTCCCTCATCGCTCTCTTGGTATGCTTACAATCTTCATCATACCACGGATTGGTTGGAAAAGTATTTGCAACTCCCTTTCTAGGATTAGATCTTTTGCAAGCACTTAATGCCTTGTGGATTAAAGGTATAAATAACTTACTACAAACATAACCCCTTGTCCTCTTAGGCGTATTGCTCTCTATATCATTTCTTGACGTCTGAAATTGTTGTTCAAGGGAAACCAAAAAGATTTCCTAATTTTCTTTAATCAAAATGATTTTGCCTTGTTTTGGAGATGTCTCGTACATGTGATGGACTTGTTTTCCTTATTGCCGACTTGAATTGATATCAAGTTTGATCAAGAGAGGTTTATGATCAGATTTGAGCTCAATAGGACAATCTCCAATTTCAAACTCGAGCAACCTACAAATAGAACTCTGAGTGCAGATTACATAGTCCATAACACTTTGAGCATTGTAAATTTTGTAAGTGATACTACCAGATCTAGGCCAAGCCTTCATGCCATTACAAATAACCATGTCGTATAAGCTACATAGACCTAGAAGCTCAACCCCAAAATGTGTCACCCCTCCATTACCATCTTGAGATATTATTTCCCAAAATTTGTCCTCTGCTTCATTAAGCCAAAGCAGATTGTCTCCACCTTTGGCACTGCCCAACTGAAGAGATTGTTTATTTGCAATCCTTGCATTAAAATCCCCCATTAAAATAATTTCCCAGGATGCACTAAACACATAAATGTATTTTTTTAGTGAAGCATATGGGTCTTCCCTATCCAAATTTATTTTCTTACATGTCTTTGAGCCTTTCGGTGCAAAGTAACAAGCAACCAATCTAATTATTGCCTTGTTATCTGATATTTTTAACCATATGTATTGCTTATTTGCATCTTCCGTTTCCACTTTGATGATCCTAAGCCATGCTTCTTTGATTGGCACTGTGATTCCCCCATGTCCTTTCCATGTTTCACTCCCTTCATTCTAAACTGAAACTTTCTTGTACTCTTCAAAATCTGGGACTTTGCAACCATCGTGCTCATGTGTTTCTGTAAGAATAATAATATCTTTCCCCTCTGCTATGGGCCCCAAACCGGGTCCTCTTCTCCACGGATACCCCCTACAATTCCAACTTACTATATGCATGGGATCCCTTGGGGCCCAAATTCCTATTTCCTGTTTGACAAATAATCAGTGATTTGGGCTAAGAATTATTAAAGCTCAAAAAAATTTCCCACTTTATTTCTCGAGGGTTATTTGAATTTCACCCAAAGATAGCTTGGTGTTCTTCAATATTGCATGCAATCTGATCTAACTTCGAGGGACTTATAGAAATCTTTGCTCCATGTGAGCAAATTCGATAATAGTAATTATTTGGTGTGGAGGTAGACATCCAATTTTCAAACATGGTTGAATGACACCATAACCAGCCAAGCCACTTGTTTGGAAGGCTTTCAGAAGACCAACAAGGGCACACACCTTTCGCTTGGTAGTGATTTTTGTATCGTGCTTCAACTTGTGAGTAATTCTTTGGTGCTAACGAAGAATATTTCTATTCTAGGAAAACACCACAATCAACATTTTTTTATCTAAGCTTCTAGTAGAATGCCTTAAAAAACATGAGGGATTCTCAACTTGGTTGTCTGTTGCATATCAAAAGAGACTTCTACAAGACTATGATGATGCCAATGATGATATTTTAGTGGCGAATGTGATGGTTTTGGCACAAGATGAAAGCGGAAAACATCAATGTAAACTATCAACAACCATGTATGAACAGTCGTCAATATTTATCATGTGTAACAATATTATCAATTTATTGACGTAACTAACAAAGACAAAAAAAATTGTTTCTCCACAACTTTCATATTCTTTTCCTGAAGTATATTAAATCTAGAAAGAGTAAGGACTTAAAAAGAAACCCATGATGCAAAATATCCATCTCAAAACACCTCGGCTTAAACTTTTTAACGCCATTATGATTAGAGAGCCTAAAACACATCAAATTTGAGATTGATCAATGATTAAAAAGCTCAAAAGACACTAAATTATGGTCATTAGACCTCAAAACTCATAATGTAAAATGTACATGGCTTTTTTTTTGCCACCAATAAAATACCCCAACATGAGCTGTAAGCTCTGTTAGCTCAGAGAAAGCACTTCAACTTGAAATTAATTTTTAAAATACACAAAGCCAACCCGATCCAATAGAAAACAAACAAAAATAATAATCTTCACATTATTGCCACTTCTAGGAATCAAACTTTGTTATGACATTTTTAAACACTTCATAGCCCCAAAAAAGAAAATGTCAAGTGTATATGACCATGCACTTAACAAACAACTAAATAAAATCGATTTCACAATACAAGTGCTATAATTTCTACAAGATCTTAATGCAAATAGTACACTTGTTGACCTTCATTAAAGAAAGAAAAAGAAATAAGTTAAAAGATACATAATTACTGGAAAAAAAAAATTCTAACACAAATGTGAAAATCTCAAAAATGTTCATCAAAAGATGAGAATCTAGCTTTTGAAGCCACGAAATACATTTCATGTATATGTATATATAACCTTGAAGAAGAAATAAAGGCCCTAGTGATTTTAACCTTAAATCCATGTTGTTATGATACCATGTTCTCACAATAAGGACACATGAAACATCGGTAAATTTATATGTTGTTTTTCATGAACTAAATTTAACGACTCCTTTTTGGAAACTTTTTAGTGGAAAAACATATAGAGAGTACAGAGCGTGCAGAAGGTTTGACAGTGACAAATATGACAATGGAAAACTTCAATGGATGAGATTTAAAGTATTAACAACCATGTAGGAAAGTCAAAAATAACCATTGATATTTATTGTGTCTAGCAGTATTATCTCAATGCGCCTCAATTGAGCAATGCTTGTCGACATAATAAGATTTTAAGAACATCCACTATGGATTATCCATAATTTATGTGATAATTCCCCGCCATAATAGTTTTGAAATTAGGTATGCCATACTGAAATAATAATAATTGCGCTAACATATTCTCCATATGAAAGTTGTATGTTTGTCATACATTACTCAAACTTCACCTTTCTACAATCAAGTATCCTTTCTACCTCACTTTATAAACACCTAAATTTGGCAATGACAATTTTGGCTATGCACCTAAAGCATAACTTATATGCAGATTCTAAGCCTAGGTGACCTATCACTATCTCCTTTGAATGACTTGCTTTCCTACTCACATAGCTTAGTAAATCATATAACCAATCACATCAATCCACAACCGTATAATCTCCATAGGCACTCATCCTAGAAAGTTGCATGCTCCCACAAATTTGATGTATAAGACCATTTGGATGAGACCAAACCATCCCATGGGTTGTCACAAGCCAAACAGTCTTATCTCCCTCTACTCAATGGTCACTTTTCTAATTTGATATCTTTTTAAAGACTACTAAAAGTTCCAAGCAAAGCTAAACTAACAAGACTAACACCACATAGTCTAATTGAGCAAATGCTTATTTAATCTAACAATAGTTGCATTAACGATTAAAGCTTAATGGAATGCTTGAAAGAACTAACAGGATATATCAATCTATTTTACCTAAAGCATGCCTACTATAATATCCAATTGCTAACTAACTTAGACCTACATAGATCTAGGAGCAATCAAATTGGGGGTTTGTTGCTACTCCAAGGAAGGTGAGATGGTCTTTCCAACAATGATTACAAGATCATATTGGATACCCATCTACTAACCCCATTGAAGACTTGAGGCAAGGATTGAGCTTGGCTATTAATGATATTTCTTATATGATATGCAATTCAAAACATGGTGTAAAGTTTAAAGGTATGTGATTAGTACTTTTTATAGTTTTTCCTTTGAGGAAAACTAGCATCTTCTTGTATGTGGTACTAAAAGCACAAAGTAGATTAAGAATCGTTAATCCTAATTAAGGCTTGCTAATCATGATTAGTGAATTAACAAGTGATTAAGATGTGAGGAGCCTCAATCAACCACTTAGGGTCAATTAGGAGGCTAGGATAAGCTTTTGAAGCTTGCTGAGATGTTGTGGAGGAAAGTGGGGTGATTTTGAGTGGTTTGAAGAGGGGTTTGAGCCAATAATAGGGTGTATCAACCAAAACAAGGGTAAAATAGGATTAACTAGCTAATAATCACTAATTGTCTGTTTAGAAGAGGATTTTGACTTACGATTTGTCGTAAAGTAACATCTTGAATGTGAAAGAGGATAAGTAATCAACAAAGTGTTGTTAATTGACCAAAATGGTAAGAAACATTAGCTAATTAGTGGAAATCACTAATTATAACGGAAATGGTAAGAATGAGAGTGATTTGTGTGCTTTTAGCAATAAGATTGCAAAAGCGGAATTTCGGTGTCTACACTTTTCATTGGTCAATGCATATCCCATAAGTCAGCCTTAATGTGAAATAAAACCTATGAACACCTATAAAAGAAATTCTAACTCACTCATTAAAACACATGGAAATCACATATGAGTCTTCATTGCAAAACACGTTTTAAAATCACTCTAAGTTCTCTTAAAACCCTTCAAAGTAGCAATACAACCTAGGAGTAACACACACACACACACACACACACACACACATATGTATGTATGTATGAAGTTAACCAAACTATGTTCAAGAGCAACACATGTCATTCTATAAACCTTCTAAATCAAGCCAATCCAAGCTTAAGCACACCAAGACATTACCTCTCATTTTCAAAGGATCGAGTTTCCAAAGTAGTCACATACATATAGATATCATGTGTTAGGTGGAGAACTATATGTGGTTTGAGGCCTCTTTATAGTAGTGCCAATGTAAGTCACACATGTGTTCTTCAACCCAAACACTAAACTTTTTGTAAGGGTTTCCCACACATAGGTTAGGGTTTGAGGGTTTTTTACATCACACAAAGGGTTTTGTAGATGTGTGACACCTAGGGTTTTAGTACAAAGGTCATCACAGAGTATCATAGACACATAGAAAGTTATAGTGTCCATGCATCCTTGTTTGAAACCGTACAACTTAGGACCAGATCATACCATGCTTCAGGACAAGTAGTTATAGGGTTCCATATAACTAGATTTTTATAAATGAAGCACCTCCATGTCATTTCTAATATGTGCATGCACTCTACACTTTTAGATCGCGCCTTTGTCTTTGTATTTGTCTAGAAGTAAACTTCTTCTCTTATGTTTTGATCCATTGTATTTATCATTATATCTTACAAATTTCTTTGGGAGTTATATTCTGATTCATGCATTAATGTTTATTAATTAATTGGAATATACAACATGTTATACCCTTATGCCTTTAAATAAATAAGGGCCACACCATAACACAAACACTTGTTTTTTATTTAGAGTGCAATAATTTGGTGAACTCAACCATCAATTAAATCTCTCACCTCTCAATTGAATCTCTCACCTTACTTACACCCTACTTTGCCTAAGATTTATCTTCCTACCCTATTGCATGATACTCTTCCTATTTATTAGCTTATTTCCCCTCTTCTACTTTCATGGTTTTTTCTATTGACACTACACTTTCCTTCCTTATTTTTCTTTAACATTCTCATGTACGTAAGGATGTTGTTTATAATGCCTTCTAATGCATAAGGATCCATGTTAATGCAATTCCCACATATGTAGACTTTGTTCTTAGAGATTTGATTTTCACTGAGAAAAATATATCTTTTGGTCTAGAGGATATTCCTCCCCAACATGTCATAGATACTAGTTTTTTGGCCTCAATTTTTTTAAAGAAAAATAGGAATTTTAGCTAAATATTTATTTCTATTAGTGCATAAGGAACTTTTTATGGTGTGTGTGCACCTTTACTACTTACCAAGTTTTTATGGCACATGCCTTCACAATTACAAAGGAACCCTAAATCCATGTGCGTGAAAGGCTTAAATGGATACTATATGTTGATGCATGGGGTTTTAACAAGGTTTGTAATGCTCACACGTGTGAAGGAATCGAAATGCACTCAAACAAGACTTCCGCATAAGAACTACTTGCAGAACTCTAGTTAAGATGAAGTACATGGAAAGTCATTGTCTATTTTGGGCCATGTATGCATTAAAGTGAAGATCAATGGCATTCTACAGTGAGGTAGAGGTAGATCATCAAAGGGGAAGAGTTGGTATCCTACATTGGGACATATGCACTTCATTGATGAGGTAGAATCCCTTAAGAGTTAGAACCCCCAAGTTACACACAAACATAAGGTGTGACACCATTTTTCATGTGTGCCACCCTCTTGAATTAGTGTTAAGACTTTGTAAACATGGATCGAGGGATAATATGATTGTTTTTATACTACTTAAGGGAAAGACCCCACCAGTATACATATATCCCTTGAAGGTTTATTGTAAGGAGGAGATGATGAGTTATTGGTTGATAATTTAGTTTATTTTATGTTGATTAGTTGAGCCTTTGTTTAGCTTCTAGGTTGATATCCCTTAAGTTTAAGAAATGTTGGTTGAATATATACAAGGATACTATTTTTATGGTATTTAGTGTAATGGAGAATATTGAAGCAATATATAAATTTAATGCAATGTTCTTATGAGTATGATTGTTATGTGTATGTGTATTGAGTGGAAAATTGGCTCAATGATGTTAATTTGTAATTAACATGTTGATATAATATTGCACTAATCTAATCTCTACCTGAGTAGGTGGAAACTTGTCAATGCTTCATCATTGATGCCAAAAATGATGGGTACTGGTCCTTTCCTCAAGCCTCAAGTGAGCACGCCAAGAGCATGTTTGTCATGATAGACTAGCGTGGGATGTTGTAAGAACTTGCATTGCATAGAAGTAGAAAAGACTCACACATACAAGAATAGCTTAAGGGGTAGAACTTAGTATGACATAACATTTTAGTTCTGTTACCAAGACTATTAAAATTGTGCTATTATGATGAGGTGGGAGAATGATGTTTCATCTCACTCAGGAAATTATTGAGCATTGGATGGATATACTGGAAGAAAGATATATGTAGAAGCAACCTAATCATAGGTATTCCTCATCGAGGACTTTGATAGAGATACATCTATATAATTTGTGTTATGAAACTTTCTTTAACAAGTTACCTAACAAAGTATATGCTTGGTTGAATGCATAATGATTGAACAAAAATCTCAATCTAGGGAAGAAGTATAACTATATTCCATAGCACAATAGAATACACGTGCAACACAATGCCACATAGACACACATGGTATACATTTAGTGGAGAGGAGTGCTTCATAGCTACATGATAGAACACACAGTTTCCACCTACTCTTGTGCCAACAAGGCCAAATTCCACTTCTTTTATGATCCTTATGGATCCTACGTAAGGAATATTCCCTTGGAGATCAAGAAACTAATGGTTGACCTTGGGATTGAAAATTTCCACATGGCAAGCTAAACTGCTACACACATGAGTAACACAAGAGATCGAGGAAGGGAAGAAAAATTTAAACTATGACATGGATAGTTCAAATGAGTGCATGTTGAGGTGACAATGTTATGAATTATCTCGGTGCAAATAAATACTTGACAAGGGTCTATATTAGGAGGATGAATCAACCTATAGAATTATTGCAAACACTTGAGGTGAATGGGAATGGTAGGAGGAAGATCAAAGAAAGGAGGGATACCTAAGAAGATACTAGATGTACACTAAAATAGTGTGAGCTTAAGAGGACGACGACATGTAACGTAAAGTTGTTGGCATCCTTTCCTAACCTGATGTACATGCTCATGTGCCTGGATTTATCAACATCAACAATCTAGTAACAATAGAAACTAACAATGATGAAGAGTTAAAGAAGGAGAAATGGGAAGATGTGTTAGATGGGAGATTCCCTTCTGTACTACGACAAGTTTTGTAGTTCAAATAACCAAGCAAGATCCCATTTACATGACATCAAAATATACATATCACACATCGATTTGGACTGATAAATAGTGGAAAGTGAGTCAACCTAGTGGAAGTGTGCAAACATGATTAACTAAGAATGTGGCCCCAAACCAACAAGAGAATACAACAAAACTAAGTGGGATGGTCGTGTGTGTCATCAATACAAATATTGTGTTGTTCACTTTAGGAAGTGATAAGGGTGTAACAACATCAGTATCTCAAATAACAAGCACAATGACATAAGGTAGGGTTATGGTTGTCACGCAAACTACCCTTGTGCCTCAGATTTTCTACAAGATTTCATTACATCTCCCATACTATAACAAATTTTAAAACACTACAGAATACATTCATGAGTGTGAGCTCATATGGCATGCTAAAGGGATCACTTCTTTAGAGCATAAGGCAAGCTAGTCTGCCATAACCTTATTAGATCGCAAGCACACATGGTACCAAAAAGTGATCTTTAGAAATCAATAGTTGATTATGACTAGCGAAAGGAAGAATTCATTAAGGAATTTGATATTCTATAGTTTAAACATTAAATTATCTTTGCATTGAAGGACATACATCACGATTTAATAAAAATTGAATTAATTAAATATGATTTCAGAGTAATTATTGTTCCTAAAATGATGTACAAATGATAATATATAGTGAGATCCATGAAATAAGTAATGATGTAAAAACCTAAGAAAGAAGGAGAGATAAGAGGACTTAGCTGATTTCCAAGTGAACAAGAAGTGATTGAGGTTGGTGAAATATAAGAACAGGCTGAGAAGAGTGTTGTAGAGGCTCGCTAGAGGTTCTGAATTTTGAAACTGCACAGGACAAGAGCACACATGAGAGGGTAGGAACGCCTAGGCGCCGGTGTCTGGATATGGGCATTGGTGTGTATTTAGGTGCTCTAGATATGATCTTTTCCATGAAGGATAATCTTTGTTGTTGGTCCATGTTTTTCGCTTCGAATTTGTTGTCTGATCACCAAGTATACCTGTAACCTGTAAGAAATAAGTTCACCTTCACATACCCAAAAACCACATCAAACCTAAAAAATGAAATGCAGAATAGGGAGTCAGGCTGACCCCGACGGTCACCCAAAGAGTGAACTTCTAACTGAGTATTGCACTACATCTCAAAATACATGTAGTTATTGTGTGTGTGTGTGTGTGAGTATAAATGATGTCGTGGGATACCCTTATACAAGTTGCATAAATGATATTGGGCTAGATCTAGAAAGTAAAAAATGTATATTATGTGTGGATGAAATAAAATGAACTTCCCCTTCCTATGTTGTGTATGCAGAAGTATGCATCCCTTACCCTTAAATGGATGTTAGATAGATGTCTTTGATATTCTTGTGCCTTTTGAATGTAATCTTAGGTGGTAGTATGCAATGTTTAGTACTTAGTGCCTTATTTTGCAAACATAATTGTGTATTTATATGATTCCCTTATTTTAATTTTGTAATTGACAACTGAAAGACTGACCCAAACTGATAAAAAGTAATTAAGAAGAGAAAGGGGTCAAAAAGGATAAGAAAAGGATAAAGAGGGACATGAGTGCCCAGGAGGACAGGAGTGCTTGGCACTAGTGTTCGTACTAGGCACTAGTGTCCGAGGCCATAGAAATATAAAATAGTTAAATGCCGAAAAGAATGCAAGATGTATAAAGCCAATAACAATGTAGAAGACAAAGCAAAAGGCTAAAGGAAGTTGTCAATTACTAGTTTTCTTGCTTAGGAATAATGTAAATGCTAGCATACTTTTAGGATCTACAAATATACCCAAGTGCATATATTTTGTGACTACATTTTCCCCCCACTTTATGTTGTTGAGTGAATACTCGATAACATAAAGTAGTCAGAAGATGCGTACCTTATGATCATGTAGAGAATGCGAAGAATAGCGTGTAAGTGGACAAGTCAATCATGAACAGATTATAATGTTAAGCATGGAGACTAGGAAAGAGGGAAGTGGACCCTAGAGGTAAAGCATTGTGCGTAGCTTGTACCTATTGTTGTGCTTGTATTTGTTGATGTAGGCTGATTTTTGTTGTGTATTAAGGATAGACCTGTAAAAGAAGAGTGAAAGAGTAGTCAAAGTCATGTATATGAAAAATATGAATAAAACATGCATAAGTATGTAAAAGTGTGAAAGTATGTAAAAGGAAAGAGTATAAAGGAAAGAAAGATGTCCTAAAATTTTGTGAAGGGTGAGTTTTTTGGGTGATCTCATGCCAAGAGCAAGTTTTTTGGGTGATCTCATGCCAAGAGCAAGTTTTTTGGGCGATCTCACACCACAATAGAAGAGTGTTGGGAAGAGAGGTCTAGTTTTACTCTCCTTCTATGACTACTTTTTGAATGAGCACCACTGTAGATGGCACATCTCATGTTGTTCCGTATTGTAACTGATTATAGGAGATAAAATGCATTATGTATTTGGAATCAAGTGTCTGTTACTGGATAATTGCTCTGAAAGCTACTGTAAACTGTGATATACTAAGAAAATGTCTATTTGTGCCCCCAGGACATTAGTGCCCAGGGGAGGATAGGAGCTCATAGGCGCTAGTGTTTGGGTTTGGGTGCTAGTGTTTGTACTGTGTATCAAGTCTGAGTCTGATTTTGGATTGTTTTGTGATTGTATGTCTGTGTTGTTTCTGTACCGCACTAATATGAACTGTAGCTATGAGTTGTTATAGGGGTGATTTGTTTACCCAATGTATGCCCCCCTCATTTTTGATGCATGTGACACATGTAGGAGAATGCGGCCCAAAGGATAGGACCTGATGCTGATTTGAAACGAATACCTGCAAAGGTACAGGATGTGCATGGTAGTAACCAATGAACATGCAAATAAATTAGGCTAGTAACAAGTGTTAGTAGTAAAATTAGCTAGTCATACAATATAAAACAATGTAATAATCGAGTGTGTAGACAAGATGAACCATAAAAAGTGGGTTTCATACATAGTACATTGCTCACAATGTCATAAGACAATCAGGGCCGAAGTGGCCAAAAGCATACAATGATCACATAAGACTAGCCTGCAAACAATATCATACCGTAAAAAACAATATCAAACAAAGTGTGATAGATAACCATGGTTGTAGATAGTCTTGCAAGACCAATGCTACACATGAAGTGCCCATTAGCATGTTAGAAAGATAAATATTAGGTCAAAGCATGTATATAGCAGTGAAAAATAGAGTAACTGTAATAAGAAGTAGTGAATAATGTAGTAATAGAACATGTAATGTGTAGAATGTGAGAGTAAAAAAGTACATGCCCCCAGGAGCCTCGGTGAGACTAGCAAGGGAGTCAGTGTCGGGCATCATGCATCATGTAAGAAGTTGTAAGAGATCTATATTCACCTCCAAATACCAAGTGAACACACATGTGTATATAGAAAAAGAAGATAATGACATACTGAGTATTTGACTAGTATAGTAAACAAAGTGTAACATGTAAGTAGTATAAGCAAGGAAGAGTAAATGCAACCAAGATATGCAAATGCGGTGTCTGAGTGTAATGGTGTGATATGTAAAATGTGAATATGGGATGATTTGCATTGTCCTCTAACATATGTGCATGAAATGAGGTTCATTTATAAATTCCCCCTCAACAATCAAGAATGGACCATAGAACAAGAGTGCATCATCGGGAAATGGGTTTTTCGCGTGCAAGTAGATGCTAGAAAAGATATGTCATGAAGAACAAAGCATGAAGTGTGTAATGTATGTTTCATTTATGTAGTGTACCCTCAACAATTAAGCGTAGAGTAATGATGGTATAATGTGTGTAACAAAGGTGTAAGAGTGTTGAGAAATATTAGATATGAAGCAAAAAGCATTAAGTGTGATAGTAGACACTAGAGATAATTGATAGTGATGGAACGGGGGGAAGAAAGCGTGATGCCCCCCAAGTGTGCAAGTAATGGAGATCTATGTGATGGGGTGAGAAGGATCATGCTATGGGTCACAAAAAAGCATATGGTCATCATAAGGGTAGGTAGGAACAAGAGTAGGACCAATGTTGGGTTTTGGGTTAACAAGAGGAAGCTTAAAGAGATCATCTAGAGTTTTTTCTTCTAGCTTAGTGAGTGGTTGGTGATTTGGAATCGGTAACGTTGTAGAAAACATGATAGGAGGAGGGGATGGAGGATGTGGTTTCTTAGTTGGAATATGTAACGTCATAGAAGACTTGATAAGAGGAGGGGATGGAGGATGGATTTTGAGAGGCAATTGTTTGGTTGGAATGGATTGGTTAGGTGGCTCTTGACTTACTGAAGAAGGAACATGAGTAGTTATGACATGATGATGTTAGGTTGTTGAAATCATGACTAAGTGTCTAAGGCACATAATGTTGGCATGGAATTAGGGGGCACGTAAGTTGGCACGAGAGTTGGACAGATTTGCGCCCTATAGTAGGCTAAAAATAGGGTTGAGTGTAGAGCATGCATTGGATAAGAACAAGGATGACTTGTGGTCGAAGCAAAGTCGATTTTGAGAAGGATCATATGCAGGAAGAAGATGAAGCATCATGCAAAGTTTAGGACTAATAATATGAATATATCTAGAGTTAACTATAGGTAATATATTATTAGGTGAAGCTTACATGCTTCTTGATTTCCTTTGTTGCGGAACTATGGCTATTTTGAGCATGCAACCTATTTTGAGAGTGCATAGGCAGTGAAAGGAAAGTCCCCATTGCTATATATATGTATTGATTTACATGGTGTTGTAGAGAGACATATATGTTAGAGTTATGTTGTTGATTTATTAGCGTGCATGACTTATGCTGACATTATATGTATGTATTTAGCTCTGGTTTGTGATGGATTAATATAATGGATATTTTTGGATGGATATTGATTGTTAATTTCTCTATTCGTGGTTCTTGTAAGGTAGATCTAATCTTGATCCTTGTTTAATTCTTTGTGCATCATGGTTGTGATCTAGTTCTTATTATGTGTTACACTTGATTATTTGTTATGGATCTGGAAAATATCTTCATGCATGCTAACCCCTTAACAAAGCTGGTATAAAAGAGGACCTGGTACCCTTGCGTGCTTCAGTTGAGCATTCATATTTGTCTGGATCATGTGCCAGCATGCCGAGGGCTATGATTGGTAAAATAAAAGACTACATTTTGGTTCCCTTTCTGGGACCTATTTTCAAGTTGTTTCAAGGATGTTGCATGATGAAGACATATTGGTTGACTTTGGATAACATTGAGAGTTGGGTTATGGACTTAGAAGACCAGTTTTCTCATAGATATAATACTGGACCTGATTTCGATGCTCATGTGTGGGTTGAAGAACATTTGTATCATGAACTCTATGAGACGTTATTATGTTGTTTTCCTATAGAGTTGTACGAGTGGTTGGTAGCATATGCATCAAAGTGGAATTGGAGATATAGAACAATTGTTTGGACACAAGAAGATTACCAGACTCTATATGATGCTGATGTGACTTGGACACTCATTGTAGATCATTGGTGGAGTGGTGTTTTGCATAGTTACATGTTGGAGTATGTTGTTTCTACTTATTCTTGTCTAGAGTTTGTTGAGTTTCAGTTTTTCGCGAACCTAGAGGATCTTATTACGTGTTATCCCTTTAGCAATTAAGATCTTATTGGTGACTATGGATTTGGAAGAATGGCCTATGACTAGCTAAACCTCCATTGCGCGTGGGGGCAAGAGCAGGTGTGGTGAAATATGGCTGACCTTATGACAGAAAAAGGAAAGAGAGGAAAGACAGATTAAGTATAATGAAGCGCAGGAGAGGGAATTAGTGAAGAAGAAGCATGATATTGAGGAGTCTGTGGAGTTGTGAAGGATGATGTCTCATGAAGGATTTGAAGCTCACATGGAAGATGTGGAGCCAAAGCATCAGGATCTCCCCCACTTAGGAAAATGCGGAAGATAATCCCCTTCACCTTCAGATGAGAGTGCATCAGAAGAAGAAAGAATAAGGACAGTAGGTGGGCATCCGATCCCACCTAATGACCTTTCCCTTATGCTTGGTGTTCTAGTTCCTAAAATAGTTACTAAGAAACAAGGACTAGTGTTGGTGATAGAGTAGCAGATAGGTAGATTTCATTTTCCATTGAATATAGAAGCTCTTCAAACAAACAATTCATCTATGGTTGCACAGACATCTTCTTTGTTTGGTGGTCCAATTGGTGGTATATTTTTTGGTGCATCATCAGGACAGAGCAGTGGGACGTAGAAAATGGGTAATACGTCTCTGGAAGTAGCACAACTTCACAGACTATGGGAATTTCAATTTACTACAACAATTGGAACACATATTATCTCATCCTCTGGTCTGGTGCCCACTACAGGAGGTGGATCAAGAGGTTTGGGATCTAGTGGATCTAGTGGTTTTGGATGTGGAGGAAACATTGGGGGTAATACAGGTTTTGGGTCTGGTGGGCATGGTCTACACTACCACAACAATTTTATTATGAGATGTCTCTTTGTCTACCAGAGTACAGAGGCATTGAGGATGCGTGGAGCATGTTCACATGTGTGAAATACTATGGTGCACTAAGGGAATAATAACTCATGAGCATAAGGTAAGTCAGTTTGCTACTACTTTACAAGGGCGTGCGCATAGTTGGTATAAGAAGTATGATCCAAAACAATCTGCTATAGATTACAACACACTACGTGATGCTTTCTTGGTTGAGTGTCATATACCTAAGTTTGAATAGAAATGCATCAACACGCTAAAGGAAATTAAGCAAGGCATGGCTAAGAGTGTAAGGGAGTATGATGCACACTTTAAAACTTTGTTATCAAAGTTGTCTTATGATATTCACCCTAACCAAAATGCATAGTGGTTTGTTGGTAGTTTGATCACACCTTTTATAAGGGCACTCTCTCATAATACATTTACAGATCATGTGCGAGGCATTTAGAGGTAGCTCTATGTGCTGAGGTATTTGGGAGTGTGGATAGTGAAGTGAGTCTATTTTTAGAGGTGTAAATTGCATCTATGGAAAAATAGTTGGAGAAATTGTCATGGCCAATTCAGCTCATGAGACACACAGTGGTATTTGGTGTACAGATTAAAAGGTAGAAGGACATACCAAAGATATCTACCCTCGTAAATCAATGTGTGCCATGTTGTTGCTGATTGTGAGATCTGTCACTTAGATCATGATTCAAGTAGGTGCCCCTTATTGTAGTGTGATCAGGAAGAACGTGTCTTGTGTCTGTAAGATTTACAAGTCCCACACTCGTGATATGGAGAATTGTAGGTTGATTGATCAGATTCATGAGGCTATTGAGACTGGTGTATGTCAGACCAGTGTTGCAAAAGGTTTGAAGGAGCAAGGTGAACATCATAATCATAACCACAATGAAGGGTGCTCTGATGGAGGTGGTAGAGGTAGAGGTTACCACAGAGGATTCAAAGGCTGAGATTGTGGTGGTGGAAGGAGAGATTTTCCTTGTGGAACTTGTTTGACATTTAGATCAACTGATCATTATAGGCATGAGTGACCTTAAAACATTATTTGCTCATGGTGTGGAAAGCACCATAAGTTTGAAGAATGTCCTGAGTTATATGAGCACATGAGTAAGAACTATAAGAAGAATGATAAGGGTGTGGGGATGATTAAAGTGCAGCACGTTGTAGAAGACCAGTGGATGCCTAAGATTGCGCCTCATCCTGAGATGTTTCCTATGTTAGTGACTACACGTGTTGAGGTTGCACGTGCTCTCGAGAGATCGAAGCATAAACATGTTATTACAAAGCAAGAGGTTATAAATGTGAAATATCTAGATCCTTCCCATCTGAAAGAAGTTTATCAAGAGACTATGGAGGTTATTAAAATTGCAAAGTGAAATAAAGTGCTTGAAAGAACAGTCATGGAAGATGGAGTAGGCAAAGAAAGTTGAGTTTCCTCATAAATATGTTGATGAATTGAAGGAGGTTTGTAATATGTTGTGCCAGGAGAATATCATTCCTTTATTAGGGGAATGGATACCGAGGAGAAAATATACAGTGTGTTAGGATCTAAGCGTGAGAGATATATTGTTGCATGCAAACTTACCTCCTCACAGTATTGAGTATGATAAAGAGATCACTTTCAATGTTGTTGATGGGTGGCTATTGAGTAACATATTGATTGATACAGGTGTAGAAGTAAATGTACTCACTTTGGATATGTGGAATCAAATCAGGAGACCACCGTTACAACCCTCTTCGAATGTGTTATATATGGCAAAAAAGGACTAGAGCCATGCCCATTGGAGTATTAAAGGATGTCACTATTACTATACAAGGGAACAAGTTCACTGAGGACTTTGAGGTATTGGTGCTTGCAAAAGTAGA
Source organism: Taxus chinensis (assembly GCA_019776745.2). NCBI lineage: Eukaryota > Viridiplantae > Streptophyta > Pinopsida > Cupressales > Taxaceae > Taxus > Taxus chinensis. The sequence goes on from CM034154.1 coordinate 99,836,998, forward strand.
TAGTTTTCCAGCATTGCTTGGGTGCCCTTGGTGTTACACGAATAATATTGATCTACACTTCAATAAAGGTTATATCAGTTTTGAGAAAAAGTAGGAGTGCGTGATTATTCCTTTGACAGATGGGAAATTTGCACCTTATGTAGAACCCTTGAGTGAAGAGGATCTGAACATGATATATGCGCGTATAATTAGAGACCCTAAAGTACTTGACCCATCTAAGGAAGGTATTATTCATTGTGGGATGATGCTCAGTCTATGAGTGATACAACCAGTGTTTCCTGTGACAATAGGGCCACATGGAACATATGAAATGGTTAGGAGAGAGATCAAGAATAAAGTTACTCGCGTGATCAGCTCGTCCATAATTTGGCTTTTGAGTCATAACCAGGTACCTTAGGACACTAGTGAAGGAAACCCTGATGTATTATTGCGTACCATGGAAGCCCAGTGGAAGGATGAGGGTGACAGAAGAAATATGTTGATTTATACCCTACACAAGATAACAACGCATTGGTGGACTACACATTAAGACAACCTTTTAGAATGGTGAGAGGTGAGAATCACCTTTTTTACTAGGTTTCTAAGGAACAATGTACCTTCTCAGATATGTAAATTCCATGGGAAGGATTCTACTTCGAACCACATTCAAAAGTGTGAGAGACTCTGGACAGAGGGGCACGTGAGGCCTTTCCATCCTCACTCTTGGTACATAAGTTCTACACCACTCTAAGTGGTTGCACATGTGCATGGTATGTTCATACAGAGTTGACATGAGAAATAATTAATTGGTAGGAGATGACCTCAGGTATGATTCAAACCTTTGACTATTTTTCTACTAAACCTCCGGTGAATGAAGCATTACAAATTGTGAAGCACCTTATGATGGGGGATAGTGCAAATACTGAGGAACTCTTGTTAGATATGTTTGGAGAGTTAGATTTGGAGGTGTGCTTTGAAGAAGAAGAGACATATGAGGAACAACTTGGGTGCACCTAGCTGGAAAAAGAGAAGGGTAAGTTAGTTTACATGATTGATGATGAAGAAGTAGAGAATCTGGATGTTGATCACACTATAGGTACGCGCGAGGTCTTAGATAGTGTTGATGAGAAGGCACACACTTATCATGAGCCTATGAAAATGAAGAAGGTCAACATTGGGACAAATACAGAACCTAAGGAAGCCATTATTGGTGACTATTGGTCTGAAAAAGAGGTGGAAAATATCATTGAGCTACTGCGTGACTTCCAGGACTTATTTCCGTGAGTCTATCATGAGTTGAAGGGAGTGCATCACTCTTTGGGTGAGATGAGGATCAAGTTAAAGGAAGGTGCATTTTTCGGTTAGGAAGAGGCCTTATAGGATGAATCCTAATCTACGTGTCAAAGTCAAGGAAGAGATTGATAAAATGTTGAAGTCTAGAATCATTAAGCCCATTAAGGAGTCATAGTGGGTTAGTCCTATGGTAATAATCATAAAGAAAGATGGTAGGATAAGTATCTGTGTGAATTATATAGGGTTGAATGTTGATGTGTTATGGATCCTTTTACCACCCCATTTACTGAGGAGATCTTGGAGGGCATTACAGGGCATACGATTTACTCTTTTACTAATGGATTATTTGGTTATCATCAGGTGTGGATTACTTAAGAATACCAAGAAAAGACAACTCTCACCACTAAGTGGGGAAGTTTTCGCATATACAGTTATGCCCTTTGGATTGAAGAATGTTCCTGTCAGTCTTTTCGCGCATTGTTTGTACGAAGAATTTGAGGACTTTATACACAAGTTTTTACAAGTTTATTTGGATGATTGGACTATATATGAGTTGGTAAATGATCACTATGAGACTTGAGACTTATGTTTGAGAGGTATAGGACAGTTAAGCATCTCCTTGAATATTAAGAAGTGTATCTTTGCTACACCCTTTGGAATTTTTTTGGGACATATTATATGCAAATAAGGTTTATTGGTAGATCCTGCTAAGGTCACAGTTATTTTGGGTTTGGAGGAGCCTACCAACCAAAGCGAGGTGTGTGGGTTCTTAGAACATATAGGTTATTACAGGAAGTTCATTAAGGGATATGCTAAGATTGTCCTGCCCTTGGAAGAATTGTTGAAAAGTAAAGGAAAGTTCCATTGGAATGAGGTGCAACAGCTAGCGTTTGAGACATTGAAGGAAAGACTTACTTCTATGCCCATTTTGTGCTTTCCTTCTTAGGATACATTATTTCATGTACATGTTGATTCCTCTGGCATGGCCATTGGCGTAGTGTTAGCACAACCTAGTGATGGGATTATTGATCATCCTATCTATTTCGTGAGCAGGAAGTTAACACCAGTTAATAAGAATTATACGACTACGGAGTGTAAAGCATTGTCCATGATTTACATAGTACACAAGTTTAGACAATACTTGTTGGAAACTCCTTTTATATTTTATACAAATCACATGACACTTAAGTTATTGGTTAATAAGCATGTTTTTAAGGGTGCATATGACATGTGGGTCTCTTGTTTCAGGAAGTTGAATTTACCGTGGTGGTAAAGCCAGGAAATAAATTTAGGAATTGGATCATTTATCAAGGATTAACTCAGGTGAGGATGCACAAATCATTGAGGACACAATGTTGGATGCACAATTTTTGAGATTGAACCGTGCACCCTCTAATTTAGAAGATATTGGTGTTTTAGTGTAATGGTGTGGTGCCTGAAGGGATGAAGAGATTACAGAAGAAACAACTTGCCATATGTGTCGCGCCTTACATGTTAATCAGTGGAGATCTATACAAGTTAGGTCATGATGAGGTTTTACGCCAGTGTGTACTTGAACATGAGTACGAATCTATAATGGAGGAATCTCATGGTGGGATTTCAGGAGGACATTATGTAGGAAATGCTACTGCGCAATATTTTGTTGGCTAGCCTTTGGTGGGAAACATTATATAAGCATTGTAAAGAGTATTGCAAGGCTTGTGATCATTTTCACCACCTTGGGAAGCCTGGGCATAGGGATGAGATGTCTTTGAGACCTATTGCAAGTTTAGAACCTTTTGAGAAATGGGAAATTGACTTTTTGGGTCCTATTTCCCCACCTGCATGAAGGACTGGATCGTGTTATATTATTACATGTACAGATTATCTAACAAGGTGGAGTAGAAGCAATGCCTACAAAGGATTACACGACATCTACAATAGCAAGGTTCTTATGGGAGAACATTATCAGTAGGTATGGATGTCCATTGATCTTGACAAGTGATAGGGGCACTCACTTTTTAATGAGACTATCAGAATATTATTGGTTGAGTTTATGGTAGCACATGTTAAGAAAACACCCTATCACCCACAGGCCAATGGAATTGCTGAGGCTTTCAACAAGATATTGGGACATACATTGATGAATATTTTTGATGTTGGAAGGAAGGATTGGGATGATAAAGTCTCTGTTGTACTTTGGGCATACAGAACAACTTACAAAATATTAAACAAAGCCACACCCTTTCAATTGGTGTTTGGCGCAGAGGTTGTTTTACCAGTGGATTTTATGTTACCCTCTCTGCGTATTACGCACACAAGAGGATGGGATGATGAACAAGCACTTGAAGAGTGCATTGATAAACTAATGCAATTGGATGAGCGTCGTGCCATTGCTAGGTGGAGCCAGAAGACAGAAAAAGCAAGACAAAAGGCTTGGCATGATAGGCATATCAAAAACAAAGAATTTTAAGTGGGTAAGATGGTTCTTTTGTATGATTCAAAGTTCATGTGCCACCCTAGGAAATTGAAGGCTCATTGGTTAGGACCCTATGTAGTAATCAAGATACTTGATTCAAGCATTTTTCAGTTACAGGCGCTAGATGGCAAATGTTGCCCGGTTACTTCAATGAGAGTAGGATGAAGCCCTACTATAAATAAGTCTTTTGGTGTTTGTAATAAGGCAGTATTTCCATTCAGATTATATTTCCTTTAAGATTTCCTTTATATGTGTTTCCTTTCATTGTTGTTATACTTTGTCAATTTTAGTTATGTGTTGTGTTGTAATAAGCACACTTGCATGCCACAAGCTGATTACTATCTATTGAATTCATGCGCAAAGGACTGTGCATAATTTTAGTGTGGGGTGGACCAGAAAGAAGAAGTGATTGCTTCCTTGATACATATTGGTGTGCATTGTAAAATTACAGGTGCTCAAAGTGAGGATGGTTTTGAAGAAAATTCCAAGAAATTTTCTCGTTTTTGAAGACCATGCGTAGATGGATGGACGCGTAGTGTAACACAAGGTAGGCAACACATTGGAAACTACTTGGTATAAGGCACATTGGATAGGTACTTCAGTGCATGGAGGCACGCATAAGGAAATATATGACCGAGGAAGTAGTGGGAACACCAGAAGGTTATGACTGAAGTGCGGAAGAATATGACACAACCTGCAGAAGAGAGAAGGAGCGGAATTAATGTCGCGTACAGTTTTAGTTGAGGAGCAATTAATGCGTGGAATTTTGAAAAAATTATAAAAGGAAGAACTCACAACGTCATTTTTACCTTGCATCCTTTGAGCTATCGAGTTGTGAAGTGTGAAAAAGTGTGTAGTGTGAAGAGTGAATTGTCAAACAGAAAACCAGGTGAATTCACGCCACGACATTAACAGAGCTCTGCAGAGAAGTGTGTTTGAGCTAGTTGGTTATGTGTGGAAGGTAGGTTCATGTACGGTTAGGGTTTCAAGAAGGTAGATTTGAAGTTAGGGCACATTAGGGCATGTGAAATCTGAGTAACTAGAAGAGATTGAGAGAGTACAGGGGCAAGGTAGTGAAAATATTGTAGTTTTTGAAGCACATTCCTACTTAAGTAGATGAAATGGCACCAAGGAGAGCTCTGGTCATTGAGAGGGAAACTGAGGAAGCATCTCAAGAGTGGTTTGTAGAGATGCAATATCCAAAATAAGTAATTTAAGGAAGGTTGTGGACATCGTAGTTAAACAAATGCAAGATTAGTGATTTTAATCATCGAACAGACAAAACCCTGAAGGATATTGATGCAGAGACCATTCGGAAAACCAATAGGAGGACTGTATATGGAAAGAGAGTTAAGGACAATTCAATATAAAAATTACTAGAGACCGCCAGAGTTATGAAACTATATGAATTGTCGTTCTTTGGCAAGCCCGACCACTTGTACCAGTGGCTGATGTCACACGTGCATGAAGATTTTTTCTACTTCATGGGGAGAAGGATGAGAATTTCGGCGAAGTTGGTCTACAAAGTCATAGGTTTTACATGACTCTGGTTTAGAAATTGTAAGATATTTGTCAGATGATGAGGGAGTAGAGGCAATGGACACTGTGTTCCACTACCAAAAGGGAGGTCGAGCATTCAACTTCATACATATAGAAGACCTAGCTACAAGGGTGGAAAAAAAACTGGTCAGCTGTAAGTTGGGCACCTTAGAGAGGTGGAAAGGAAGTTAACAATCGTTGGTTGCACATAGTGCATAAGATAGCGAATTAGACATACTACAACATTGTTGGATACATTGTGGAGATATTAGTGGCAGAAGCACACACCCAGACTGATAAAGGTGAGAAGATAACCTGGGGCGCCATTTTACTTTTGATTGTGTTTAGTGAAATTGATGTGCTCAATGGGATGAAGGAGAAATTATGGGAATACCCCATGGAAAACAAATCCATTACGTAGAAGTTCACCAAGTATATATGTCACAACTCAATTTATAATACTTATAATTAGCACAAAGATAAGTGGTTCAGGAGGATGCGTCAGGCATTTGAGGGAGAGTGGCGCATACCGCATGAATTACCTGGTTTTTTGAGGGAGCAAGAAGAGTTAGCAGTGTATCATCATTTTTTTCTTGGGCCAATTTTACATGAAGGTGGGTGAGAAAAGCCTCTGGTGTAATTTACCATTTGTATTTTTTGTTCACTACTTTAAGGACCCGGTGTATAGGTTACACAATGCACATAAATTACAGTTTGATGCTGACAAGGTGGACGTAGCTATCCATATTTTTTGAAAAACATATGTCTACCCCAAAAATGAGGCATATGTAGAGACAATGGAGTTATATAAGACTGACATCACTCCATAGGTCATGGATGTAGGGAATATTGAGCCCACGCACATGTATGTGTACCTAAGGATGTGGTTTAAGGAAGGTAAAGTTGTTTCAAGTGAGGAATTGTCATTACCGTGTCTTTTAAAGGGTAGGAAAACTATGGGCACAACGAGGTCGCTTGAACTAACACCCCCCAGGAAGGAGAAGTAGGACTTGGAGAATGTTCTTGGAGTGAGAGGAAGAGAAAGAAGACAACACTGCACTTGATCATGGGAGGAAACAACTGCATAGAAGGTGTATAGGTGCAGATTTTGACGTTGGCCCCTCATAGCCATTAAGGAGGTCACCACACGTAATGCCCGTAAAGAAGGCCGAGGAAGAGAGGAATAAAATACGTAAATATGTTCTGGTCAAAGACAATGATGAGGAGAATCCATCAAGTGAGGACAAGCACGATGGGGTTTCCTCATCCAGCCTTGAAGTTGATGGAGATGAAGGGATCAAAGGTGAATAACCACAGTTTGAAACAGAAGTTCCCATCGTGATCTTGTACAACATGTGAAGAAGAGAGCTTCGATGGTGCAGGTAAAAAATGGAAGACATTATTTGAGCAGCCGACTAGTGGCCCTAATGCTAGAGCTGAGGGAGAAGTTAGAAGAGAGAATAAGGAGGACACTGAGATTCGAGTGCATACAGGTGAGTGCATTGGTGAAAAAGGGAGAAGAGGAGATGGTTCAGATGTAGAACCTTGGGTATGTTAATGAGCCAACAAATATTATTTGTGCCAGGTTCCAAAGCACCATTGCAAAGGAGAAATTATATGGATGAGAGCTAATGGACCCAGAAATGGAAAACACTCGCACTACAAATCAATTTTCATGGAGTATGCAGACTCATATGCATGAGCCTATGTTCAACATGTGTGAGGATTCATGCATTTTAAGTAGAATGAAGAAGGATCCTCATTCACGACATGTAATTATCAATCCAATGGAGTTTTCAGATGAAAAAGCAAGTAATGCGCTAATGAAGATAGTTGTAGAGGTCGCGCAAAGAAATATAGACAAGGTAGCTACTCTAAGGAAAGTTTTAGAAGATAAGAAGGATAAGGAGGATGAAATTCATTGCCTTGATAAGCATAGAAGGAGAAAGAAAAGCTGAAAGTGTGCACTGTCCTGACATGGCCAAGGATATTGGTGACGAGATTCTAGCAGCCTGGCCACACTATGAGAAAGAGGTATCTATAGAATTCCCCTCCACATTACATTAGTTTTACACCCTTGTTCATTTGGTTTTAGATGAAAATAAAATACATGTGCCAAGTAGAGTAGAGCACACATCAGTGGAACTGAAGAATGTTGTCGTAGAATTAGAGAAAATGAAGAAATAAATAGCACATAGGATAGTAGAGTTTAATGCATTGCTAGAAAATTTTAAGAATGAATTGAAGAGGGTGGACTTAGCATTGAGAATGTGTGAAGACCCAAAGACACGTATTAAAACAAGGACATTAGCAGAAGAAGATGAAATTCTTGTGATGAAGAAGAATGAGACACTCATGCATGAGGAGAGGCTCACACTGGTTACAGAGAAGTGTGATGCACTTACAGTGGCTCAGGACCCTCATATGGAGAGGATAAAATAACTTGGGAAGTTAATAGCACATAGTTAATGGACATAATGGAAGGTATGATTTCCTCCTTGGCCAATATTTTTAGATTTTTGAAGAACAAAGGGGAACATATGAAAATGGATGAAATGGATGGGGTGCTTGGTGATATCCTTGACAAGGCAAAGAAGGGACTCATTGATTGGAATGAATTAGAAGAATATATAAAGAATGAGTACCCCAAGCTGATGTTTTTGGTAGAGGAAGATCATCTAGGTTGTTGATTTCCACTTACATTCATTCATTTATTTTGTGGGAAAATTCTTTGATTCTTTATTTTTTATTCTATGGAGAGATAAGGTATGAGTACCCATTGTGAGGGGCAGAATCTAATTAATGTAGGGTAATGTTGGGTTGATGAAATCATGATTAAGTGTCTAAGGCACATAATGTTATTGTGGAAGTAGGGGGCGCAAAAGTAGGCACAAGAGTTGAACATATTTGCAACATGTAGTTTCATGCCTAGGAAAGTCAGAGTTCAGGAATTAGTCATTGCAGGCTAAAAATAGGGTTGAGTGCAGAGTACGCATTGGATAAGAACAAGACGACTTGTGGTTGAAGAAAAGTCTATTTTGAGAAGAATTACTTGAGGGAAGAAGATGAATCATCATGCAAAGTTCAAAATAATAATAAGACTATATCTAGATTTAACTATAGGTAATGTATTATTAGGAAAAGCTTGCATGCTTCTTGATTGCCTTTATAGCGGGGCATGGCTATTTTGAGCATGTAGCCTATTTTGAGCATGCATAGGTGGTGAAGGGTAAGACCCCACCCCTATATGTGTGTGTGTGTGTGTGTGTGTGTGTGTGTGTGTGTGTGTGTGTGTGCGTGTGCGTGTGTGCGCATGCATGTATGTATGTATTTGCATGGTTTTGTAGAGAGACATATATGTTAGAGTTATGTTATCGGTTTATGAGCGCACATGACTTATGGAGACACTATATGTGTGTATTCAGCTCTAGTCTATGATGGATTAATATAATTGATCTTTTTGGATGGATATTTTTCATAGAGGCTCGCTAGAGGTTCTAAACTATGAAACTTCACGGGACAAGAGCTCCCGTGGGATGGTAGGAGCACCATTGTGTTGGTGTCTAGATCTAGGCGCTGGTGTCTATTTAGGTTCTCTAGATCTAATCTTTTCTATATGAGATAAGCTTCATTATTGGTCCATGTTTGTGGCTTCATATTTGTATTTTGATTCCTAGGTATACTTGTAACCTGTAAGAAATAAGTTCACTTGCACATACCTACAACCCACATCGAACCTAAAAAGGAAAATGTAGAATGGGGAGTTAGACCAACCCCGATGGTCACCCGAAGACTAAATTTATGACCGAGCACTACACTACATCTCACACTCCATGTAGTTCTTATGTGTGTGTAGAAATGATGCCCTAGGATGCCCTTGTATAAGTTACATAAATGATAATGGGCTATATCTAGAATGTAGAAAATGTATAGTGTGTGTGGATGGAATAAAATGAACTTCCCCTCCCTATGTTATGTATGTAGAAGCATGAAACCCTTTCCCTTGAATGGATGCTATATGGATGCCTTTGATGGTCTTGCGCCTTTTGAATGCAAGCTTAGGTGGTAGTATGTAATGCTTAGTTCTTAGTCCCTTATTTTGAAAACATAACTGTGTATTTATATGATTCCCTTGTTTGAATTTCGCAATTGACAACTGAATGGAAAACCCAAAGTGATAAAAAAGTAATTAAGAAGTGAAAGGGGTAAAAAAGGATAAGGAAATGATAAAGAGGGACAAGATAACCCAGGAGGATAGGAACACATAGCACTAGTATCCTGACTAGGTGCTAATATCTGAGGCCATAGAAAGATAAAATAGTTAAATGTCGGCAAGAGTGCAAGATGTATAAATCCAATAAAAGTGCAGAAGACAAAGCAAAAGGCTAAAGGGAGTTATTAATTACTAGTTTTCTTGCTTAGGAATCATGTAAATACTAGCATGCTTTTAGGACCTAGAAATGTACCCAAGTGCATAGGTTTTGTGACTACACATCAAGAGTCAATAGAAATAATGTGTGCAAATGATGCACATTTCAAAACTTTGATTTATAATTTTTCATATGAGATTCATGTGAAGCAACACGTTCAATGGTTCATCATTGGGTTTCTCATGCCATTTCAGAATTCCCTATGCCATAAAACATTAATCAATTTAAAAGAGGAAATAAAAGAATAATTGCACACCAAAGCATTATGAGTTATTGGTTATCCCATTTATAAAGGCATAAGTATAATCAATGACCACTCAATTGGATAAATTGACTACAAAAAATGTCAGAGAGATACGTAACGACATTTGGTGTATATACTGTGAAGTTAAAGGTCACATCGAGAAATTTAGTGAGTTTTTTGGAGAAGGTCATGATGTAAGGAATTGTCCCTTGTTGTAGCATATAACACAAACTAATGTGCCAATATAATACAAATTTGTGATGCACATATGTACAATATAAAATATTATCACATCATATAACAAATACATGAGGCCTAAGCCTCAGGATAAGACAAGAAACAATAGGGAATTATCAAGAGGACTATGGAGGAATTATACATGGATGAGGTGGTTGAAGCTGTGATGGTCACATTGGAGGAAGGTTTCCACCAAGGAGTTTCTATAAGTGTGGATCCCCATACCACTATCAAAGGGATTTCCTAGCATTCCATGTGTAAACACACTATCAAGGAGAACATAACATAGAAGATTGCCATGATATATATTTTGCAATAAAGGGGAAAAGTGAGAAGGGTGTGGGTATGATTTAGACTGTATGTACCTCATCAAATGAGTACAAAGCTAAACCAAACACACAAAAACCAATCAGTTCTAAAAACTCAATATTACTGTGAGAGGAGATGTTGTGCATGCGTAATATTCTAATTCCCCCTTCAAATTAAACATGTGCAAACAACTTCCTTTAAGTAAGGGTTATCTTGGTGGAATACAAAAAAAAATCATGTAGGAGACTAAGGAGATAGTTAGAGAGCTTTAAGTGGAGATTGAATTCCTCAGGGAAGTCACGGGTGTCATAAATAGGGTAAGGGTAATCCCAAATTTTGAAGAGTTAAAAAGAGACAAGTTTAAAGAGGTTGGTATGATCTTGCATAAAGAAGGAATCATCCCACTACTTGTCCAATGGCTCTCTCAATAGATCAAAGAATTAGTACTTGACAAACACATTGGTCAAGTGTAGAGAAGAACTATCAAATCCACACAAGATAAATAATATGATAGAAAAATCCCAGTTGATGGATACATATATGACTAGAATATCAATGACATATTGGTATATTGTAAAAACTTAAATTTGATAACTTGTCCTTATGTAATGTCAAGTTTGACCTTGTATCCTTGCTAAGAGACATGCACACATTCAAAATCCAGTCTCATCATCTCTATCCATTCTACAACTTTCTTATGTTTACACCATGATTTGTTGATAATTTTGGAAATATTATTAAGCCAAAGTAGCATAAAACATTTGATATGCATTGCACAAATTTTAGTTTAGGTGTTTCTCTCTCTTGTCCAAAACCATATGGAAGGGCCAAGAAATGGGTTCTAGTCCTAATCGACCTATACAGTCCCACCCCTTCTCAATCACTGACTCTGATTTCAATGTTAAACCATTATTTATGTTACTTCACCTTCTTAGGTTCAGCCTTATCATAACATCTTACCTATGGAAGACTATATATGAAGTCACTATCACATTATAACTCACTTGACAGTCTCACAAGCTCCTATTGTAAATATCATTCCAAAAGCACTCAAAGGCTTCCGAAATATGCTCAAATCAACTACACATCATCTAGGGTAGTCCCTACTTTGATTCTAAAACACTCAACTGGGTCAAAGGATTCTAGCTTCATCCATATAAAAACATGCAAAGATCATATAAAAATGTCCTAAGAAAGATAAAAGTTAATCCAAACATTGCACAAGGGTTTCAATTGAAATAAAGGTTAGGTTACATAGTTGAGTCACACCACATCTCACTAATACTATGTTGGGTAAATTCTATACTACATATTTACCCATTATCTTGGTGACAAGAGACACAAAGGCACCTATAGGGGTTAGTTAGATATACACACTTACATAAACACCTAGGATAACTACATGAGGCTTGATTTTGTATCAAGGATGTGTAGTGTAGTATTGGGATTGGTCCAAAAATTGAAATTCTGAATTCCCACATGTGATGGTCCAGCCTCAAACACAAATGTATTTTTATCCTTTGGCTTGATAATGCTTAGATGAAGGGTTCTGTAAGTTTTTGTGGTTTCTACTTTGTTGCAAGTCATCCTGAGGTTGTGTAAAGAATAGAGATACATAGAGAGTTTTATTTGTAAACAAGAAAAGCACCTATAAATTTTTAGATCCTGACTCTAATAGTCTAAAACTATAAATTCCTTTTCCTAAACCATATAGTTCCTACCTAGGTTGTACATATTCTGTATGGTCCTATACCTGTATGTTATTAAGTTTTATAATCCTATGTGCAAAATCTAGAGATCAAAATCTTCCTATTCCACTTCCCTACACACCTAGATCATTCTAGAATCATCCTAAATAGATAATTCTCTCTTATATCCTATTTTGAACTAGTTTCTTATCATTTATCAATTGTTTAGTTCATTTCAAGTTGGAATGTGTTATTCTAGGAAATCATAATTGACATTGGAAGTTAACTAAATTAGAATATTTTACATGTTATTAATCATTATACCCTTATTAAACATCTTAGAAATCAATTAGGGTATAAAAATTTGGTGAACGTGACTCTTGCATCAAATTTCTTGCTCAAACCCTAGTGTCCCTAGGGTTCTTATTTTGTTATATCCTACTTGGTTGTTGTGCATCATGATGCCAAATCTCATACATCATTATCAATATATATAGCTTGCCCAAAGATTTACACCCTTACAACACCCATGCTACTCATCTACCACCTTTTGATGACATTTTTCATAGCTCTTGTGATTAATTACATATTGATATCTTTTATAATTTTGTATTCACAATCTATACTAATACCACCCAAGGTGAGGGGACCCATGACATGGATGAAAATCATATTTTTATTGGATGACATAACACAAAATTTTGTAAACTATCTACAAGAGAATCCTAACAACATATATATTCTACTTTATACCACTCATGATCAAATCAAACACAATATTACATCCTCTATAAGCAATCTTAACCCTTGTTTATCACTCACTATGAATACACCGACCATCCCCACCTTGACGATGTCTATATAATTATGGGCATCTAATCCTCCACTTCACAATATTCCCATTACTATACCTATGACCACTACTATCCCCACATCACCTATCTACATTCATAGTACTTCACATGCTTTTTATTCTAATACACGGGATCTTGAATCCCTTGTTCATACTTTACAAGCTCAAATATTACAAGCGTAATAAGGTAAATCCACTTCCTCCTATATAATGGATTCTACTAAGTTATTTAATAACCCACTTGCACCTAAAGTAACTTCATATCCTTTACCTATTGGATTTTTTTCTCCTAAAATACCTATATATGATGGTAAAAGAGATCCTGAAGACCACCTTCGTACGTTTCATATTGCTTACTTGGACTATGCTTCCAATGTTACGCTGCTCACCAATATTTTTCCTTGAAGTCTTAAAGACCTTTCCTTATAGTTATTATATGACCAACCCATGCATTTTGTGAGAACATTCACTTCTCTAGATAATTAATTCCTTGCATGATTTTCTATAAACATTCACCACAAGTTATCTTATGCTCAAATGGATAAAATGTAACAAGGTTCCAAAGAGCCCATTAGAGATTACATCTTACGACATAAAAATACACTTTCTAAGATGAAAAAACTATTGGTTGATACTAAATTATAAGATCTTTTTACTCAATATATCATTGTAACAATCTGTGATGTTTGACAAGTTCCATTCATTTAATCATTTATGTCATACTTTGAAGGAACGTGAAGTCATTCTCCTTAGCATGCATAAGCTCAAATATGTTCCTCATCCTCCTTTCACATCTACTCACCAATTTATATCCAAGGATACCTTTAAGCACAAAGTTACTGATGATAAAATTGAGGTTAAACCTACAATAAATGTCATGTCACAACCTCCAAATATATAAGTACAATCTTCTTGATGAAAATTTAATCATCTACCTTTCTCACCTCCAAAATTTCGTCAACAATTACTTGAGTGTAACCTTGTATCTCTCCCTCCACTACTTGAGGTTGATCCAAGTACACCTCACGGTAAAAAAATTGATGTCACTACTCATTGTGATTACCACCTATGTATTAATCACTCTATTAATAAGTTTTTAAGCTTTGCCATGTTATCCAAGACTTACTTGATGTTGTACTATTGAATATGATACTACACCCTCAACTGAAGCCTACTAATGATGATGTAAAGATCAAAATATTTAGTGATCCACTTCCATAACATGAGACTACCAAATCTACCCCAAAAGTTAACAATGTTTATTGTGTTGTTTCACCTCCCCCATATTATGATAACATATTAGATGTGATGATTGTGACTATTTTCAACATGGCATCCTCATCAATTATTTTGTTTGATCATAGTGATATGACACTTGGGTTTATCTCTGATACATTATACATCCATGCTTCAATTAATCAACGCCCTTTACACACTATTTTGTTTGATAGAGCTACCCATACTATGTGCAATTTTCAATTCCCATTCTCTCTTGGGTATACTAAGAATGCTTTCATCATTGATCCTTAGAAAAATGATGGACATATTTTCTTACCCCTCATAGTTGGACCCATCACCTTTTCACTTCCATTCATAGTGGCCTATTTTCTATCGTCATTTGATATGAGACTAAGTTGTTCTTCTTCACACATTTGCAACTATCCCTTCTATATTACACAAATGTGTCAAGTTCATTTATAATAATCAAGTGGTCATAATTAGAGGAGTTCTATTCACCTCCCCTCAATCTTCACGACTTAACTAGACACATATGACCATTATCTCTAGTATATCTACAACCTCTTATGCTACTTATCATGTTATATCTGATTTAATTTAATTAAAGAAGTAATTATTGTAATAAATAATGTAAGAATGATAAAATACAGGTGTGACACAAGCAAACAAACATGTATAATATGAAAACTTAAGAAAGAGATGGAGATAGGAAGACTTAGTTGATTCCTGAAGAATTTGGAAGTGATCTAGGAAGGTGAATAGCTAAAACAGACTGTAGGAAGTTTCGTCAAAGCTCCCTAGAGGTTCTGGAACTCATAAATGTGTAAGATAGGAGTGCCTGCTTGAGGACAAGATCGCTCAGGCACTAGTGTTTGTTATGGGCGCTAGTATCCACTTAGATGCTCAAATTTTGAATTTTTGTGAGTCAAAAGGTCTTCACTCCAATATTCATTTTGTCTCTCCAAATTTTTTGTTAGGGATCTGATCGCACTTGTAACATGTAAAAAACATGTCTACCTGCACACATCCACAAACCACATCAAATATAATAAAAAAGATGCAGAATATGCAGTCGGACTAACCCCGACGGTCACCCAAAGAGTGAAATTATGACCGAGCACTACACTACATCTCAAACTCCATGTATTTCTTATGTGTGTGTGTAGAAATGATGCCTTAGGATGCCCTTGTGCAAGTTGCATAATGATATAGGGCTAGATCTAGAATGTAGCAATGTAATAGTATGTGTGGATGGAATAGAATAGACTTCACCTTCCTATGTTGTGTATGTAGAAGTATGCAGCCCTTTTCCCTTGTATGGATGCTAGATGGATACCTTTGAAGTGCTTTAGTGCCTTTGGAATGCAATATTAGGTGATGATAGTAATGCTTAGTGCATGGTCCTTATTTTTGAAAAGTAACTATGTATATACATGATTCCCTTATTTAAATTTCATAATTGACAACTGGAAGGCCGACCCATAAGTGAAAAAGATGCCCAAAAGATAAAAGAGATCCAAAAAGAGTGAGTAAAGAAGAGAGAGGGTCATGGGTGCCCAAGGGGACATGAGTGCCTAGGGGCATATTTCTTGGTTGGGAGTTGATGTCTGAATCCATAAAAGATAAACAAATTAAGTTCTGACTGAGTTGTACAGTGTGTAAGACCAAATAGAAAGCATGAGACAAATAAAATAAGCCAAAGATAGTTGTCAATCACTATTTTTCTTGCTTAGGAATCATATATACATTAGTATTTTTTTGGACCTAGAAATTTACCTAAGTGCATGATTTTGTGTCTACATTTACCCCCACTTTATGTTGTTGAGTGAATACTCGATAACATAAAGTAGATAAAATATGTGTACTTAATAACCATGTAGAGTGTGACGACGATGGTGTACTGAAGAGACAGATGAAAGCATGGAGTGAAAAAATGAAATGTGGAAGCTAAAAAGGAGGAAGTAAACCTAGGGGTGAAGGGTATGAGTTGTATTGTGTTGTACATGTTGTTGTTGTAGCTTGATGAAGGGATGTTTATTGTTGTGTATTAAGGATGGACTTGCAAAAGAAGTGTGAAAGAGTAGTCAAAGTCATATGTTATGAAAACTCTTGCAAAAATATGTAAATATGTGTAAAAAAGTAGTAAAAGAAAAGTGTGCATCTAATCTATAAAGAGTGAAAATGATATAAAATGTCCTAAATTGTTGTAAAAGAGTGAGTTTTTTTGGCAATCTCATGCCAAGAGTGAGTTTTCTGGGAGATCTTGTGTCGAGAATGAGTTTTTGGGGCGATCTCACTCCAAAAATGAGTTTTTTGGGCGATCTCACACCAAGAACAAGTTTTTTGGGTGATCTCATGCCAAAAAAAAGAGTGTTGGGGAGATAGGTTTAGTGTTACTCTCCTTCCATGACTTCTTCTTGAATTATACACCACTGCATATGGTGTGATTTGTGTTTAGTTCTATGTTGTTCCAAGTAAAAAAGGAGATAAAATGCATTCTGATTGTTGTAGGGTTTTGCCTGTACTAGGAAAACTACTATGTGAACCGTTGTTGACTGTGTTGATATGAAAAATTAATTGTAACTTCTCCCTGGTCATAGGACACCATGAAAGATTTGGAGCACCCAGGCGCTAGTGTCTATATCTGGGCATTGGAATCGGTGTTGAACTGAGGACCCAAGTCAAATTTTGGGTTATTTATGTAATTGTAACTCTGTTCTATTCATTTATTGTGCAAGATTGTATTGAAGCTATGAGCTGCTATATGGGGTGATCGATTCACCCAATGTATGCCCCCCTCATTTGGGGTGCATGCGACATTACTAGGAGTATGTGGCCCAAAGGATAGGACCTGATACTGATATGAAATGGATACCCTGCAGGGGAGGGGATGTGCATGGTAGAAACAAAGGCACATACAAACAAAGTGGCTAAAAATTTGTGTTAGTATAAAAAAGTGACAAACGTGTTATAGAAGACAATGTAAAAAAGCAATAGTGCGGACAAAGTAGAAAATGAAAAGTGAGTTTCAAACATAGGATATCACTCACAATGTCATAAAAAAATTAGGGCCAAAGCAGAAAAAATAATGTAAGCAATTATCAAGAAAGACATAGGGTATAGCCCGCAAACAATTACATATAATAGAAAATAGTGGAAAACAGTAGTAAGTAAAGTATCAGAAAACCATGGTGGCAAATAGTTCCTACAAGGCAAATGTTGCGCATGAAGCACCCGTTAGCATGTTAGAAAGATAAAGAGTATGTCAAAGCATGTATACATCAACAGAAAGTAGTGTGCTAGTAAGAATATAAAGTAGTACAAAATGAAACAATATCACTTGTAATTTGTGAGAAAGTAGATGTAGATGCCCCTAGGAACCTCAGTGGGACTAGAAAGAGGTACAGTGCCAAGCATCATTGTTGCATGTAAAGATCTGTAGAAAGTTTGCATTCATGTGTATATGACAAAGATAATGACATATTAAGTATCCATCTAGCATGGGAAAAAAGTGTACATGTAAGCATAAGTAAAAAAGAGTAAATGCAACATAGATATACAATATTTTGTGAATGAGTGAGATGGAATGGTATGCAATGTGAATGTGAGAGGAGCAACGTGCCCCCTGAGCGGATGCAGATGAGCATGAGATGAGTTTCATTTATAAAATACCCCTCAATAGTCAAGAATGAACCATAAAACAAGAGTGCTTCATCGGGAAATGGTTTGAAAATGTGTGCTAGAAAGATAGATCAATGAAGCACAAGGCGTAGCTTATAGAATAGGTTAGGTGATGTGTGAGAAGAAAATTCCCGAAAGATGTATCGTGAAGTGCAGAGTGTGAAATGAGTAGTGTGTGAGGTTCATGGATGTAGTATGCCCTCAACAGTCAAGTGTGAACCTTAGCACGAGTGTTTCATAGGGTAATGACAATAAAAGTCATATGTATCAAGTTGTAGAAGATGAATGAGAAATACTATATGTGAAGTACATAGTGTAATAGTAGAAATAAAAGACACTTGATAATGTTAGGAGGGGGGAAGTAAGCATAATGCCCCCCAAGTGTATGATGTGAAGAAGAATCAAGTAACATTATCTAAGAGATCATCATTATCATGGTCAAAGCCAAATGGAGAAGCGTTAGAGACCTAGTAAGCAATAGTATGGGGTTAATCATATAAAGAGCCATTTCAGCAGAAATTGTACATGCTCATTACGTATTCTTCATTAGTCAAAGGTGGTAGTGGACAACCATGTGCATACCAGCGAGTAAATTTTTTTATATAACCGAGAAATGAATCATTACAAATAGAGACACAGTTGAAAGCCATGGGAAATTTGATATCAATATGATTAGGATCTAAAGTGCCACCAATGTAGTCAAGCTAAGACTGCCCAAGCAGAAATGGAAAAGTGCGAGAAGTGTGTTCAACAAAGACTGATAGATGGAAGACGTGGAGACCATAAGCAGCAGTGATACAAAAATATCCATGATAGAGGTGAGGAGAATGTGGTGTAGGGAGAAGGTCATCCAATGTGAATCCTAGCAAAGCCAATCCATCATGTGTGTAAAAAGTATCAGAGTAAGTAGGATCGAATGGAATATGAGGCCAATAAGAATTATTTATGAGATGAGTGCATGTGAAAGGAGGAAGATCTAATGCACGATGTTCATGGGAAGATTAGGTAGGTGGTATGATGTCCAATGCATGGATAGACCCCCAAAAAAGTACCATAGCATTAGTATAAGTAGGGGGTTACTTGAATTGACATTCACCAGGGCCAATAACAACAAAATTATCATTGAAGTATGACTCATCTATCTCAATAGGAGTAAAATTAAGATTGTGCAATTTTTCATCAGTAAGCGTGACAGTATCAACTTCATCATCAGAATCATCAGTAATGGCATTGTCATGTTGGATAACAATATCAACGATATTGGTATGCAGTGAGCTAGATGTAGGAGTGAGAGGAGCCTTAATGAGCGACGTGGTGGTAGTGATTGGAATAGACATGGTGGGTGAAATGATATCAATAGTGTGAGTGGGAATGGACAGAATGCTTACAGAGGTGGAAAAAGGTTATGAAGCAATAGATTGACCAATATCATATGTATTAATATTTATATATGGAATAGGCATGATAGTAATGAGGTTTATGCAATAGAACTTGAATGGATTAGGGTCAGAAACAATGGTATGTTCATAACCATCATGTAATTTAACGCACTGATGAACAATAGATGGGACAATAAGCATTGCGTTAATCTAGGGTCTACCCAACAAAAGATTAAACTGAAATGAGGCATAAATAACAAATAATACCATAGGAAAAATCTTAGGCCCAACTTGTAAAGTTAATCTAATAGTGCCTAGGCATGTGCGAGTAGTGGAATCATACCCACGAATGAGAGTGGAATTCTTGGTAATAAGATTATCAGTAATGTCGATTTCCCCAAGAAGGGAGTGAGCACATAGATTTATGGTGGATCCATTGTCAATGAGTACATGTTTTATACAAATGATTCCAATGGTAGTAGTGATAAGTAAAGGTTCAAATGGATTATCAACAGCAAATGGTGGTATGTTCTCGTCATTAAATGATATAGCATATGGTAGATTTTTGAGAGACTAAATGAGGTGTGTGAAGGCCATCAACGAGTTATTACTTTCAATATGAATAGATCGAAGGACGGCCTCTAATATTTGACAAAAATCAAATGCAATGCACAATAGGTCATAAAGAGATATTCTTACCCATGTATTCTTAAGTTTTACTATGATGTCATAACCCTTAGAAGTGGTGGAAGGAGTTGTAGGCATGATAGGTGGTGGGATAGAAATGGGTTGGACCGTAGGAGGAAGAGTGCGGCAAGTGGTGACTACATTGATAGTTGGATTAGCCATAGGAGTAATAAAACGATGAGGATGTTGAGTACAAACTTGCATAAAATTAGCAATGGTAGTAACCATGCCAGAAACCTTAGTTGGGATGAAAGAAGGATAAGAAGATTGATCCATGATTTTAGAAGAAGAAGAGAGATTTTGATACATGCTCAAAAGGTAGGGTTTGAATGGATGGGTTCACCAAATGTTTTAACAAATATGGAATTTGTAAAACCCTAATTACAGAGTCGCATATGATAAATAAATGCTAAGATATAGATTTGACAAAAGCAATAAGCTAGATAAAAATAAAACCAAGTGCAAGAGAGAGGGTAAAGGACTTAGATGATTTACGCCTGATGTCGAGACTATGCAAACTGGATAAACTGACAAACATGAAGGGCAGACTATCGCAATCAAGCATAGAAAATCCTAGAATTGTTGTATGAGTTGGGACTAGGGCGTTTGGATTAGGGTGAGGGTGCCTAGGTGCCAAAGACCTCTGTTAAGTGCATGTGACTGCGTAGGAGCTCAAAAATTAAAATTTTTGGTGTCATAAGGTGGTTGTTGATAGTCGATGTTGGTCACCTGTATGTCACTGGATGATCACTGAATTCTCCTGTAACCTACAAAGAGAAGATGACCTGTAAAACCCTCAAACTACATCAAATCCCAAAAAGAAAAGATGCAATATGGGGAGTCATACTGACCCCAAAAGTCATCAAAATGAGTGAATTTATGACCGAGCGTTGCACTACATCTCATACTCCATGTGGTTCTGGTGTGTGTGTGATAGAATCATGCCCTAAAAATCCCTTGTGTAAGTGCAAATGATAGTGGGCGATAGATAGATGTACTAATTTAAATAAATGTGTGGATGGAAAAATGAAATTACCCTACTATGTGTATATACAAAAAATGTAGTCCCTTGTCCCTTGAATGGATGCTAGATGAATGTCTTGGATGTTCTTAGATGCCTTTAGATGTAACCTTAGGTAATGATAATGGATGCTTAGATCTTAGTCATTTATATTACTCACATAGCTTTATATTTATATGGTTCCCTTGGTTGAATTTCATAATTGAAAACTGGAAGGCCGACCCATAAGAAAATAAGATGCCCAAAAGATAAAATAGGCCCAAAAGAACGCGTAATATAGAAAGATGTTGGGGGCACCCAGAGGGGACGCGGGCGCCTGGGCGCTGGTGTTCAGAGTCATGAAAGATAAACAAGTAAAACATCGATTGGGTTGTAGGGTGTGTAAGACCAAAAACAAAGCAAAGAGGCTAAATATAGTTATTAATTATTAGTTTTCTCGCTTAGGAATCATATATGCAAGTATCCTTTTAGGACCTAGAAATGTACCCAAGTGCGTGATTTTGTGTCTACACTCCCATATTTCTTCTTGTGAAGGGTAGGGCCACACTATTTTTGTGAGAGGTGTGTTGTAGATCCATAATCTCTTGGTTAGAGGTAAATTTATTTAATGATACTTTTCGTGTCATTTGTATGGTTTCAGCATTAGACGGATCTCTAGTGAAGGTGACAAGTGTTTTCATGACATAGTTTTGATATTGTATTCAAGTTACTTATTGTATTATTCATATTTGAGATGGTTGATTATAACCATTGTATATTAGGATCCTATTATAAAAGGAAACATTTATCATGATGTAATTAACTGTAACATTCTTTGTGGAATGAAGACATGTATATATTGAAACATATAGATTATTAAAATGTTATAAAAGCTATCTTCATTGTAAAACCTATTTATGGAATTGAAATTCATAAAGTAACTTGTAAAGGCATTATTGATGCATTTTGAACTAGGTAATGAAATGGATTATTGTTAGAAATATTTCTTGTCATGTTCATATTAAACTTAATTGGAATGTATAAAAGGAATGCACATGTTAATGGATAAATTGCAACTATATTATTCTAATTAGATGAACATGTTTATGAGAAATCATCTAGGGAATTGTACTTGATGTTAAAAATGTCAATTAATTCATTTATAAAATTTATTGGTAGTAATGTATATGAGTTAATTGTAATAACACACTTAATTAGCCTTGTTGGATAAAACATGTATAACTATTTTATTGTTTCTTTCTTGTGTTTGATTTAGAAATTGTAGGACTATGAATTAGAGAAGGCATCAAATTTTATACCCAGTTTTGTGTAGGGTCATTTGAAATTCTAGTTTGAAAATATCGGTGTGTTTTTCCAATCACCCACCAGGTCCCTACACATTTTATAGACTTGTTAATAATTTCTCTTATGTAAGGGTTGCTGATGCAATTTCTTCATGAGTGGGTTCCTTAAGGGACATGTCAGGAGTGGAATGGGATCATACTTGGTAGAGTGGGATAGACCACAACATTTTAAATATTTCACTATTATGTCATAGTTCCCTTGCGCCTACCTCATTTCTTCCTTTTCTTCACATGTTATACTCATTATATCAACTTATCTCATTATTTCCACTTGTTTACTCTCGTACACACTCTTATCCCTCCTTTAAATCACCTTGGACATTCTCCATCACCCCAATTTATTTTTTGGCTTTCATTCCTCGTTATTTTACATCCCATGACCTTAGGTTTCCCAAAGGCTGATGCCATCACCCATGGGGGATGGTTTTGGGATTAGTTTTTCCATGGCCAATGCCATCAGCCACATTCCATGGCATTGTGGATATATACCCCTCCATTTCTACCATCATCACACAACACATTCACATTTCCAAAACACTTCATTTGATTGCACATCAAACATTTGTGTATAATTTTACACCTAATTGATAAACTTGAGGTTTTGGAGCTTGTCATTTTTTACTTAGTTCACCTTAATGAGCTAGGAGTGAAAGTATTCTACTTTATATTTCCCCTTCTCTACCCATAGTGATTCTCTCTAGGTGTTGTTTTCTTTAGGGAGGATCATGCATCATCAATCATACTGTGGGTAAGTATTTCTAACCCTTCTTTATTATTTGTTGCTGATATATTGTCATTGTGTGGATGGTTAGTCATTCATTGTTATAAATTATGGCATATGTAAGTTTACTTTGATGTATTGATTTATCTTATTATATTATTCCCCTTAGATTTATTCATCTCTTGAATTACTCTCATTTTGAATCTTAGTATGATACTTATTTTTATATTGGATATAGGCCTTGGAAACCTATAGCTATCCTAGGGTTAGGGTCACTATCCTCTATAATTATGAAACTAGTTCTCATTTAGCTTATTGGTATATGCATCATGTGTTTGGACTTATATTCAATCCCTACATTTGATAACCCATCTGAGGACCCACATTTGTCCATCCTTAACTCTAGTGAACCCAACAATAATCTTACTCTACCCTAGATTAGGTTCGATTTGCTTTGATTTTTTTATTTTTCTCTACTTTTCCTATGTCATCAGCCATTGTATAAATTCCAGACAGGTTTGATACACATAGTGGATGATCCTTTTAACATCCCAATCTTCCCAACCTTACGTCATTGTCCCTTATGTAAAAACATGTATGGTTGATCTTATTAGGTTATTTTTCCTACCTCACATTCTAATATCTTTACTGTCATCGACCCCTATGCATCTCTACATAACCAATCGTTTGGGATTTTAGGGAAAATTCTATATTTTAGAGGCATATCCATATTTTCATCATCTCTCCTCAGAATATTTCTTTCCAATCTAAATCCACTCAATTTTACTATGGATATCTATTTCACTCTTTCTTCTATAATAGACAATGTCACTGTGTGGACAACATCACTTGAGCTCATTCTTACCTCCATCAAGGTTTATCCCATTGATCATTGTGTCCAAAATTTTATTCTCCTCCTAATATCATTAACCTGCATAATAGATCATGACCGATGTCATCTAAGCCCATCCTTTCATCCATCCAAATTAATGGACTTGTCCACCATGTGTCTACATGGATGATCCTATTTGGATTATCCCCTCACCCTCCTAATTTCAGTAGCCCCTATGCACTATAATGACCAATACATTCCAGGCCTAATGTTACAACTCTTTGTCATATAATATAATCAAAATATCAATCCTAAAACAATCATAAAAATGTGAACAATAATTAATACTTCACACCCACTAAAGAGGGAAAATTAAGAAACATTTCTCAAGACATATTTCATATGGAAGAGACAATCTTAAACCTTACTCAAAACCTCTTATTCATAAAAAATGTCATACACATCAACTAACCCCTAACCAATCCCAAAAAATCATTTAAAAAATAACAATACCAAGGCTTCTTCCTTTAGTGGTCCTAATCCACCACTTGATACTAATCTTGTGATTATCAAGTTGTTGGATCAAATGACCATTATGCAATATTCTACCACCTCAAGCATGTTTAAAATGAAAAACCAGATTTTAATAATGGATTCTCAATGAACATAAGGTCTTATAGGTCCTCACTAATCTTCAACACCTTATTTACCTTTATATGCTAATGGGAATTATGTCCATCATCCTTTGATTCGTAACAAGGTTATCCTTATATAACTTCTATGTATATAGGGGATATCTCCTACCATTTATTATGAACACAAGAGGGGTGGAAAGTAGGAAACTTGTTTTAAAAATGATGTAAAACTATAGATTTACGGGAATGGAAAAATAAATAAACCTATTCATATTTTTTCACACCAATGTTTCTATATGGGTGTGAGGTTTGGTGCAATAATGTGTCAAATATCAAATGGAGATAGATAGAGAAAATCCAAGAGCACATAATCACAAGAAACTTAGAAATTAAAGCATTTGTGTCCTATGATTTTATATTAGTTGAAAATTGGAGTTTACCATAAGAGGCTTCAGTGATGACTCATTTGGTAGGTTATTTAAAGAAGACATGAGACATTGAATCTCATGAATGTCTTAGAATGGTAGTAGAGGAAGATAAATGCAAGAGAAAAAATATGTGGATGAAATAAAACAACAAATGGATGAGTGAATAGTGCATGAACATGGTTGATGGGGTGCGAGTGGTGTGGTCAAGTCACATGATTATGTGTTTTCCCACTCGTGTTCAAATCCCCCCAAGGCACGATCCTCTCAGAGGTGTTTTTGCTACTAGATGTGGCTTCTCTTCTTGTTGTACTCGCAACATGTTGGTTTCTGTTGGAGTTCAAAATTGTACCCTGGATATGATCATGAAAGACCACGAATTTTGAGGCAACATGGGTACTATCTCCAAGTTGTGGGAATTGCTACTTGAGATAGATCTCCAGAGAAGGTTGGTTCCTCTTCATAATCTAATGCTACAACTAATCCTACTCCTAGAAAGGAAAATACAGCTAACTAATCCTAAACTAACAATGCCAAGGGACCTTGGAGAGAGAGAGAGGGTTAGAAAGATGCATGAAGGGAAATCCTAAGCTAAAAGACGGTGATAGCACCAGAAAAAGGGGTGAGAGTCAATCTAGTGAGGGAGAAAGAAAACTAAATGGAGAAGGGAGAGGCTAGACATGAGTGACACAGACCCAAAGCTTCATTTACCATATGTTCTCACATAAAACAAAACATAATGAACTTTCAAGGAGAAAGAAATGCACAACATAATGCAATAAGTAAAAGAGAGGCAAGGTTGCAAATAAAACAAGCAAGGACAAACACATGTGTCACAAAACAAGCTTTATTGCAATAAAAGTATGCACAGACCATTACAGCTGCATAGGAAGGAACAAGAACAAATTGTCAAGCCCAAAATGGAGGTTTGATAGATCATAGCTGCTTTGGAACAAATTTTACAGCGTTCCATTGCAATTTTTAAATTTCCTCTTTCATCAATGAAAGATTTTACAATATATAGCTCTTGCCAAAAGGAGAAGAGGCAAGAAGATCAAATTTTTTCTTGTCATCAATGCAGATCTCTGTTTTTCCCTGCAACATGAATTTTTTGACCTTCAACCACCATCCTTATACATTAAGTTCACTAGAAAAGAACATAGGCACTTTGCAAGGCCATTTCAGTGTCTATTTTTTCGTACAGAAGCAAATAGAGCCATGCTTCATCAATTCTAGTGGTTGAGCTACCCGATTTGATCATTTGTGTGCCTAAACAACTTTCTTCTACCTCTAAAATCCATGTTTTCCATTTTGACCCACCGAAAGCCACCAAAATCATATTTTGATGATGTCAAATTGAAGGGCTCAATGAGAGATTTTCAGTGATATAAATTTTGTCTGATTTAGAGCTTGGGGTTGAAAAATATGGCCATTTAAAGATTTATCAATTGGGAAGCATAAGAATTTGACACGTGGCAGCCTTTAATTGGTTTGGGGATCGGTCTCTATCAATGTGTACTTGCTTCACCTTTTTCTAAGTGTCAATCTCCCATTGGGTTGTAATATCAGCCTTTACTTCTCTGCTCTCCATTTGTCCTTTATTTTTTACCTTTTGTGGGTTATTTCTATGAAAATACGGGTCAATAGAACTTCGCCACGTTCCTTCGAGATGTCAAGTTGTCCTTTACCTTTATCAATCTCCCTGACACATGGACCAATGAAAATGCCCCACACTCCTTCATATTTTAGAATTTGTCAGACCCTTAGAAACATGAGCCAATAAGAAACAACCACGTTTCTTCGTGCTTTTCCTCTCGACTGATAATTGTGAAATGTGAGCCAATAGAAAGGCTCCATGCACTTTGCATGTCAATTGTTTTGATTTCTAGGCTCTGACATCTATGAAGCATTAGCTAATGAGGAATCTCCATGCCTTGATGAGACTGTCAGACTCTAAATAGCCTCCTTTCAATTTGTGAAGTATGAGCCAATAGAAAGGCTCCACGCCTTCACGTTGTCAGTATTTCATTTGATATCCACTGACAACTGTAAAATGTGAGAAAATGAGGAAGCTCCATGTTTCCCAAGTGTCAGAACCTGTCATTAGTTTTCTTCGTGCTTGGATATGATTCGAGGAACCTTCACATCTCTCAGATTTGTGAAATGCAAGCTAATGAAATGGCGCCACGTAGCTCTTCAGATCACAATTTCTAAGTTCAGTACGTAGATTTTTTTTGGATTTTTAGTTGGCTGCCATCTATCCTCTTTGTTTTCCTTTGTATCACGAGTTTTGGACCCGATGAAATATAAATTGCAGCTTAGTCCCGTGGACTAAGAAATTTTATCCCTTTAAATTTTCATCAGCTATCTTTCACCCTGCCTGACTTAGCCAGAATGCTAATCTCTTGTCACGTAGCCCCGCTAATGTTGTCATTGAGTTTGATGGGCATTTGAACGCCAGTCAAATTTTTTTAATATATCCTTCTAATGAAGCCAAACCATGTGAATTTTTTGAATGCCAATGGCTAGGGATTTTAGGAAGTGTAATTTGATGGTCGTTTGACCGTCACAGACCTGTAAAAATGGCTAAGTCCATTTTTAAAGCTTGTTAAAGCCAAAATAATCTAGGGGGGTAATTTTGGATAATAGTTTGGCGACCTCTCAGGGTAATCTACCTACTAGGATTAGATCAGTAGCCTTTATGCATTCCATTGGGCATGAAGTCAAGCCAAAACTTAAAAATTTATCTGCAACATTGAAATTTATTACCCTGGGACCATATTGAAGCATGAAATGAACTTAGGAAGGTCTGGAAGCTTGAAGTTGATCTGTGGAGCTCCAAATGAAACTTTGAAACTACTCCAACTATCTGATTTCACCATTAAACTGCTCAAGCTAGAATTGAAGCTAGAATAGACCATCTCATTGTGAAAAGTCTTCTATAAAATTCGACTTCATTGTTTACTATGTTTTTGATGTACTGAACAAATACCAAGTATCTGAATTTCTTCGAGCATCTTATTTTTGACCTAAGAGAGAGAGACATCACAGGCCTTCCTGACTAAAACTGATCTTTGGGGCTGAATAATTTAGCATTTAATATTTCCCTATATATGATTTAGCCAAGAAAGACTGCCTGAACTGAACTGAACTTTGGGGTTGAATAATTAAGCATTTAAGCTTGCCCCATATCTGATTTGGCTAAGAAAGACTTCCTGAACTGAACTAAACTAAACTAAATTATGAAACATGCAAAAAATATGAAAAAACATACATGTTCCAAGTGGAGACATGCAGAGTGTGCATAAACACTTCTTCTACTGAAAGAAAACCTACCTACTACACTCTAACTAAAAGATGAAAAAGCTAAATAAAACCTGCAACATGTAGGGAGAAATAGCTTCCCTTCTTTATAAAGTGTGGCCATGTAATTAATTTTTCAATGGACATGGCCTGTGATAAGAGTGAAAAAATGGATAGTAACTTATTTTTCACCCTTCTCTTCAAAGTATCAACAAACAAAATGAATGTCTCCTCTAGTTCTATATTTGGTTGGAGGTGTTGCAGTTGTCCTTTAGTGCATTGAAGATCACCCTCATGCTCTGAAGTGAGCATGCTTGGTTTTGGCTTCTCCCTTGGCTCCAATGAAGCCATGTACCATATTGGGCAAATTTTGATCCTTGAATTTTTCCCATTACTCTGAAACATAACTCCATGAATGGATTCATCCTACAGATCTCCCTAAGAAAAGGGGTTGCTTGCATGCTGATTTGTGGGTTCCATCGCTCCTGTAAGTAGTTGATTCTCTACCTTGATAATCGGTGTGGCAATGATGTCATCCTTGTTATCTTCCTTCTCCTCACCCAATGAAAAAATTGGAAGGTTTGAATCCTCCAATCTTTTCCCAAGAGGACTGTTTGAAGGAGCAAGTTGTTCTTGCATGTTTTCCTTCATGGTAGTAGGCTCTTGATGTTGAAGGATGAATGATGAAGTAGAAAAAGTGGTGATTTCCATGGGCTCCTCTCCATCAAAGAACTCCTCCAAGTCAGATAGATGATCTGCCTCCTCATGATCCTATTGTGCTAAGGGCTCTCCTTCCTCCATGATAACCTCTGAATCTACAATGTTTTCATCATAGTTCCCCTCATCTTCAAACATGAAGTTTGAGAGCTCAAACTTCTCTTCATCATCATAATTTGGGGAGGATGAAGAGAGAGGAAGTCTTGAAGATTCTTGTGTGGCATGCTCTATATTCACAACCTCTGGGTCTATGTGGTTCTCCTCCATATGCTCCTCTTCAACTAAAGTTGGAGTTGTTTGTTCTTTCTGTCCCTTGAATGATTATGTAGTTGGAATATGGTAATCAATCTTCTCAAGCAAAGTGTCATTATGGACATTTCATTTAGAACATATAGAATGTTGATCTTCTTGTTCCACTTCTGCTACAAAATCAGCCTTAGCCACCACTGGTTCTTCAACCTTGGCCTCCTCTAAAGTCTTGATCATCAAGGGAATATTTTCAATTCCAAAGTTAAGAGCCCATCTTTTCAAATTCTTTGTCATTTCTTCTTTGTTGGGCTCTTCTTATTTTTTCCCTTAGTTGGTCTTCTGATTCTTTTCTGCCCCAGATGGACTTGGGAAAGCAAAAAGAGGGGTGGGTTGGGTCACAACAATTTTTTGCATTGTTTGTGGTGGTGGAGGAGGTAGAAATTCTTGTTTCTTTAGAGGGGATGATTGCTTAGAAGGGAAAGTGGCAGAAGAATTAAGGTGGGATGGGATATTAGAGGATGGAGAAGGGGAATCCTCAATGGGAGCAGGAGGTAAGAAGCTAGGTATGTGAAATTTTGGTTGAGGTATTGTAGGTTGGAAAGGATAAAAGACACGATTTTTTGACGATGAAATATCAACCCATTGACAAGGTTCTTCACATGTATATGTCTTAGCCTTCCTCTTTTTAATTGACTATAACAATACATTCAAAGTCTCAACCATAACATGCAAAGTTTCTATCAATACCTCTAATTTCTACAGAGGGATGTACCAACTTGGAAGAGGTCTACCCCATGGACAGGGTTTGCTGAAAATAGGTAGTTTAGCCACCATAATATTGTATGCCTCCTCCCCTTATAGCAATTCTTCCTCCATTTCTTGAACTTGAACTTGAAGATCAATATATCCTTGTCCTTAAAACGCACCACGGTTAACAGAATAACCATAAATATCAGCAGGGTTTGGATGACAAGGCTCATAATAATGATTTAGGGGAGGAGTTTGAAACTGTGGGGATGGAGGGGAGAGATTTTTCTGTTGCAAATGAGAATCCCAGGAAGTGAATAAATCCATGATTACACAACTACATGAATGAAAGAAAATAAAATATATGGAAAGAAAATGGATGGAAGAAAGGTCTGTAATTTCAGAGAATGGGTTGTTTAAACTAGATAGAGTCATTAGATGTACTTGAACAAGCCTCGAAAGGCTGATATCTCACCAAGAGCACATGAAAATTGTTGAGATGAAAATGTAGACTAAGATACACGCCTATGAAATGTATAGCTTTCACCTGTTTGTCCCACCATGCGTGCCAAAACTGTTGGAGCTCAAAATTACACCCTAGATATTGTTGGGAATTTGGGACTACGAAATAGCACTATGATTAAATAACAAACTCAATCATGCACACAAGATCTAAACAATTCCCCAAAATCTACAGAAGTGGAAGTATAAACTAGAATAATCCAAAATATACAAGGTTCAGCCAATGTGGGCTACATCCACCAAAGATAGAGATCTCCATGAGTGCACTACAATCATGCCTCCAAAAACCACTAGAAGATCTTACATAACCTGGAACTACTGCATCTCTAAACTACTACCAAGTTCTCTGTGAATCTGTAACAAGATCTCTCATGTGGGTCTACCATATGTGCAACTATAACTGTGCACCAAAGAAGTAAGTATATCTCTCCATCACTGCATAACTTGTGCAAACATGAAGACAACCTCCTCTACAATATCTAGATCTACATGGATCAATAATACAATATGATCTCATGGATCTACAATACAATATCTCACAACAACTTGTGGATCTAACAATATTAGACTAGATCTACATGGATTTATAATACAAGATCTCACCAACATGTGGATCTACAAGAATAAACTCTATGTGTTTTGCATACTATGCAATCTATTACAGTGAAACAATAACTATACAAAGGAAATACATTAGAAGATGTTACCCTCTTCTCGCCATTCAGATGTACCTGTTATTTCCTTATGTCTATCTCCTTTCCATAGAGGCTCTGTCTTCACGTAACTTGTTCTTTCTTTCTCTTCATATTCATCCTCTCAAACAAGGATTCCACATGTAATAATAATCAATTACATGTCATCATGACATCTAACCATAGCTTTTATGCTTATATAAGCATCTACAAACTTAGGGCACCTTAGCTATGCATTTACAACCTTTAGATCAACTTTATAAAAAAGTTAGATCTAATTACCATGAGTTAAATATGAACTGTCACGCACAGGTAACCAACGATGGTTACGATTAACCTGATTCTGACCGGTGACAGTTACAATTAACCTGATGTTGACTGGCGATGGTTACAATTAACCTGATGCTGACTAACAATGGTTACAATTAACTTCATGTTGACTGATGATGGTTATAATTAACTTGATTTTGACCGATGACCGTTACTGTGTAAACCAACAAGGTGTAAATCATGTTATTTGTGAAGCAATTCAACTCCACAATCCTAACAATCTCCCACTTGGAGATAAATTTTTGAACTTGTACATGTACATGTACATCACCGTCCTCAACACCTCATGAAGAACATCTATTCTTTCCTTCAACAATTCTCTCAAAAATAAACCAAGAAGATCAAACCATCTTCTAAAACCAAGAAGATAAAACCATGACTTACCAAACCTGCACGAAACTACAACTGACTCATGACACTAAGCCTTAAGATCCCACTCAAACTAAAGTAATGAGCCTCAATCGCATCTATAGCCATACATGTAAAACCAATCATGTTCTCTAACCATCTATCCATGTCTCCATGCAACCAATAATGTAATTGTCCAAAGACAAGTCAATACTGGAATATGCAAAAGAAAAACAAGATCTCGAGTAAAAACAACCCTAAATGAGTTCTACATGCAACAATGGGTGATCAATCCACAAACACTTACATAACTCAAAGAAATCCAAACACTACAATCTGCAAATCCAACCCTACATAAACAACTAGCATGTCCAAGACAATCATCTGAAGATAACATCTATTATGGAGTAACACAATAATAGGAGGAAATACAGACATCCCCTACTCATGCTCAAGGCATCTAAACCGTTCTCATAGGAGTCCATGTGCAAATCAAATATCTGCATCATCATAGACTCACAAAACTGAATCTATCTACATGTACAAATTCACCATGTACATCCGTCCATATCACCAGGCTCTCCAGAAGCTCCAAGTCTCTCACTAACTAACTCCAAAGTTGAATATGAGTCTTGTGCTCATCAATTTCAATAAAAACATCCATGCTAAACCATGCTACTAATAAATAGTGTAAAGACCAGCAAACATATCATCAACATACCGCACAAACCATCCAAGATGAAAGCAAACAAAGGGTATCATAAAAAATGGTAAATAAATACTATTGTCAAACTTGTGACCAAACCGACCATGATTTCCCAACCGACCATTGTTACCAGATGACCGACCATGGTTAACTTCTAACCAACATCAGTCTTTGTAACAGTCTAGTTTCCTTATTTAACCCTAAAAACTCTGAAAATTTTCTCTATCATATTCACCCAGCTGAATCTAACCATCAACTATAATCCCATAGGGACATCCAGGAACCAAAAAATAAACCAGAAGTGACATCACAAAGCAATAAACTCAATATACATGTAAATCTGTGACTGCCCTCCAAAATCAACTAGTTCCTCTACCACTATGAATAGTAGCAATCTCCTCTCACTCTGCATGTGCATCATGTATCCAATCCTGCAATGCCAACAACCATGGGTTGCTCCCACTAAACACAAAATTCCCTATACTGCCTCTAACACCAAGCTCAAAAGCTAATATGTCAGTGAGAAATAAAACTAGATGAAAGAAAATATAAAATTATTCCCTTCTTATCAAAGAATACTTCTACATCACATAAGTTTGGACTTCTTGTGAAGTAGGTGAATCAACTTGTTTTCATCATGTGTACTCAACATCTTTCATTACTTGCAATTGTGTCTAATCATGAATTTTCATTGAGGATCTCATCAGTAGACTAGATATCATTGTCCTCAAGATTCCACACAACCGGGAAATAAAATTCAAACAACAATAAAAACATGGTGTAAATCTGTGCACACTATCCAAACATAATATCAATTGCTCCAAATGAAAGAAATAAAACATGAACCATATAGAGATACCTAAACCAAAGTATCATTGGACTAACCAAGCCAACTCCATCCTTTTTCTGATCCAAACATTGAAGTGATCTACATTGTTTCTGCATGTACACAATGTGCAAGAAACCTAATCCTCCAAAACAAGAAACTGAACCTTTCATGCCCTCTTCTACTGTAAGAAACCATGTGCAAACTCGTTTTCACAGAGACCGACCACAGGTTGCTGACCAGTATTGGTTACCCTCTGTGACCGATGTTGATTCCTTGACTGATATTGGTGTTGTTGGAACCAACACAACACCAAAAATTGGCATAGGTCACCAAACTAGGTGCCTACTCTAACAAAATTCGGTAGTTGTGTTGAGCCAGTCATTTCAAGAAGAATCCAAATCTTGCAAAACAACTTAACAGCAATAATACATGCAATAAAAATGCACCAAGATGAAATACATCACCTTACCAGCACCAAGATACTCAACCGCATCTTCAACTGAAGAAAATGCTTCTCTGATGGAAACCACATATTCATTCTATGCTACTATATTCAGCTTCTCTAACAAATCCCATGCATATAACTGCAACAAAGGATGCATAAATTCTCCTCTATCTCATACTCAGATCTGTAATCCCAAACATGCACGTGCAACCAAAACATACAAGCACTGCAATACCAAGATAAAACCATACCTCTATAACCCGGATCTGCAATCTAACCAACATACTTGTGCCTCCAAGAACCAGGGACACCTCAGTAAACAAGACACATTCCATGCATCTTCTTAATTCTTCAGATTTGTGATTTTCTACTTAAAACCAGGATGCCCAGTAACCGACCACTGTCACCCTGTAACCAACCAAGGTTACCCTGCCTATGCCGATTGAAACCTAATCGATGTTGGTTATTGTATTCTCTAGAAACCTCATATTTCTATCTTCCACTTGAGATTTAAATCTCTTCATGTGATTTTCACATCAGGAAAAACAAACCCTGCTCTCATACACCTATCAATAAACCACTAACAAAACCATGAAGTAAACTCTTTCTCTGAAATAACCAAGCTCTAATACCAGTTGTTGGTATCATATAAGATAACAAACCTAGATATGATACCAGTTGTTGGGAATTTGGGACTGCAAAATAGTTCTATGATTTAATAACAAACTCAATCATGCACACAAGATCTAAACACTTCCCCAAAATCTATAGCAATGGAAGTATAAACTAGAATAATCTAAAATATACAAGGTACACACACATAACACAACATGTAGTGTGGTTCACCCAATGTGGGCTACATCCACCAAATATAGAGGTCTCATATATATAATATAACAAGATTACAAACCAACTCTTCAAGACAAGAGTACAATGCATCTCTCCAAGAGTATCTCCTCTCCTTCAGATCTCTAAACGAATCTCTATGAGTGCACTACAACCGTGCCTCCAAAAACCACTAGAAGATCTCACATAACCTTGAACTACTGCATCTCTAAACTACTACCAAGTTCTTTGTGAATCTGCAACAAGATCTCTCACATGGGTCTACCATATGTGCAACTATAATTGTGCACCAAAGAAGTAAGTATGTCTCTCCATCACTGCATAACTTGTGCAAACATGAAGAAAACCTCCTCTACAATATCTAGATCTACATGGATCAACAATACAATATGATCTCATGGATCTACAATACAAGATCTCACAACAACTTGTGGATCTAACAATATAAGACTAGATCTACATGGATCTATAATACAAGATCTCACCAACATGTGGATCTACAAGAAGAAACTCTATGTTTTTTGCATACTATGCAAGCTATTACAATGAAACAATAACTATACAAAGGAAATACAGTAGAAGATGTTACCATCTTTTCACCATTCAGATGTACCTGTTATTTCCTTATGTCTAACTCCTTTCCATGGAGGCTTTGTCTTCATGTAACTTGTTCTTTCTTTCTCTTCTTCTTCATCCTCTCAAACAAGGATTCCACATGTAATAATAATCAATTACATGTCATCATGACATCTAACCCTAGACTTCATGCTTATATAAGCATCTACAAACTTAGGGCACATTAGCTATACATTTACAACCTTTATATCAACTTTATAACAAAGTTAGATCTAATTCCCGTGAGTTAAATATAAATTGTCACGCACAGGTAACCGACGACAGTTACCTTGACCAGCGACAGTTACGATTAACTTGATTTCAAATGACAATAGTTATGATTAACCTGATGCTGACTGGTGATAGTTACAATTAACCTAATGTTGACCGACGACGGTTATAATTAACTTGATGCTGACCAAAGATGGTTACAATTAATCTGATTCTAATCAACGATAGTTACTATGTAAACCAATAAGGTGTAAATCATGTTATTTCTAAAGCAATTCAACTCCACAATCCTAACAAATATGATCATGAAAGACTAAGAATTCTAAGGCAACATGGGTACTATCTCCAAGTTATGGGACTTGCTACTTGAGATAGACCTCCAGAGAAGGTTGGTTCCTCTTCCTAATCTAATGTTACAACTAATCCTACTCCTAGAAAGGAAAATACAACTAACTAATCCTAAACTAACCATGCCAAGGGACCAGTGAGAGAGAGATGGTTATAAAGATGCATGAAGGGAAATCCTAAGCTAAAAGGTGGTGATAACACCAGAAAAAGGGGTGAGAGACAATCTAGTGAGGGAGAAAGAGAAGGAAATGGATAAGGGAGAGGTTAAACATGAGTGACACAGACGTAAATTTTCACTTACCATTTGTTCTCACTTGAAACACATCATAATGAACTTGCAAGGAGAAATACATGCACAACACAATACAATAAGTAAAAGAGAGCCAAGGTTGCAGCTAAAATGAGCAAGGACAGTCAAATGTCTCACAAAACAAGCTTTATTGCAATAAAAGTATACACAGACCATTACAGTTGCATAAAAAGGCACAAGAACACATTACCAAGCCCAAAATGGAGCTTTGACAGATCATATCTGCTTTGGAACAAATTTTACAGAGTTCCATTGCAATTTTTGAATGTCCTCTTTCATCAATGAAAGATTTTACAATGTATAGCTCTTGCGAGAAGGAAAAGAGGGAAAAAGATCAGATTTTATCTTGTCATCAATGCAGATCTCTGTTTTTCCCTGCAACACAGGTTTTTTGACCT
Organism: Taxus chinensis; assembly: GCA_019776745.2. Classification (NCBI taxonomy): domain Eukaryota; kingdom Viridiplantae; phylum Streptophyta; class Pinopsida; order Cupressales; family Taxaceae; genus Taxus; species Taxus chinensis. The sequence continues at coordinate 99,873,627 of CM034154.1, forward strand.
TCAACCACCGTCCTTATACATTAAGTTCACTGGAAAATCACATGGGCACTTTGTAAGGCCATTTCAGTGTCTATTTTTTCGTGTAGAAGCAAATAGAGCCATGCTTCATCAATTCTAGTGGTTGAGCTACCTGATTTGATCATTTGTGTACCCAAACAACCTTCTTCTACCTCCAAAAGCCGTGTTTGCCATTTTGACCCACCAAAAGCCACCAAAATCAAATTCTGATGATGTAAAATTGAAGGGCTCGATGAGAGATTTCCAGTGATATAATTATTTTTTATTTAGAGCTCGGGGTCAAAAGATATGGCCATTTGAAAATTTACCAGTCAGGAGGCACAAGAATTTGACATGTGGTAGCCTTTAATTAGTTCAGGGATTAGCCTTTGTCAACACGTACTTTCTTCACCTTCTACTAAGTTTTGGTCTCCCATTGGGTCACAATATCGGGCTTTACTTCTCCGCTCACCAACTGTCCTTTCTTTTTTACCTTTTGCAAGCTACTTTTATGAAAATACAGGCCAATAGAACTTCACCACATTCCTTCGAGATGTTAGGTTGTCCTTTACCTTTATCAGTCTCTGTGACACGTGGACTAATAAAAAGGCCCCACACTCCTTCATATTTCAGACCCTATCAGATCCTTAGAAACCTGAACCAATAAGAAACAACCATGTTTCTTCGCACTTTGCCCCTCGACTGACAATTGTGAAATGTGAGCTAATAGAAAGGCTCCACACACTTTACATGTCATTCCTTTTGATTTCCAGCCTCTAACATCCGTGAAATATTATCCAATGAGGAATATCCACGCATTGATGCACTGTCAGACTCTAAATATTTTCCTCTGACAATTGCGAAGTGTGAGTCAATAAGAAAGCTCCATATACTTTGTGTTGTTAGTATTTCATTTGATATCCACTGATAACTATGAAATGCTAGAAAATAAGGAAGCTCCATATTTCCCAAGTGTCTAAACATGTCAATATTTTTCTTCGTGCTTGGATCTGATTGGAGGAGCCTTCACATTTGTCATATTTGTGAAATGAGAGCTAATGAAATGGCACCACTTAGCTCTTCGCATTGCAGTTTCTAAGTCAGGGACTTAGAAATTTTTTGGATTTTTAGTTGGCTGTCAATTGTCCTCTTTTTTTTCCTTTATATCGCAGCTTTCGAACCCGACGAAATATAAATTGTGGCTTAGTCCCGTGGACTTATAACTTTTAGCCCTTTGAATTGCCGCCAACTGTCTTTGACCCTATCTAACTTAATCAAACCACTAAGCTCTTACCACATAGCCTTGCTAATGTTGTCAATGAATTTGATGGGCATTTTAACATTAGTCAAATTTTCTTAATATAGCTCACTAATGAAGCCAGACCACGTGGATTTTTTGAATGCCAATGGCTAGGGATTTTAGGAAGTGCAATTTGACAGTGGTTTGACTATCACAGACCTGTAAAAATGGCTAAGTCCATTTTTAAAGATGTTAAAGCCAAAATAACTTGGGGGTAATTTTGGATAACAATTTCTTCACTCGCTATTGTTGTAGCATACAGGTTCTTGCTTCACTCAAGCCACTGCTTAACTCGATGCAGTCGATGTATTCTCATTCGTTTCACTCTGGATATTTCTTCTCTCATTGCGGATACTGCATCATTATTGCTTCACTCAGGCTACTACTTCACTCGCGATAGTCATCACATTCTCGTTTTGGCTTCACTCTAGAGATTGCTGAAGAGAATCAATCCGATAAACTAATAAACAAGAAGCTATACTGAACAGAATATTCAAGATAATCAAAGAAAACAAATGATAAAACACAAGATCTAACTTGGGAAACCCTTTTGGGAAAAAACCCAGCACAGTAAATTCTCTCTTTTATTGCATTAACTTAACCATTTACAATACAATAATGTACTTCCAAGTTTTGTTTTACCCTATTGCATCTCTAGCTATTTGTAAGCAAAACAGTAAGAAACAGTTAAAGCAGTTTTACAATACAATGGGTACCAAAACCATGGGATAATAAACACCCATGACGGTTCCCCATAATTCGTGGATTATGACACCACCCATATATACATATAGATAACACTAATACTTAGCGGAAGAGGTGTACAATACTCCTAGGTATATAGTACAAAAAATATACAACACATTCTAACAATTGCTTCACTTGCTGCGGATGAGGCGTCACCATTGTTGGTTACAAGGTTGATTCATTCGGGTTCCTTGTGTTGGTTCCCATAATTATAACAAAGGTTGTGGATCATCTCAAAAATCCTCAAATATGTACAATGATGTGGGTCCTTTCAAAACCCTCAAATTTACCCTTTATCGAGAAACTAGTGCATGAACATGTAAAAGTTCCAAAACACTAGTGATGAAATAAAATAATATAAGAGATATAAATTTAAGATAGTTGTGTGGACAAAGAAACTTAGGTGGAATAAATAATATTAAAATAAAGGAATTAACTCAACTTTGGACCATAAGGCCTACTTAGGAGAAGAAAAAAAATAGAATGTGAAAACCCTAATGCTCATTTAAGTACTAGTTCAAATTATCTTAAATTCAAAAATGACACGTGGACATGCCAAAAGAATAGTGCAAAAAGAAAACATGCCTTTTTTATGATGCAGTTATGGTGGAGACAAATGAGATTATATCATTGAGTACATGAATTACAATGAAATTTAAATAAAGTCTGAGAATAACCTAAAAGTATATAGTATACTGGCCTTTTTTGGGGAAAATAGACTTTAAAAATAACAAATTTCCTAATCAAGATTCATAAAAAAAGATCCAACATCGAAAAGGGATTGGTTTTTTCATAAGACTAATAAGGCAGTGCTAAGAAAAATGGTCACATGATTTTGTTGGCTTGGAAGATTCTTTTTGTGACTCTTGGTCCCATAAAATGTTTGTTCTCATGGATGTTATTAAAAAAATGCATTCATTCATTCATATAAACGTATAGTTTGTATGACATGGTTATATGCAATGGCATAAAAATATGGCCAAATTTGGGAAACATCACTAGTAAATTTTACGATGGGAAAATTATGGTGGACTATGTTACTTACTCATATAATCTATCTCAAGATTGAAAGAGTTATAAGTTGGGGATTTTCCAATAGATATGAAATCAAAAGACAAACTAATATATGTAAATTTTGACATACACCTAAGTAATCAACAAGGAGAACAAACACCCCACTAAAATATTATTTCTCTCCAAGATAAAATTCTCATGAGCTAAGGGAAACAAGAAATCTTCAAAGCAACCCTTAATTAACACCTACATGAAGAAGACAACAATACAACATGTATGGGAAGTTTTCTAGTAAACAATAATAAGTTAATTCCCTTAATGTAAATTGATCTAAACACATACAAAATATTTGAACCTAAGATGGGAAATCCAAGTGGTATGATGAAGTGTACAAGGATGCAAAGATAAATTTGAATAAACTTAGAAAATACAAAGAAAAAAAAGGCTTATGAAATCAAATGGTCTGAAATTTCTACATGAACACGAGAAAAAAAGAGATAATCTCTCTCAGAAATCACAACCCCAAAAGTATTTTGAGGGAGCTACAACAAAATATTAAACAAACCTAAAACAATATCACATATATCCAATGGTAAGAATATGCAAAGCTTATTTAAGAAAAAGTTCAAGATAAAGACACCCCTCTTGTAATCAACACAACAATTTAACTCTTCTTTGTGGGGGATATTAATCAAGGCATAAAGAGAATATCAGTGGGTAAGGCATAATACATAAATGGGTTACATGTTGAATATCTAAAATGGGTTTTATAAGTCCTTACACAACATATCAAAATCATATTCAATGGTATTATCTAGGAAGGATTGAAAATAGATTAGATAACCAATAACATTATCCCTCTCTATAAAATTAAGGATATCAAAAATCCATCAAACTACTAAACTATCATAGTCAACCCCCTCCTTAGAAATTTATTCAACAACATGATAGATCACAGAATTGGAACCTGGGTTAAAAATGAGAGGAAAAGAGAAAAAGGCACAGCATGGTTCAGTTTGAAACACTCCATTATCAACAATTATGTCACTCTTATGAATTTGATCAAAAAATTATGGGATACTTATGGAAAATAATCCTTTTTCTAATTTTTTCACTTCAAAAAACAATTCTACACAATCCATGGAGGAAAACTTTAGAAAAATATGGAGGACCTTTGGGTTCTATATGAGTATAGAGAAATAGTGCATAGACATTATGAGTAATTCAAAGCCAAAATAAGAACAAGTGATGGAATTTCATAATAATTTGGAAATGATAATGGTGTCAACAAGGATTCACATGGTGTCAAAAAGGATTCCCTCTATCTCCAACTTTATTTGTAGTATACATCGATAATTTAGGAGAGTGGATAAATAAATTAGGTGGAGGGGGCATTCACTTAGCAAACTATATTACAAAGTTACTTTTATATGGAGAATATCTTATTATAATTCCAAAAATTATGAATGATTTGATTTAGTACCCGATAGATCTATAGATATTTTGTCGAAATGTGGGAAAGTAATTAAATACTTATAAAATAAAAGTCGTGATCTTCTCACAATGAAGAATCAAATTAAATTTATTTTTGAAGGAAGACTGTTGGTAATAGTGGAAGAATATAAGTATCTCATACTTGAATTTCACCATGATTCTAGTGAAGGTACCTTATTATAAAAATAATATGACGAGTGGAAAGTCTTATACTCACTACAAAACATGTGCAAGAAATCAAAATTATTAGATTGGAAACCAAGAGGACCTTATTCAACCTACTTGTCACACAATTGGTCCTATATCGTTGTGACATTTGGGGTATCAATTTTCATATCAAAATTAGTGTTTATATAATTAATATATTAAATAAGTGTATATAAATGAAATAAGATAATATTACATACAATAATTAGAAACATCAGAAAATGCACCTTGCACATAAGGTCTCCCAAGCTAAAAACATCATACAACAATAATAATCCCTAAAAAATCAAATAATCCCATAAATGAAAATAAAAAATAAAATATCCCACAAAAAGCTAATAAAAAACACCTCATTACCCTTTTACTCATTGTCACCCACTCACATTTTATTTCAATCACCCCACCTACCCATTTATAGTTTCTATGCACAACAGACCCCTATCATCTCACCCACTTATGTACATTGCACCCATATGTGTCGCAATATTCTATGCAATCAAAAATATAAAATAATAGTCACCACAGTCATTTTAACCTCTTGAATCGTTTTGCACTTGAGCCCATACTATAGTATTTTACTTATTTTCTTGTATATTTCAGCTGTATAGGTTATTGGCAAGGAAAGAAAGATTTCAAAGAATTGTTGTAGCTTGTGACAATGCTATTTTGGAGAAATTTCAACATAGGTATCATTCACACATGCGACTATCTTGCAACCTACTTGTGATTTTTGGTCAATCGCAATTACAACTGGCTTGTGACCAAGTCAGGTATACCATTTATTTTCATTTATTTATTGTGTTATTTTACTACAATAACATTTATTTAATCACCTTAAAAGTTTTAGGGATATGAGTGAGGCGTATCTCTTCACCACAAAAAATAACCGACATTTTTTCTAAGTGTTTTGCATGCATATTTAGAATAATATCTTGGAATTTTATCCGACTATATTCAATAAAACCCTATAACTATTCCTCAAAATTTAGTGGTGTCATCATAAGCCCATTTTTATTTAGTAGCATTGATTTGTGACTTGATATAAAATCATCTAACACATTTTACAAGGTGATCCAAATCTAGGCATCAAAATAAAGGGAGAGGTCAATCAAGGGTACAACCGATAGGTGAGAGGGAGGGTATGAAGTTGCTGGAGGAGGTGGATGAGGGTTTACAACTTAGTCGTGGTGATGACCAATGGAGGATGGGGTGTGGTAGGCTAAAAACTATTTGATGGTGTGGATGCTATAAGGATGGGAGGGTCATTGATCCAAAAAATGAATTTAAGGACTCACTTAACCAATTCACTATTTTTGTATACTTAAAATTATGCTCTCAAATTCCCATAAACGAATAAAAATTAGATTATAACTTTAAAACAATATTAAAAACTGATAAAGTTTGATAAAAAATGAAAAATTTAGAAGACAATACAAACCATGTGATAATGGATTTCACATTATGTGAGATACATCTTTATGTCTGGAAAATCTCTTGAAACGACCCATTATGATGTAAAATCACTTTATACAATAAAATACATCTATGACCTACAAACAATCTCTAAGAAGCTCTAGCTTCATGTCTCTAAAAGCTTCATGTCTCTAAAACTTATCCAAAATTGTTCTAACTCTCCTAAAGGGGTTGTTAACATTACAAATTTACATCTTCATTTACAAAATTTTCCCTTTTATAATATTTAAACACTTTTCGCTTGGTGGTAAGATATATATCCCTTTTGTGCATAGTGAGGTGTTCAAATCGCCAAACAAGCTTTCCTTTTTCCTTCTTGGGATAAATATCCCACAGTGACCAGGTTAGAAAAAAAAACAAGATTTTAAAAGCCTTAGGTGTTGAGTGTTATTTGTGGCTTTTCCCACACTTGACAACATTTTGTATGAGCTCACTAAGAACTTGGTTGTTGGTTGTCGTGACCTGACTAAGTCGTGAATGTAGTGAATTGTGTGTTTTTAACCTTTTGATAGACCTCGTAAGTTGGTTACATGGAATTCGGTGTTTGGTAAGTCTAAGTTAGCTTGGTCATATGTTGAGCTAGGTGATGACAGTTGGACTCACCTTGGATGTCGATTCAGCCTATAACTCGATCCATAACTCGTCGAGTTGGTCTTTTAACTCAGTGTTGAGTGTAGACACCCATAATTACTCCCAAGCAATTTAAATACTTAAATTGCGTTAATTATCGTCTTTCTCGCAAATTAACGACATATCATCAAAAGCACTCATTTTCCCTCATATCATCATTAATTAATTACACTAAGCTAATTAATTAAGTTGCCTATCCAACAAATACCCTAATTAATGACCTTTCGTTAATAAATCACCCCTTCTACCTAGACTAATTAATTATTATTAATTAATTAGCTTTCCCTTCCATTTAACCAATAAATCAATATTTAATTGATTTAATCCCCTTCTAATATCATAAATCGTACTAATATTCCTCTAATTATCTTCTATAAGCTTACATCTACCTATTAGTTAATCACCTTTGATTAATTAAAACACGCCCCAACTCCCATGACTTGCTAAGCATAAATTAAACCCTTCTAAAGTAAGGTTACCTTTAATAAAGCAACCTTATCCATTCCTAATCATGTTTTACCTTTATCCCACATGCAAAGGGATGAAGTGTTTCCTTTATCCATTGGGCTATATAAGGAGCCCTCCTTCTACCTTTATACCTACACCTAAACTCCTTAGAGAGCAAATGCAAAGCATATAGCAAAGAGACTAAGAGCTTGCACCTTGTTTTCTTGAGAGTTCATCATCTTGAAGAGTTAAGCCTCTTTCTTAAAGTGCTTGGGTCATATGGGAGGTGTCAAAAGGGTCTTGTAGCCCAACTTTGATTAGCCCCCATTCCTAGGTTCTTGGAACATTAAGGACAACTGTTTTTGATAGCCATGGTACCTACCTAGGTTCCTTCATTTATATGTTGTTAGAGAATAGAGGATATTTAGGTGCTTAACATAGTTGATTTCATAGTTTTGTATTGATAATTGTTAGCATCTAACCCTTGATTAATTCTTATCATGATGGTGTTTATAATGTTGTTTAATTCTTGTTAATTAAGACTATTTAGGTGTTAGTCTTTATTTACATTAGCATTAGTTTAAAAACAACACTTGCACACATTTGGCACGCCCGATGGGACTTACTTCATTGTGCTTTGCACTTAATTTCAAGTTTTTATAGTTAAGTTTCATTTTTGGTTACTAACCCTCTTTTACACATGTTGATCTAGCTTGTTTTTCTTAACTTGTTTTGTTGAGTTTGCATGAGTCTGTTGAGTCTTCCTTGTAGGTATAAAGGAGGTGAAGTGCTGTCAAAATTGGAATTGATGGGAAAATTTCAATATTTCTCCATGTTTTCATTTTTAGAGCTTACTTTTTCAACATTCTACATGCTAGTTTTGTCAATTTCTTGAAAATTTTAAATTCTTGAGCATGTAGGTTAGTGTTTGATAGTGCTGAGTCTTCTATTTACATATTAATGTGGTGGGTTGCTGTCAAAATTTAATCTTGGTGAGAAAATTTCAAGATTTCATCATGTTTTCATTTTTAGAGCTTACTTTTTCATCATTCTACATGCTAGTTTTGTCAATTTCTTGAAAATTTTAAATTCTTGAGCATGTATGTTAATGTTTGATAGTGTTGAGTCTTCTATTCATATATTGATGTGATGGGTTGTTGTCAAAATTGAATCTTGGTTGGAAAAATTTACCCATTTTGCAGATTAAGAGACGTTTTTTTTTGACATTTTTTGAGTGTATGTCAAGTGCATACCCGTGAGCATAAGAGCATGTGTGTAACCCATCTTCCGAAGGCCATAAATTTTACTCCTGAACTCGAAATGACTCCATTTTTTTGCGTTGGAAAGGTATTGAAGTTAACTATGCAATGAAAATATAAATTAAGGATTTATACTTATAGAAATTACAGGTTTTTCTGTTAGTTTAAAACTGGTCATTTTCTAACATGTCTAATGTTTTGATGAATGTTGTATTTCCATGCTTACTCGATTTAGACCAAAGTGTGTGTATGCTCTTCTCTTGCACCTTTTGGTGATCTTGAGAATCAAAAACAACTTTGATCTCTATCTTTTTAACATTGGGATTAAACTTGGAAATTTGATTATTCATTTTGCTTAAGGGAATGAACCTTTTACAAAGCATTTTTCAATGGTCCTTTGATTTGAAGTTTTCCATTTCTATATAGTTGGGATAAAGTTTTTGTATGCTCTTCTCTTGCACCTTAGGGTGATCTTGAGAATCAAAAGTAACTTTAGTCTTCATTTTATAACATTTGGTAAATTGGAAACTTCATCTTTCACTTTTGGTTTAGGGGAATGAACATTTATCAAGAATTTTGTATGGTTCATTGATTGAAAAGATTTTCTTTACTTTTTAGTTGGATTATTTGTTGTGTATGCTCTTCTCTTACATCCTTGGATGATCTTGAGAATCAAAAGTAACTCTTAATCCTCTTTTAAATAATGTGATTTTCTTGGAGAACTACTAACGCTTGAGTGCAGGACCTAAAAATGCTTGTCAAAGAAAGGAGGAATCAAAACGAAATCAAAAACTACTAATACAGTTGTTATACAGGTTGCCAAAAGGTGTTCAAGCAAACCACACCTAATTAAACAAGATAAAAAGAACAACATATTCAAAACATTGTATTGCAGGTTTCAGAAAAGGGTACGTCCCTCTCCGCTCAACTGGAACATAACCCCTTTGGCATAACGCCTTAAGCTACAACAATGGGGGTGGTTCCAGGAACCCCAAAGTAGTCCACGCAAGAGGGAACCTTGTGGACGAAACGGGAAGTGCTCCGCACTACCTACTTGACTAGTGATTCCTTTGTGAGATAGAGTTACAGGTTGTCCATTGTGGCGACCCCAGTGATAGTACACGTAGACGCACTAGTTGCCTACTGTTCTTGAAGGGGGTAAAGTAAAGCCGAGATACTCCCAAACTAGTCAGTGTGACTTTTTGGGTAAATCGCGCTCACTCGTGGCAACTTTGTAACACCTAGGGCGAGAGAACCACCTAAGAGAATATACTTTGGCCAGGAGCCCACTTTGACCATTCTAAAATAGTGTTGATTTGTGAACCATAATTTCATTGAGAAACGTGTGACGCGGGTACTTTCGCCTAGTTTTTACTTGCCTTAGGGCAAGGCGAAACTCTACCGAAGTGAAGCCAACATTTTTCATCTTTTTTTGATTTACTTCCTTCACATTCTTTTGACACTTTGTTGATCAAAAGAAGGGTGACTACCTTTGTGTTACCAATTGACTGTTTCTCTCACTTTTATGTCCGTTTACGCCCATCCATGTTTACGGCTGGGTTAGTTAAACGTCTAAAGTGTGTGGAGGCATTTTTGTGTCATTGGTAGCCATTGTGATCTTGATACCCATGTCAAGGTCATCATTGTAGTTAGGCGTGGTTCATCACCGTGGACTTCCTTAGAAGAGTTAGCTTGTTTGTATCGTATCACTACAATTTCGATATTTACGTCTTGTTTCTTGTAAACTCGACATAAATACCTATATTGTACAGTTACATTGCACACATTTTTAACTATTCCTAGCTATACTTTGAGATTTTTAGTTTGGTTCTATTATTACCTCGATTTCAAAGAGTGCTAGGTGTTACCATTTGTGTGTGTTATATCAATAACACCTCGATATCAATACTTCACTTTCTCGCAAAGTGGGTTAACATATCTTGGTGATATTGTTGTGTCATTCGTGAATTGTAATTGGCACTTTTTGAGATATAGGTCTTAATCAAGTTTGAGCTCGCTCATCGTATATCTTGATTGGGAGATCGCATTGACTTCTTGTTTTTACTTACGTTTTGTTCATTTCCTTGAACTTGGCATAAGTGAAAACATCTTGTTGATCATCTTTGCATCGCATTTTCATATGGTGTATTTCCTTGTTGATTGGCTTTGTGTTTCACACTTGCATGATTGTTCCTTGTGATTATTCATTCAGAAAACTTATTTTCTAGGACAATCCCTCTCGATCTCATCGATATTGCATCATCACGATGTCTATTTTCCTTAGACCTTCTTCAGAAAATCACGCACACATATCAATACTTAAAAATGTCTAGTTGGTTGTCCTTATGCTACCCAAATCGACATGTCACTTCCTTCCCTTTGAAGGAGTTCCATCACACTATCTAGATCTAGACATTTGTGCTTAAAACAGTGCCAAAAATGACTAACTATGCACGGTTCCCCATACTTATAAAAATACAGAACCTAGGTTCAGAAATTCAAATCATAGGATTCCCATCACAACTAAGCCTCATTTGGTTCTTCCTGCTAGAGAGACCATAGGGGTAACTCGTTCCCCACCTTCATCTCATAGTCAGTGGTATGGTTTGGACGCTTCTGATCTAAATTATTATTCCAGTTCCCCCCACTCTTCTTCTAATTCTGATCCAAACATTTCCTCTTCTTCTTGAGGATTCCAATCCAAATATTTCCTCTGACTCTTCTAATGATTCAGATCCAAACTACTATTCGGATTCATCTAATTCGACTCCTAAGTCATCTAATGCGACTCCTATGTCATGGTCCTCCCTATCTTTACAGGAACCTCTTCATCATACATTTAATATGACTCCTACGTCACAGTCCTCCCTTTCTACGCAGGACCCCTTTTATCAGTCACCTCAACAACGTCTTCTTCCTTTGAAGATACGTGCGACTCCAAATCCCTCCAATAGAACATCTAATACAATTCTTGAATCATGGTCCTCTATTTCTTTGCAGGACCCTTGTTATTATTCATCTGATGTGATTCTTGAATCACGGTCCTCCCGTTCTTTGTAGGACCTTCTTCATCTATCACCCCCAACAAGTCTTCCTCCTTTGAAGATTCATGTGACTCAAAGTCCTTCGAGACAAACACCTGAATCGACCCATGCATCGCAATCTATAGACTTTGGACTTAATCCTACTAGTTTACAGATGATATACCATCGGATAGGTAGGTCCACACCACCTTCTTTTACTCCTGAGACATCTAGCTACACATATTCTTCGTCCCCCATCATCATCTTCTTCTATCAATAATCATCAAACATCTTCTAAGTCTTCCACATCAAGTGAACCTATTTCTTCCAATAAACCCCTAGGGATCGATCAACAACTCATACCGATTGATCTCTTTCAGAATGAAGAAACAATCAGGGCATTTATAGGGGCATATGAAGATATTCCTTTAGTAGATTACAAAAAAGGATTCTCTTTAGACTTTGATGCATCTGCATATTGTGAGGAAAAGGTTGATTCCTTTGATCAAGAAATAGAGGAAGAGCCTCAGATCATGCAACTTGATCCTCCTCTTATTCTTCCATCTTCACATTCTTCATTATGTGATGAAACTCCTTGGTCTTGCATAGATCCATGGCCTATCTTCTCATCACCCAATAACTTTTCATCTATCATAATTCCTCAATCACAATCTCTTGTGGGGTCAGCGCCAAGTAGCACTTCATCTTCATCTAGGTGTGGGTCACCTTCTAGTAGCCCTCCCTCTTCTATTTGTGGGAAATTTTTGAGTAGCCCACTATCTTCGATTATTGGGGCATGCCCAACTAGCCCCTTGTCTTCTATGTATGGATCACCCCCGGGTAGTCCATCATCTTCTATTCTTGGGCCACATCCTAGTAGTCCATCATCTTACTAGTAGCCCTTCTTCTATGGGTCACATGTCCTAGTAGCCCTTCTTCTTCTATTCTTGGGCCACATCCTAGTAGCCCTTCGTCTTCTATTTATGGGTCACATCCTAGTAGCCCTTCTTCTTCTATTCTTGGGCCACATCCTAGTAGCCTTTCACCTTCTATCTATGGCTCACCTCTGGTAGCCCATCCTCTTCAATTCTTGGACCGTATCCTTTTCATCTATCACATATTTCTTCTATCAATGGTTGTGGCAAGCCCACTGCCATTTCTATCATTCCTATCATCAATCGTAAATGTTCGCATTCTTCTCCTTCTCGGGTCAGAAAATTCAAGCGTCCGCTTATAAGAAACCCAAACAGGTTCATTATCAAGCTCAGGTCAAAACTTCCAAGAGCTCAAAATCCCCCAACAACTCAGAACAATCTCAAAGTTGTAAATCAAGCGTGATTCAAGAATGCACATCAACATAACCATCAAGTATGGCACAAAGTGCATAAACCTCTGGATAGGGAACTCAAGCTCCCACATACAAAATCCATGTTTCAGGATAAATCACAGTCCTTTGTTGAGTGTGAACTCACCACGATCATCGAGATTGGGGGAAAACATGACTCTTGATAAACAAACATGCTTAGTCTCCCTTATCAAGGAAGTCACAAACATCGTTGTCGGATCCTATCACACAGAGTGACTTTGTTAGTAACAATGGTTCAACAAAAAATATATCAAAAATATTATATATAATAAAAAACAATCAAAAATATAAAAAACAAAAAAAACACGTGAAAAAAAAAAAACAAAAATCAAAAGTACAAAGATCAAACATTGCAACCAGGTGTTGTGTACACATGGATATTTCTTTCTTCCCTTCCTTGCTATTCTTCTACAAGTCTTCCTACCATTTTCATCCCTTCGGTGATATTTTGGTTAGCTTATTCGCATGCATTTTGTGACATTTATCTCTATGGTATTTGTTTGTCCCTGGTCTTTTATCACCTTGGTAAATTAAAGAACGACTGACCTCATGGAGATCCTATCACATTCAAACATCTAATAAACTTGTTGTGAAAAATTTTTGGACATATTTGTTGACACTAGCCAATGTCGTCATCACAATCATTTCCACTTCCTTCCATCAAGCCATCAGTGGTTCTTAACCCCTTGTCAAACAAGCGAGCTGAAATAAGTTTTCAGAAAGCAAAATAATCAAAATCAATCAAAACTCAAAAGCTAAAAGCTACAAAGAAAAAGTAAATTAATATATAACTCTCTCTTGGGGTATTTCCAATAATCTCTATCGAGGCTATGAACACCTGAGTAGTAGTAGAGAAATGTTGCGATTAGAATTAAATACATGTCCGTTGGGTTTATGAATGCCTGGCTAGCAGCAGAGCAATGTACGGCTATCCTTTCACCATCCATTCACAAAATCACCTTTCATAATAAATCATTCCTACACATTGGCTAGGGTCTCTTCACTTTTTGTCTATTAAATCTTCCCTTCAAGAGGTAATAAATTCCACGTGCACACACTGGATCTCTATGAGTAAACATGATTAGTATGTTACCAAGTGTCTTTTTTTGGACCTTGTTCAGACTCTTACTCTAGTCCATATCTCGTCTCACGATTTATGCCTTTGGCTAATCACTTCTTCGTCGCGAGGCTTCTAAGCTACATTCATATCATTCACATCGTTCTTCTACTTCGTTCAGAACATCCATGTGTATAAGATTAATTTTTTGCCATGTTTGCAGACACCTTTGTCCCCTTCCACAAAAATAATCTTCTCCTTCCTTTCTATCACGTGCTCTTAGGCCAACTTACGCTAGGGGCATCCTTGCTTCTTCCCAACATTTCATTGGTTTATGTTCATCATCATGTTGAACCTATCCATAATGGCCTTGGGTCCCGCTTCTACCTGTGAAGAGTTTACCTTTGAATACTCCCACCTTATCGTTGGGACATTTTTGCATCTTCACCTTTCTGGTACGCACGTGGCCTTATGCCCTTGTACATCCCATCTATCATTGGGGGCATCCGTGCTTTCTCGTCTTCATGTACATGGTTTCATAAAAAATTTAAAATCAACCAAAACATTCAAATATGTTAGAGAAAAAAATCATCAAAAAACATTCAAATATGTTTAAGAAAACTTCTAAAAATTGAAAATCATCCTACAAAATGTCACTCATTGGTTCTCACTTGTTCATTTGTGCGACTTGTAGATCATCTTGATCTACCTCCATCAACAAAAGCTAGGATGCTTACTTCGTCCGTACTCTGGGGCACAACGAGTTGCCTGGTACTGTTTCGTAGTGCACATTGCTTTTCCATCGGACCCAAGTGTCCTCTGTTATTCCCCTCACATGTATCCTTGCTTGGGGCACCATCATCAACCCTTGTCGTTAATTTGCATAGGTCGTAACTGAAGCTCGATAATAAAAACATTATATTATGTTTCTCTGTTAGTTTAGCTTGTTTAATTTCTCGTATTGCATTACATTTTGTATGTTATGCATGGAGTTAGGCATCTTTCACTTTCTCGTATTGCATTGCATTTTGTATGTTGCATGGAGTTGGTGTTTTCAACAATGGACAATCGTTCGTAGTATGGCTTTTCATGTCATTCTACCTTTGTCGTATGCTTATATTTTTCATAAGGACCGATGACGTAGCTCTTATGGCAATATGATGACACCGAAATTGTTCCAATACATAGTGGCTAGAGGCTAAGCTCTTCTCTCCCCTCCTCCATATTCATTCTACATCACTTTCCTCTCACCCCTATTCTTCCATCTTACCGGGGCATCTTGCCTCTTCCCATTCTTCTATCTATCTCTCACCTTTTTCGATCGTCGATCGTCTTCTTTCATCACCCCATCGACACTCAAGGGGGCATCTCTCACTTCTACTAATTTTTCTTCTACCTCTTCAAAATTCCACTTGTCTACTATCTTTGAAGTGGCGTCACTTACGCCACCCCAAAGAGGGGAAAATGTAGACACCCATAATTACGCCCAAGCAATTTAAATACTTAAATTGCGTTAATTATCGTCTTTCTCGCAAATCGATGACATATCATCAAAAGCACTCATTTTCTCTCATATCATCATTAATTAATTACACTAAGCTAATTAATTAAGTTGCCTATCCAACAAATACCCTAATTAACGACCTTCCGTTAATAAATCACCCCTTCTACCTAGACTAATTAATTATTATTAATTAATTAGCTTTCCCTTCCATTTAACCAATAAATCAATATTTAATTGATTTAATCCCCTTCTAATAGCCTAAATCGTACTAATATTCCTCTAATTATCTTCTATAAGCTTACATCTACCTATTAGTTAATCACCTTTGATTAATTAAAACACCCCCCAACTCCCATGACTTGCTAAGCATAAATTAAACCCTTCTAAAGTAAGGTTACCTTTAATAAAGCAACCTTATCCATTCCTAATCATGTTTTACCTTTATCCCACATGAAAAGGGATGAAGTGTTTCCTTTATCCATTGGGCTATATAAGGAGCCCTCCTTCTACCTTTATACCTACACCTAAACTCCTTAGAGAGCAAATGTAAAGCATATAGCAAAGAGACTAAGAGCTTGCACCTTGTTTTCTTGAGAGTTCATCATCTTGAAGAGTTAAGCCTCTTTCTTAAAGTGCTTGGGACATATGGGAGGTGTCAAAAGGGTCTTGTAGCCCAACTTTGATTAGCCCCCATTCCTAGGTTCTTGGAACATTAAGGACAACTATTTTTGATAGCCATGGTACCTACCTAGGTTCCTTCATTTATATGTTGTTAGAGAATAGAGGATATTTAGGTGCTTAACATAGTTGATTTCATAGTTTTGTATTGATAATTGTTAGCATCTAACCCTTGATTAATTCTTATCATGATGGTGTTTATAATGTTGTTTAATTCTTGTTAATTAAGACTATTTAGGTGTTAGTCTTTGTTTACATTAGCATTAGTTTAAAAACAACACTTGCAATCCTCCTGGATCACTCTTTCCCACTGAGAAACTTTTGGACCACAAAAATTTTAGCTTTATTTTGACAATAAGTGACGGTAAGGTTCTCTCACCCTTATTATTTTCATCCATTTTTCCTTATTTGGATGCATTCCTTTTAGACCCACACAAAGGCATTCCACATCACCTCTTCATGGAGTCAACTTCCTTTAAAAAACAACATCTTCCTACAATTCATCAATATAGTTAGGATCAAAATCATCAACAAAAGGTACTCGAATAGTCTCGTCTTGATCAATGATCATAGGTGGCTTATACAATTTCAAGTTTTCAACATTCACAATGGAATACATCTACATATATGGAGGTAATTCTAACTAGAAGATATTATTACCAATCTTCTCCAATATTTTAAATGGTCCATACCTGATTGGTTTTAACTTTTTACCTTCACTTGTAAGTCTTTCCATATTGCTACGTAGCCAAATATGATCGCTAACTTTAACATGATGATCAACACGATGTTGGTCATGCCTAGCCTTATACTTGGTTTGGCTCTTTTCCAATTGCTCGAGAATAACTTGATGAACCATTTTTATCTGTTAAATGAACCTTTTAGCCTTATCAACATCATCATGTCCATCTGCCACTTATTCTTTTCCATAAGTAAAGTCCAAAGGGTACTTAGGAAAATGACCAAAACAAGTCTCAAAAGGAGACTTATGGGTAGAAGAATGTATGGCATGGTTGTAAGCATGTTGTATATAGCATAAATGCTCATCCCAAATTTTAAAGAACAACATCTTCCTACAATTCATCAATATACTTAGACTCAAAATTTTCAACAAAAGGTACTTGAATAGTCTTGTCTTGATCAATGATCAAAGGTGGCTCATACAATTTCAAGTTTTCAACATTCACAATGGAATACATCTACATATATGGAGGTAATTCTAACCAAAATATATTATTAGAAATCTTCTCCAATATCTTAAATGGTCCATACCTTATTGGTTTTAAATTTTTACCTTCACTTGTAAGTCTTTCCATATTGCTATGTAGCCAAACTTGATCACCAACTTGAAAATGATGATCAACACGATGTTGGTCATGCCTAACCTTATACTTAGTTTGGGTCTTTTCCAATTGCTCAAGGATAAATTGATGAACCATTTGTATCTTTTGAATGAACCTTTTAGCCTTATCAACATCATCATGTCCATCCGCCACTCATTATTTTCCAAAAGTAAAGTCCAAAGGATACTTAGGAAAATAACCAAAACAATTCTCAAAAGGATAGTTAAGTGTAGAATAATGTATGGCATGGTTGTAAGCATGTTGTACATAACATAAATGCTCATCCCAAATTTTAAAGAACAACATCTTCCTATAATTCATCAATATACTTAGGATCAAAATCGTCAACAAAAGGTGCTTGAATAGTCTCGTCCTGATCAATGATCATAGGTGGCTCATAGAATTTCAAGTTTTCAACATTCATGATGGAATACATCTATCTATATGGAGGTAATTCTAACCAAAATATATTATTACCAATCTTCTCCAATATCTTAAATGGTCCATACCTAATTGGTTTTAACTTTTTACCTTCACTTGTAAGTCTTTCCATATTGATATGTAGCCAAACTTGATCACCAACTTAAAAACGATGATCAACTCGATGTTGTTCATGCCTAGCCTTATACTTTGTTTGGATCTTTTCCAATTTCCCATGGATAACTCTATGAATCATTTGTATCTTTTGAATGAACCTTTTAGCCTTATCAACATTATCATGTCTATCCGCCACTTATTCTTTTCCAAACGTAAAGTCCAAAGGATACTTAGGAAAATAACCAAAACAAGTCTCAAAAAGAGACTTATGTGTAGAAGAATGTATGGCACGGTTGTAAGCATGTTGTATATAGCATAAATGCTCATCCCAAATTTTAAAAAACAACATCTGCCTATAATTCATCAATATACTTAGAATCAAAATTTTCAACAAAAGGTATTGTTGGTGCAAATTCACAGTACCCCCAAAATGACCTATGGATATGCTTTTCTAAGGTAATGTCATTTGGTGTGAATGCACAACATTGAGCTTTCCCAAAGGGTGGGACCTTTGCAAATGGGGAAAGCTCTCTAGAGAAGGTTGGTTCCTCTTCCTAAACTACCTGTCACAAGCTATTCTAGTGTAGGAAAACTAAATCTAATCCTAATCTAACTTCCAAGGGACCAAGGAGAGAGAGAAAAGATGGAAAAATAGAGCTTGCACTAAAACGGTGATACACCAGAGAAGGAAAATGCTGAACATCTATCAAAACTGCCATGGAACAAGAAGAGGTGAGCAATGGAAAGGATGGACAAGTGCATCACAAAGCCAAGGATGGATTTCACACAAAAAATATTCTAAAACTCCATGAACATAGCTCCAAAACCTGCAAAGAACATCCAAACATGCACAAATACCTGCAATGAAGAGAGGCAAGAAGGAAACAATAAAAAACAATCAAGGATGGATAAATGCATCACAAAACACATTTTTATATTGCTTAGAAGTTTACACAAAACATCATTTCATGGGTAAGAGGAAAAAAATTCCATTACAGAGCAGGGGAGGAGGTTCAAACTCCATTTTTGACCCTGGGGAAGAAAAGAAGGGAGAGGCAAAGAAGAATGATGAACAACAACTTTGTAAATGAGCCAAATTTGGCTTTTATCCATCGAACCGAATGAAAGAAAGGAGAAAACATGGGAAAATCCATTTGACACCTTCAACCACCGACAAGATCTGTTAATTGGCTTGCAATGTTCCCACGAAAAATCCCATACTTCATTGTACATTACTTTACAGAGCAGAATAGAGGCCCATACTTCATTAATTTTGCTGGTTGGAGTCATTTTCTGTGTTTTTTGCATGTTAGAGACATTTTCCCATTTTATCCTATAAATCTCCATCAAAAATAAAATTTCAACCATTCATCATATAGAGGACTTCAACAGCTTTCCATTGATATAAAGATCGTGAAAATTCGAGCTCGAGACTGAAAGTTATGCCCTTTTGAAGATTTAGGGCAAAAATGAGGCAAAAATCAGGTCAGCAGGCCAAAACTTTAAATTTTTCCCATTTTTTCAAATTGGAAAAAAATTCTTAAAATCCCCACCAGTCCACCACTCCTCTGCCATGTGGCATCTTCTAGTTGTTTGGTGGAATGCGCTTCCATTTTTGCCCTTTGCGCTTTTTTATAACTTTAGCAAATTTTACCAAATTCTCCCGTCAACCCCACCTCCCCCGCTGATGTGGCCATGTGGCACTATTTGATTGGTCGATGGGGACATGGGTTCAATGCACACCTTTAAGTTTTGCACCAAAAGGAAAAAACTTCAACTTTCCTTCTACCTTGCCTTGGCGTTGCTAACGAGGACACGTGGTGCCTCCTTATTGTTTGCGGGGGCCTTAACCAATTTTCTCCACCACGGGCCTGCGAGCGAACTTTTTCCTTTGTACCAAAAGGGCTAAGTGCCAAAAAATCCCCTTGAAGTCCACCGCTCAGCCAATGGCACGTGTCAGCTTCTCATTGGCTGCGGGCCTTCCCAGGGAAAATTTCCCCTTCAAACCCCGCCGAGCCATAACTCAAAAATTACAAGGAGTTAGGAGGAAAATTTTACCTTTCTGGAAAGGGTAAGAAAAATCCTATCTGATGAAGTCATTTTCAGAATATTTTGAGTGCTCTAAATGTGTGAAAATTTGAATGAGGCATAAAATGAAAGCAAGTTAGCCAAAATGAGCAAGGGGCTCATTTTGGATAATAATTTTCGCGACTCTCAGGGGTAATCTGCCTGCTAGATGAAAGATCAGTGGCCTTTGAAGCATCCATTGGGCATGAAGTCAAGCCTGATAAACTGATTCTAATCTGAACTCTGAAATTCTGACCTCTAAGTCACTTTGAAACCCACTGAACTTGGAGTTGACCTCACCAAAATGTCACTGAAATGGACTGTGCAAGAGCGAAAATCAAAACCACAAAAAACTATGTACAAGCTAAAAATCATACATATCCCAAATGGAATATGCAGAGTTTGCACAAGCACTTCTTTTACTGAAAGAAAACCTACCTACTCTACTCTAACTGGAAGCAAAGGTAAGCTAAACAAACCTTGCAATTGGTTGTGCAAAATAGCTTCCCTTCTTCAAAATTGGCAGCCATGCAATTGATTTGGAATTGATCATGTCTATTAGGATGAGTGGAAATTCAACAAGAAGTTGGTCTTCTACCCAAATCAACAAGGTGTCAACTAAAAACAAATTAAATACCTCTTTTAGTTGCTCTGCATTTGGATTGTAGAGGTATTGCAGCTAATCCTTGGTACTTTGATGCTCATACTCATGCTTAGAAGCAAACATGACTGGTTATGGCTTCTCCTTTAGCTCCAATGAAGCCAACTACCTGATTAGGAAAGGTATGATCCTTTGAATGTGCCCATTGCACTGAAATTCAACTCCAAAAATGGAGTCCTCTTGTATACCTTCTTGGATGGATGGTGTGGAAAAGATGATGGAATCCTCCTGTAGTTCTCCTTCCTCTAATGAAGAACATGGAAGATTAAAATCTTCCAACCTTGAATCCAAAAGGCTGCTAGAAAATGTAGGCTGCTACAATTGAATGCTCTCCTCCATGACAACAGGCTCTTGTGTTTGGAATTTGGATGATGAAGGAGAAAACAATGTGATTTCAACTGGTTCCTCTCCATCAAAACAGTCCTCCAAATCTGACAGATAAGCTACCTCATTGTTGTCCTGCTGCAAATGTTCAACTTCCTCCATGGTGTTCTCTTGATCAACAACTTGTTCACCATGGTTTCTTTCATCCTCCAACATGAATTTTGAAGGATCAAACTCTTCTTCAACACTATAAATCGAGAGAGATGAAGTAGAAAGAAGAACTGAAGGTCCTTCTATAGCCTACTTTGTGTTCAAAACTTTTAGATAAGGTGGACATGTGCACACCCTACACGTGACCTATAGATATAACTCAAGGCTAGCATATATGGAGACCTTGGAGCTCGAATTTCTGGATCTGCACCCACATGTCAATGTCACCATCAAGGGCTACATCCACTAGGTAGTTGTGCAGTTGTGCCCAAAGATGCAAGGATGATTTGATGTGGAAATTAGAGATGTCACCTTCTCGAGGCCACATGAAGCACCAATCCCACCGATAAAATTGGTCCAAACAAATGAAGAAGTAGTTGTGGAAGAAGAAGAGGGTGAAGGGAAGTTAGACACTTCCCAAAAAATAAAATATTCTACGTGTCGAGGTAGTAGTGGGGGCACAAGTACATCATAACCAAGCAGCGCTGAGGACTCGCAAGTAGAGCATGAGATGAATGAGTTGCCTGAAGAAGAGGAGCCAGAACAGAAGAAACAAAAGGTACACAATGTTACTAGTTCAGTAATAGAAATAGGCTTGAAAGGGGATACCAAAACCTTCAGGGAGGAACTTGAGGCTGAAGAAAAGATAAGGGTGGAGGCAGACACCAAGGTGCTAGTTGATGCACATGCCAAGGAGAAATCTTACTCTATGGAAGAGACTAAGGAGAGTCCAGCACGAGGGTCTCCTTCTACATATCCTACCAAACTAAAGGAATAAGATAAGGGAGACTCCTTCATGACCAAAGAGGATAAAGGGTTCATCTCAGGGTCAAGGAAGCAACAAACAAAGTGCCTGGCTGTAAGGAAGAAGTGGACACCTATGTTCCCACATATAGACTTCGCAGATGATCCCACGAAGGTGTTGTGCGCAAGATTTCAGGTACCCTCCCCACAGAGAAGCTACATGCGTGGGATATTTAAGATCAGAGTGGAGGCATGACAAGAACCAATAATATGATAAACTGGAACCTACATTTCCATGCAGAGGAGCCTGAGTTCAAGGTCAACGATCATGTGATCGAGACCATTCATCTAAGGAAAAAGGAAGGAGAGACATACAAGGTGGTAGACCCAAACCACCTCACCGATGAGCATGCATGCAACGCACTGTAAAAGATGTCTTTTGAGGTGGTAAGACATAGTTTGGACACAGGGGCAACCGTTTGAACCTTGGTCGCAGATAAGAAAGGGAAGGAGAAGAAAATAGAGATATTGTGCCAGGGGTTAAAAGGAGAGCAGACGCGAACTAAGGAGGCGTACGATCGGTCAGGCACCATGGTTAAGAATATTTTGGGGCAATGTTCAACGTTGGTAAGCTAGGCCAAGACAGAATATAGTGATGAAATGGAATATTTGGAGGACCTGGTGGGGATGTTGCTAGTCAACATAAAGGATGGCACAGGGCCCACCGCTAAATAGCTCACTAAGGAGAAAGAGAACAATAGGATCATTGTTGAAGCCCATATCACTGAGTTGGAGGAATTACTCACCCAACTCAAGGAAGAAAAGATATTAGAAAATAGAGGTTTCAACAGTTGTCGGAAGTGTGAGCCTATCATTGATGTGTGGGTAGCAGAAGAGGAGGCAGTCCTAAGGCCTTGCAGGAAAAGGTCCCTACTAACAAGTATTGAGTGTGCACAACTATAAGTAGGCACCAAAACGTAGAAGGATAAAATAAATACCAAGCTCGAGAAGTTAGAGCTCTGAGTTAGTGAACTTTGGGACTCCATTACCAAATGTATGGATGAGTTCAAGAGTCTTAGCGTGGAGTTGGTGGTGGTAATTCAGGATTTGAAGGGGAAGGTGGAAGAAATCACACCGGATCAAGTACAAAGTATAGCAGGAGAAATTCCAAGGAAATCATTAATAGAGTTGAAGGCATGAAAGAATTTAAAGGGTGAAATAGATGTAGAGTTCCCCAAGTTACTCCAGTTTGTTTTGTAGGTAGTGACAACGTATGTTTTTTTCCTTAATTGACATTTGGTCATTGAAATTTTGTTCGGGGAGAGCAAAGGATTGCCATGGGTGGCAATCGTATTAGCGTGGGGTAATTTTGATCCCCTAAAGTAACCAAGTACCTGAGGTGTGAAGGGTTGTGGCGTGTGGAAGTAGGGCATGAAGGCACGGATGGAGGTAACTTTTGGGGATGCGTAAAGGCTCGCACCCAGGTAGGGAAGGTTTGGGACTTAGTCACTTCTAGGCTTTGGGAAAAGTCACATTTGGAGAACACGTGGAAAGGTGACCAGAAGCAGGAATGGATAAAGGTAAAATAGGAAAGACTTGCAGCTCAAGGAAAGCATATTCCAGGGCATTATTACGATTATCATAATAGGATAAGCAGATGAGTTTTTTATGCATTAGCTGGCACTTACATGTTGAGGATACTCAATTAGGGAAAGACATGATGAAATTTGGCATGTTTGTGGGTAATGATGGAGCAGTTAGAGGAGATTCCTTCTAGTTCCTTCTTATGTATTGTTTTAGATGACAAGAAGAGGGAGGTGTGAGAGTATGTGCATGAGAACTAAGGGAAACATGGATGTAATCTCTGTAATGAAGCTATTGTAGAGAATATATGGGGACTTTGTTATTGTATTGGCTCAATTCATGGACTCTTTAATGTACTTGGCTACTGTAATCTTGAGAAATTAATACAATGGAATGTTCTAAACATCTAAGTCATGGATCTTGATTTGTATTTTTTCTTTTATGTTTATGGATCCAAACCCTTATGTTATTGATAATGTTCATGGTTTATATATGATTCCCCCTTGTTACTATGTTGTTCTCATCTATGTTATGGTGCATTTTTGCTTAGATTTGGTTTCATTGTTTCTGTCTTAGAATGCATGCAGTTATATTTGTGCATTGTTCCTATAATGTTGATAAACATTCTTGCAAAGCTCATATAAAGGAGGGACTCTACGCCTTTTCTTACCTTGGGTGAGTTACCAGTCTAGGCTAGGTGATAGGCCAACGCACTTAGGATATTAAGTGGTTAGAAAAGGTGACTACACCTTGCGCCTAAGGTCTCCTATTCAAAAATACCAAAAACATCATAAAACACAATAATCCCATAAAATAACTAAAAAATATAAAACCCCACAAAATGGTGATAAAAAACACCTCATCACTCATTTACTAACCCTCAACCACTCACATTTAATTTTTTCCATCCCACCTACCCATTTGCATGTCCAAAGCACTATGGACCCTTATCATCTCACCCACCTATACACATTGCACCCATATGTGTCACAATCTTCTATGCATTCAAAAACTATAAAATACCACTCACCCCCATCATTCCAACCCCCTAACTCTTTGTGCACTTGATTTCGTACTTGATTTTTTACTTCTTTGCTCGTATATTTTGGTGTTGCATATCTTGGAGAGGTGAAGGCGGTTCACAAAGGATAGATGCAACTTGCTAAATCATGGTTTAATAAAAATTTCAACGCAAGTGTCAGTCACAACTATGATTGGCTTGTGATCTCTGTGTAATTTTCAGTCGCAACTACGACTATCCTACAATCTAAGTCAGGTATAATTTTCATTTGCATGCATTGTCTTATCATTTTTACTTCAATAAAATGTATTTTATCTCTTTAAATAGTTAAGGATCTGACTGAGGTAAGTCCTCTAACCACCAAAAACTACTAACATTTTTCTAAGTGTGTTTGTGTGGAGGTTATATATTCATATTAGGAAGTTTACCCACTTTATTCATTGAAATAACCCATGAATGTCCCTCGCATTTTCAATGGTAGTATAAGCACATTTTATTTAGTAGCATTAATTTTGAGATTTCTATATCAACTAACACATCTTGTAGGTGATCCAAATCTAGGCATACACCTATCTATCAAGTCAACCATATAATCTTGTGTGTGTGGAAACCATTATCATAGGGTTGGACAACTCCCATCTTGTCTTCAGTTTTGGTGTTGCATCCTGCATGCTACACCATGTAGTCCAAAAGAGGGAAAAATTTAGACATTATAAAACACACCTTCTACATAAGGTCTCCTAAGCTAAAAATAAAAAAATATTACAAAACCACAATAATCCATAAAAATTATATATTCCCACAAAACACCTAAAAAGTAAAAAATAAGGTTGATTTAATACATGGCATCATATCTTATCATCGCCCACTCTCATTTAATGTTGATGCATCTAATCAACCACTCAACCTACCATTTGTATCCCCAATGCCCTATTGACCTTTATCATCCCAACATTATACCCATATCGATCACAATATTCTATGAACCCCAAATATTATAAAACAACACTCACCTCCTCCCTTCATCCTTCTTGGTTAGTTTTATGATTTTGGCTATTACTCGGGTATGCTTCACTTCAATATTTTTTAAAATGAGAAAGGAAGATGACTTGGACAATCAACGACCGCTACACAATCATATGTTATCTTTTCAAAAGTGTTTTTAGTTATTCATGTGACTGGATTGTGATTGTTCTATGATTGTTTGGGGATCACATTGTAACTAAAATATAATTGTGATAAACTTCAAATTAATCAGGACACCTGTTGGAACATAATGATTAAATAGTCTGGTCAACCCTTAATGTATATGGGTCCATCACTAATATATAGGTTAATATTTAATAATATGAAATATTTCTATTTCTATAATTAAATATGCTAACCTAGGTATATACTTTAGGTTAAATATTTAATATTATGAAATGATTATATTTCTAATATTAAATATTATAAACCTAGGTGTATCTGTCAACCATTTTAGGTTGAAAAGGTGGGTCGGGAGACATACCTGATCACCTTATATTAAAAGGATTTTAGGTCCTCGTTTGATATATTCGGGAAATATATCAAAGGTGTGCAAATCAAGTGATTTGGTTTTATCCTTGGTAAATAGGGTTTCAAATGAGGAGGTGATCTTACTGGATGTAAAATAAGTTCTCTGAAGTAAAAGGTTATTTCAAAGTGGTTTTTACCCTATTGAGGTTTTCCACTATAAATATTGTGTCACCTGTGTTATTTATTTCTTGCAAGTATTTCTTTATTTACTTATATTATGATGTAATCTTTATTTAAATATTTATTGTTACATTATGTAATATGTAAGTTGATTAAATAGGTATTTATTATAATCCTCAAATTCTAACATGGTAACAGAGCGAGGTAAATTGAATAAATTAAGATCAAATGTTGTGTTCTTTGGTCCCCTTTAAACAAAAATTTATATAATATAGAATAAGGTTTATATAATAATTTAGCTTATAGGAATTATAAGAAATATTTTGCAATCTTTCCAAAGTTTTAAATGTGTGCAGGGTAAAATTAAGAGTAAATGGAGGAGACAAGGTTCATGAAAATATGAATTTCAATTTATTTCATTGGTTGGGTGATAGTACTTGTCCCCTCTGTAAAATATGCAGGTTAATCTATACTCTTTTAAATCTACTTGCACTTGGTAAAATTCTTTTAACCTGGTCTATATCCTTTAAACCCCTTTAATAAGAGTTATATGTTTTTTTATTAAAAAAAAATATACTATAGTTTATAATTTTTATGGACTATATGTTGTATTTTATTTTCATTCTATAAACGATATAACTTTTTTTTATAAAAAAAATTGTATAGATTTTTACATTATAAATTGTAATAGGTTATTATAATGTGTTAAAATATAACCTCCCTAATATTATACAGAAGAAGAAATTATGGAATTTCACTTTTTAGAAATACACAACAAGTTTTGGCTTCATTAAATTTGACGGTCAAATGACCGTTACAGTAGACCAAACATAAGACAATATGATGGTCATTTAGACGTCAAATTTAAGCTCGCAGGTTCCAGAAAACTTTCACTGTTGTAAAATTGACAATCAAATGATTGTCACGATAGACCAAAAAATAAGTCATTATGACGGTCATTTAGATGTCAAATTTAAGTTGACCGGAATTTTGTCAACATTAATGTTTTTCAGAAATTTGAAGTTGATATGCATTCTTAGGGGTCCCTTCTTCACTTATATATGGTCAGAAATATTTTTTATATAAATCTAGGGTATAATGCAGATCCCTTTATATTGCGGGTTATTATTTTGATCATGGGAGGTTAATTAGTATGCATTGTAATGACATAATCATTTATGATCAAATAGTTTCTTTAGATCTATAAAATTTAGATCTGATTATATTAAAAATATTTTTTATTATCGATAAATATGTCTTTAACTATGTGGTACATTGTATATTATAATGAGGTGTATTTTACAAGTTTAGGAAAACAATGGCGTCCAACTATTTCTGTCTTGACAAAACCCACATCCTAAATGAAACCAACTACAAAATTTGGGTCAAAACATAATTTATGGTGAAGAAACTCTCGATGATTGTTTCTGGATCTGAGGTTGTTCCCACCAGTCGTCAAACAACTATAGATAACATGAATACATTCTTATAATGAATGCAGGAGACTATTTCTATGATTTTGTGCAATGTGAACGACGAGTACCTTCTACACATTGGTAATATCAAACATACGAAAGAGGTATGAACACAACTAGAATCCATGCATGAAGGATACTTGGTATATCAAGGATAGTAATGAGAGTATAATAGCTGAAGGAATTCAAAAAAAATTGTTTGTATATTTTTGATGATTTCTCTTCTGCATCTTGTTTTATATCTCAAAGTTTGAATAATTCAAAACTATGGCATGAAAGGTTAGGACATGTTAATTATCGAAGCTTATCTGAAATGTCTACTTGCACTTGGTAAAATTATTTTAACCTGGTCTATGTCTTTTAAACCCCTTTCTAGGTCCATTTATAGGTCCTAAAAACAAACTTGCATTCATATGATTCCTAAGTGAAAAAACTAGTAATTGATAGCTATCTTTGGCCTTTTGTTTGTGTTTATTGTTTACTATTTGCTCTTACACACCCTACAACCTAGTTAGAACTTTACTTATTTATCTTTTATGGCTTCGGACACCAGCGCCCAACCATAATGCTAGAACTCAAGTGCCCTCGTCCCCTATGGGCGCCCCTGACCTCTTTCTATCTTATTCACTCTTTTTGGGCCTCTTTTATCTTTGAAGCATCTTATTTTATTACGGTTCAGTCTTCCAATTATCAATTACAAAATTCAACCAAGGGAATCATATAAATACATAGTTATGTGATCAAAATAAGGGACCAAGCTCTAAGCATCTATAATCATCAAATAAAATTAAATCCAGAGGAATCTAAAAGCATTAAAGGCATCCATCTAAGATCCATTCAAGGGACAAGGGTGTAAACACCAAATTTGGGTCACACTCCCCTTGGTCCCCTTTAATCAATTAACGTAATTTATTTAAACACATCATGACCCCTTCATCCCATATTAATACTCATCCTCACATTATTAATTAATTTAATTATCATAATTAAGTTAATTTCATCCTCACACCTATACCTCATCATTACACTTCACCCTGGACCCATTCCAGGGGCATTTAACTCACAATGACCGAGTCATCACTCTGAGCACTGAGTCATCACTCCCAGTGTTGAGTTACCACTTGACCTAACTAACTGAGACTTCTTCCTAAACCTAATTGGACTTCTTTTATGACCTTCCTACCTTCTCTCACATGAACTCCACTTCCCTAAGTGGAATCAATCAAAATCACATGCCAAAAATATTAAATATCTTCCTTTTGTTTAGTAAACCTAGACTATCCCACCTTAACGGACACCGATTAATCCCTCGACCAACACCAGTCACCTAAGCCGCCACCAGTTCCCTTATATACAATTTCAAAAATCCTTACATGGTGTTGGTCATTCAGTGATTTGATCTTGATTGGATTCAAGTGAGAATATTCAAGCCCTCTTACATCCATATGAAAATCAAACACAATCTACAAGTGCAAGACAAGAAAGCATTTTCTCCTTCTGGAGTGTTGGAATACTCATGGAAGCAATGTAGGTCGTACTTGTTGCGATAGTAAAATCAAGCACTTCTTCTCCAATCAACCATTAACCATCTCCAACTCCCAAGATCTACAAGACATCAAGTAAGTATTGTGGTTTCTAAACATTTTGTCTTATTCCGTTTTGTAGATCTCTTTACTCCTTTCAATAGTTGATTTCATCTGTTGCATGCACATCACCTTCCTCCCACCAACCCACTATTCAACCATCCCAGGCATTTTCACCATTCTAAACCTCCTCCTTATTATCCTTGAGTCTTCTCAGCCATATTACGAGCCACACCATTCTAAACCTCCTCCTTAGTATCCCTGAGTCTTCTCAGCCATATTACGAGCCAAACCATACTACCCTCTCTCTCTGTGGAATCATAGAGCCTAAAAACCTTTGTTTAATAATTTACTATCCTATTTCCCCTATCGACATCATCGATCTAACCTTAACCTTTGTCGGTCTCCCCTCTCTACTGGAATTGGTCACCAAACCGATATTAGTCACTATGTTTTCTCTTACACAGTCTCATACCAATAAGGTTCCTCTAACATCACCCAAAATCAACCCAGAAATTCAACTAAATCAACCTCTGTGACCCTTACCAGGCATTTCACAGTGACCTGTCCTGACCTGATAAAAATACCTGGTTCTGATGTTATATTTAGTGTTAGATTTCAATACTTTAGCATAAAATATAGTGTGTTGATAACATGTATTGAGATATATAAATCACTACAGTGTTAGCAATGAGAATTATTTATTTCAGTCGTATTTACTCACATTGAATTCTGATAAAAATATAGGGTTGACAACCATTCAAGGAAGTATCACGGTTCCCAGATCGAGCCTTGTTAGGCAGTCCTCTCTGATTCTTGCTATTTAATACTCATTTGGTGGTCTTGATTTATATCTATAGGTAGTCCTTCCCAAACAAAAATGAGTTCTCTATAGATTAGGTTGGATAAATTCAGTAACGTATGTATTCAACCTTCAACCATACATATCATAAGTATTCCTCTTTGACCTTTTTTCTTATCTATTTTATTGTGTAACTTATTCAGTGAAACATTTCGGCATGCCCGGTAGGACCCATCAGGGTTTCTTTTGCATTGTTCATTCCTAGGTGTAATTAATGTGTGTCTATTTCCTTTTGGAAGCAGTTCACATTATTTTTTCTCCCTTTGGAACATTATTTCTCCTTCTACTTGGTCTCACTGAACACCCATATTTTGGACTAAAAAGAATGATTCTTTCTACTTTTATATTACATTAGTAAAAGACATAATCTTTCTTATTCCATCATCGCACTCATCAAATATCATTGTGGATTTGGGTTTAAAATATTTTCATATCATTCTCTGTGTGTTGCATCTATAACTCATTTAAAAATTGTGGGCAACTTATACGCTAGAAATCTTGACCAACTGATGGTTGATGAATTGACTCGTAGCTTACACTTTGCACATTTATTTCTCTATCTCACAAACCACTACAAATAAATTACTCATTTTCTTAAACAACATCCTACCCGAGAATAAGCTATTAATGATCACACGGCCAGAGGATTGATAATGGGCTCCAAGCTAGTTTCTCTTTCTAGTCATCATCTCAGAGAAAGGATATACCACGCCAAAACATACTTGGAAACTATCCGTAGTTGTTGGCTTTTCGCAGGGCACCTTTTATCAAACCAAAAACTTTACTCTATTCACAAATTAGTCCTAAATAGCATAAGTCCGGAACATAAAATCCACCACATAGGATTTCATGTTTGCTATTTTTTCCTTGATCTATGTTTTGAGGTGTGAGTTCATTTTCTTCATTCTTCTCTCTCTTCACACTCCATAATCATAGTTGGTGTATTCCAACTATTTCTGAGTGTGTTAGGGTCAATTATTGCCATACTAAAGTTTTTAGAGTTGGTCTTTTATTTGATCTAAATCATCAACTTCACATTATTTCCATCTTTTCACAATTTTCACAGTGACCGGCGTTGGTCTAGTCGACCGTCATTGGTTTACTCATCTAACCGTCTTTGGTTTACTAACCGTTGTGGGTTATCCTGTTGTTTTGGCCATTTTAGCCAAAGTATTATTCATCGCATTTCTGTTCTTTTTGGGGTTTCCTCAATTACCTCACCATATATTTGTGTCTTTCAAGTCATTTTCGCAGTCTAAATCTACTTCATTTTCATCTTTTATTGCCACATTTAAAAATCCTTTTATTTTTCACAGTAACCGATATCAGTCCTCTTACCGACATCGATTACCCTCTATCACCGAAACCATGGTTACCTAACCATCGTTAGTCGCTATGTTTTCACTTTTCAAGTAAAACAACACTCAATTGCCACCTTCTTAGAACCATTTTCTCCATTCCTTTTGTACTCTTGTTTTATTTATGGAGCTCAAATTACTAGGTCTACTATTAGCCACATTGTTTTGACTCATAGCCAAGCTAACGCCCTCATGTTCTATGCTAGCCTTCAGCCACTCCCACCTAACCCATCGCCGCCTTCCATTATATCACCTATGGATCCCAGTTAGCCTATTACCATCAGTATTGGTGATGAGGATTTCACAAGAATCCTTGATCAAAACCCCATTGCTTTACAATATTATTTATCCCATTCTTCCACTTCAAGATTCATCAAGCCAGCTTGTCTACTACATGCCTGTGTCTATTCCTCCTACCCTCTCACCCAATTTTGCATTAGCTACTACTATCACAGCCTTACCCTCTTCCACCTTACCACCTATGGTATCCCAACTTGACTCTACATCATCAATATATTGCTACACCTATGACACATCTATCTACGGCCTTTGACATTAGTTTCTTATGTGATGTCAACCATTCCTTTAGCAACTGCCTTGAGTGTAGGCCTATCTGCACCAGTCATCCTCTCATATACCTATTGCATCTTAGCCACCCATGGTATCGACAACACATACTCCCTTCCAAAACATTTTCCTCTCCATCCCTACAGTCTCTTCCTCCAATTAATACGAGAGTTGTTATATCCACTCCACCTACCTACACTTGTAACCAATAACCCTCTATTTCATCTATCACTTATTCAAGCTTTGTTTCCACATACATCTATTCCTCCCTCACAATTTTCGTACTCGACACCACCATATACTGGGATGTTTCCCACGTCATACCTTCATCATCTACCCCCTTATACTGTAAGAGGTGCCTAATCATCACAACCTACTAATGATCTTATCAAAATGATGATGGAAAAGATGTAGACATTTGAAGCATTGGTCTCCAACTCACGTAATTCTCTAGCATATGATGAGATTTGCAGTCAGCCCATTCACCCATCCATTATATTTCTTCCATACCCTATACATTGGGAAATGTCCAAATTCAACCAGATTTAACAACAAAGAAGACCCACAATAGCACTTGCGGTATTTTAAACATGGGTGTTATCTGATCGCTCATGATGACACTTTACTCTTATGAACATTCCTAATGTCCTTGACATGACCTGCTTTGGATTGGTATAGTGCTCTACCTAGGCACTCCATTTTCTCATTCAACCAAGTAGCTCAAGATTTCCTAGACCACTTTTCTATCAACATTGTTAAGAAATTCACCATGACCGACTTGTACTCAGACACGCCAATATAAAGATGAATCTATTGAAAATTTTGTCACTCATTGGCGAAGCCTAATCAACCAACACACGTTCCAACTGCCTCAAACCTGAGTTAATATATTTTTCACCAGGGATTGTGCAAGGCACATCTCGCCAAATCTCCAAGTTCAAACCTTCCACACGTTTAATGAGGCATTCACCATGGCACGAAAACTTGAAATTCACGCCATTGAAGAGAAGAAGATACAATTGTGTAATAAGAAATGCATGTTTAAATCAAATGATACCTCTTCTCCTTCCAAATCGTAAAATAATTACTCTGAAGCAAAAGGATCTGCCCATGTGGTAGTTTTGAAAGCTGGCCCGTATCATCCATCTAACCACTCAAATCCTTCTTCCAACCTTTCTCCTGTTCAAGATTTCTAGTTAAAGTGGAAGCAATGAAAATATACTCCCATAGGAGAACCCTACTCTTTAGTTTTAGAAAAACTTCTAAAATCTAGAGAAATCACTCTTCCACCCATCAAACCACATACTAGTTTTGACCCCTCTCGTCCTATGCCTGCATGGTACAAAGAAAATGATTACTGCAACTATCATCACGTTAAAGGTCATAGTCAATAAGTAATTGTATAACTTTCAAAAATATCGTCTAGGAAATGTTAGATAGTGGAGATCTCATCTTGGATAACCCTAACACAATGGCTAATCAGAACCTTCACATCTTCAAGAAACCATTCCCAAACCACACCCCGTCATCTAACCAAACCAACAAACCTTCGACCAATGACAGTAATGTTCATGAGGTTCATGTTGTTTTGACATCATACCAAGCCCTTCCTCAATTTCCTCCTACTCCATCTATCGAGGAGATTCTTGCATGAGCTCCTTCATCCATGGAGGGACTTTTTTTCATCTCTCCTTTACCCATAGAGGAGTCTCCCTTATCTCCCCCTTCACCCATAGAGGAGTCTACCATATCTGCCGAGATAGTTTCCCCACTCACCTCTCAACCTAACAAACAACCCATAGTATTTACTCTCCTACCCACGGGAGAGTCATGTTTACCTTCCTCTTCACCAAAATATGAACCTACCTCATCCTACTTGTCATCTCCCCTACCCATAGGGGATCCATTAGCAATGCCCCTTCCTATTGGTGACAATTCTCCATTGGATTTCAAGGATCCTGTTGATTTTCTCTCGACTCTTTTACCCACAGAGTCTAAAGCCAACCATTTCCCTATCTCACAGAAATTCCTTACAAGGATCACTACCAAATCGACATCATCCCATCCTATAACGGTTCCATTTTCACATTTGGCTGACCGCTTGGATTATGTCAACAATTCCATGCTTTGGGGACGCCTTCGAGCTACCTTTCTCAACTCATATGCAAATGTTGTCTGTTGATACTTCCATGATCTATCCAAAGGTGTTTCAGACAACCAAACCAACCATGCCCATGCTAGTTGTAGTGACCTCTTCTTCATCACCCTCACCCACACCTAAACCTTTACCATCAAATGAACTTTTTCCAATGCCTAAAGCCTTACCTACATCTATATCTTCCTCTGCATCCAAACCCATTGCCACATTGGGAGTCATGCTGACATCAAGCCTAGTCCATCCCTCTATCAAAATAGATTTAGCCACATCCCCATAAGCCAGCAAAAGA
Source organism: Taxus chinensis (assembly GCA_019776745.2). Classification (NCBI taxonomy): domain Eukaryota; kingdom Viridiplantae; phylum Streptophyta; class Pinopsida; order Cupressales; family Taxaceae; genus Taxus; species Taxus chinensis. The sequence goes on from CM034154.1 coordinate 99,908,283, forward strand.
TTATTCCCCCACCTAAGAGGAAGACCCAACCTCTTAGGCCACATACACCAATTTCACCCACTACCCCTCTATCACCTTCACCCCTTCCATCTATCCTAGGACCCCACCCATCAACCTTGGCCAAACAGCCTCCTACCCAAGGTAAACCAAAAGCACAAGCACCTCACCTCCTCGTCACGATCCTTTATTACACCCAAATTACCTACACATCTTATGCCTTTTCCGTCACTTGCATCCTTTCTACCACCTATACCTACACCACTTCCAGTATCCTCATCATTACCTATGATATTTCCTTCTCTTCAACCAGTACCTTCCACCTTGCCTCTTCCCATAACCTTCACCACACCTCCATTATCACCTTGGCTAACCCATCCCCTTCCACCATTTCCTTTCCCTTCTACATCACACACTTGTCTTCACCTTTACCCAAGAAGGTGCAACCAAAGTCCAAAAACCCACTACCCTCCAAAGAGGTAGTTAAACATACACCACCTTCAACCACTAGCTCATCTGCTACATCTTTACCCAAGAAGGTGCAATCCAAACCTAAAACCATACTACCTACCAAACAGGTGGTCAAATTGAACTCAACCTCTGATTCCACCTCCTGTGGTGCCTCTCCCACCAAAATCACCCACACTTCCATCTAGACCCACACTTACTTCACATTGTGATCCATTGGCAGGGTCTTACGCCAACATCTTAGCTAACCTTTTGGAAACCTCTATCATCACATTGCCACCACTTAGACCTTATGACCCACTCAAACCTAAACCAGAAGGGTTTGATGATACAAAAATTTGCGCTTACCATCGTGTGTCAGGGCATGATGTGGAAAACTATAAGGCTCTTAAGACTGTTCTTCTCCAACTATGTCCTCCTGAAGAAAATTTTGACGATGATGATCTTTTAGATGAGGACCCTATATAACCTCCACCTATCACCACACCTCCTCGTCCCTTACCTATTCAATGACCTTCATCTCCCCCTCCATAACCCTTTTATCCTCCTCCAACATTTGAGATCAATATGGTCCACATAAGAGAGCTAGCCAAACCTCCACCAAAATTCCAATGCGCTGCATTCTTTTTCACAAAACCAAGTATATGCCCTCACCATATTTTTTCCTCGTCCTGTTGCTACACCTATCATGACTCACTTACTCCTTTACCACATATTAATATGGTTAACATTACCACTCGAGCCTAGAAGGACAAAGGAAAGGAGAAAACAACCAGCCTATCCGCCACTCTTTTACCCAATGTCCCATCTACACATTGCACCAAAAATCACCATATGTGGACCCACATATCCTATTTCTGATGGGGTTGCCCATCGTACAATGTCTTAAATAATTTCACCAATCTCCTCTCAAAATGTCTTTGTACGAACCTTTTCAAACCTCTGAGTCTCATCGATAAACCCTCATTGAGGTTTTCCCAATCTATTGAGGTTTTACCTAATGACCCTACTCACTGTGGCATCCATTATCACTCCTCACCATGTTGCACCTCTCTCACCACTTCATCCCCTTCCTCTACACCCACTACCACTCATCAAGTATACCACTCTTCAGTTTTTATGACGATGAGATTGTACCTCTCCAATCAGATGATCTTGATCTAGCCCTGTTTATTTATGTCTACATTGATAATATACGCATTCAACGCGTTATGATCGATGGTAGTGCTACTATAACAATCATTTCTTCCCATGCGTACAACCAAATGTGCATCCCTGCCAATTTCATACATAATAACCTATTTATGTTGCGTTCATTAAACGATGCCATGACTTCCACTCTTAGCACCATCATTCTCCACATTCGTGTAGGCCCCTTCTACCATTCCTATCAATTATCTATGTCTTAGAGGGGGAATCAACAGTAAAAATGTTGAGAAAAGACAAATGGAATCACGCCATGGGTTGTGTTCCTTCAACCTCACATCGATCAGGTGTTTAAAATTCAAACATGAAGGAAAACTATACCATTCCATGCCTTGCCTTCACCATTCAAGACTTGTAATCATGTTATATCACCCTACGATGTCCCTTATACCAATTAAGGCAATCTACCACCGCTACCACTTTCCTTCTTCAGCCACTGCCCGCATCCAACAATGTTTCCATTGCCTCTTCCACAACTAACTCCTTCAATATTTCCACTAGGGCTCACAACTTATGGCATCTGACTCATCAGCCAACCCATCATACTTCTTAACCAACCAATGCTTCTTCTTCCCACTGTTAGTAATTCATCCATTCCCGCTACCCACATAGCAACTACTGATCCCTTAGAAGGTTTTTTTCAATGCCTAAACTCTAGGGGAGTATACCTTTATAACATTGACACATTGACCTTACTCTCAAGAGTATGGTAAACTTCACCAACATCCCCGCTATGATCATACATAGATGAGGTTTTCAGATTCAAAATCCTCCCCACCTTTGCACCAACTTAATCCCTATGGGGGACATGATGCTATCTACCTACTTGCCTATAAAGCCACCTTCCCTCGAAACTCGACCATTTTCATCTAGCCATACTTCAATCTATCACCAAAGAACACTATTCCTCAAATGTACTTGGAAATTTGAAGGTTTATATGAATAAAAATTCCACCATACTATCATCCCATGCACCACTCATAGTACAAAGAAAGACATATCATATGAATCTCCAAAGAAGGCCTGAGTGTCATTGGGGGATGATAATATCAACCTTGCAAGACCGTTTTGAAAACCTCAAGGAGACCTTCTACTCTCTGATCAAGAAAATCAACATGCCTATGATAAACAAAAGTAGTGAGAAAAGGAAAATAAACGGATAAAATAAATTTGCTCCTAATTGGCTTGGACCTATATCGTTACTCATGTCCTATGGAAAGGTGCTTATCATTTATCTTCACTCAAAGGTAAACCCAAACTTCTGAGCCCCTCAATGCCTTGCATCTTCAACCATTCTATTGTTAATCAAGTCCTATATCAACTTTTGTGATATTAAATGCTTGTCCCTTGACAACAGTTCATCTTCCACTTACCTATTTTAAGGATCAATCTACTAAACAAGAATCATGTGATTACCCATCACATTTTAGCCTTATCTTAAATATGAGCACCACAAATCTGCTCATGGCATGATTATCATGGATACTTTTCATCCTTTTCAGGATGGAATCCCATGGTCGTTCGTCACTTAAAACCTTTATTTCATAGCTAACCCATGTGTTTTATGGTTTTGTCTTCATAAAAAATGCTTATACTTATCTATAGTCTTGTCCATGACCTAAAAGTTCAAAACAAAATTCAAAAGCAATATATGGGATTTTCAAATTCAAATCTCCTTGAGTCAAACTTCTCACAAAAGTATGACACCCTCAAAAAAGGACATATAATATTTCTATCTTGATGCTATAAATAGACTGCTCCCTCAAAGGACAACTATACAAAGCTATCCATATTGTACATAGTCTATCACAAAAAGAAGACTATTCCTACAAAAATAAAATAAAATAAAAATATTTTGAAGCTTCCCGCATCGATCAACTTCACTAAGACCTCAAGGAGATATTCTACTCATCCCACATAGACTTCCCGCATTGATCAGTCTATAAAAAATAAAAGCAAAAAGAAAAAGATGACTTTTTCGTCATGAACTTTCCTATTTTGATCTTGGGTATCTTGCCAAAGAGGCATTTTGTCTCACATCAAGTTTCGCTAAACTAACTTCTTTCACCTCACCGCCTTTCCTTTCTAATTTTTTGCCTACTCAAGGGACATGCCACAAATGCAACATTTTTTGATCATGTGACCTTCTTCACCCTTAGAACAGTCAATCATGCAATGCCTTTAGGGTTTTTTGTTCATACGCCATCTTTGGTATGATAGACTTGTAATGGTTCTTATCAATTAGGTGACTCTTTTGTCTCCTCTTACCATTCACCTTTTTTCTTACTCATTTGATTCTCCTTATAGGACCAAACCTTTGACACCTACATTCTAGGGAATTCCTCTTCCACCAAAATCAACCATATTCTATTCAACATCATACCTAAACTCAACCATGCCTAAATGACCTAAAATTGCCTATTTGACCTAAATTCAACCATGCCTAAATGACCTAAAATCAACTATGCCTAAATGACCTAGACTTAATCATGCCTAAAACCTACCAACCCATTCCTCTACCTCATCATATTATTTCCCTAGCTTATGGGAGAACTACATCAACCTGAGGCCCCTTTTCACCAGGGCTATGTAGGCAGCACTCCAAGGGCATGGGGCCCTTGGAGGTTAGCTCAGACACTTTTTCCCCTAACCAATTTTCCCCCTTTTATATTCACATTCTACCTTAGTTAGTTTCCATTTTACACAAAACTGGGAAATTAAACAATCATAAAAACATACATACCTACCATTTTATAACATCAACCATATCATACATCAATCATTTCACATTTCCATGATATCAAATATTTGGAAATTTACACCACAACATACATATACATCATCATTTATTTTCCATACTACCAATAACTTGGAAATTAAATCAAACCAAAAAACATGACCTCCATCATACCCTATGATTATATGACCTTGACTCCATCATGCCTAACTCACCTAAAATCCACCATGCCTAAATGATCTAGACTCCACCATGTCTAAACTTGACCTATACCTGACTCCACCATGCCTAAATCACCTAAACTCAACCATGCCTAAATACCTTGACTCCACCATGCCTAACTCACCTAAACTCAACCATGCCTAAATGACCTTGACTCCACCATGCCTACATGACCTCAACTCAATCATGCCTAATTCAACTAGTTTCCATAGTACACAATAATAATCTGAAATGCCTAAAAATGAGTACATCATCCATCCAATCAACATCATCAACTATATAATGACCTCGAATGTTTCATGTATCAATACATATATACATAGATATACAATAAATATCAGTATCTCAAAGAAAACTCTCATGTACAATCTCACGTCTTCGGCACGCAGGCCTATATATATATATATCAAAAAATCAAAAAAAATAATGGTACACTATCCATACAGTGACCACTCACCCCCACCTAATGCCCTCCTGTCCAGTCTCACCTGTCTCCTCCTCCTGGCCCTCTGTCGGGCCTATCTTGAAGTTCTCGTAACCTCACCATGGCCCTGTCTCTGAGGTCGACGACCCCCTATGCTACCAAAACTGTGAGTCCTGGATCTCGTCCACTCACTGGCTTCCTGCTGGGCTCTATACTCAGCATATGAGGGGACATCAATACTGATAGTCATCAAATGATCCTGATAGTAGCGAGCCTCGTTCAAGGCATCCCTGAACCTCATCATCGACATAGTCTGGGGTGGTGTCATGGGTCTCACTACAACCTGTGAACTCTACCCTACTAATAATGGCCTCAGCCACTGTCCTAATCCTGTCCTCATGTATGTGATGTGACTCTGTCCTGGTGAAGGTGTTTGTAATATGGGACCCTGTCCTTGGGCCTGTGGGGGTACCTGTGTCCTACCTGGGCCTGTAAGTGCCACCTGTTCCTGTCCATGGCCAACTGGCCCTGTAAACCAACCACTGTTCCTATAAGGTGGCCACCTGTCCTCCATCCCCATCTCCACCCTATGTGGGCACCTACCCTATGCTACCTGTTGCTACCTAGGCTTGTAAGGCCTCACCTGTTCCTCTGACCCTGGCCAACTATCCTTGCCCTGTAATCTAACCACTTGTGCCTATAATTTATCCCTCTACACTATGACAGTAGCTAAATCAGGCTTCCCTGCCTCTCAGTGTCACCGTATGCCCCCCACCACTACCTGTATCCATCAGTGACACCTGCATCCACAATCCGTCTATCTTGTATCTTCACCTCCTACCTTGTAGACACACTCGGACGTGGTGGAGACATGGGTCTGTCCACGTCATCTCCACGGTACCGTGGGAAAGGTGGGGACACATCCTGTGAAAGTCCAAACTATTGTCTAACCTTGTCCATAGGTATCATCTCATGCTCCTCGACACGCCGCCCATGTATCCATCTTAGTAGTTGAAGCTCCTCTAAGTCCTCAATCATGCCTCTATATGATGGAGAGTCAACATATGGCCTCCACACGATATCAACTACCCCAAAGCCCTCCAATAACTGCTTGAAATATTACACATCTTGTGTGGCCCTCGCCACCCTCGGCTGTCCACCGACTGGTACCCATCATCTGAAACTAACTCTGAACAAGCCACCCCCGAACCAATCCTGTCATGGTAAACCAATTGGGCGCACACACATGATGTGCTCATATGCCCAACAATGTAATAAATAGGTACAACACATACCAAATCTCCTCAATCTCCCATAGGCCCATAGCTCCCTATACAACTGAACTAGGAAAGTTAGTGCCCAAGCAAAGCGTATCCACTCCTCGACCATATCTTGTAGCACCCCCATCAGTGCTCGTGGGAATCTTCCACCCTCAAAATCTAGAAGCGCAAAACATCTCATTGTTACCACCATCAACATAGATAGCCTAGTCTCCTGTGGATAGGTAATATACATATCTCCATAAGTAAGACTCGCATTGTGATACCTCAGCAGGCCCATCACCTCACCAAATACCACCACTATCGGCTCCACTGATGCCTCAGACGAAATGGAATACACTGGCTCCCCAACAATAGGTAGCCACATGGGATCCTATACACATCCTCTAGTGTGATGGTCATCTCGCCCATCAGTAAGTGAAAGGTATTGGTCGTGGAGTCCCATCTATCGATGAGAGTGACCATCAAGCTATGATCTCAGGCTATACACCTATAGCATTGGATCACACTAAGTCCAACATTAATAATGTGCTCCCACTCCTCAGCTATAATGCTAGGCCGCATCCGTATCAGTAGGGGTGGTACCTTGTCTCTCATCCTCAGCTGATCTCTCACCGACATCATCCAACATGACCTTCAAGTCAAGACTTTACCATTCCTCAAATCCCAACTGGCCTCATACTTAGCCTTTTATTTCCCACATCATACCTAAAACCACATACCTACCCCTCATGCCTATTTATCCCTTTACCTAATTCACCTACAAACCTATTGTCCCTTATCACACTTACCACTATCTTAGACCATTTCACCTACTTACCTATCCCACATCACCAAAATAACATTTTATACTCTTCCCTCTACATAAATCTTCACCTATCCCCTTGCCTCGCCTATTTTACTTTCCTACCTAGCCCTTCTTTCACCTATTTACTCTAAATAGTGACTGACATCAGTCACCTTGACCATCATCGGTCCTTTGATTGGTGTTGGTCACCAAAACTTTACCCGACCAATGCTAGCCAAAGCCAACCAATGTTGGTCAACCCTTGACCAATGTCGGTCACTATTTCTACCAAAAGTCAAAACCCTCATCCCCCATTAACAAAAATGACCCAAAAATAGCCAAAATACCTACCCCAACCCACCCAAACCTATCCTACCTTCATTACCAACCCTATTTAAGCTACATTTGACCTTCCCACCCCTCATTTCCTTCATTTTAACCCATATTTTCAAAATTAAAATTTCACCCAAATTTTATAAATAAAACTGATTTCTACAATATTTTCAACCAAATGAAGGATTAGGATTGTCTCCTACCTCTACACGGAGCCGTCTCCGTGGTGGCACATCTGGTCATTGTGTCGGTGGTCCACCTGCTCCCTCTCCCGCCTCCGCCATGCCAAAATTCACTCCTCACCTCCAAACCAATCGAATCAATCAACTCGATCTCGTGGACCCACCAATCGAATGCCAATCACCTACTACGTGGCTTGCTAACTCAGCTCAACACCTCGTACTGTCATTTTCCACTCTTACACTTCTCTTATGTCATTTTCTAAAAGTGGAAAGGTTAAAATGAATCTGTAAAAAGTGCATTTTTCCTTTTTTAACCCCAAATCGACATGATTGACGTTGGTTATGTCGTATCCTCACAAACCGACGTTAGTTTCACTATAACTAACATTGGTCACCTGACATAACCATTTGACCTACCCTATGCCCATTTTAGCCTACAAACACTGTTGTTCCAACAACTTTTGACCTTACCAACACCTATTACACCTTACCTACAAGCCTACATTACTTGTACATTTCCTTAACTATGTTTAGGGACATGTTATTTACCTATACCTTGGCCTTACCTGTTCCCTAACCTACATAACCCGACTTGAATCACCTTTTGTGACATTTGAATTTGTGTACTCGTTATACCTTGCAATGTTGTTACCTGTGTTGTTTAGCCTAATGACCTTACCTTGCCTAATGACGTGATGTTTATCCTGACCATACCTTTGGTGCCATGGAACAAAACCTATTACCCATTCCTACACCAAACCTTGTTGTGCTTCATGACCATATCCTATACCTTGGATACTTGAATCACTTATACCTCATTTGGATAAACCTATCACCCTTTTGACAACATATAGTTTGCAAGCTCTTCCGCCTGGTACAATATCGCAATCTATACGTGTACGTGTGTTTGATTTCCATTACTCATTACCCAATATGACCATACCCTTACCTGCTGACCCTAACTTTCATCAATCAACTATTTATCAAACTACTCCCTAACTACTTTTTCAACCTCATCAGTTCGTAGTTTGAGGGGGATCACCTTCAGCCCTACTTGGGGTAACCTAAACTCCTCTTATACATGGGGCATCAACTCATTATTTTTGTCAGCATCACTTACCAATACAAGATACGCAGCAAAAAAGGGCAAATGTAGACACCAAATTTGGGTCACACTCCCCTTGGTCCCCTTCAATCAATTAACGTAATATATTTAAACACATCATGACCCCTTCATCTCATATTAATATTCATCCTCACATTATTAATTAATTTAATTATCATAATTAATTTAATTTTATCCTCACACCTCCACCTCATCGTTACACCTCACCTTGAACCCATTCCAGGGGCATTTAACTCACAATGACTGAGTCATCACTCTCAGCACTGAGTCATCACTCCTAGTGTTGAGTTACCACTTGACCTAACTAACTGATAATTCTTCCTAAACCTAATTGGACTTCTTTTATGACCTTCCTGCCTTCTCTCACGTGAACTCCACTTCCCTAAGCAGACTCAATCAAAATCACTCCAAAAATAGTAAAGATCTGCCTATTTTTGGTAAACCTAGACTTTCCCGCCTTAACCGATGCTAGTTATCCCTCGACTGATGCCAGTCACCTAACCGTCATCGGTTACCTTATATACACTTTCACAACTCTTTACATGGGTTGGTCATACAGTTACTGGATCTTTATTGCATTCAAACGCGAATATGCAAGCCTTGCTACATCTAGATGACGAACACACACAATCACAGTGCAAGACAAGCACCCGGGTCATCTGTCGAGAGCGTTGGAAAACTCACAAAAGCATGAAGGTCGTATTTCTGTGGCAATAGACTCAAGCACTTCTTCTCCGATCAGCCATCAACCATCCCAACTCCAAAGAGATGCAAGAGATCAAGTATTGTGGTTATAATCATTTTGTTTATTCCTTTTGTAGACCTTTTGCTCCTTTCAGTAATTGATTTCCTTTGTTTCTTATACATCCCCTTCCTCCCACCAACCCATTATTCAACCATCCCAAGCCTTTTCATCATTCCAAACCTCCTTCTTAGTATCCCTGAGTCTTCTCAGCCATATTACGACCCAAACCAAACTACCCTCACTCTTTTTGCAATCACAAAGAACCCTAAAATCTCTTTTTAATAATTTACTATAAAATTACCCCTACTAACGTCGATCAACTTAACCATCGTTAGTCTCCCCTCTCTATCAGCATCGGTCACCAAACCGATATCGACCACTATGTTTTTTGTTAACCTTCACCAAACTACCTCTAACATCCCCTAAACTCCACCCAGACCTTACAAGATACCTCTATGACCTTACTTAACACCTATGTGACCTGTCCCAGCTAGAAACATACCTTGTCTGATGTTAGATTAGTTTAGATTTCAATACTTTGCTTAATCTAGTTTGTTGATAACGTTTTGAGATACCTAAATCAAAGTGTTAGCAATAGAACCTTTATTTATCGTATTTACTTTCATTGATTTGATAAAAATAGAGGATTGACAGCCATTTGAGGAAGCATCACGCTTCCCGGATCTAGCCTTGCTAGGCAATCCTTTGACTCTTACTATTTAATATCATTTGGTGGTCTTGCTTTTTATCTACAGGTAGTCCTTCCCCAAAAAAAAGGAGTTCTCTACAATCAACTTGGATAAAGTCAGTAACGCATGCATTCAACCTTCAACCTACATATCACATGTATTCCTCCTTGACCTTTTACCTTATCTATTTTATCGCACAACTTATTCAGTGAAACAAAGGGACTCCATTTTTTGCATACACTACATAGGAAGGGGAAGTTCATTATTTCATCCACACATCTCTCTACATTACTACATCTAGCTAGAACATGTTATCAAGTGCACTTGCACAAGGGCATCCTAGGGCATGATTCGATCACACGCTCACAAGAACTACATGGAGTATGAGATGTAGTGCAGCACTTGGTCATAAGTTCACTTTGTCAGGTAACTGTCAGGATCAATCCGACTTCTCATATTGCATCTTTCTTTTTTTAGATTTGATGTGGTATTGTGGGTTTTGCAAGTGAATCTTTGTTTTTTAGGTTATAGGTACCTCGACGAGCATATTGTGACATACAAGTGACCAACAATGAGTTTCAATGACACTCTTGTGATACTCCAAAAATTTGATTCTGAGCTCCTGTGTAGTCATGGGCACCCTATAGTAGACTCTGGTGCCTAGGCCCCATTGACACAGTTTATGCACTTTAGTCTAGCATTATTCAACATTTCCATATTTTATATTGCATAGTTGCGATGGTATGCCCTCTCTATTCATTAATTTTCCCAGTCTGCATTAGTCCCAAATCAAGCGTAAATTAGTTAATTCCTTTTCTCTCTCTTGCACTCAGGGTTTCATGTTTATTTTCTTATTTCTTGTGTCATAGTGTATCTAACAGTTGTATATCATAGTATACATTCAGTTATTATGCAATTAGGGTTTATCATAATACCATATTTTTGTTAAATCATTTGGCTCCTAGGAATTCCTTGGTTCCGCGCTGCTTAAGCTATCTTTTCCATGAACCACTTGTGTCTCAAATTTTTCACTCTTAAATGTGTTTCACCATCCACACTGTTGCCTCAGCCTCCTCTTGAGGATGTCCTTTCACTAGCTAGATCATTTAGGCCACCTGGGCCTCTCAAATCTAAGGCATATTATGCACCTATTTCTCCTATTTGCACACAACCTACTCATTCTCATCAGTCTGTTAGTCATCTTCTTGGCCTAAGTCCCCTACTCAGGTGACCCCTTCACATAGGGGTCCACCACCTCCTTCACCTCCTAGGTCTACTTCACATAGGTATTCATCACCTCCTATGTCTACTTCATATAGGTGCTCATCACCTCCTAGGTTTACTTAACATATGTGTTCATCACCTCCTAGTTATACTTCACAAAGGTGCTCATCACCTCTTAGGTCTCCTTCACACAGGTTTTCACTACCTAGGCTTCCTTCACATATACATCGTCAATCTCATACACCACTAATTTCATAGCACAGTCACACGCCTTTATCTCCTCAGGCATAGGGTGGAGGACCCTTGCCTTTCACTTTCATTCAATAACTTGTTCATCATCATATACTTGGGGGCATCATGCTTACTTCTCTTCCCCCTCTTCATAATATTATCAGATGTATATCATTTCCATTATTACTCTTTGTGCTTCATACTTCATATTTCTAAGCATCATTACACAAATTGATACATAACTTGTATTTTCATTTCCCTATGATGCACTCTTGTGCTAATGTTCACACTTGACTATTGATGGCATACTACATCCATGAACCTCGCACACTACACATTTAACACTTTGTGCGTCACGATACATCTTTCTAGCATTCCATTCTCACACATCATACTACCCTGTGACGCACTCTAGTTCCACAGTTTATACTTGACTGTTTAGGGTATAAATTTGAAATGAACCTCACCTCTTCTATAGTTTATGCTTTGCACTCCAATATATATATTTCTAGCATCTATTTTCAAACCATTTCCTGATGACTCACTCTTGTTATGTGTCCATTCTTAATTATTGAGGGGTCTTTTATAAATGAACATCATCTCATATGCATCTAATACGCATCTGTTAGGGGCACACTGCTCCTATCACATTCACATTACATACCATTCCATCTCACTCATACACCACATATTGCATATCTTGGTTGCACTTAATCTTGCTTGCTTATACTTACATGTACACTTTACTTACTATGTTAGTCAGATACTTGATATGGCATTATATTTTCTATATACACATGCACGTTCACTTAGTCTCTAGTTGTGAATACAAATCTTACAAATTCTTACACGCAACAATGATGGTTGGCACTGTAACTTTTACCAGTCCCACTGAGGCTCCTTAGGACATCTGCATTTCTACTCTTACACATCACAGGTGTTATTGTTTCATTATATACTAATTCCTACTCAAACTAGCATTCTACTTATTTTATCACTACATACATGTCTTGACATACTTTTTTTATCTTTCTAACATGTTAACGAGTGCTTCATGTGCAACATTTTCTTTGCAGGACTATTTTCCACCATGGTTGTCTATTACATCTTGCTTACCATTTGTCTTATATTGTATGCTATTGTTTGTGGGCTATGTCCTTTGTCTTGTATGCACATTGTATGCTTTTGGCTACTCCGGCCTTGATTGTCTTGCGACTTTGTGAGCGATGTCCCATTTATGAAACTCACTTTTCACGATCTATCTTGTCTTCTTTCTTTCTTGATTGCACATTATATTCTACTTGTATACTAGCTTTGATTTCACTAACACATGTTATTATCCATCTTGTTTGTATGTGCCTTGATTTCCACCATGCACATCCCTTCCCCCTATAGGGTATCCAATTCATATTAGCTTTAGGTCCTCTCATTTAGACCGCATGCTCCTATCAGCATCACATGCACCCTAAATGAGGGGGGGAATACATTGGGTGAATCAGTCACCCCATACAACAACTCAGAGCTACAGTTCATATATGCACAGTACATAATCAACACAGGCTACAATTACATAAATGGCCCAGAATATGACTTGGGTCCTCAGTTCAACACAGACACCAACACCCAAATTCAGACACTAGCGCTTGGGTGCTCCTGACCTCCCCTAGGCACCTATGTCCTGGGGGTAGATACAGTTAATTTATTAGATCAACATAGTTCACAACATATTATAGAGCAATTTAATGGTATAGGCATAGTCCTCCGGCAAGCAGAGTGCATTTTATCTCCATTACAATTAACACAACTCAAAACAAATTTAGAACTAATTATGTACATCTCAGAACAAAACATGATCACACCATCTGTAATGGTGTATAATCAAGAAGTAGTCATCGATGCAGAGTAACAATAGACCTCTCTCCCTAACACTCTTCTATTGTGACATGAGATCGCCCAAAAAACTCGTAGTTGGTGTGAGATCACCCAAAAAAATCGTACTTGGTGTGAGATTGCCTAAAAAACTTACACTTGGCATTAGATCACCCAAAAAAATCGTTGTCAATGTGATATTGCCCAAAAAACTTGCTTTTGGCATGAGATCGCCCCAAAAACTCACTCTACACAGCATTTCCAGGACATCTTTCTATCCTTTTACACTCATGTTCATCAAGTGCACACTTTCCTTTTACTACTTTTTATATATTTACATACTTTTACACACTTTTATGGAGTTTTCATAATACATGAATCTGATTACTCTTTCGCTCTTCTTTTGCATGTCCGTCCTTAATATGTAAAAAGAAGAATCCCTACAAAAAGAACAACAATAGGTACAACATGGTACAACACAATATGTTTTACCCTTAGGGTCACTTTCTCTTTCTTAGCTTTCACACTTCATTTTTATCACTTCACGCTTTCACGTGTTTCCTCGGCACGCTATCACCATCACACTCTACAAGAACAAAAGGTATGCATCTTCTAACTACTTTATGTTATCGAGTATTCACTCAATAACATAAAGTGGGGGTAAATGTACACACAAAAACACACACTTGGGTACATTTCTAGGTCTTAAAAGCATATTTGCATTCATATGATTCATAAGTGAGAAAACTAGAAATTGAGAACTATCTTTGGCCTTTTTTGTGTTTATTGTTTTATATTTGGTCTTACACACCCTACAACCCAATAAATTTTTTACTTGTTTATCTTTTATGGCATCGAACAACAATGCCCAACTAGGATGTTAGCACCCAGGTGCCCTCGTTCCTTTTAAGCGCTCTTGACCTCTCTCTATCTTATTCGCTCTTTTTGGGCCTCTTTTTTATTTTGGGCATAGTGTTTTCTTATGGGTCGGCCTTCCAGTTGTCAATTATGAAATTCAACCAAGGGAATCATATAAATGCATAACTATGTGATCAAAATAAGGGACCAAGCTCTAAGCATCTACTATCATCACCTAAACTTGCATCCAAAGACATCTAAGAGCATTAAAGACATCCATCTAGCATCCATTCAAGGGACACGGGACTACATACACTACATAGGAAGGGGAATTTAATTATTTTATCCATGCACGTGTCTACAATCCTACATCTAGTTGTAGCTCGCTATCAATGCACACACTCACAAAAACTTCATGGACTTTACAATGTAGTACAGTGCTTGGTCATAAGTTCACTCCGTCAGGTGATCGCCGAGGTTAGTACAACTCCCCGTATTGCATCTTTCTTTTTTGGATTTGATGTGGTATTATGGGTTTTGCATTAGAATCTTTGTGTTGCAAGGTATAGGTACCTAGGAGATCATATTGCAACATATAGGAAACCAACAACGAGTATTAGTGAAACTCTTGCGACACTCCAAAAATCTGATTCTGAGCTCCTACACAGTCACGGGTGCAAAGTAGAAGACTCTAACACCCAGGTGCCCCTAACCCAGTCCATGCACCTTAGCCCGTCATTACCTGACATTTCCAAATTTTATAGTGCACAGTTGTGATGGTCTGCCCTCTCTGTTCATCAATTTTTCCTATCTGCACCAGTCCCGGATCAAGATCAAATAATCTGAATCCTTCTCTCTCTCTCTCTCTCTCTCTCTCTCTCTCTCTCTTGCACTAAGGGTTTCATGTTTATTTGTTTATTACTTGTGTCATAGTTTATCTAACAGTTATATATCATAGTATACATTTAGTTACTCTACAATTAGGGTTTAACATAATACCATATTTTTGTTAAATCAATATGATTGAGGTAAGTTGCTTTGCCACCAAAATAAACCAACATTTTTCTAATTGTTTTGTATTGAAATTTAGATTCAAATCTTTGAAGTTTGGCTCCCAGCAGTGTTAGAAGCACTCACTCAGGTAGAGCGAGATACTCTTCAGAGGGCTGGCATTTGGAGGATTGCACAGGTCCCTCATGTTGCACCTGCTAGTCACATACTATGTGACTTATTTTCATACTGGGATGCGGATCGGAACACCTTCTGATTTCCAGGAGTTAGGGGTGAGTGGACCATCACCCTGCAGGATGTTTACCGTATACTGGGGATTTCGATCCTTGGGAGGTGGCTATCTCTTAAGACAGTAGTATCGAGATCTCAAGTTGTTTAGTGGGCCACGTATATGGGGGATGTTGTTGTTTCGATGGGGTCAAAGAAGGGGGTGAAGGTCTGCTCCATTGTTGAGTCAGATATTCCTGTGCTTCGCAAGGCTATTATGGGCATCCTTACTTCAAGATTGATTGGGGACAAGGGAGGGGACACCCTCTTATATTGCTAGGCCCCCATCATTACACAGATTGAGGTCCATGGACGTGTTTACGCTTGGGGAGCAGACATCCTCGGGACCACCTACCATGATTTGTAGAGGGTGGTCTAACTACAGGGACAGCCACTGAGCCACCCCACTCTTGTCATGAGTTGGGTGTATGAGAATATCACTCCGTATGGGAGAGGTGTAAAGGCAGAGGATCTTGGGGCCGTTAGGGCGGTGAGGTGGATAGGGGTGACCGTTCTTAGAGCGCCTCACCAGCCAATGGCCTCTTTGACCACTGCAAGCATGGAGGCCACTCCTTATCAGGCCATGACATGTTTACGGGAAAAGGAGACTATCACATTGATTGCTTGTCAGACTAATAGTCAGCTGGTAGATAGGGCGGGGAAATTGGAGATCCACCCCTTTGATAGAGTACCACAGCAGTTCGGCCTCCATATATTGACATGCTTCCTCCAGCGGGGCCAGTTTATAGATCTTCTCGTGAGGCTCAGGAAGGTCCTAGAGGTCAGGGTTGGACTACTGTTACTCCTAGTGTCCCCATTGCGGCTAGGAGGGTGGTATGTGCTCGAGGGGTAGCCAGTGCTCCTCAGGAACCTTTACTTTGGATTACTGCCGGTCCTGCCCATAGCATCAATGAGCCTATTGACGTGGACTCTGAGTCTGAGGAGTTCACTAGGGGAGAGACAGAGGAGATGGAGATCGGAGGGATGGGTGGGGAGGATGACAGTGATTCCAAGTGGCATGACACTCAAGATATCCTACGGGCTGAGAGGGCAGAGCGGAGCGCAGAGAGGGTGACTCTGATCTTAGAGGAGTTCCTCTCTTAGGATTTAGGGGGAGATGGCGAGTCTGTCGTAGGTCGTCTCATTGCTTCGAATGTGGGAGAGGGACACCAGTCAACGGCGACATCAGTGGCAGGCGTGGATCCTAAAGACCCTTCCTGGAGGCCTGGAGATCCGAGTGAGTTGCCACTCTTCTCTTGACTGTGTTTTAGTTAGAATTGTCTTTAGTTGTTATTTCCTTTTATTTTGTTTATTCTTGGTTTTATTTTTGATTGTTTTCTAACTTGTTTTCTCCTTTATTTGCAACGACTGCCGATGAGTGGTGAGACTTGATTCGTCAAGTATGCACAGATACCTTTTTGCACCCCTCAGAGAAGACTCGTGCTGAGCTTTCTGAGGACGTGGGAGAGCCTTCAGCAGCCGGTAGGCATACCAATGTTTTTTCCCCTGTCTGGTAGGCAGCAAGGATCATGACTTCTCTCCGTGCTGAGGTAGCTGGATATAGGATGGCCGAGTGCTTGATGAGGAGGAGTCATTCTCATAAAGAGACAACATCTGTTGGTCGTGACTGTGAGCCCTTAGTGCATTCGGAGCGCCAGTGTAGCCGGAGTCCTATACGTGGTCGTATGCCCTCTGAGGGATCCCATAGGGGTCGAGAGGCCATTTTTGTAGTGTTTTGTCATATATTTATATGAGTGTTTTGTACTTTTTGGGCTCATTGAACGTTTTGACCATGCTTAGTGCATGATGGCATTGTATATAAAACTTTATATATATATATATATATATATTATGTATATATATCTTTTTGGATCTAGACTTTTGGTGCCTAGAATTTTGTGACTTGTTTCCACATGTATACTAGATGTTTTTAGAGTATTTGTTTTCATGCTTTTCAGAATGTATGTGATGGATACCAAATTATAGTAAACAGAATGTTTTACTTTGTGTGTTTTTGTAATGTTGATATGAGATTATACAAACATATGGTAGTATTGAACTTTTGAATTCTTTGGGCAATGTTCGTGATTTCTTCTTATGTTGGCAAAGCGTGATGAATGTATAGTGATAAAGAGATGAATTTGCCCCATTCCCAACTCCACACAACCAGTAAGATGTGAGGGCTCTACACCAAGAGTTGGGAAGGGCACAAATTGTATGAGTTTGACTAAATGGAACGATGAGAGACAAACAAACTAGTGACAGAAACCAAACTTAGACCTACACACTTACCCTACTCAAAACTACCACCAAGCTCAGAAGGTCACTTAATTTCCAGTTTATCTAGACTTAGATCTATAGATGGCAACTTGGTTGACAAAATCTGGTTTTGAGGATTTTATCTCTTTGGAATTTGGATATTAGTTTTCTCTTAATATAATTTGATTTGTGCTTTTTGCATACCAAGATTTGTTAATTTGTGTGAATGGACCCCCCACACCCTACCTCATGCCACTAGTAAGAAGCATGGGTTTGTCACCAAAGGCGGGATATAGGCGAGTAAGGGCACTTCTTTCCTTTCCCAACCTCACACCACTAGTAAGAGATGCGGGCTTATCACCGAAGGTTGGTGGGGAAAAGAAGTGTGTAAAATAAAATATTCTATTTGCTTGGCACTTTTGATTCCATTTGATTTTTGACACTTCTGATATGTGAATTTGGGATATCCTTTCTTTCAGAGAGACTTAAGAGGGATATATGTGAAACCAAGAAGCTTCTAGAATAGACCATAAGTAAGGACAACTTTACCTAGTAGAAAGAAAGAGCAAAACCAAGTATGCAGGCCTTTGGTATGGTTTTCGTCAATATTTGTCTGTCAAACTTGATGAGAAGATTTGAAAATACTTGATGATGTTTGAGGAGATGTGATTTGAATGTTTTTTCCAGTACTTTCAGAAATTTGTAATAGATTGCTTAAGAGTAAGTTCTTGGACTACAATTTTTACGAAATGAGTGGACAAAATGAAACAACTAAATGACTAATGCAATGCAGGTAGCTATAATGTACAAGTGGTGATTCTGATGTCTTATGCGTAAAACTATTTAAGATGCAAGGAATTGACAGTTTCATTGAATTCCTCACCTTCTAGTGTGCACAAGAGATATGCACCATTTCCATAGTCCTTCATGACTTGGTATGGGCCCAACCACTTGGGCCGGAACTTCCTTCCTTTGCTGGTTTTCTTATCAATCCGGCTATCTAGTCTTAGAACTAGATCTCCCTCATATATTTCTCACTCATAGAATTTTTTGTTATACTGTTGGAACATCCAATCGACATAGGCTCTGTGCCATTGTTTTGCATTTAGCCTGGCCTTGTCAAGGCTTTCTAGTTGAGAGAGGTGTGCCTCCTTGTAAGCTTCTTCATCCAAAATCCCTTGTAATGAGATGCAGAGACTAGGTATTTCAACCTCAAGTGGGAGAACTGCTTTTTCCTCGAATACCAGTAAGAAAGGGGTTGCTCTTATTGGTGTTCTTATTGAGGTTCAATGGGCCCACAAGGCTGGATATAGTTTTAAATGCCAATCTCACTTGTTCTCCTTGATTGTTTTGAGGAGAATAGCTTTTAATGTTTTGTTTGTTGCTTCGGCTTGCCCATTGGCTTGAGGGTAGTAAAGAGAGGCCGTGTGATGGTTTATTTTGAATTTTCTACATAACTCATAGACCTCATCATTTTTAAAGGATGTGCCATTATCAGAGATAATGACTTGTGGGACACCATACCTGCAAATGATTTGGTTTAGAATGAATTTGGCAATTACTGAACCTGGTACAGTGGTGAGGGGCATGGCCTCTACCCACTTGGTAAAATATTCCGTGGTTGTAATTATAAAGTTATGGCCATTGGTTGATGAGGGAGAGAATTTCCCTATCAAGTCCAAACCCCATGTGGAAAAGGGCCACGGGGTCGCTATTGGTTGCAGGGATTGTGCTGGCATGTGAATCTCGTGAGAGAATTCTTGGCATTTGTGGCACTTACGTACAAACTCTACTGTGTCATGTTCAAGAGTGGGCCAAAAATAGCCCATCCGATGTATTTTGCGAGTGGTGGCATTACCACCAAAGTGGCCTCCACATATCCCACTATGGGATTCATAAAGAATCTTCTTAGATTCTTCTGTGTCGACGCATCTTAGAAGCATGTCGTCAAAGGCTTTACAATAGAGTACCTATTCTAAAACAACATATTTAGCAGTGATAATGTGTAACTGCCTTCTTTGTTGTGATGTGGCACCTTCCGGGTATGTGTGGTCTATGATAAAATTGATGATATCAGTATACCAGGGACATGTAGAGATAGGGGGCCTAGTTTCGATGAAGTATATACACTCATAAGGAAAGTCCAGATTTACCAGATCACCTCCATCTAGTGGATTGTCAGCTAACCAGTCTGCAATGATTTGTCCCTTAACAGATTTTTGGTTTACAAATGTTAACTCAAATTCACCCATTAAGGTTATGAAATGCCCAACCTTTTTAGATAAAGACCCTTGCGTAAGGAATGTTTGTAAATGATCTATTTTTACAATGACCCTTGTTTCTTGGTTTAACATGTAATGTCTTAAACATTTTGTTGCAAAGACTATGGCAAGGAATTCTCTCTCTTCCTGTGTATAACATGTTTCATAATCGAGAAATGTTCGGCTAATGAAATAGACTGCACGTTCTCGTTTATCATTGTCTTCTTGAGCCAACATGTAGGCTAGCGAGACATGAGTGGCTCATGAGTATAGGATCAAAGGGTGGTCTGGTTTGGGAGGCATTAGCGTGGGTGGAGACAACAAGAAGCGTTTAACTGCTTCGAAGGCCTTGTTGCATTCTTCAGTCCAATCAATGTTATAATATTTCTTTAATAGATTGTTGATTGGATGAATGGAAAAACTTAGATCTGGGATGAACCTTTGGATTGCAATGAGTTTCCCAAGAAATGATCTGATTCCAGACTCGTCCGATGGTGGGATCATTTCGAGAACAACCTATATTTTGGCTGGATCAACATCAATCCCTCATGAAGATATAATGTAGCCTAGAAGTTTTCCTCCTGTCACACCAAACACACACATCTTTGGGTTTAATGTGACACCATATTCAATTAATTGTGAGAGGATGATACGAAGCACTTCTGGATGATCACAACATTTCTTGGCCTTGGCCAATAAGTCATCCACATAGGATTCCACAATTTTATGGATAAGATCATGGAATATGTATGTCATTTCCCGTTGATATGTAGCACCGGCATTCTTAAGACCAAATGGCATGATAGCGTAGCAATAAGTTCCCCAGGGAGTTATGAATGTAGTTTTGGCTTGATCCTGTTTAGATATTTTAATCTGATTATACCCTGAGAACCCATCCATGAGGGACAATAGTTCAAATCTAGCTATTGCATCAACAATAATGTCAATGGATGGTAATGGGAAGTCATCCTTGGGACAAGCTTTGTTAATATCCCAAAAATATATGCAAATGCGTATCTTCCCATTCTTTTTGAGAACAAGGATGATATTAGATACCCATTGTGAATAGTCAACGGGTTTGATGAATCCCACTTGGAGAATTTTTATTACTTCCTCTTTTACCATGAGAGCCACTTTTGGCTTCATTGGTCTTGACTTTTGTTTAATTGGTTTTGCATCTAGTTTAGTGACAAGATTATGTACTGCGATGTGTGGTGCAATTCCTGTCATTTCTTTATAGTTAAATGCAAAAGCCTTTTGATGTTCTTTGAGGATTTGGGTGTGTATTTCTATCTCCTCCGGAGTTAACGAGGATCCCAACTTCAAAATTTTTGGTTCTTCCTCCATTCCAATGTTTATGTCAATGGTTTCTTCTATTAAATAAGTGTTACCTTCTTCAAATTCAGGTGGGGCCAGAGGTAGTTCCAAGCTTTCTCCGTCTTCTATCTCGTAGATATTGAGATCCTTCTATGGAGGAGACTCTACCATGGGATTTCCAAAATAGGAAGAGGAATGTGGTATTAAGGAAAGATCTCCTATGTGGTAAGCAAGGGTTAACTCCGCATAAGTGTTTAGATATTCAAGAGTGACTCTATCATTGTCAAAGTGATCCATGATAGAAAAATCATTCTCAGCTTCTCCATGAGTTAGAAGTGGGTTTGTTGATATTTTATGCACTAATGGTTTGGTTCGAAGTGATGCTGTGAAATTTGTATCTTCCAAATCACTATTCGGAGTGAAACGAGAAGCCGAGGTTGCTATCGAGTATGTGAGAAGGTTCTGTTCTCGTGGGATTGATTCAATTGATATGAAGTTAAATCCCTTGCTTAGATCTAATACCACTATTTTATAGAGTTGTAAATGCTTAGCCCTAGTTTCATATACCTTAAAGACTTGGTTTGCAACTAATTACGAGTCTCCTAGCACTCTAATGTTATCGACACCCATTATTTTGGCTAGGATGAGGCCAAGGAGGAGAGCTTCATACTCAATCCCATTTTTTGTACATTCAAAGTTTAATTTAAATGCAAAAGGTAGGATATTTCCCTCAGGTGAAGTAAAGATTACTCCCACCCCAGCTCCAAAGTGACATCTAACTCCATTGAAGTGGAGAGTCCAATACTTGCTTGGAAAAATGGATGTTGGGATATTCATCATATATATTTATTTTGCTTCAGTTACTTCTACATAAAAACTTCATCTAATGGAAGAGAAGCAATTCCCAGGGTGCGTCCCATACCCATAGAATCAAATGGTAGGATAATAGGTAAGTCTTTCTCTAACAACTCAAAAAATTTTCGCGGTAGTCCCTAGTGACACTGTTTCCATGATGTTGGTCTCAATTTTGAGTGCTGGAATGTCCTCGGATAGATTTGTAATTTCCAACTATGTGGTGGGTATCAACTTCTCTTTTGGTTTTGAATTAATTGGTTTAACAAGTTGATTTGTTGGGAGTTCAAACTCAGAGTGAATGCCTGGTCTTTTCTTCAAATCAGCTAGGTGTATATTGAAGGGTTTTAGGTCATGTTGTGCCACAAATATTTTCCCTAAGTGTAGAAATCTTATTTCTTGGAATAATGTGGAAGGGATTGCCTTCATGTGGTGTATCCATGGCTGACCAAGGATCATATTATAGTTGGTTTCCTGATCTATAATATAAAATTCGGTGAGGACCATCTTGGGTCATAAAGTGACTGGTAAAACTATGGTTCTAATTGAAGTGGCCTTGAGGCTATCATATCCTCTTAACGTATTTCATGTTGTGGAACAGTTTGTCTCTCCATATCCTAAATTTTGAAGAAAATTGAAGGGGACTATGTTAACTGCTGCCCCATCGTCAATCATTTCATGTTTAACATAATTATTGTAAACCCATACTTGTAAATGTAAGGCTGCATCGCCTCTTCGTGCAATCTCAGCATCTGTTGGCATTTTGCTTATATCAAATATAAATTCAGTATCCCTATCTAGCTGCCTTGGAGGATAAATGTCAAAGTCTACATGGTTTACTTGTGTTTCCGGAGGAGGAGTGATGTTGATTAAATGACCAAGGCCTAATTCTTCTAAGAGGGCAGCCCTGTAGGCGGGAGAGTTTTTTAACAAGTCCAAAAAGGAAATGTGAGAGAAGGTTTTAGTTAAGTCGTTAATTAAATCATAGGCACCTATGGGTTTTACCAACGTTTGTTGAATGTTGTCTGGCTCCAATGGATAACTTGGAGTTGGTTGAGAAGAATAATCCCATGTTCTTGTTATGGTTTCTATGGGTAGCTCGGTGTCTAACTCCACTAGACCAACTATCTTAGTTTGGGGTCGAGTTCCTAGTTGGGGTGCGACTAGTGGATTTAATGAAGTTGAAGCTTCATGATCATTGTTTCCTGTTATAACACCCTTATTTGTTCCATTAGGATCTAGCATGTTATTGTTAGAATGGTTTGGGAGTGGATCATTAAAGATCTTGAGGGGTGCATTTTGAGGGGAAACTGCCCCTGTATAAGTGTTTGGCGTGGGTACTATAGAATTTGCTAAAAACATATCTATAAAGAGTTACTTTGATCTTCTGGCAAATGCTGCATGAATTTATTGTAGTCATGACAAGTCCTAGTATCGTGGCCTTGAATCTTGTGGAAGCCACAATAAAAATTGGGATTATAATTTCGAGGCTGTTGATTTAAAACCTGTTGTGGCCCAAAATTCTGATAAGGTTGCTGGTTATTAGAGTTAAAATTTTGAGGTTGTTGCCTTTGGTTTTGACTCTGATATCCGGTTGGGTTTTGATTTGGACCTTGTGTTTGGATTTTCGTTGTCGTTGTTGTTGTTGTGGTGCATGGTGGACAATTAAAATCCACCGCGTTGATTGTTGGAGTAAAATTGTTATTTCACTGATTATTAACAGGTGGTGAAATGTTTACAACGTTTGCCCTTTTAACTTGGTCAGTTACTCCATCTATTGTAACTCCGCGGTTCTTGTTAAGGATCTCAGGTCCTTGATTAGTGTTCCTGGTATTAGGATAGGCTGCGGTGTTTTGATTGGGAGTGGTTAATTTCCCATTTGTCACATATGTCTTACGACCACTATCTATCACTTCTTGGTTAATTTGGAGAGCACTCTCGAGTACTTCATCGTAAGTTCTTAGTGGGAACTTCTGGACTTCTTCCTTTATCTCTCTATTAAGAGAATTAAGGAATAAATCGCATAGTTCCATTTGATCCATGTTTGGAGCACTTGCTGATGAGTAGAGAACCATACACCATCTTTGAATAAAATGAGCAGCGGATTCATTATGTTCTTGTTTAATATGCAAGAATTCCTTGATTCTTGTTCTTAACAATTTGTTCATGTCAAAATCTTTGATGAAATCTGACACGAGTTTTTTAAATGAGTGTATTGAGGCTTCAGGTATTCTGTAATACCAATCAAGGGAAATACCCTCTAAGGTCTTAGGGATTATCTTAGCAATAACCCCGTCCAAAGGGAGTAATTCCTGTATGGCTGTGGCATAGGCCTTAATGTGTGCGTTTAGATCCCCTTCTCCTTTATATTTGGGTAAATCAGGAAGAGGTCTTGGAAGCATAACACTTCGTATGGAGAAGTCTAGGGGTTCTTTTAAATATTCTGAATAAGTCCTTACTGCGTAGGCCTTGACCATCGATGGCGCTTGCTGAGGGGGTGGGGGTGGCATGGTTTGTTGATATGACATAGCATATGTATTTTTAGGGGCATAAGGGAATCCTTGTGGTTGAACGGACATCCCAGGAGAAGATATTATGTCCCCTTGTGGTGACTTTGAATAAATGTTTAAGTAAGGAGGAGCATTGTTCTGGTATGGGTTGTTTGGTGCCAAGCCGGGAGGTGTCATGTTTTCAATTGGAGTGGCATTTGAAAACGCGGTCCTAGTTGACATTTGTTGTGGATAATTATAGGAATGTTAAGGAGGCATGCCTAATGTGCCTGTTCCTGTAAGGAGGTCAACCTGACTAGGATGATGCAAAGGGTTGGGGATCCCTGCTTGCCCAAAATATGAATTTTGGTTTTCTTGAGCAAGTTCTAGCCCTCTAACCTTTTCAACTAAGGCTGAAATGACCTCTATTGGTGAAGACACATTGTTTTTCCTTAATGGCGTTTGTTGTATACCTTGAGGTTGTAAAGGGGTATGATACCCTGCTATGAATTGATCATTACCCTACCAAGCTTCACCGAGGGTATTTCCCATAGGTGGAGGAATGGGGGTGTTTTCTTGGAATAGGGTATCAGATTGTGTTTGTAAACTCCCTATATGTGGGTACATGTTTTGGAAGTGTTGCTCGCTTCTAGCATAGTGTGCTAAATACTCCTCATCTAAAAATGGGAGTGGATCTGACTCTTTACTAATCTGTGGTCTGAACAAGACCCAAGGAGATGAAGTGGATTATCTAGTAAACGTCATATTATTAGAGCTTGATGGCTCTGGTTGTTGTGTTTTTGCAAGTTGATTTGACTCATCAATTCGGAACGAAGAACTAGAGCTAGTTCTTTGAGGGGGAGTTTGAGATGACAAGTAATTACTTGAATAGTTATCAGCCCATGCAGAAAGCGAGGGTGATGGTTGTCTATTTGTTTGACTATAACTTGCTTCAAGACCTGAGAGAGGTCTACCATATGCGTCGTATCCTGACATATTTGGGGGGTATATGAATACCCGCAGAATAATGGGAAAGAGTGAAGGTGGATGAAAGAAATGAAAATAAAAGGGGAATACTTGTTTGTTTCACATCGGGTTCACCAGTTTTGTATGACAGAAAAGTGACATGCAAGCATGAATGTACAAGTACCTCTTCTCCGTACTCGACCTGAGGGTGCCGAGACAATCGGTGAAGATGGAATATATGTGGATGTAGACAAACTAGTTAGGTAATCTTATATCCTCAATGCAATAATGGAATCAGGAGATCTAAGGTGAAGAAGGCCCTCCTAACTTGAATTGGTGTAATGGTTTGTTCACTATATAATAGTTGTTCAGAGGCTCCAATCAATGTCGAGCTCTGCGAGATCCTATTTATTGGCTGTTGGATACGTGGGAAGTGACCTTGGGAGCTTCGTATATATCTCCAGACAAGGTCATGAAAATGGTGATAGGAGGGTTGTAGTGGATTTGTAGTGAACTATGGGTGGTTAGATGGTCACAGTCCATAAAATATTGGATTGATTGGCTTCTATGTTTAATACGGAAAATTGCGTTATGATATCTGGGGAGTGGTGAGAATCTAAATACCAAGTGTTCGTAAACTGAGTATCAATACTTAACTTATTTGTAGGCCCGTTGGGTTGTGGGACTTGCAGATCACAACCATAAGTTCATGGTTGTTGTGGACCTGTTATGGTCATGTGAAGAATCAATCCCTTCTTCTAGACTATCCAATGGTCATAAGCCTTTTCAGCTTCTATGTTTAGTACCAGGAGTTGTGCAATCTTTCTTAGAATACCTTACAGGGGTTCTGGCAACTTGTATACGTAACCATGTGTCTATGTCAATGAGGAGGTTTCCTGCATTCTGGCTGTGGAACTAACTCATAACCAAATAATTTGTTCTCTTTCAGGTTATTGTATGGTCATGAAAATATCTATCAAGGCAGTCTATAGTTAGGATGATTTGACCAAAATGTGTATGCCTTGTCGATCTTTGATATTTAACCCTCTCAATTGTTCACTAATTGCTTGTAGGTTTGTCATTGCTCGAAAGACCTGTATCCTAAGGTCTTGATCTATATCACTAATGTTGTGGGTAGATTTGGTTGAGGCACTATTGGTTTCAAATATATATTCTCTAGGCTCTCTAGGTCCTGTAATTGTCATGCAAAACGATTCAACTTTTAACTAAGATTAATAAACTAATTATGAAAGATGTATCTACACTATGCTTGTATTCTTTTATTTTTGTATTTTCGATGAAGTTTTTAATCAAATTAAAGAGTATCTTATTCTAATATATTTAGAAAATGGACAACTAATCTAGTAACAAAATTAAAACAAACAAAGTAGCCTGGTGTGGCTATTTGCCTATGCAGTTGTGATTTTATCCTAAATATCTAAGCAACTAATTATTTTAAATTGAAAGACTCTCGATCCTACCTCAAGAAGTGAGGAATGAATCACAGTTTCTCAGAAACTATCAATCCCCATTAGCTTCCCTGGCGATATCTGGTACTCTATTCAATACGTTCGTAACTAGAACTTTGATAGTGAGAACAATGGTAAATCTGAGTTGTGTGTGACTTTTTCCCCTCAGTGTGATCTCCTCATTTCCTTCGTGTTCTCTATGAATCTAGAAAAGCATGTATATGATAGTATCAGTAGAATAAGGAACTTGAACAATGACAACTTTTGGATATAGACTGAATACAATGCGAGTAAGAGAGAGATAGTACAAGTGAACAGAGCTTGACTATGTAATTCCTAGTAGGATTTATTGCGGGAATACAACACAAATACGTGCCGAGAGTTCTTAGAAACTATCTTTGTGACGAACAAAACCTGCAACTCTAAATGGATTCTAATCTAAGAATGAAACTAATTCTTATGCTAAACTGGCTTGCATGGAACAACAATGAAGCAAGAATGAAAAAAGAAGATTGAATGACCTCTAAACAACAAAGGAAAGCTAACAATGGATGCAAAACATGAAACTAATGGAATTCTAAGCAAGAAAATCAAAGACTGAATGATTAAACAGATAAAGAGAGGGGCCATTTGTTTGAAAACAAGCTGGCTATTTATAGCAAATGCATTTACTAGAGGGTAACTCCCAATTGAACTCTTTTACTATAAACAAAGGGAAAACACTATTCACAGGGCGGCCAAAACATAAATGCAAAGCAAAGTAGCTGAAGAATGTGGGTAGAAATTGAAGATTTATGTTTGACGTGATCGTCGGAACTTAGAAATATGCGAACTAGAAAACTGTGTAGGGACAGTTACGGACCGCCACCCATGCAGGGTGGTGGTCTTGTCACTGAAGACCAAAATGCAAGGAAAAAGGGGGGAGAGGGAAAAACAAAGCATGCGAAGGCCGAGTGAGGCATGCAGGATACAAATGTATACTTGGCGAGCTTTTCTGGATTTCGAACACCTTGCAAGGAGACCTGTATCATCATTGGGGTATGTGTAACATCTTTCTGGCGGTGCAGTACCCTACAATTTTGGGTACATACAATAACCTATAGTTTTCCTCACATATTCAATGACGACAATGTAAGCCCATTTTTAGTAAGTTACATTGATTTGAGATTTAATAATATGTTAACTTACACATATTGTAGGGTGATCAAAATCTAGGCATACATTTTAAATAGCAAGACAATGTCACCTGCCCTAAACTTTGATACTTTATTCCTCTATGTGGACATATTCATCTGCATATGGTTACACCATTTCCATAAACATAGGGGGGTGGTTGATTAGGACTTCTTCTTCTTCTCCTGGGTAGTGTCATCGGGACCACTAAACCTAGGTTAGTAATTTTTGGTTGTGTGGCACCATGTCATGCCTATGTAGAAACACAATGAAGAGGAATCAAACCCTCATAGTTACCCACCAAGTGAATGTGTATAAAATGCATATCATAATGCTTTTTGATAATCAAGACCTTATTGAGACATATGGAGCTCAATAATGATCTTTAGCATGTGATGTAATATATAACGTAAAAGTATGCAACATGGCTGTGAAGAAGCCAAGATGATAACAAAATATGTATAATTAGTCCAAAAAATAAAATATCAACAATGCAACACAACTTGGGTATGTACAGTGACACACTAACTATGCCCATTCTAGGTTCAAACAATGACTGATTGAGTAGGTGTAACTTACCTACATGTACCTAAACCTATGCACACATACAATTGGGGGGAGACCTTTCTCCCCACTGAAGTGATATTTGATACTCTATCCCATGTTCACATCTTGTTGGATCAAAAATTTAAAAACATTATCATAGATCTTGATTGGGCGTAATTCCCCTTGTTTTCAATACACTTATGAATTGCAGCAGAGGTAGAATGAGAGCCAAAATTTCTTAAAATATTACTTTGATATCGCATAGGAAATACAATCTGATCATTGTCATTCCCCATGCACAGTTATGCACATTCACATGGTAATAATTTAAAGGTGAATGTAGATCAATTACATTGGAATTATCACTAGAATGTATGATGTTTTGAAAGTGTAATCCCTGTCAAGATCCCACTGAAGTGCTCCTCGGGGAATATTGATCTATCGTGTATTCCTCTATATTGTAGGATTTCTATGATGAGTTGAATTTTGTTTGAATTTTTATAATTTTCCAATTTTTTTGAATTTTTGAATATGTGATTTTGTTGTGAATTTTTAGAAAAACAATTGTTAACGGGTGCTTCATGTGTAGAATTTATCTTTCAGGCCTACTTCCTAACCATGGTTATCAAATTTGTCTTGTATCTTGTCTTCCTTGTTTAGTGTCTTGATTGTCATTATTTTTTGCGGATGCTGATGCCCTTTTCTTGATTACATGTGTTTATTCTATCATTCTTAAAGGATTCTGAGTTTCTTGTGACATCTTGAGTGGTCTCCCATGTATTCAACCAACTACTTGTTGTGTCTTTTGCCATGTTATCGTGTCTTTTGACTTTTTTCTATTGCATCATGCATACTTGTTTGTAACTAACACTTTTGGATAGCGTTTCCCATTGTTTTGCATGCACCATGGTTATTACCATGTTTATCCCATATTCCCCTACATGAGTTTATATTTCAGATGTGCACATTAGTTTCATTTTTCCTCATTTGGGTCAGTGCTCTCCTTTGTTCATCTCACACACCCCAAATGAGTGGGGGAAATAATCGGTGATTATTTCACACTCTCAATAGTTCAAATACTATACGAAAATGGCATACAACAAAATTAGGATAAACAAAAGCTAATAAACATGTTCAAAATCGAAATTGTGCCTAAAATCAGTGTAGGACAGAAGCACCCAACACAAATAGGAGCGATGGGCGCTAGTGTCCCACCTGGGTGGTCCTGTCCTAGGGAAAAACAAGTACAATAGAAAATCAACAAGTTCTTAATGACAATATTTTTCTAATTTCTAGCAGCATATACATGCTCAATTACAAGTTATTATTAGGAAGAATATAAGACAAAATCAAGTGGAAATGTTACACACTTTGCTTACAAGAGAACTAACTTCATCTATTTTCTTAGGATCATCTATGACTGAGTTTCTATTGGGTTTGTGACCATCTACAGTGGCACTTATCGTTGGGGAAGCATCAATGGTTAGAGAGAAAATTTGACAACTCTCCCAATACTCTTCCCTTAGTGCCTAAGACACAATTTTAAAGCACTCAAGTCTATTTGCGTGACAACGACTCCTCAAATCCTTAGTTTAGCGAAAGGACACTCAAATTCTCAGTTTGGTGATAGGACACATAAATCCTCAGTACTATTTTAACCATCTTTAAGGCAATAAACATACATGAATTTTTTTATATCTTCTCTCACGAAACACAAGTGTATTATATCCTTGACTCACTTGTTTTTCAATATACATTTATATTTTAACATGTACTAAGTTAAAGTTCAATTTCATTTATCATGAGCATTGAATACACTTATTTTATTTTGCAAGTCCAACCTTACTCCAACAAAAGGGAAACACACAAATGGAACAAGGAACAATCTCAAGCACAAGACACTCCATTAAAGGTAATATCCAAGGAACACATGCATAGACATCAATTTCTACTATGCACACAAGGTTACCCCTACGATCTTTATCCTCTTCTAATTCTACATTACACACTTCAAGATTTCCATTCGACACAATATCAAGCATATTCCTCATTTGGCACACTACCAGTTTCAACTCCTTTTGGCTCTCCACAAGGTACACTCTTTTTATCTACTTTATGCTACCAAATATTCATTCACCAGCATAAAGCGGGGGAAAATGTAGTCACAAAATCATGCACTTTTTATTTACATCAACGCCTCTAAGTATGTCATTATATGCATGATTCCTAACCAAGAAGACTAGAAATTAACAAAACTTGTATTTAGTCTTTTACATTACCTTT
Source organism: Taxus chinensis (assembly GCA_019776745.2). Taxonomy (NCBI): domain Eukaryota; kingdom Viridiplantae; phylum Streptophyta; class Pinopsida; order Cupressales; family Taxaceae; genus Taxus; species Taxus chinensis. Next base: position 99,939,554 of record CM034154.1, read on the forward strand.
ATCCCTTTTACACACTCTTATTATTTTTCTTCTATGGAATGGTCACTTTAATTTTAGACATTAGATGACATATGAACCTAATCTCTATTTTAACTGATATATATCCTCTAAGCATCCCAGCATACTATCCCATTAAGGGCACGTGATCACCCGGGTGCTAATGTCCCCTTTGGGCACTTGTTATCCATTTCCCTCCTTTTAAATTATTTTAATTGCCACATCATTTGGTATCTTTTCTAAATTACTACTTATTACTTTGGGTCAAATTTTTGGTTGTTAATGACAAAATTCAAACAAGGGAATCATATACATATACATGAATTACTTACCATTATTAAGGGCTAGACAATTTGGGGGTAATACTTACTATCTACTACTTGGGCAAAGAGCAACATTTAAATATCTGCATTAGGGATGCGAATTATTCACTACATAGAGGTGGTACATTTATAAATTCCATCTCACACATTCATCTTGGGGGGAAATTAGTTGTATTGGCATGTTATCTTGAGTGTGACTTGTGCACAAGGGAAACCTATCCTTAAGGGACTCAATTCTCAATCACACATACACACAATAACTACATAGAGTTTGAAATAACAACATGTTACACATAAAAATACACAATACACATTGGGGTGATCCCAGAGGTCAATCCAACATCAATGAATGGAGTCACCTTATTTATCCTTCACCTATCATGTTGTAAAAATTGAGTCAAGTGCAGGTAACTAGGGTTTTGTTTCCTAGGTGCATGTGTGACACACTGATGTCTGAAAATGATATGGATGTGACTAGTGAGTGACACGTACGATATAACTTCAGGCCCTAGAAAGATCACCATTATAACTTTCTTACCAAGATTCATTAGCGCCCATTTTTTAGACATCGATGCATTTAGTAGTACATCTTTCTCAATAATGGGTCAGTCATGTCCGAAGAGGTATGAAATTCTACCTTCTCTAGACATATCTTACAATTGGTACATCCAGCCTATTCTAGTCCCTTTCCTTTCCTCTATATAGATTTATCTCCACTATCTATTAGTGTGATTGGCACATTTTATTTCTTTCTGGGACACCTTATTCCAATAACATACACACATTTACTTCATAGAACTTGAAATGTATTGTAACACTCAGTAACAATAACATTGGTTTGTATGTGCTCTTAGGTGATTCCAACTCAATACTATTGTTTTTTTATTACATCCTAATGTTATATTTCTTGACATATTGTGCATATAGCATCAGGGTTCATTATTTTGTGCATAATTTATTTCTGACACATGAACTCTAAAATGAAATCCACCTGCGACATATTCTGAAAGGAAGGAAACTACTTCAAGCCTAGAAATCTCACCAAGCATTATCTTGGTACCAAGATTTTAGCTCCTTAGTTCAGACTTCAATGCCTGGGCATTCAAAATGATTCTCATCTTTTCAATCCTGTCTGAAGAGGTCCTACAGTATGTTGGTTCTTTCTATTGTATATCATCTCCTATTCAAATTGTCAATATATTCAGCCTATTCTAGAAATGATATTCCATCCATCAATATCAGACATCACATAGAACTTTATCTATGAGCTATGCAATCTTCATTTCTAGCTCACATATTTTCTCACAAAATTCCTGTACTTTGCCTTCCACCCATAATGTTCACCACTTGTATAGGAATTGGATGTCAGTCATTCATAATCAAGATCTTAAATTCCATTTACCGATATATATAGACACACTATGGTTGATTAAGGATTCTTATCAGAAATCCAGTTAATAAACCTATGGCAACACAAGTGATCCTCTAGTCTAACATCTGTAGCTCTAAAAATGATTCTGTCCTTTGTATACCACAGAAGTCATCTCTTGTTGCCATAAACCTAAATAAGAATCATCATTTTAATTCAGTTCTTACTCCTTTCTCATAATAATTGAAATAAGTATTTATATGGTCACATTGTCTTCCTCTCTAGCTTGTAGAAGGACATACTTACACTTGTAATCCTTCATTTTCAATCATATCAATGTGTACATTAGGTAAAGCTGCAAAACTATCTAAATGTTCAACTGGTGAGATTCCCTCAAAACATGCACTCAACTAAATACTTTCATCGGTGACCTGCTACCTCTTATAGATTGTAGATCCTTCCTTTATTTTAATGGATATTGTGTATGAGAATTATTCTTACTTTCACCATTCTTTCTCAGGCACCATTGGTACTCTACCACCATAATTCATGGTTGGGAGTGGAGCATTGTATCACACTTCTTCTATGAGCCAATATTTCTTGATTCTTAGACGTCATTTTTATTAACTTCCTCTTCTAGAAATTGCATCCTTGGAATGTACTAATTACGAAGGCACGTTGATCTCCAATTCATAATTCCCCTATTGATGTATTGTTAAATCTTCTTAGTTGATTCGCTTCATAGACTCCCAACATGAATAGTAATTTTATAGAAACCGTTAGATTTATTAATTCACACAAAATAAAATTGGGCCAAAAAAATTGCTAACACTATAGTCCAGGACAAATCCATATGTGGTAATCACTAGGGAGAATAATTCCTTTTATGTTTTCACCCATTGTGATCTCATCCAGTAGTCTTGTCTTTTCCCTTACATTTGTGGTTCATTCCAATTGAACATTATGATTGGATCACCATCGAAATGAGTATGACAAACTCATCTAGTAGGGTCCGCACAATCCTAGTTGGAAGGGTCATTTGAGTCTTCAGGACCACTTTATCAAATTTAAGAGAGGTAGGGGTAGTGTCCATGCTTTATGAGCCAATGTAGGATTCATTATTCTGCATTCACGTTTTTCTTAAATATAGTTATAAAGGAAATACCCTTAGGAGCGGTTTCCTAACTAGGTAAGTGAGATGTGATGAGTTTGATAAAGCCCCTCTATGCAAACTCCCATCTAAAGTCAAGATGTTCATCATTGGAATCAATTATGAAATCCATGGTTCCTTCAATTTATTATGTATTTTCTTCTCCCACGTCTCTTACACAATCTCTTATGACAAATCCTAATTCTATGTTTTTTCCTCAACTATGTGATTAACAGAATTTGCATTGTTCGTAAATAAGATACATAATATTCATCTTTTCGTATAAATGGACACATTAGTTAACTAATTACCCCTTGCACTAACAACTCTTAGGTGGTAACATGTCTTCCAAAGCTTTGATCTATTGTTATATGTTCTTATAATCCTACACAAATAAGACACTTTATTTCCTTCGTCTTCTACCCACCTCAAAAACTATGGTTACAGACCTGAATGATCTTAACTTCCTATATTACAATGTGATCACTCTAATACCAAATTAAGTAGCAAAATGGTTAGGGGTTCTAATAAAATGCCATGTATGTCCTACATTGTACATCATTAGGAGTGTAACTCACACATTAGCAATACTAACAACCACAATTGTAACTACCACAATTTTATTCGAATGACAACATTCTCAATAGGTTAGATCACTCCTATGATGAAATTCATACAACACATAATTCTCAAAATGTGTTCACTTCATATCACTAGCAAAGCCATCATAAATGATTTGAATCTCCCTATAAGAACACACTTGTGCAAACCTACATCATAGGATTATTATAATAATATCTTTTACATGCTCTCATGCACAACACCACATGCCATTACACTACTTTTGAGTTTTCTGGCAATCTAGAACCACATTTCTCACGTAAAAATTAGTCTTAAGATTGAACCAAATCCATTCTAACTAGATTGAACACCTTCTCTAAAAATAGAATGATGTGTTTATGCATATCGACACATATGATAAACTGGCTTTAAAAAAATCCTATAAGGACCATCGACTCTCCCTTAATGATAATTGGCATGTATTATAAATATTAAATGGAAAATAAGGCCCAACGGACCAATCTCACAATCGAACTTGATGTGTAAACGTAGAAATTCATCCTAATGAACATTATTTGAAAGACTACTTGTAACAGTATTGTTAGCCTTTATTTATGATCTTGATTGGATACTCAAAGAAGTGATCTTTGAGGCCCTTTGCACCATCAAGTTAGGTTACCTGTACATATATACTGTGAAATAATTGACGACAACCATGTTTCAACTCAAATGCCCCTATGAGGTAGTCTAAAGTAATTTCTCAATTTCACATGTATGACTGTTATGGTATCACAATAATACTTCCATCGACAATATGTCAGATCCGAGCGGTATAAATTATTTATGTGATGCCATCAAACATTAAAGGTTCAATATTAATTAAATTAATATAAGAAACATTATAACAACATTATTAAAAATGTAATAAAATAAATTAACAGAGACACAAAAATTTAACATGGAAAACCCCCCAAGGGGTAAAAACCCATGGAGAAAGGTAACATTTCCATTAATGAAAATTTCATTCCACTACATAACCATTCCCCTCACTTCTCTCCTCTATGAATTCATCACATGAATTATGAATTCATTACGTCCAATATGACCCCACGGGTCAATATAAATAAATCAAATGGGTGTGACTTCTCACGAAGTACCCCGTAAGCATTAATTGATTTTTAAATAATCAATTAACATAATAAACACATAGTTTATATTAAATAAATTAAAATATTATATATTATAATTTATTTAATTATAAACTATAGTTTATTTATAAGAACACTTAATATTAAATGTTCTAACACTCCCCCTTAATATGAAGTGGGGAACATATGCCAACATTACATGTGTATACAATAGGATTTACAAATCCATAAACCTTAATGAAGGTTTAGGCTAGCATATAATATTTGAAGGATTTATACATCTTCATCATGCTCATCTTACCTTTTGATACAAAAGGATTTTCAATCAGTAGTGAATGATTTAGGATAAGCATGATTTGTGAGACTACATCTCACCATTTTTCATGGAAAATATCCTAACCAACATCTCTAGGAGCCTTTTATAACACAAGGACCTCTTTTACAACATATGCAACACATTGGACTGTACATTGTAAACTTAGAGTGACAAGTTTACAAAGACCATAAAAATATCTTTTTACAATGGAGAAGAAATATAGAGGAGAATGAGATATCACAATGCTTTCCATTAGGAGGTGGCATTGTCATGCACACTCCCCCTCAATGGAAAATATAAAAGGCCAAGCATTGCACAAAACTTGCAAAATTTTATAGCACATAATGGCTTTGTAAACATATCTGCAACTTGATCTTTAGTTGGGTGGTACTGGAGATCTATATCATTGCAGGGAACCTTCTCTCGGATAAAATTCATATGAATATCTATATGTTTCATTCTTTGATGTTGAACTGGATTCTTAGCAAGAGAAATGTAACTCTGGCTATCACATAAAAGGGGAGTACTTCCTTTAGCTTCCATGTGTATCTCTTTTAATAATCAATTTATCCACATGGCTTCTTTCTCTACTTCCATTGCACTTCTATACTTTGCCTCATTATAAGATATGGAGACTATTGGCTACTTTCTACTGCTCCAACGAATGACACCTGTACAAAAAAATTGAACACATATCCAGTTGTATATATCATATCTAACACAACATCAGTATGGTTAGAGTCACAATATCTATATAAACATGCATTATCATAATAATCTTAATATAAATCATTATTGATTTCACTTTTGACCATATATAAATTTTACATTGATAGGTTAAAAAACAAGTTGTATACCAACTTAAATAACAATATGCTTAACAAACCATGTTATATTAGCACTATGTTGAGTAATTTCAACATATTAATCTTATTAAATATATATTAGATGCATTTAGTATTGGATGTCTCCAATACAAACACAAAGGCATCCCCAAATTTGATTTGATATGCATTTAATACTATTTTTAGTAATCACATATTAATATATTCAACTAGATCTTGATTTAGAATCCATTAAGTAGTCATTAACAAGATTTATCTTTCATAATTGGTTAAAACTTATAATAAGTAAGTGATTTACATAACTAAACAAGATTTGAGAATACTCAAATTGATGATGATCTTTCCATATTTATCAAGGAGATTAATTGTAACTTCAGGTTTAAAACCAAGGCTTAATAGTATTAATCAGGTTGCGTATGTTAAATACGAACCGAATTTATTTATTTGTTATTATTGATAAATGGTTTTAAATGGTACCATACCCCATGGAACAAAAGGCTAAAAATCCACAAATAACATAGAGAGTGCAGTGGTTTCTTGATAAGTGGGGGCCATGCCCCAACAACAAGAGCCTATAAGAGATAGAAATAACATTGAAAAGCATGTCAGAGGTAGAATTCCAACAAGGAGACCAACAATAGCCAAAACAAAACTTGACAACATCTATAAAACTGCAAAAACACATAGAAAGACAAAATACAATAAATAACTATTTAAGAAACTCATTAAAGACCTTCTGAACTTCTATCGGGGCCTTGAAAAGGTTAAGAGATACTTTCTTGTTTGGGTCCTTGTTTTCCTTTGCTAATAATTTATTCTTGACCCTACCCTCTTTCCAAATCTCCCTTGAGATGCCACTACCTTCACAAATCTATTTAACATGAATTTTAATGAATTCAAGGAAAGTTTTATGCATGGCTAATTGGTTGATTTATTTGTTTTTTATCTATTTTATTTTCTTCTCTATGTATTGTTTCCTCTTAAAAGGATGTCAATATTTTCCTCTAGTTTGGCATTGGTCATGGAGCTCAAGTCATTTATGCTGCCATCTTTGAGTAGAAAGTCTACATAATCTTCAATGTTTTTAATGGCATCATCCTGGTGTTGCAGTTGGGTTTGCATTTCAATGCTAAAATTGGGTTCAAGGATAGGGTGACTCATGCTCAGAAGGCATTCAATTACAATATTCTTGCCCTTGTCCATACTACGTAGCACTATTTTAGTAGGTGGCGGGGAGTGGGGAGGGAAATTGTGTTTTTGGTTCTAATTTTGGGCTAATGGGGGGAGGGAGGGAAATGGGGGAGTAGGGTCATTGAGTGCATCATCATGAAAATACCAGTGTAAAAGGAATATAATTCCTTGATCAAGGGGAAGGGTTCTGACATGGGCTTGTACTTCTTAAATAGACTTCTCTAAGGAATTCAGGATGTAGTAAGAAAGGCTAACCTTAGCAGAGAACCTGAAGTGATTAAACAACACAAGATGATGAAGAGGTAACGTAGAATAGAAGCCTTACAAAGTAACATACATAACCACCATCTTGGTGACATCATTGTAAGGAGGGGGAATAGAGGAGCATAACAACCCTGATTTACCAATTGTTAAGACTTCTTCTCCCTCCACAAACCTCTTCTCTCCAGCTTCATCATCTAACCGAAATTATTAATCAAAGAGCATATAATTATATTTGATCAAGGAAAGTAAATAATATAAAAGTATAAATTGATTTAATAGGGTGGACACATGTCACAAATCCAAGGGATAAAAGAGGGACATGTGGCATGATTCCATGGGATTTTCAACCAAATGTATTATGTGGACCTCAAACACGTGGAATAAACCGAGTTTCAAATAAAATTTTTTGGGTCTAGGTACGGTTGAGGTATTTAAAGGAGACATGTGGAAGGTAAAAGGTATCCATGAGGGAAATAGGGAAATAATCACAAAGGAACACATAGAAAAACTTGAAGCAAATCAGAAGCTTCCACATGTCAACTTGTTGTTCCTCTTGAGATGCACAACTTTAAATGGCCATAACTTTCTCTTCACACCTCTAAATTAGGAAAATTTGGTCTTGTTGGAAAGGTTATTTTGATCCCTTCAATTCAACATAATCATATTTAATAATTTATGGCATTTTTTGTGATAAAAATAGGAAAACAAATTTGGGTATTAAAAATGTAGTTCCATACTCCTAAGCACCAGATTAAATTAATTTATTTATTTGAAACCTTTTGAACCTAATCTGATACCATGTCAAATTCAAGGGTTTAAACACATTAACCATTAAATAAGATTCAATATTAATTGAATTAACATAACAAAAATTATAACAACATTATAACAACTTCAATAAAATAAAATAACACAGACACAAATTTAACGTGGAAAAACCCCCCAAGGGGTAAAAACCATGAACAAATGTAATATTTCCATTAATTAGAAAATCATTACAGTACATATTTGTTCCCCTCACTTCTCTCCTCTATGAATTCATCACATGAATTCTGAATTCATTACATTTAATATGATCCCACATGTCAATATAATTAAATAAAACGGGTGTAACTTCTCACGAAGTACACCATAACCATTATTTTATTTTTAAATAATCAATTAACATAAAAAACACATAGTTTATATTAAATAAATTAAAATATTATATATTCTAATTTATTTAATAATAAACTATAGTTTATTTATAAGAACACTTACTATTAAATGTTCTAACACTTTGGACAAAGTCGACCAAGTAACTTTGTTATGTATGGCCAACTTCGTCTGGGCATAATGTACAATGTAATATGTTCACTGGAGATGGTGGCCAAATGTTTGAAGACGTTTCTTATATTTTAAGAATGGTGTTTTAACTACTCAATGATTGATAACCACTATGACCTAGTGGGTGGTAGTATTTATTGAGCAAGACATGTGCATGAATTAGTCAATTAATTGCACAACGAGTTATGGGCTGAGCTAAATGCCAATGATTAATCGCCAAATGCTGATATGTTTAGATTTAGGTATCTACAACAATGTGTCTGATCTAAAATGGAGACAACTAGGGAGAATCCAAAAAACATTTACTTACATGTAGCCTTAAAGATGATTCATATGAGGTTCTATTATCCAAAACATGGACGATTCTGTTGGAGGCATCAACAATGCCCCAAACATTAAGCTATTTAAAAAAGATATAAAGTATGGAGACTCATCGATGACTAAGAATGGTGATAAAAAAGATCTAAATAGAGGAAAAACACATGGATGAAACAAAACAACTAATGAATGCATAAATGGTGCATCAACATGCAAGAATGCCCAAATACTAATGAAGAAATATAAAAGTGCGGGAAAGATAAATTTAGGACAACCATGTGGACAAAGCACATGAGACAAAAGAAAGCATACTATATCAAAGAGTTTAATCCCATGTGGGACCATGATGAAAAGATGTACATAGGAGTAGAAATCAAGTGGAAGATGAAATTGTTGATGGCTCAACTAAGGACTAACTTGCATCATCTTACGTGTGAAACCGACAGGTAAACAACACTCGAGGAGTGGGAAATGAGAACATGCCTATTTTGCGACAAGAGGGTAATGGAGATAAAATGACGCTACATCATGGAGTGTGCAACCTATAACAACATGCGTATCAAGTTCATTGACAACCTGAACGTAGACAACCTAATCAACTTGTTCGGGGAGGCAAGGCTAAACGAAACAACAAATCTTTTCAACTAGGATCTACAGCAAAAAAAAAATCTAACATCAAAATAAGATTAGAAAGTTTGCGAGGCTAAATAAATAACCTTATACCTAACAAAAACGTCAAAGTGGAGCAACTATATATGGTCCCATACACACTGTTCGGTCTCGTAGACATTATTAAAACCTCTTTCATTCATTCATCCGCGAGGGAGGATGCTCTCACAAGCGACTTAAAAATAAGACAGCCGGCAATTTTTGTACTGATGATTATCCCAATTTCCCATAAATCCATAGAAACGCTAACGGCCAAAAACCACGCGTTGCGTAAAATCCCAGACAACAAAACCATTACTTCAACTGAAGTAGCACTGTTTAAAGCCACGTAATCATTATTATACCCTGTACTAATTAAGCGTGAAACATCCAAAAATTGTTCCGTTTGGCTTTCCCTTTGTTTGCGAAAAAGCTATGTACATCCAATTTATTCGCTTCAATACTCTCTGTAAATGCATTTCCGCTAATTAAATCCACTCTCCTGCTAACAATGGAGGACGCTTACGCCAGATCTGTACCCGAGGTTTTTAGTTATTAATATTATTTTCTTCATTTCGACTAAATAGTCACAATTTGAGCCTCTGTTTGATTGATCGCCGAATGTTTTACAATGATGTCCTGAATTTAATGCGAGCTCCGCTTTTGAGGATTTATTTTTGCCTCAGCTTTAACTAACGTAGGATTTATACGAAATTAGGTTTTGGAGGCCTTCGGGGTTGATGCTGCTAAAGGCCTCACGGATATGCAGGCAAGTTTTTTATTGTTTTATAACTTTTGCTTTTTGTAATTTTGTTTTGGTGTAATGAAATCTTTAGCTGGTTATATGCATGGTGATTTTAAAGTATTTTAGCCGTTTAAATCGTTTAAAATGTTGATCTGTACTTGCATTATTAGATATTAGATATTTTAATTTTTCGCTGTCCATAATCTTTTGAAAAAAGAAGTTTCTAGGAATAAAACTGTGTGAAAAGACTTTAAGTATGAATGTTCCGGACACACCTAAGCGGTCCATCAGCAGAATGACTGATGCGTTAGGAATGCGCATTAGAGCTCTTTATAAAGACAACTCTATTAAAATCACTTTAGAGCTCCTTTAAAGTGACGCTGTCAAGCGAAGGTAAAATTCAGTAAAAACATCATGAACAGAAGTTTTTGTTCAAATTTAAGGCAGCTTAGATCGTAAAAAATGGCTACAATTGTTGAATTCGCTCACTTATGGAAATGAGCGGTCGGCTTTCGGATCACAATCTTTTATACATCATTACACGGAGTAATGTATTGACATTAGATGTTATGTGACTAAATCCATGAAGCTTTATAAGCATTAAAGACTTGTTGGGATGTTAAAGACAAGTTTGGTTTGAAACTTGTTAATACAAGTTTGAGTTAAGATTCTTTAAAGATATTGTAATAAAGCTCTTAACTTAATAAGGGGGATGCATATCCCAAACATTTGATTAAAGATGCTTATTTTGACTTATGAAAAGGCATGAAAACCATTGTGTTGGTTTGTAACCACATGTGATGTATTATAAAAGAGATGTAAATATGAAAAACAAAGAACATGAACAATTGAATGAATGAATGAACAAAGGAAGAGAGACAAGGAATTGTGCTTGAGATTCGGAGAAAGAGAACAATTGTGAAAAAAGTCTTAAGGACTTTGTGATTTTAGTCTGTGGAAGCTATTCCAAGGCCGACTAGGTTACAGGCTGGCGGTGGGCAAGATAGAGGGGTACCAACGGTGTCCTAACCGGGGGTACAGAGTCCAACCTCGGATGGTTTCTGGCCAGGGCAAGGTGAAAATACACGGGGTGTATAACATTTTCCTCTCATAAGCGGCCATAGTTTGGTGTTTGTTAACCTGTGGATTCATTGGAATTTGGTATTAAGAGTTCCTGATAAGTGTTCTCTCTGTGTGTGTTGGAATTTGGAATTAAAATTCTTGATCTTTGTTTTCTCTCGACATTGGGATTTTGTATCCATTGATTCAGATAAGTATTCTCTCTGTAAACTGTACAATTACCTCTGTAACTATGTAAATTTTGTTAAATTCTTTTGTTTTATTCGAATAAAATGAACAAATAAATGTATTTTGTCTATTATATTATGTATTCTGTTATTTTACTATGAAGAACTTGATAATACATGTTTATGTTAGTACAACAGTGAATTTACAGTAATAATTTAATGAAATGCATAATTGGGATATGAATGTCTGTTAATTTAAGATATATTGTATGTTTTAATGTAAAATACGAACTAATATAAGAAACTGACAATATTTTACAATATATTCTTGCAATTTAATGGTGATTTGGATAAATTATTTGTATTATGTATTTTATAGTCGTATTGCTGTGTATTATGTCTTTCTGCAGTCATACTACCTGTTTTATTGCTTCAGACCTGAAAATTTCCTTAGATGATTCCACATATATACGAACGTCGTAGTGGCAGACTCTTGATAAGCATTTATTGGTTTCTGCAAAATGCAAGCTAATGAAAAGGTTCCATGTGTCTTATTTCGCAATGTCAGACTTTTGGTAACCGTTGCCAATGGATTATTGCCACATGACTTTATCCTTTACCTTCGTAACTATCCGGACCTGAAATGGTCTAGTCTTTGGTTAATTCCAGGACCTTGTGTCCAAAGGATGTATTTGTTTGGTAAAACCCCTGGAATCTTGACACATATCTCCAGTCTAACCCCAGTTAATCATGTTTAGAGCTTTAATTAACCATGTTTAGCCGTAGCCGTAGATTTTAAGAGTTATTTATTGTTTTATTAAATAAAAACTTGTCTGTAATCGATTTAGCTTTTTAATTTAAATAGATTATCTCATAAAAATGTATGGATCTTTTGTAAAACGACATGATTTCTCAGTTTAATAATGATAGAAAAATGTATCAGACTTCCGCAATTTGAAATTTGGTCAAGAATTATCAGTTTTTGGTCGAGTTAAAGTTTGTATTTAGTTAATTAGAGCCGGATTTTTATCTGGGAAAAAGTCACGTTTCATTAGAGCTCGTTATATAGATAAATCTATTACAAGCACCTTAGAGCTCCTTAAAAGAGAAGCTGCTAGGTAAAGGTAAAACTCAGTAAAAATGCGGGCAGAGAAGTTTTAACTTAAATCTATGGCAGCTTAGCTTCGGAAAAATTGCTATAATTGTCAACTTTGCACTTATGAAAATGAGGCATTGGCTTTTGGATCATATTTTGTGATCCATCACTCAGATGAACTAGGAATGCAAATTAGAGCTCCTTAAAAGAGAAGCTGTTAGATGAAGGTGAAATTCAGTAAAAATTCATGCACCAATTTTTTTACTTAAATTTATTGCTATAATTGTCAACATCACACTTATGGAAAAGAGCTATGATCTGACATCTGAAGCTAATTTAGAGAGTTATTCTATAAGAAACAAGGCTAGAACACATTTGGGAGATTTCATAAAGCACTACCTGGAATTTCCAATTTTTTTACTTAAATTTATTGCTATAATTGTCAACATCACACTTATGGAAAAGAGCTATGATCTGACATCTGAAGCTAATTTAGAGAGTTATTCTATAAGAAACAAGGCTAGAACACATTTGGGAGATTTCATAAAGCACTACCTGGAATTTAAGATTTTTTGAAATAACCACTAAGCTTAGTGAAGTTTAGGGTCAAAATTCACAAATCTCCATCTCGAATAGGACACGCCTGATTTTGTCTTATTTTAGTTCACTTGTCAACACAATATAGTCCTGAAATATGTTCATTAAAGCAATGCCAATATAGAAATGAAAGACAGATCAAGGCTGTAGATAAAGTGTGATATTTTGCTCTTACAGTTGCTGTGGATTAAATATGGGTTGACAGATTATGGTGAATTAGTATTCCTAGAGTAGCTCATGAGGCAGTTTGGGAAGCATACCGTTTAGTCAAATTGGCACATGGTTATGAGCTCTCCAAGTCAATTGGAAAACTCCCGAGTCCAAGCGGCGAGCAACCCAAATTGTTTTAAAACGAATCAATCCATTGGACACCAAGTTTTAATGAGCATCTCCAAGTGTCGGCAAGACTCTCCAAGACTGCGCATGCCACTCGGCCATCAAAACAAAGAGAAAAAAAGCTCTCATTGCGAGTCATAGACCTCACTTGCAGTATCCAATTCCTTGCTCAAGTTTTTGATGAGTTTCTGTGTGTGGGTCCAAGTTGGATAGGCCTACTGCTCTTGCTGAAACTGAGCCATGTTCGAGTCTCGTAATGATGCTTTACTGAACCCTTAAAAGTATGCTGTCCAAGGGTAACTGGATATTATCTTCTGTAATTTGGATATGCGAACCAGCTCTGATTGAACTAAATTGAAGCAAAAGTTATTTATATTGGGAGCTCCGAAGTTTGCACTGCATTCTTTTAAAAAGTTTGTGAAGTCTATTTGAAGAGTCAACATGTTTAGTTGTACGTATACTTAGGTTTATAGGAAGTTTCATTGATATTAAGTATATGGTGAGAAAATCAGGGCTTTTTTTTGTTTTGTTTTGTTCTTGTTTTTGTGACCGATCAATGCGGGTTTTTGGGTGGAGCCTACAATTATTTAGGACACAATCAGGGGTCCCAGTCCCAGTTCCACTTCATCCTATTCACTGCTAAACCTGTTGTTACTACACCACATCACATGGATTTTTGGTGTCCCCTGCTGTTGGTCACCTGTCTGCGAGTGGGATTTGAACCTGGGTTGCTCAAGTACAACTGTATTCTCTTAATCATTAAACTACAGCCTAGGGGTCGAAAATTTAGGGTAAATATTAGGGCAGAGCTCAAGTTGAGGCTGTGCTCCCTGTAGTTCACAAGGAGAAGTTTGAACCCTACCTTTGGGTGTCTTCATGGCCACTTTGAGATGCCTAGGACCTCGTGGGAATGGAACCTTGGTCAATGGTGTGAAGCTGAGTGTTTCCCACCACTAGCTCCAAGCCCTTTGGACAAGCAGTGTATTTTTGTAAATGTAAATACAAAATAGTTTTTAATAACTGCAGTTAATAATATGGCCTCGGCTTTTAATTGGAAACTTAGGAAAAACAAACTACACCAAAAGGCGCAACTACAATTTACAATGTTAGAGAAGGGGTGGGAGGAGTGAGTGTGATAGTGTGAATGTTAATAAAAATGACCGACCTTAAATTTGATGTCCATTCGACTGTCGTAGAGAAGTAACTCTACTTGCCTGGAGAAGGGGATCGAAAAATTGCGATAGCTTGGGCATAAGGTGGAGTTTGGAGCCCATTTATATTTCATCCAAAAAGATTTTATTTGAACACAATGCCATGGTGCTGCTAGATTGACCATCTTTCATGAGTCAGTGGTAAATATGAGGAAAACATGCAGTCGTAAATCAATGCGGAACCCTTCAATGGGCGAAACTATGTGACAAATCCAAGATAGATATCTCAAGATTGATACATCTTGGCATTTTAAAGATAGATATATTTCAAGATATTTGTACTAGATATATTCAAGATATTTGTACAAGTTTTTACACCTGTTGAAGACTGAAATTGGTTGAAGAACCTGGGTGACAGACACTAAGTATTTCTAAGAATGTGGACACAATGTTTTTTACAAGGTGAGGTGGCCTTTGTTTGAGACTAACATATATCTCTATTGATCTGACATCCAGTACGGAACACTTAATACATTTTTTAGATTATTTTGTTCAGATAGTTTTCATTTAAAGATTTATATAATAATTAATGTGCAATATGTGGATTTCTTGTGCATGTATCATGAATCAGCATATGCATTTATCTTTTCATTGTACAAGAACATTGGATGTTTTTACCATCATGTGATCAAGATTTCCTAATGAAATGAGATCAAAGCCTAATCAATGTAAGGAAAAGAAGTACTTTATGCGTGTAGTGCAACACTTTACATTTATGTTGTGTTCCTTTGTTTGAAACCTTTGTTTGAGACTAACATATATCTCTATTGATCTGACATCCAGTACGGAACACTTAATACATTTTTTAGATTATTTTGTTCAGATAGTTTTCATTTAAAGATTTATGTAATAATTAATGTGCAATATGTGGATTTCTTGTGCATGTATCATGAATCAGCATATGCATTTATCTTTTCATTGTACAAGAACATTGGATGTTGTTACCATCATGTGATCAAGATTTCCTAATGAAATGAGATCAAAGCCTAATCAATGTAAGGAAAAGAAGTACTTTATGCGTGTAGTGCAACACTTTACGTTTATGTTGTATTCCTTTGTTTGAAACCTTGATAGCAATACAATTAACTATTTTTACATTGCAGCAATGGAGGATTGCTAAAACAATGGCAAAAAAATTAGAATGGAAGGAAAAATATACCTAAAATTTCAAAACATGCTAAAGGACCCAGTATCAATATTTTAACCTTTTTAAACAAGCATATCTTTTTTGTACAAGACTATTCCCCTTTTATTTTGATTGTGTAATTAAACTAACTTCTATTGTATAAAAAAAGTGCAAACATTTTGTGGCAAATAATAAGGATTTCAGTACAACTCTAACTTTGGCAACAAAATTCTAGTGGCAAGTGGCAATGAAAAAATTCCAAGAAAATGCAGACGTTTGTGGTTTAAAGTTTTAAACCATTTCTATTGTTGATTTCTTCTAGTCCAGTGGTTCTAGAAATATCTGTTTTTATTTTTGTAACTGGAAGGTGTGTAACTTTGTATCTTAGCAGAAGGTTTGTTCGTTGTGAAGTGTGTAGGAGTTCCCCACTTGATGATAAAAGGGTACTCAAAATTGGTAATAAACAAAGCACAAAAAGTTCATATCAAATTCTTATTCATGGAAGGTGGAAGTCAACGAACCTCATAAATATAAAGAAAGTAGGGCCTTTGAAAATGTAACCTTGGCTCACATGCTAAGATCAGCCAATGAACGTGCACAAACTCTATAAAACCTGGCAACCCTAATCTATGAAGGTACTCATTGATGGCAAACCTTGAACTGCTACCCTTATCTTGAAAGACCTAGAAACTATGTGCAGGACGAAAATTCCCATCAAAACAAGCAGATCTCAAGAGATGGTACAGGGCGTTTCTCCAAAATTACTACAAGTTGGTCTTATTTTCTTAGTGAAGAATAAGTATGCTTCAAACAAAGGAGTGATGAGCCAAATACCTTACAACCAACCTGAAATACCTTGCAGTTTGAATGGGCCAAATGGGGTATTTGTCAGAGATTTTATCTAAGATGGACAGAAAATTTCTGTATTAGATGGAATTGGTGAATGGTTCGAGTAAGGCAATGCTATCATACTCTGTTCTATTAAAGCAACAACTACTTCTACAGATAATACTCCAGTCCACAAGTCCACAAAGGAACAACCAATAGAACTTCCTTGCTTGATTAGCACAGGAATGAGATTGAGTTACAGCAGACCAGGTCATATACATTTCATGGCCCCACCACCTCCTAAAAGAAAAGACATTCGATTAATGCTGCCGCCGCTTTCTCACAAGATACATGAAGGATAGGAGGATCTGAATATTTATAAACCTTATAAAGATATTTGTATGTACCATTTACACTTTGTGATGGGTAAAATGGAGAGGCAAATTTGGAAACTAATGCTTTAAGACCAATAAGTTCACAACTCCAGGACTCTCAGAATAGAATGCAACTCATAAGCGAATGCTGGAGTTTCCTGTGAATTTGGATTCATGGAATGACATAAAATAAGGTATTATATTGACGTGGGATTTGTCAACTGTGTATTTAGTCATCTCTTCAACGATCACTTTCCATGAGTAGCCATTTCTTCACAGCTTTTTTATAATGTACATGACCTATTATATTATTACTAATGTACATGAGGTAAAAAGGTCATGAAGAAATGACCACTCATAGATATTGGTTGTTGAACAGATGACTTAATACACGGTTAAAAATACCACAAAGATCTGATACCTAATTAAAAAACCACTCTGGAAATAACTTGACATGTCTATACAGGAAGGAATTTCAAATTGAAGAGGCTTTGGACACCATTCAATTAACTCAGAATACCACTTAACAATTCTAATCCAACTGTAGAATATAGGACATCCATAGGTCATAATAGGAATGGAACAAAGTTTGGGCACCTATGATACTAGAAGGAACAAACTACTGATGCACCTACACCAGCACATCCAAAATCAAGTGGTGGCATATTTACAGAACCGAGGGGATGTGCAATGTGACATGCCGAATAGTCACCCTTGAAGAAAATTCCTTTTATTTTGGTTGCCCGTTGCATGTTGTTTCTAGCATCAATAAATATCATTGTTGATTGCTATTTTCCTGCAAAAAAAAGATCTAATATCTAATTAAAAAGCCACTTTGGAAGCTCCAATTACTAACCAGATGTAAAATAACTTGACATGTCTATACAAGAACGAATTTCAAATCGAAGAGGCTTTGGACGCCATTCAATTAACTCAAAATGCCACCCAACAACTCTAATCCTATTATAGAATACAGGACATCGACAGGTCATAATGGGAATGAAACAAAGTTTGGGCACCTATGATACTAGAAGGAACAAGTTGCTGATTGACCTACACCAGGACATCCAAAATCAAGTGGTGGCATATTTACAGAACCCGGGGATGTGCAATGTGACACAATGAATAGTCACCCTTGAAGAAAATTCCTTTTTTGGTTGCCTTTTGCATGTTGTTTCTAGCATCAATAAATATCGTTGTTGATTGCTAATTTCCTGCAAAAAAAAGGTGTTCTTTTCTATGTCAACCTTTTTGTTTAAAACTGATTAGGTGAATGAGAGACGGATGAGAATAGCCCAGATCAATTCCAGATATAGACTTTTGTATTAGGTTTCTGTTACTTTGAGATATGTAGCTTGAAATTCTATCTTCAGATTCTATAGGCCCTTTTGCTTCTAGACTAAGAAAATATCAAGCAGTTTCCAGATATAGAAGATTGGTATGATCTGCAAATTGTGCTGTACATTTCATAATTAATATAATTAATGATTTCGCATATAAGTTATTAAAGAATTCCCTGTGCATGACTATAGACAATTTTTTTTTTTTTTATTATTGGCAAATAGTTTTTTGAAAGGGACTATACCCTTGAGTACAAAAGAAGCCCTGAGAGCCGGAATAGGAGTGAGAATCAGAGAGAATGGATCAAGATCCAAGTGTTACAATGAAGCTCGAAGTAGCCCAGAAACAGCTACTCAAACGAGACAAAACAGCAAAAATACAGCAAAAAAGCAGTAAGGAAACCGCAAAAAAACAGCAAAAAAACAAACAAGAGTAGCATAGCAACCAATACTACTTCTTGGCAGCTTTGTCGATGCTGGTCTTGACTCTCTTCCAGGCATGAAACATACCCAAAGTTGTCATGTGGGCAGCATCAGTTTTATCAAGCTCCTCAATGGTATTTTTGCTTTCTTTTTCGTTGCCCCAAAGTGTAGCCGGGACACCGCTGAGGTTGGAAACACTTTTGGCATGACCCTCAATGAACTCCTCAATCGCTCTAAAGGCGGCAATAGACAAATTTTAATTATTTTTATATTCGGTGCCATATTCATTTTGTTTATTTTCAGCAGAAGTATTCTTTAATTGGTAGTGCACTTAACATGCTTGAGACCGCGTGGCTTGGCATAACAATACTTCTAGGTTTATTTTAAATATCTGGATCAGAATTTATAACTGTCATCTATGAATGATATGACAATAGTAGGCATACATAACTACAACTACATTTCATTGCTCAATATTCTAGTTTTAACCTAAGTTACTGATTTGGCTCCTGTTCGGGTTTGGGTTCAAAGAACTGGATTCATTGATATGGTGATTTTTTTGCCTTGCATACGGCCTGGGTTCGGCCGTAAAAAAAATTAAAAATTAGAAATTCTCGCCTAATAAATAGGAAATTAGTGACGCTAACCTCATAGTATGCATACGGAAATTGTAGCCTAATAAAGAGGAAACTCTTCCTTTTGTGTTTCACTTAGCTTTTAGGGTTTGAAAAACGTTTTTATTATATTTTGTTATTACGTTATGTTTATTTTCAAGTACAAAATGAAAAAATATAAATAAACAAAGACTTTGTTTGCCTTGGGTTCTTCACGGGTTCTGCCCGGATTTGCCCTGGACGGTCCGGATTCAACAATCCAGGGAAAATCCAGGCAGAACCCATGAAGAACCGAACATGTACTACTCCATATCTGGGACGTACTGGGGCAGGTCCTGCTACATACCTAGGAGAACCGATATCTTAGGACTTTTGTCTCAAAATAAAGGAGTAAGTAGCAATAATCAAGTCACAATCTAGTTGAAAAATTTAATAAACTATAACATGTATTTTCCACTTTGCATAAACAACCTGTTGCTCCATTTTAAGAAAATTATTGGCACATATCTTAGCCTGGTGGTGATCCAAGTGGCAGTGGCTCAGAATATATAACTGCCAGCACCGCCGGATCAAACTGTATGGTCTGCACTTGCAGTAATGGCAAACCAAACTCTATGGCCTGCGGTATCACCAAGACTTATATTCTACTCAGCTGTGGCCTACTCATTGCTACACTGCATTTCACACAGATAATTGTATAGGTGCAGGATAGCTGCGTAGCCACTTTTAATTGGTGATATCTCTGTCCCCTATTCCTATATCTATATGAGTCCCCTTTTCTCACCCATATCCATCATTTGCACTGTAGACAAATCAGGTTAAATTTCATCTCTAGAAAATCTCTAACTTTGCATCCAAATCTGCTAAACAGTTTGTGTTCAATGATAATGATCTGTGTAAATTGATCTTGAATAGTATTGAATAGTAAACCGTTTAGCAACATACTTTAAGCAAGCTACCTGAATTTAATTGAATTTTGGAATGAAGGCTTCCATGGGAGCATTTTTGAAGAATAGTTAATACAGTTCTCTTCTATAAAAACCAAAAATTATGGAATAATGTGAGAGTTGTTCTGAGTTGTCCTTAATGGAACTGTGACTGAAGTGATGAAGCTATGCATAAATCAGTCAAAATTTGCAGACCTTTTCTTTTAATGTTTACTTGAAGAAAGTGGTCCATAATAGATAGACATAAATGAATTTTTAGTAAATGTATAGATATTTCAGTTAATGTATATTAGTTTCTCTGGACAGGTTTCTGAGCACGCAAGGATTTATGGCAGAAATGGTATGTACTTTTAACATAATTTCTGAAATACTCTTTTATTTTCACTAATGATCTGGAAAATTGTTGGTGAGATGGCCCTAACTCTCAGTTGGTGTTAATTAGCCAAACTGGGAAAACAAAAACATCACATGAATTTCAAAATCAGATTTAAGCATTTGCTCTTCCGCTCACAGGGCATTATCTCTGCTTTAGTTCCAAGCATATTTCAACTGCTAGAAAGTTAGCATAGATAAAAGCTAATGGATTTCATCATTTATCCATCACACTCTTTCTTCTTGTATCATTCTCCTCAGGTTGCTTCCATTATGAAAGGAACTACTGAGTGCTCATAAAGACAATTTTTTATCAGTAGAAGCATTTCCCCTTTGATTCCGAGTGTTACAATTTTTGATGAATAGAAAGCTTATCTGCTTTGGGGTACTCTTCTAGGATTAGCTTTATTGTCATGAAGGGAAAATGATGAGTATAAAGTATAAACCATCTTGGCCAACTTTTCCACCCCATAATTTGCTGCTAGATCTGCTACCATATTTCTTGTCCTGATATGCTGGTCAGACATTTTAAAATTCTCTGTTTTTCATATAATTTTTTGATTAAGATTGTTTATTTTGCAGTCATTGTGCGGTGTCTTTTTGACTGCTTCAATCATTAGCATTGTGCCCTCTTCAACTTGACGTTTTCCCCATCCCTTTTCCTTAGCCGGTCTTATTCCTTCTAAAAAAGCCATTGATTTCGCCCCATTATTTGTATCCATTCTAAAATGAATGGAAAACATTAACTGCTCTTTATCTTCATCTCCAAATATCCCTCCTCATGCTAATCTTGAATTTCCTTTTACGGCTCCATCAAAATTGAGGTTGACCCCAATCTCTGGGAGGTTTCTTCCACACACCCTTAGGTTTTCTCAGCCTATTCCCACCAAACTTATTATCGGGTATCTTAATCAGCTTCCATATTTTCAGAAATTCGTCATTTTTCAGATGACTTATTTGATCCGGGCTTTTAAGTATTGACCGAATCTGACATCGTAGTTTCTATGTTCTCCCATATTTTCCACACAATGATGAGTAAATCTATTATGGTTATTTATCAATCAAATCCATATGCAAGGGGGTGGATAGAAATAAATTAAAAAGTAGGTGGACAGCTGGAAACACTAGATGTCATTATAAGAGTTTCAGCCCATAAAGGACATCTTGAGGGGATATAAAATCGTATATGGTTGAGAGCATCATATGTCTAGTTACCATTATCATTATCATTATCAATCAAATCCATATGCAAGGGGGTGGATAGAAATAAATTAAAAAGTAGGTGGACAGCTGGAAACACTAGATGTCATTATAAGAGTTTCAGCCCATAAATATAGGTTGCTTCTATGTAAATAGTTATTCATAAATAGAGTTTTTTCCTTCTCCTGAAAATTCTGGAGTTTCTTTCTAGCCTAAGATTCCAAATAATAATGGCTGGAATCATTATCTACATGGCTTTCAAAATCCTGTTTTGAAGCTTTCTGGGCCATGCCATTATTCACTGGTTATGGGCCGGCCCATCCTACCTGCATTTTATTGAAGAATCTTACTCAAATCCCCCATGCCATCTTACAATGCTGAAATAGATGATCCCCATCTTTTGAGCTGCTCTTGCATAAAGGACATCTTGAGGGGATATAAAATTGTATATGGTTGAGAGCATCATATGTCTAGTTACCATGTTCGGAAATCCAGATCCATTCGGGAGGGCAGAAAAATCCGAAGATCTGGAAATATTGAAAAAGTTTGGAAAAATCTGGTCTGAAATATATGCACATTATATGTGAAATTAATTTTGTAAATATGCAAATCGACAAATAAATTGATTTTTTTAATAACGTAATGTTAAATGTTCTGATATTTAATATATAAGCCTTAAGGTTGTTGGGTGTCTGTTTTTGGCAAAAAACTACAAAAAAATAAAAAACAATTTTTTATTTATTTTCCCCCTTAAATTAAGGCCGACCTAGACTGAACTTATCCGGGCTGGCTGAAAAATCCGTATCCGGCCGGATTTTGTGCAGATTTGGTTGATTTGATAACTATGATCGTGTTAGTACCCAACCTGAAACAACTAACCATAGAAAGCAATTTTCACTTGGAGGTTCATGCTTGAGCCTTTCATTGCCCTTACTTTCCGAAAGAATTATTTGTATGATTCCTTAATTGAAATATCTCCTGATTTGTCCTTGTCGTGTATAAGCTGATCACTCCCTCTCACATCTGTAGCATGGTTTTTCCAAAATTGCAATTTTGTCTCTATCAAAATGATGGCGCTATTACCAATTCTTCCATTTTCTTCTTGCTTCTAAATATATGAGATTACCCCAAGTCCTGCTTGCATATACCTTTAGATCAGCAAGCTCCCCATTTTGAGCCAAAAAAGCTGAGCCTGTTCATGTATCGTCCCAAAATGAAGGCTTGTCATGCTCCCTTAGATTCCAACTCAGGCACTCTTTAATTCGAGGATAACACCTCAAAAAATTCTGTGTCTGAGAACCATATGGAAGAGGCTCTAAAATGAATAGCCTTTCAGCTTCTTGGCTTTTCAAATATTCATTTCTTTACTTCTGACAAAATGTTGAAATGCATTATAGTTTTTGTTTTGATTGTTAAATTGCCCCATTTAAAAATTAAACCATGGAGGGGGACACGCTTTGGCTTAGAGTGCGACATCTAAGGGGTATCTCTTCTGTCAAATTTACCTAGATTGTACACCTGTCCTTGTTCATTGAAATATGCTACACTTAGAATTGGATGTGGTATATTACTCAATATTACATATTTAACATGCCTTTCAAAGATTTGAACTTGGGGCTTTGCTACGAAAGCCTCATTGATTTACCTTCATTGCTTGAGATTATCTTCATTGACAATTTTTCTTTTGTTGAAAACTGCGTTTGCAAGTTTCCAAAGAAAAGGAAAACATGTGCGGCCTCAATAATTATACAAAATGCATTTCTTGGTAACTTTTATTTAAAATTGGACAACCTATTCCAGTGACAGCACATTGTCCTCTATAACAGTTTCTTATTCAATATGCTATTTGGAAAAGTACCTGCATGTTTATCCACCCAATCAATTTTCTATGTCACATGCATATATACCAGTGTAAATTGGCAATTTTAGTAATCATTGATAATAGCGCGAGTCTTGAGTTCTTCAATATAATTTCAATGTGGGAGTTGGATCATAACCTCATAGAAATGAAAACTTAAATCTATGCCATACTGTATAAACTTGATGCAGTGCATGTAGATCTATCCAACAATAGACTTTAATAGGTGTTGTTCTGTAAACTTGTCCTTTTTCTTTTACTTTTTTCTTATTTTCTTTGGGGAGAGGATGTGATGGAAATCTTTGTTTCTAAGGTTGGCGCGATCTCTAAAATGTTTGTCACAAATACTTTAGGGTTGATTATTTTTGGGACGAGGAGTTGGGAACAATTTGAAGTTTTCTCTCTCTCCAGCATTGAAGTGAATAATTGAATTTTTGGATCCATGACATGGATTCCCTTTTTTACACTCGTGTAGAATTTGTGAACCTCCTAGCGGGTTTTCTAGTTGATATGTCTTGTTAGATGATTCTCCTGTATTATGATTGTTGCTTTTTGTCTACTCTCCTGTTTTCATAGCTGGTACTAAGTCAGGTAGGAGTTTTGTGCGCAGAATAATAAATAATGTCCGTGTTATGTTTCATGTATGACGAAGTCCTAGTAGGAGGATGTCTGAATGCTAGTTTTAGGACATTAGGGTATGATGATGTTAACCGTGGTTAGAAGGGTCAACTGAATCTGCTCCAGGTTTTCCAGAACACCAAACATTAAGCTTGACTGAACCTGTCAAAAATTTTACCAGTTGACACTGACACCTTCGGGCGCAACTCACTAAAAAATGATTTTGTCAATTGGCTTGGTCTAGTTGGCTCTTGTAGCTCTTCAAAAGGGTTCACGTTTTTTATTTTATATCCTAAAGATTAAATTTTCTCGCCTGCATTTATTTCTGACCACCTCTGAATAGTGGTGCACAAAGTAAACAAATGATTCTCCCACATGAATGTGAGATTTGACCTCAAAACTTACTTGCAGAATTCTTAGAGTGTCCTCTTCAGGTTAATGAGGGCTATCATTATGATATAATTTAAATTCATATTTTCTTAAATATTTTGTGTCCTATTGAATTGTTACCCGAATTTATGAACTGCTTGCTATAATATGGACCTGTTTGGTTTATAATTGAATTGATATGAATATCCCGTTTAATGAATCCCTATGTCAGCCAAAGGTGTCTGGTTGTGATTTGAATATGGGACAATTAGAGCTAACCAAGAATTGTGAAATGGCTCATAGAATTTCATAACTTATGCATTTAGTAATCGTCGAAATCTTTTAGTAGAAGGCTATTGTTTGCAAATCATTTCTATGAAAGATTGTATTAAAAATTCTGAGCTGACTGTACTGATTATCTTTGTATTGATTGTTTGCATGATGGCCTCATACTCAACAGTGCTGCCTCAAGAAGAAAGTATGTGCTTTGTTCCCTCTATGAGTTTGTTCTTGTTTACCATTGGTCCCTAAATTCTTTGTTAATGTTCTCTTTTCTGCAGCTACTTATTTGAGAAACGGTGACTGCAGTAGACAGTTAAATGTTCGTGGCTTTTTTTGGTGAAGTTGTCTGATATTAAAGTATTTTTGTAATCCAGAATATTTGAGGTTTATAAAAAGAACAGATTAGAAATAGATAATGTAAATCTAACAAGTCTTCGTGCATGGGATAAAAAATCTAGATTCAGTGTATAGTAAATTACACCTGCAAGTGCAAAGTAGTACATGCATGCAACATGATGTTAAGTTCACCCTTTCAGTATGATTTGGGCTCAGCACAGATGATCCTTGGCAAAATGTTATGACTTTTAATGCCCATCATGTTTTCCACCATGTGGTTTGTCTTTTTGTTTCATCACCATACCACTTCTACGTTTATAATCACTTGTTTGTCTTGTCTTTGTAAGAGCTCTTACATCCTTGAATACAACTGCTTACGTCTCTTGCCATGATGTTTGTTCTCTCTAACATGTATTTCTATTGCAATTGCTTCATTTATGCAACAGCTATCCATTTATATATATAAAACACACACACACACACCTATCATACATTTGTCCACTGTCTCATTTCGCTCTTGTAGTGGAGTAATCTTGCTTTGGCGTGACTGTTTTTTCTGTTCCTTCATGTTTGTGTTCAACTATCCCTATTGTTATTGTATATATTCTGGATCAGACTTTACATCTCTTCCTGGCCGAAGTTATACTGCAGGGAAGTTGCTGGTGAAATTTTTCCCGAGACACCCTATATTACATGCATTATTGAAGGATTGAGATAGATCAAAAGTCTTAGGACATGACACCATATCCAAAGAAGGTTTTCTGATTGTTCATGTATCTACATTGAATCCTATTGTTTAGGTGTATTGGTCATCATTTGTAACCTTAAACCGTGATTGGTCTTATAATGGAACAGAAATGTTTAGCACATTTTATGCCAAGCAAGCTTTCTTAACCAAACTGAAACAAATATCTTAATGCGTCAAGAATCTCATGACAGTTTGATGACCATATTCTGTTGTAAATTGTAATGTATGTGTAAGAGCTTTGTCATATGGAAGGCCTGGTCTATTTGACTGTACTGGGCCCATTAAGTAATCTTGTCAAGTGAGAGTAAATCTAAGGCCACTACAAAATAATAAAATATAGACACAATTTTAACATGGAATATACGTTTTAACAAATCTATTGATTGTTAAACCAGGATATAACTATCTAAACTAATTAATTAATTTCTTAATCATTTGATTGGTTAAGTAGTTTTTTAATTATTTGATTGATTAATAATTTAAGTATTTAATTAATGAATCTAACTAATTAATTGATTAAAATGATTATTTTAATTAATTAATGAGTTACATTGATCAATTATTGAATTAGATTAATTAATGAATGAATAATTAATTTTGGCTGAGAAATTAATATAGTTCTCTTGGCTGACCATAGTCTTGGTAAACCCCCATCCCCTTCTTGTTTGGCAAGACAATTTAATGTTGGAGGCTTTACTCTTCTTACCCAAAGCATTGACTTCATTCCTTATTCCTCCAAAAGTGGGATTTGAAACATTTTAACATGGATGATTCCAAAAGAATATTATACATGGGATATACCGTACTACACATTACACTAACAAGGTACATAATTACTGAGCTTACACATATTATCACTAGGCGAACACTTTAGCATCACACAACTACATACATAACAAACAAGAGTGGAAGATGTGTTAGAATGCAGAAGTAGAAGTCAGAAACCTTTGGGAGAGGATAGCTTCTGTGATCACTTCGGCAGAGATTGTATATAACAAATTGTGTCAGCGATGTAGCCTTGGCATTCATGATGATGAGAGGTCCCCTCATTGCAAACTAGTTTTTTTTCAAGTGCACAGCATCAACTTCATTCCTCATTCCTTTGAAGATGGATCCAAAAGTGGGATTTGAAACATTTTAACATGGATGATTCCAGAAGAATATTATACATGGGATATATTGTACTACACATCACACTAATGAGGTACATAATTACTGAGCTTACACATATTATCACTAGGTGAACACTTTAGCATCACACAACTACATACACAACAACAAGAGTGGAAGACTTGTTAGAATACAGAAGTAGAAGTCTGAAACCTTTGGGAGAGGATAGCTTCTGTGAACACTTCAGCAGAGATTGTATATAACAAATTGTGTCAGTGATGTAGCCTTGGTATTCATGATGATGAGGGATCCCCTCATTGCAAATTAGTTTTTTTTTTAAGTTCATACCATCAAACAATAAACTGGTTGTAGGATCATACCTTGTGTTGCATGTTGATGCTTGGATACATTCATGATGGAAGATCAGACATGTATCTGCAGTTGGGTGGTTCAAGAATCAGATCAATGCCTGAGATCTTGCGACTAAGGAAGGTGAATCATTTCATCTTCCCCGGCAGTTGTTCTTTTGGATTACTGAATAGCATGAAGCTGGAAAAGATAGGTAAGCTTTATGAGTGAGTATAGCAGAAGTGAAGATGGGTGTAGTGTGTTGTAGTTTGAGTTTGAAAATAGAGTGTTGCAGTATTTTGTAGTATTCCGCGTGAATAGCTTAACAGACTTTAAGGTTTCATTTACTGTTGAGGTAACAATATTGCTGTCATACAGATTTGTTCTGCAAGGAATAGTTGTCGGCTTGTTTACTGTCAGCAACCGCTCAAGCACCTACATTCTCCTCTGTTCATGCAGATATCATATCATCTTTGCAGATGCTTGATGGTCTCCACTCGTACCTTACACGATTACAGTCACCTAGACATCTAAACGTTGAACGGCAGTATTTGTGATAGTTCTATCAGACCTGTACATCTGATGCATTGGTTATTTCATCTACCAGAACATGTATTTGTACATGAAGATCTATTTCGCATTATTGATTTGTGCAAACCTACTGTCTCCCGCGAATGTATACATGTTCAGATCCATGCAATCTAAGTATAATGGTGGAGGTGGTTTCCTGATCTGATGTGATTATTAAAATTGAGTTGTTGAAAAGATCTGTATTGAGAATCTGAAGGGATGTATACCCTGTTTGAATCTCTTGGAAGAGATATTAAGGTTTCAATCTGCTATCTCATGTGTGTTGTATTGTTCACAAGCACTCTGCGCCTTTAGTGGGAGATGTCGTAAAGTTGTCTCCTGCATTGTCAACAGCATTCCCCCAAATCCACTCACGCGTGGTCTCCAACATAGTGCCAAGTCTGCCATTAAGTGGTACAGTTGTCCGTGTATTGATTTTAAAGTTATTTAGGCTTGAATAGGTTTTTCTTTTGTAGGTTTATTACATGGTTTAGTCTTTAATTTTGTTGTAAGTCCATTGGTATTACTCATGTGTGGTCTCCAACGTAGTGCCAAGTCTGCCATTGAGTGGTACAGTTGTCCGTGCATTGATTTTCAAATTATTTAGACTTGAATAGGTTTTTCTTTTGTAGGTTTATTATATGGTGTAGTCTTTAATTTTGTTGTAAGTCCATTGGTATTACTAAGTTCAATGGCATAGATATTAGATATCGTTATTTCATTAAAAAAGGGGGAGGGGTGGCGGCGAAGAAGCTGTTCAGTTTTACTATATAGTTCATGCATTTATCATTTGAATGTAATTTTTCGAGTGTCTGAGTATTATTACTGTGGATTTTAATAAAGATGTTTAGTCAAACTATTCTGTCAGCTGTAATTGCGTGTTATCAATCAAAGTCATCCGTATCAATAAAAAGCATTAATAATGTTTGGACTCATTTTCGGTAGAAACCGATCTCCAAATTGAAATGTGTTCGTTAGTTGTATGAGGGGGTTATTTGATCAAAAACATGTAGCTGAGCTTCATGACCAATCGGGCTAAGTGAGCCATGTCAATTGGAGGACTGAGGCAATTGTGGGAGGAGGTGATCCGCTTCCTCGAGTTAGTGGCTAACTCAAGGGCTGCACAATGCAATAGTGGCACAATTAATGTAATACCCCCTTCCCAATTGAAGACTTTTGGCCTATTCTGTCAACCCGACGGCCAAAGGGTGAACACAAGGGTGACTTAAGTCACAATAAATTAGTATTATTAAGTGCCTAAAAGAAAAAAATAAAATCATTAAAGCACTTAATATTAATTTATTTGGCTTAATAGAGAAAAACACTTATAAATAAAAATGGTAATCTCTAGAAAGTGCAATTTGCCTTGGAGCAAATATTTGAGGTTAGAGAAAGGCGCAATTATATTTTATTATCCCTAGGGAGAAATGGCGACTTGCCTTGAGGAGGAATAAGGGAAACATAGAAAGGCCAAAACCCATTTCATTGTGTATTCCTTCTAGGAAAAATGCAACCAACTTTGGGAGGGAAGACTAAGTATTAAATATCCTTTTGTAGTCTCCCTAAGGGAAATGGCGACTTGTCCTAGGAAGGGAAAATGGAGGGTAGAAATTGCATAGAGAAAATCACTGCATGCTGATTGGATATTGTGGAGTTTGTTTTGGGTCTCTTCTCTCCTTAAAAGGAGAAGTCGACTTGAGGAGAGACATTCTATGCTATGATCATTTTGATAATTTCTGATTTGTGTCTTAAGCTTGTAGCTTTTGCATGAAAAATTCTAAGGATGAAAACCTTTAGTATTTTCCCTCTTGTGGATGAAAACCCCAAGAGTTTGAGAGGAATTTCTACTCAAGGAATTCCATTGAGCTTACACAGATTTTTAGTATTTTCCAGCAGTAGAATAAAGAGATTTTGCAGATTTTTGTTGAAGGGGTTTGAAAAAATTGTTATCAATTTTTATATGCCTTTGTCCAGCTTGAGCGACCACTTATGGAGATGATAGCTTTTGCATGAAAAATTCTAAGGACGAAAACCCTTAGTATTTTTCCTCTTGTGGACGTAAATCCCAAGAGTTTGAGAGGAATTTCTACATGGGATTTTCCATTGAGCTTGCATAGTTATTTCAGCTATTTTCAGCAGTGATCAATAAAGAGGAATTGCAGTTTTTTGTTGAAGGGTTTGGTGTCAAGTTGTAGCAGTTGGTTTGCTTACCTATCCAAGATGGAGCGACCCACTCCATAGCTGATCTGTGTTGCATGGGAAGTGTTTCAGGCTTGATTTATGCTGCCATTTGTTAATCTAAATTTGGTGAACCCAAGCAAATTGTTTCAGCAATTTTTGAATAAGTAAAAGTCCCATTTTCAGGCATTTTCATTACAACATATCTGCAGATTTTATTTAATTATTACAGGTTGGTTTTTTAACAGAAATCTGCATTTTCTTGCATACCTTGGTAAAATCAGCAAATCAGATTTCAGTAAAAAAGATATAATTATAATTGTTGATTTTCATGAGTTGTTCAAGCTGCCCTAGTCGCATTTTCAAGGTAAATAACAAGTCTGCAGTTTGAACATCTGATTTGCATGTGTTAGCCTTGTATAGGGTTGTGGGATTTGCCTAAAATCCATTGAGGGCAAAATATGTCCATTTGGGGACATTACAATTACCAACGCCAAATTGACCAACTCCAGTATCAGTTTCCAGGTGGCAGTAGTGACTGTCTTATACCATTCGCAATCAAGTGGCAGTGATCCATAATGGCGGCTACAAACGTGATAGTGAGAGCTTAGTCTTCAAAGACTTTCTATTTTCTTGCTTTTGTGCTGTAAAAATAAAACAATTGCAAATAGCTGAATAGGCAAGCAATACTCTACTATGTATTTTTGTTGCGTACTTCTACGGTTTGCCGGTGAGTAACCCAACACTTACACGAAGTGAAAGTGGGAACAATTGTGTTCTCATATGTAGGTGATTGTTAGAAGTAGTGGTTGGCTGTTGAGAAGCCTAGCGCTCATTGGAAGTGAAAGCGCGAGCAATGCTTATGTATGTAGGTGATCATGTGCAACGGTTACCACGAGTCGCATGAGTGCATACCTAGAGTATATGTTGATGTACATTCTTGTTTCAGTTTGTGTGGTGTGATTCTTTCCCATGTTCATACTAAGAGGGGGAATATTAGATATACTATTAGTACTCATATGGGTGTGTGTGAGTTATTTGAAATATTATTATTTGTGCGTGTATAAGTGTGTGTGCGCTAAGTGTTATTATGAGACAACTCATAATTGATAGGATTTAGTTAAGGAATTGTAGGGGTGGTTGGTGTGGTAAAATTTGGCTCCATGTCAATAGGAATTAATCAAATCTATATATGTATTCATCGTATAAACAATAATACAATCAAGAAGTGTTATTGTGTGTTAGTTCTTACCAAATTTAGAGTTGTTTCGAAAATAGAATGTAGAAGTTGTGTTTGCTTTCTTCCAAATATATTGAGCTATGTGAGAAATTAATGAAGATGATCATATTTTGAGTTTGCGAGTTCCTTGTTTTGTGATGCACTCTGACCCCACTGAATGGGTGATGACTGTTCATTTGAGCCTCAACAACGCCATTATCATTGAAGTTTTGCTTTGCTTAGGTTTGTGTGTTCATTTGGTGATGTAGCTGCGGTAAGAGGCTTCAATGAAGGACTGTTTTAGACTAGGCAAATCTCATACATTTTGAAGCCCAAGAAAACAAAATATTTACAATCTAAGCATGCCTACCCATTGTAATGTTTACTCATAGACTTCCAAAACTAATTGCAAAATTCTTAGTTTCAAGAATGGACGGATTTTCTCCATCTCCCACTCTTCTCTCACAATGCAACATTAATGTGCTTCTTACTTGATCTAGTCACAACTTGAGGCTTGGATCCTCCTTTTTCGATGATTACTAAGGTTATGTAGTGGAGTGCATAACCTTAACCTTTCATTTATTAGTTCTTAAAAATAGTTAGGCTGACCTAATTAGGATGAAAGGGTGCGACCTCTTCATATTTATGTATATTAAAACATATGGGTGGGTGTGATTCTCCCAAAAGCATCACATATCATATTATTCAAGTCTATTTAATCATTTATTATGATTTCTAGAGGTTTCCCCCTCGAAGTGGACTATATTCAAGTAATTTGATAAGAAATATCTTAACAAGTGGTATCAGAGCATCGATTTTGGCAACAATTTTTTTTCCACCATATCTCACACAATTTGCGAATTTTTCAGAGAGTTTTTTGTTGTTATAGTGATAAAAAGTCTTCACACCGAATTTCAGCCTCTTTTGATATGATTGGTCTCGAGTTATTGCGATTCATTGTTTTTCACAAATCCATATATTGAAAAATTCGGATTTTTTCTAAGTTATTTACATTTTTGGAAACCTCATAAAATTTGAGGTTGGGTCATTCTTTGTATTTTTCAGATTTGGTACTATATAATAGAAATTCTTGGGTCAAAGTTAGTCAACCGTGGAACATTCGATTCATATATAACACATATTTTGACGGTTTATGGTTATTACTCACTCTGGATACTTTCCCCCCGGATTGATAATAAATCAAGAACTAGAAAACAAGTCACATCAGTAGTCATGCATTTTGAAACAAATACCTTTTCATCAACCATTGATCCTAATGGTGCTCTTTATTGTCCACCACCTAAAATTGAGGGTGATATTCCTGCAGGATGTGAAATAGTGGTAACATTTATCTAGGAAAAATTGTTTGCCCCATTTGCAACATCTTTGAATGAGGGTTTAGGTAGGTTTAAAAATGATATGGTTTATGAGTTGAAAACCTTAATTAATCCACCTCATACAACCACTCACACATAAGATAAGAGGGAAAACAAACCAAATATAGGGCAACCATTTCAAGGGTTAAAATTGAACCTACCAAAGATGGGCATTTGATGGTATAAAGGTAAATTCATGGAAAAGTCTCATGGAACAATACTTTAAGTTGCATAATATACCAGATGATGTAATGGTTGACATAGTTTCACTACATTTATAATTTGAACCATATTAGTGGTATCTGTGGATGGTGAGTGACAAAAATGGAAGATTATTAGCTGGGAGGAATTTGTTAATGACTTAGCAACCCACTATGAGCAGCCATGGAAGAGAAGTTACTTCACCCAATTAACGAATCTTAAACAAACAAGATCCGTAGTTGAATATAATTTTGAACATATGAGATTGGTGATTTGAACTCCAGAAGCAACACCTTACCAGAGACTACAATTTTACATCAATGGACTAAATGATCAAGTTAAGCATGATGTTTTTTTGTCGGAACCATGTATAGTTAGGAAAGCTATGTAGCAAGCACTACCAATTGAACAATGAAACTTATGCTAGAAAGAGATTAACACAAGGTCAAAGTATGGAATTGAGAGATAAAAATGTGAATAATATAATAGAAATATGGTAAACCCTTTTAAATGAAGTCAAATTACCAAGTTATCTCTTTAACAAGAGGTAGAAAAAAGAGAAAAAAATCCTATGTTGGCATTGTGATAGTAAATGGTCTAGAGGTCATAAGTGTGTTGGTGGAGAGAAAAGACTAATGGTTATTGAGAATGAGGCATTGAATGAGGATAATTTTTTTGCTACTAATGAAGAAACAATAGAACACAAGGATGCAAATAGAACATGAGCATGCTAACTTGGAGGAGGAAGAGAATCCTACTATCTCACTACATGCATTAAATGGGATAAACACACCACAAACACTCAAAGTTGTTGGTTATATTAAGAAGAAAAAGTGACAATTTTGATTGATACAGGGAGTACCCATAATTTCATTGGTATAAAATTAGCTAATGCAGCTCAACAGCCTTTGTTTTCTAGTAACCAATTTTCAAGTCATGATTTCTAATGGGAAATAACTCTCTTGTGGTGGTAAATGTCATCATATCAAAATATCAATGGGGGACTATCTTCTCGATTTTGACAATGTTTTCCATCCCAATTGGGGGAGCACGATGTAGTTTTGGGAGTATAATGGCTTAAACAGTTGGGAACAATGTTTGTCAAATTTTAATAATTATTCATGACTTTTATTATGAATGGAAAAAATTATAAACTTAACGGGATGTAGTCACCACCAAACCAAATTATTAGCTCTCACAGGATGGAGAACCTACTTAAGAAGGGATCTTATAACATAGTGGAAAAAACTAAATTTCTTAAAAGCACTTGATGTAGAAAACCTTGCTCCATCAAATCTTCAGGAGATTATTCAAATAGCATCAAATGGTATTTCAGGAACCAAAGATCCCACCTCTAATCCGAGATCATGATCATACAATTGAGTTGAATCTAGGAAGTATCCCGTCTTAATATTAGACCTTACCACTATCCCTATAAAGAAATGTTAGAAATGGAAAAATTGGCCAAGGAAATGGTTGAATCAAGCATTGTTTGGTCCGAGTTAAAATGTGTATTCATCTCCAATGATTACGGTTAGAAAAAAGGAGGAATCAAAGAGAATGTGCCCAAACTACATGAACCTCAATAAGATCACTCTCAAAGATAAGTTTCTTATTCTTGTCATTTATGCATTATTGGATGAATTGAAAAGCATTGTTTTATTTACTAAGTTAGATTTATGTTCAAGGCACCATCGGATTATAGTACAGGATGAGGATGTATGTAAGACTGCAATTCAAACACGAGGGTCAATATGAATTCGTGGTTAGTCCATCTTGCCAAATGAGGGTCACTAGGAAAGTAATTGGTACCAATCTCCCAGTTAGGTCAAAGTTACCTAAGGTCGACAAAGAAGGAAAGTTCGTTATGGAACCTGACAAAGTCATGAAGAGAAGAGTGAAGAAACTAAGAAATCGAATCAATTCCAAAATTTCTCATTGAATGGAAGATTCTATTAGTTGAAGACATGACATGGGAAGATGAACAATTCATGCTACAACATCTTGAGTTGTTAAGTGTTGAGGGAAAACACTTTCTCTGATGGGGAAGGGCATGTTATGTCCTTAACATTATATATTCATATGATTACTAAGGTTATGTAGTGGAGTGCATAACCTTAACCTTTCATTTATTAGTTCTTAATAAATAAGTTAGGCCGACCTAACTAGGATGAAAGGGTGCGACCTAATTAGGATGAATAGCGCGGGTGCGACCCTTCATATTTATGTATATAAATATGGGTGGGTGTGATTCTCCCAAAGACATCACATATCATATCATTCAATCTATTCAATCATTTATTTTGATTTTTGGAGGTATCCCCCTTGAAGTGGACTATATTTGAGTAATTTGATAAGAAATATCTTAACATGTCCTCTCTTTTGCAAATTCCAAGCTCTAGAATTTAGACATTAGATTTGTATTTATAGGAACACTTGAAGCAAGTGGGTGCCTTCCCAGTTAATAGATCACTGTAACCTTTCTCTAGATCCACCGCCAAGCTGCCAGTTGTCAAATTCTCAAGAAAAATGCAACACTAAAGTTATCGCACATGGATCCCCCAAAATCCACTGGGAAACATGGATCATCCATTACATTGATCGATCAAATCTGCAAGGTGCACAAGTTTGTAAGACAATGCAAAACTTGGCTGCGGAAAACAATCCGCAATCATCAAGCGCACGACTTCATCTTTCGCTATTCTATGCATGACCAGAGAATAGCGAAGAGTAAACGGCCCCCCTCCAAGATTGAAAATGGATTGGGTGCGAACCCGGATGCTCCTGCATCACTTGGTAAACTGTGAGAGATTTTTTAAAGCTTTGGTCTATGCATTAGTATCTTGCTGTTGGCCTGTAGTCTCCATGTTTGTTTGGTAACACAAGCTGCTTGTTTTACTTTGGAACTCGTGGTTGAGAATTGTTTTAATGGGCTTTATAATCTACATTTTTTTCTACTGGATAAGATGGATAAGTGGAGTTAGTTGGAGTAATGAGTTAGTCTGATCCCAAAAAGATGTGAATGAAAAAATCAAATGGTGCCTATTGACGATAGCCTTGGTGATGGCCATTCACCAGCTTTAACCTTGAGCGTTCAAAAGGAGCATTATATGCAAGCCATATAAATAATTTTCTTTTAATTGCTCTCCACAACTATAGGAAATGCGTCCTGCAAATTTTTAAAGTTGAATTGCTTGTCCTGTAACATTTGGAGACACGTTTCCACAAGATAGACATCCTTGGACATAGATACCTAGACTTTCAGGATATGAGTACGGGTACGGGTACAGGTTCAGTACACTGAAACGACAAATTTTTTAAAACCCCCGGGTACCATACGCAACGAGTACGTTCATACAATATATATTTATAAATTAAAAAATATTAATATATATATAAATGTAAAGAAAACAACAAGCTTATAGTCTAAACAACCTACAAAATATTAGAAGCCAACAACAAGCTTATTATGAATTAGAAGCCATCTAAAGCAAGATTTCTTTGACTGAATACAAGAAGACTGGAAAACTTAAATCTATGAGTCCATCTACCAATGGGCTCACAAACATTCCACTTATTGTTAAGGCCTAGGGAAAGGTTTGTGGAGAAGACAATCTTTTCATAGAGTTGTTTGGAGGGAGCCTCTTGGAGAGGGGGCCCTTTGAGCCACCTCACAATATCCCAAAAGTCATTCTCATCCTCCATAATGAGTCCGGTAGAGGGAGTTGTGAATGCATTTCTAAGCATCGCATACATTCTGAACTGAGATTGAGGAAGCTTATAGAAAGCTTTAAGGTTTGTCCATTCCATATGTTATCAAATTTCCTCCATTGCCTGCTGAAATTAGATAACAAGCAAATTTCTGCTGATTAATCAAGATAGCTTTGAGAGTTTCGGAGAAAATGTAAAAAGAATCAAGCCCTCGACAATGTAAGAGAAGAGTTAAGCAAATCACGGTGAAAAAGCGAAGCCCGGAGCGAGTAAACTTTGGAAAAGAAAAAGGAGCCGCGGAAGGTGCCACATGTCAGCTCGACGCACTTTCAAAAGGTGCAAGAAAAGCGGGGACCCTAGAGATGCGCTTGGCCTCACGTGGAGCTCAGCACAGATAGAATCCGAACCCAAAGCAGGTTGCAAAAGATTGACGGTAGGTTAACTCAATGTAGGATTAATCATGAAGCCCACTAGGAAATTTTAAATGCTCAGATCTTTTAAAAGATTGTGAGAGTCTGCGTGGAACGCGCGACCCCGAAGTTCAAATG
This sequence comes from Taxus chinensis, assembly GCA_019776745.2. Lineage (NCBI taxonomy): Eukaryota > Viridiplantae > Streptophyta > Pinopsida > Cupressales > Taxaceae > Taxus > Taxus chinensis. The sequence continues at coordinate 99,976,938 of CM034154.1, forward strand.
AGCGTAACTTTTGACCCAGAACTCCAATTTTCACAAAATTGTACTTTCGGAAAGCTCTCGACATCCTCTACGCCACAAAAAGCGGATTTCGTATTTTTAGTAAGGGTAGGTGAGTGAAAATAAAAGAAACATCTCTAGCTCCAATAAACCGAGCACGACGCACAACAATCAAGAAATGCAGAAACTGATGAAGCTTTGATGGCGATTTTTAAGGAAAATGAGCCCAGTTCAAAGAGACAGTTGGAAAGTGGTTGGGGAATGCATTTAATGAGCATGGCCATCATTCTTTCACTACTGCAGGTCATGGGACAGGAGTCTTTTACAAGCAAGGTGCCATTGATTGCACTCATTTATTGCATCTTACAAGTGGTTGAAAAAGCAATTTCGGGATTGGACTCTTCTCTCTTTCTCATTCTATATATTGTAATCAGGGTCTCATATAAAAAAAGAAAAAAGGGTCGTGTTTCTTCTCTGCCCCTGTTTCTTCCTTGCTAGGGGGATGAGCTGGGAGCCCAAGCCTTCTTCTTGAAGCTTTGTAATGGCAATCTTGCCTCTTACTTGTTGATTGTTATACTATGCATAATTTTGGAGCAATATAATATGCCCTGTGATGTATTTCGTCCAGACTTTGCATGTTTTTATTGTCTCTAATAGCCTTTATTTCGCTGTTGGTATACTGTGCATATTTCTAATGTTCACTACGGGTTTTAGAAGCTGTGCTTAATGGGTTTGGGGTGGTGTTCTGTGTGAATCTATCTCTGGCCTGTGATGCATTTCGTCCACCCTTTTCATTGCTCACCTTTTCCCGTTTCAAGCAAATGGATTCTTGATTAACTTCTTTTTTGGTGCATCGCTTCTGTTAGTTTTGTGCTAGGTTTTATTTTTTTCTCTAACCCTCATCTCACCCCACAGAGAAGAACCAACTTTAAAATCTGGAGGTTACCTTAGGGCGCACGTCCCACCAACCTAAGGTATCCAACGACTTTGGCGGTTCATCTGCAAGGATAATTGTCAACAGTTTTCCTGGCATGCCCGGTGGGACAGTTCAAAGAATTTTATCACTTCATTTCATCGAGTTGGTGTGTTCTTGGTGAGATTTAGCCTTTGGAGGCACATAAAAGCACATTTGGCGACTCTGTTTGGTCCGAATGACCCATTCTCAAAAAATTGCAGGCCCCTTTTTCCATCCATTTCCATTTTACCATATTTCTCATTTCCTTTCATTCTATGAAGCTGTGAAACCATGACTTCATTCCCACAGTGGAATTCACACTTTCAGCAGTACAATCAACCTCTAATAAGCCTCACAACCCCTCCAAATCAACGTTATAACTAGAATCAAGACCACTGTGCTTACCCATATGGGCCATGCCAAAGCCACTTCAACTATGGAACCTATCAAGGACATGGGTATGCATATGAGCACGTCAGATAGAGGATGTTGAACTAATGGAGAAGATACAAAGAATGGAGGTTGGTATGGTTCAAACTCGGGCTACGGCACAAATGAAGGCATCCAGTTCGGTTGAACAGTTACCAACCGGATAACAAATACATAACTGCATTACATTCTATATAATGCTCTATATTTTAACACACCCTCTTAATGACTAAACTGGAAACAAGACCAAGTTTGTCCCGAAATTTTACATATGTCCTAAAGCCCATGGGTTGTTTAGTCATTAGATGTACAAACTGTGCCATAAGTTGTACTTTAAAATCAGCAGTCCTTAACTGTGATGTAGTTGTCGAATGAAGACGAACCACAACACAAAAAACTGGTCCCATGAACAAAAGATATGGCAAGTGGTCCACTGGTTCTCTGTTTCGTGATTCATTGACCAGTGATGAATCACCAATGGCTGAGAGTGTCAGCCCCATCTCCAGAGTGCTGAAATCAGAACCTCGAAGATGTGGATTAGAAAAATCTATTCCAGGTTTGTGTAGCCTGTAGGAGTTTGTACAAAGACTCAATTATCCTCGTAATTGAAGTCACCTTGATCACGTCCTTGCACCACCATGTAGTGCTCATCCGATTTTTTCAAGAAGAGGAATGTGACCATCTGTGCAATAGGAGTTAGAACCAACTCCTCAATAGTAGGAGAAATAACCATTTCCGTCTCAGCAATGGTCTCCGTCTCAACAGTGGGAGAAATAACCATCTCCGTAGAAGTAGGAGTGAGAACCAAGTCCTCATCTATTTGCTCATCTATCCCCCTCTGTTGGGAAAGATCCTTCACAACACAATGAGCAAACTGTTCATGCTCTACTATCCTTCGAGCAAGAACCTCTGAGTGAATGGCTGGGCATGCCATCTCACCATGCACCGTCAATGCATCTGGAATAGTGGAGTCTCCGTCCACAACAAACTGTTCTTCAGAATGAGGAAATCCATTCTCCTAAGGCATGTCCGCCTCCCATACATCTGGTATAGTGGATACTCCCTCCACAATAAGTGCATGTAGGTTGACTATATCCAAGTCAACAGATCTGTGAGGAATGGCTTCCCCCCAAGGCACTTGAGCCTCTTTCACATCCTGAATGGTGGAGCTGTCCTCCACATGTGCATTCATGTTGATCGTAGCCGGATCAACAAGCTGATACTGACCACCCACCCCAATACCAAGGGCAATTATCCGTCTCTGTTTCACATTAGAGACAACACACTTCTTTCCACAGAAATCCATAGAAATATTGGGATTTTCAGTCAATTGACGAATAGATAGAAGATTCTTTTGTAAAGAAGGTACATATCTAACATTCCGTACCAACAATTTATGAGCATTATTCAATACAATGCATATATCTCCTATCCCTTCTACTGCAAGTGATTCTCCATCCGCTAGTACTAGTGATTCAAAACAAATATTTGCAGTAAATGAAACATACCAGTCCCTACGACATGAAAAGTGTGCAGATGCACCAGAGTCAATGATCCAGTAACTAGTACCACTGTCATTTGAGCATGATGTCGTAAGACAGTAAAGAGCATGCCCGTCATCCGAATCCCGTTCTTCTACAACTGCTGCCACATGTTCCTCATCACATGGCTTTTTGTTCTGCTTGCGAAAGATCATACTTCCGCTCTCGACAATCCTTCTTGAGGTGCCCAACCTTGTGACAGTAATAGCATGTGACCTGATACCGAGTGGAAGACTCACCAGATTGACGTTTCTACTTTCCCTTTGACTGAGTGACAAGAGCACTCTTTGAATGGTCACAATTAGATTTTGTTAGAAGTTGTCTCCGCTCCTTTTGCAACAGGTAGGAACTCACCTTGTCAAACGTGAATGTTTGACTTTCAGCCATTAAATGGAGTGCCTCCACAAATGAATCATACCTTGAAGGTAAGCTGTTCAAAACTAGAGCCACCATATCATCGTCGTCCACCTTTTTGTTGATGGAAGATAACTGGTCTCAGATGTCTTTCATCCGAAGTAGGTGCTTAGACAACGATCCACCTTCTTGTAACTTCACGGAAAAAGAGCATATTCTTCATGTATAAAACCTGACTCTTTTCTGATGTCTGATATTTATCCCTCAGACTGGTCCACAACGTGCTTGCCACAGTGGCATTCCGCACTTCCGGTATCAAATCATCCGACACCGATAACTTGAGAAGCAATAACACTTCCTTATGACGTTTGTCATAATCCTCGAAGTTCGTTGCTGGTCGACTTTCATCACCCTTGATTATTTTATCACAATCACGAAACTCCGCAATTGTTAAAATTTTATGACTCCAAACATTGAAATTAGTGCCCGTTAATTTTTGTGTCTCCGGCAAAGTCAAGTGTGATATATTTGCCATTTTATTATTCCAAAGTAACGGAAAATAATAAAATAATATTTTGCCCACACCAATAAAATAATATATTTATTTACTTATTCCAAAAGTAAATTAATTATGCAAAACACCCAATAAGTTGTGCATTAAAAATATTACTTATTCCTCCAAATTTGTTTAAAATGCAAGGTATTATGTTGGAAAGCGTGAATATTAATTCATCGACCTTTTTCAAAAGGGAAGAATAGAAACCGACTCTGCCCTGTGAATCCTTCTGCCTTACTTTCTGCACACGACTTTGCCTGTGACCAACTGATAGCTATTCAAATGCCCTTGTTTGATTATTGGTGACTGGTTACGACATTTGCAGGACTGGATGCATCGCGTTGATTCTCCTCTCCACGAACACTGTTTATGCCACCAACCATGTCACATTCCTTTCTGCCCTCACACTGGGTTGACTGCGAACTTTTGCGACCACTTTTTTGCTTTCCTCACGTTTTCCTTCACACGACAGGTTCCAGGAACCCACGACTCTATGCCCTCTGTGACTGCCCAACGATATTTGACGTTCTCAAACCGAGTTTTATGCTCTTGAGCAACCACGATTTCTGTGCAAAACTTGACTGTGTTGTCTGCACTGTCCCTGCTGTCACGAATTGTGCCTGCGAATCTTGCCCTTCGACTTCACACCCTCGAACCACTTCTTCTAGGCTTCAACCTGCAGGAATGTCTTTCCTTCCCTCGCTTCGACCCTCGCGTCTGTATTTTTCTCCAAATACTTTCACGTTTTTCAAGTTTGTGCCCTGTTAGGGCTTCCTCAAAATTTGTGAGTTCGTACCTCTTGGAGGCTTCCTCGAACTGCAACCTTGGACGCTCTGATACCAATGTTAGTATTATATGCAAAGAGAAGAAAGAAGACAGAGTTGCAAACTGCACTGTTCATAAATGACGAACAGGCAGAGGTTTATTTATTATAGAAGAGGTGGTTACAGTTACATTTGGTTTGAACCGTTAGCAACTGAATAACAACTACTAGGAACCACATTACATTGCTATATAATGCTCTATATTTTAACAAATAGTATATCAACGCCTCCTAGGTATGTTTAGGCACAAAACGGTCCAGTTTAAATGTATGCAAATCTTGCATTGTTAATAGGTACACATTGTAAGCGATTTTCCTCATAGAATGCCTAGGTCCTTGTTTTAAGCATGCTGATGAGAATGACTAGTTTCATGAATATGGGTTGTTCCCAATTTTATTAATTCTATCTCTATGGTACTATAAGGCTATGCATTACTTATTGACTACTCAATTTGGTAAATTACTTCATGAAACTGTAGCTATTAACTGGATCCTTGGGTTTACGAAGTTTGAGGATGCATGATCCCCATTCACTGCGAGACATAAGTGTTTAAACTTGTTTGAACTTTCACCCTGAGTTGGTTGTTCAGTACTGGACTGTCAACATGCTTTGCAATCCACATGACATCATCGGATCCTATGTGCAGGGTTAGGCACAACCTTGTGCTCTGCTTAACAAACTTAGTTTGAATGTATATTAATAGTGTGAAGTTCTCTATGAGAATATTGCACTCCTATTTTCTGTTTCTGTACTCGTTCTGGTTGTTATTCTTGTAGTTCTTATTATTATTCTTGTTGAAATTAGTTTGGTGAGGTGGGGATGATTTAAATTGTTGATAATTATTCCTGTGTTTAGTCTACCATTTGAAACGTCGATTACTGGTTACCCAGTAAAACTTTGGGTTGGTTCATTGCCTATTTTCTGAATTCATGGAGGATGAGCCTTGTCTAAAAACATGCTTTGACAATTGTTCATGTTTTTTATGCATTGTACAGTTTATACCCTGGCATGGTGGCATTTCGACGATTGAATTCTTGAATTTTCCTGGAGTTTTATTGCTGAATAATCGTATGCTAAATGGGTACACTTTTAAAAAAAATTTGCTTCCAGGCGTTATTAATCTTGAGGAATATTCATCGTTCTGGCACAAGACTGGCAGATCGCTTCTATACCAATCAATTGAAGTGATCAGTTCCGGAGGTTCAAATATTTGTAAAAAACACCATTTGAGCACGTACATTTCCTTCAATCAGTCGGGTGGCAATTATTACATATTCACTTTGCTTCACCATGTGTGTAACACTACCATACACCACCTTAAAGGTTTGCAAAATGATAAACATTTGACTTGGTTTCCATAAATCACATCTTGACAAGATTTTTTATGCCCCCTAAGATAGTTGATCTTAGGTTTTGGCATTATTGATAGCCTCATAAGAAAAAATATCATTGTTATTCTTAGGAATTTTGATCGTACACAATACTTTGTTTGTATTTTGCAGGACTTACAATACCTGTCATTTGAGCGTATTGGTTTGTAACTTGTTGTAGGATGTTTAACAAGCATAACCTTTAGGGGCATCAAACGTTATTCCTTTTGTGATGAATTGCTTGCAAAGCATTTATAAGGAAAGGATTTCTTGAGCTATCCATCTTTGACGTTATTAGCTCTTTCAACATTGTTTGCAGTAGTACAGTCTGACTCAAGAAATTGTCGTGAACTGCTACGTTTGATGATAATTGTCTAAAGCTTGAAGGACTTCATTGCAACTGCTGTTATTAAGCATTATGTCTTGTCTATAATTGCATGGAGTAGACAGGGATTTGTTGTGATCTTTGATTGTTGAGCAGGGCCTTCCAAGTTAGTTCAGGACTCCATGAAAAACCAATCCCATGGGCCACATGCTCTGGAATAAAATCACTATTCAAGTTGTAAGGAATCTATTAAGGTGTCTGTTAACTAGACAGGCACTGGTCATTTCCTTGAAAACTAAGTTTCTCTTTTCTGTCTTTTTAAAGCCAAATAAAACTTTGTGTTTTCATGACCCCTTGAAGGTCTACCAATGGAATATTTGGAGCTCTCACTATTGGGTAAATCCAAATACAAATCTATTGGTACTTGCAACAATGAAGAATGTTTAATAGAAAGACACATACAATCGTGGTTGTTTCAATTGCCTTTTTCCAACAGTAAACACGTTGGTGATATCTTTTGTTCGTAATATATGCAACACCCTTTAATGCTGCTATAAGTGAGTTACCAAAGCTTTATGCTCAAGTTTAGCAAAACAAATCATGAGTAGCCATTAGTACTTTATAAATTGTCTGAATGCCTCAACTATGTGGTGAAAGCCTTATTCAAGGCCATTAAAGTCTGGTGCTGCTGTTTCATAAGATGAGTCAATGCACATGTGAATCATTTCCAAGCTTCACTTGCCACTAGAGATCTTGAATGTCAGCTTATAACTGAAACCGTAGCGCTTTTAATTTATGTGAACAACCACAGTATGTACAACCTTTTAAGCACGTTCATAGGACTAAGTTAACTAGATCTGCTTTTTAGAAAAGTAATAGGGACCTTTATGTCAGGTCCTAATTGAGAAATCCCTAGTTGCAATTCTGATTTTCAATAGTTGTACCATGGATCCAAATGCTGAAGAATTTAGGTCCCCTAGTCATAAAAGGGCTGATGGAAGGTGATGCATGTAAGGGGTCCAAGTTTCTATTAACAGAAGCTATGAAGGTATTGGGATAGGCTAGTTAACCAGAGTTTTTTTGAAGAACAGTAAATGCAGCTTATGGCATGCTACTTATGTCCTCAGCTTATTGGTGAAAAACTGTTGTGTAGGTAATGCATGCTGGGGGTCCAAGTTTTTATCAACAAAAGTTGTTTTTGAGCTGGGCTAGGTTGGAAGCTTTATACCCCCCTTCATTTATTTTTGTTGCTTAATGATAAAGAAATAGCATAAGGCCTGCTTTAAACAGGAATTTTAATCAAAGAGATAGATTAGACAACTAAAAACATGTCAAGGGAAGACAGGAGAAGTTTCATTATTATCATATGTGATGATACGTGACCACTTAAGCAAGACTGGCATCTCCAGCCTGTTCTACACGTATAGCATAAATGACATTGGCAAGATAGAGAAGCACACATATATTTTACTGTAATATTTTACATATGATATATCACATATTATCTGCTCAAAATAGGAAAGTAGTCAATGGTCATAGACAAACTGAAGAACTACCCAAACAAATTTTCATATTACTCTTCGTCAAGAGCATCCAAATCAGCGATTGGCTCATTAGAATCAGATGCAATAGGACTAACAGAAGTTTAGATAGTTCTCTGCTTCCTTTTGTGTTTGTTATGACTGCCATACCCTGTAATGTCCCCAATTCCGAGCAGTTGGCCTAACGGCCCTCTTTTGGTCTTAGCCCTGGTCATTCCCAAGGGACTAACGACTTTGGAGGTTATTGGGGATGGTTGTCTGATTTCTTCCTATGTTTTTGTTATATTTTGGGCGTTGGGAGGGTCTAATGGGCCCTTTGTGTTCTATGTTGTCGTTGGGATCACTTAAGTGGACACTTTTGGCATTTAATGTTATGTTTCTTCGTTGGGGCCACTTAAAGTCCCTTTTTGGCGACTTGAGGGGATATGTATTGCATTAAATGTTATATTTCTTCATTGGGGCTCATAAAAAGCTATATAAGGAGATGGAGGGTGTAGTGGGAGATCACTCATGCATACACTTATATTTCTTTCATGTGCAACTCTGTTTGCAACTTTTTAGCTTGTGGAGTAAGATCCCACGGGAACCCTAGCTTCGGTGGTGAGAGATCCATCCCTAGTTAGCAGGGCATTCTTCGGTAGTGAGAGATCTACCCTAGCTTGTCATTTGAAGCTGATTTTAGGGCTGTTTTACAGAGGTATTTTCAGGGTTTTCAGAGATAGGGTTTTGAAGGTTTTGGTGAGTTTGGGTGGAGATTTTCAGCTGGTTTTCGGATCAGGCCTACGGCAGCAATAAAGGAAGGGTTTGGCATCATCTACAGAACTTTTCACAAGGGTTTTGGTCATCTACCAAGGAGGGCGACTTGTTTGGGAGATTGCAGCCCTAATTTTTAGGGTTTCCAGTTGGCCGTTTTCAGATCTGAAGGTTGGAAAGTCATCTACTATATTTATATATGTTATTTCCCAAGTTTCATATTTTTTGCACTTGTAATCGGAAAGATATGAATTTTAGAAGTTTGGAGCTGAATTGATGCCCTAAATGTGTTGGGCGACCTACTTTTTAGGGCAAAATTAGGGTTTTGTGTTTGCTGTGCGAAAACTAATTTTGGAATATTATTCTTCATATTTTTGTGGCCCAAGATCCAAAATTTCAGCTCATTTGAACTTCTTTAGCAAAAGATATTAATTTTAGAAGTTTTCGGCTATTTTAGGCACGCTGTAAATTTCTGGCAGCGTTATATTGACTGAAAAATTCCAAAAATATTTTCCTCGTGTTTTTTATATTATTATCTAGTTCTCTTTAAAATTTCAAGTGATTTGAGCGGATATTTTGAGAGTTATTCATATTTTACTGTTCGCTGCCCTAGCTGTAATTTTCTGCATAAAATCAGAAAAAAATCAGATTTAGTATTTGCTGCAAATTTCTGTATTTTGTCAATTTTTTGTAAAATCCCAACACAAGGGATATTTCATACCCAGACCAACACTGCTTTTTAAACTATGTTTTAATAATGACAATTGGATAGAGGTAAATGGGAGAAACACGACGGCAACGGAAATATAATTGGGAGAGGTTGTGCATGAGATTTTTTTTTTAAAATCCATAAATTCAGCCTTATCTTAATTTTAACTTTGTATTGTTAATATTTGAATTTTCATGTTTCTATTTAATATTTTAAGATCAAAATTTCGAACTTAAACACTCTCGATATATATAGCCATATATGCACTTAATCGAAATGGTATGTGGAGAGGCTTGGTAGAGTTGAATGCTTGGATGAGAGGAGATGAGAAGGGCTTCTTGAAGTCCTTAAGAAAAATGTATAGTGTAAAGGAAACTTCATTGGTCAGAACTTGAGTGGCTCAAGTTTTCCGAACTTGGCTACAACTTATCAACTAGGATAGACAAGCTAACATTGGCACAAGGCAAGGTAAAGAGTTGGGGACGATCATATAGTTGGTCCACTCTCCATGATCATTGCGGACAATCGCCATTTGCTTCTTTTCCCAGGTTTTCCAATTCCTCTACTGGTGAGAGGAATCGATCAACATATAGTTGGTCCACTCTCTAAAGAGGAACACACTTACTAGGGAATGAGGTAGGTTGACGAGGACAAGATGTGCAACAAAGATTGGTTGGGATCCCCTTCTAGGATGAAGATGAGCCTGATAGTTCCATCAAGGAGGAACGGTTCGCGAGTATTCCCTCAAATGATGATTTGGATATTTGTTTTGTGCATTAGCATGTTGATGTTAATCATAATGTAACAAGTACACTTCGCATTATCTTGACTCTCACTTTTGAGTTAACATGTTGATGCATCTCTAACACTCACAATATGGATTATGATATTAATAATTATCACTTATTAGATGGATTATTGGATTAATAGTTTTATTTAGTAATTTATTGTTTTAAATTTAAGTTAATTTTAGTTTGTTTAAGTTACTTAGTATGTTTTTATGTATTAATTTAATAGTTGTCCCCCTCTGTCCTCAAAACCGGGAAACTTTTTTGTTGTCCCAAAAACCCCATTTAGACTCGGGGAACGATCAGATTTTGTCTTTCCAAACAGTATAATTCATCCGATTTAGTCTACAAGATCTTGTTAGATAAATACTTTTGAAACCTTTGTAGATGGCTTATACAAATGATGATTTGGATATTTGTTTTGTGCATTAGCATGTTGATGTTAATCATAATGTAACAAGTACACTTCGCACTATCTTGACTCTCACTTTTGAGTTAACATGTTGATGCATCTCTAACACTCACAATATGGATTATGATATTAATAATTATCGCTTATTAGATGGATTATTGGATTAATAGTTTTATTTAGTAATTTATTGTTTTAAATTTAAGTTAATTTTAGTTTGTTTAAGTTACTTAGTATGTTTTTATGTATTAATTTAATAGTTGTCCCCCTCTGTCCTCAAAACCGGGGAACTTTTTTGTTGTCCCAAAAACCCCATCTAGACTCAGGTAACGATCAGATTTTGTCTTTCCAAACAGTATAATTCATCCGATTTAGTCTACAAGATCTTGTTAGATAAATACTTTTGAAACCTTTGTAGATGGCTTCGACAATAAAGATTCTATTCCTTTTGTAAAACAAACTAATTTCCCTTTGAAAGATCAAATACAAAATGATTGCCTTCCATGATTTTGCAATGTGATTCTTTGTCTTGTTTGTACATAACGGATTCCTCATTAAGCATAAAACATGCGCATTCTTTAAATAAAGCAATGATATGACGGTTATAGATATGACCAACCCTTTCCTAGCATGCCTTATTCTCTATTAGGAGTATAATTCAATGCAAACAGGCTGCAGCCTCCCTAATACAAAATGGATATGATCTATTACAATTGGAATATGAATTATTATTTTTTTATTGGTAATTTGTGGGATTCTAGTGCGGCCTTTGATAAATCTTGGAAGAACAATGGAAGGAGCAAAAAGAAGAGAAAAAGGGGGAGAGAAGAGGAAAGGTGAAGGAAATACATGGCCTATAACAGGCCAGTATAATGTCCTCAAGAAACAAATTTCAAGATCCATGAACATGCCAACAAACTAAGTGCTAGTAGAATCCGCAACAGAGCACATTAAGGGCAAAATTTTGGGTAAATTTCAGGGCATAGCTCCAAGTGTATATGGGCTTGGATTTGAATATCAGAGTGTGTTCTGTGTGGTTCACATTGAGAAGTTCGACCCCTACCTCTAGGTGTCGCCATGGCCACTTTGAGGTGCCTTGGAGCCCGTGGGAATGGAACCTTGGTCAATGGTGTGAAACTCTTTGTTTCCCATTGGTAGCCCTTTACTTTTGGGCATTCGAAATATCAAAGCTGTGTGAATACAGCTCATATATTATTTCAGACTTTATTAAAAATAATCTTTTTGTATTGCTTTCTTCATCTGCAATGAGTAAGATTTACAGCAGATCATTCCCATAGCATCAGTTTTGACATCAATACTCTGCTATTTGTCAGTTGAAGAATCATTATATTCCACCATCCACTTTTCAGTATTGCATCTCAGAAACTGTACCACGTAGAATACCATCACTGATGTGAGACGTGGCTATCAGAAAACATTGGACATGCATACAAGATCGATGCATGACAGTAGTGAAATGTGAAATGGCAAGGACATGTCGACAAATGCTGTAACTGAAATTGGAAAGCTTATTGGAGACTAAGTAAAGCAATTGTTTTAATATTTTTGAAACAGAGCCACAACTGTTAATACAATAGAGACAGAGTGACATGAAACACCACAGAATATGTACAACAGAATTCGAGATTACTTTTGTTTTCGTTTTTCTTGAATTACTATTCTTCTCTCTTGGATGCGGATCTTAGCATTTACTCTTCTGATGTCTTGTCCTTTTTTCTTCTTTCTCTGCTAAATGTTCTTGCAAGTTCAATTTGTTCTAATTTCGAGAGATCCCCTACATTTTGCAGATCCCGGGGTTTAGGTCAATTCTTGTCTTTGATAGTCATTGTGGAACAGGTCATCATAAAATGTATAGAGGCACAGAGTTGTCGCTCTGACGTGTATAATTAGTGAACAGACTTATATTGAGGAAGATGAAAATAACCATGCACAAAATAATGAAGCATGCATAGATTTTACATCAGAAATATATGCCAAAAAACTCTTTAGCTAACCTTTGTAAAACTGTGTATTTACTTGCATGGTGTCTCACATCTTACATTTATTTGGCATCTTGAATAATTCCTTTTGACACTCAAAATATGTACAACATACAAATGATCGTTATTCCAGCAGTTTTATGTATTTGGAGCAGTTCATTTCACTTTATTGTGCCTTCTGGACGTAGTATACTTGTATGGTAGGTGTCATGTACTTTTGTGGGCATTCCTTTTTATTTTATGCTTTAAGTCATTTGACTTTTTGTAAATAATATTTTGTTGCTTTCTTTATCTCTATTGCTACTATCATTGCAAGATGTACTTTTGAATTGTATTGACCCATTTTGATCATTTACAAACTTTAATATAGCGTATTTCCTTCTGTTTATTAGTTTAATATTTTTGGTGGTTTTAATTTTTTGGGTGCTTTGCAACATAATAATTCTTATAAGATGCTAATTTAAGTGTATTTATTGTGATATTTTTCTTTTCTAGTCATCAAAGACTATGACTATTTGGTTCGCTATTCATTTCTATAGGGAAGCTGGATAGATAGTTTGTATGCACCCTCTTAAAACTGTGTAGCATGTCATCTAATTGATCTATCTATTGCATGTTCAGGTTATATTATTGATTCTAGCAGCTAATGCAGCGGTTGGAGTCATAACGGAAACAAATGCAGAAAAAGCTTTGGAAGTAGGCTCTAATGCAAAATATCTTTCTTGTTCTTATAATGGCTTCAAATATTGGACATATTTGTTTCTTGTTTACAATTTTTATCTCATATGCAAGTAAAATCTCACTTCCAATGCTCAATGCTGGATGTTATAAATTATTCCAGAACAACATATTTTTTAATGTAATTTGATGAATTACACATGAAGTTTGAAAATGGAAAATGAGTGCGATATGTATTTCATATTCCTTAGTGAAATGAAGAGTCGTATGAAGAATCAAAGGTTAATCTTATACCACATTTTCATGTACATTACAATATAGGGGTTCAGTAGAGACCTCATTGGAGTGTGTTCAAAGGTTATTTTTCTTTCCTCCTATTTATGTTCTTTGTCATCATGTATTTGTCTTTGATATTTGGTGAGACCCTTCAAAAGTTTGGACATGGAATCATAGTTATCGAGCAATGGGGATTGAAGCTCTTTGGATCAGCACATTTAGAGAACCGAGCTTTTAAGAGAATGTGAAGTTAGCTTGAGGATATGGTTTCTGCTGAGTTTCCTTTGCGTTGAAGCGACTATAGTTCTTCTTGACTTAAATCTTCAAACTTCCTGAGCCGATTAACTGATTGTTGGCTGTTTTTTGCTTCATATCATTAAGAGGCATGATTCCAGATCACGTGTAGTTCGAAGCAGTCTTATTCTTCTTTCCCTTTCACAGATTTAACAATCATTTGGCTCCATCCTCTAAAAAAATTGTTGTACGCTGAATCATAGTATCATTCCATTTATACAGCATTGACACGGTGTGACAAAAGTTTAATTAAATTTAATTACTTGGGTATAAAACAGGAAAAACTCTAGAAGCTAAGAAACGATGAAATATTTGTGCAAATAGTAAAGAAACTAAGTTTGTTATTTCATGCCAAATAAAGTGCGTAGGATAAAAACAAACATAATTCATAAAAACTGAATTTGTTCAAAGTTGCCAATCACAAGATATTGTTAAAGTTGTCCCGAGTCTAGACTCTCTGCAAGTCAATTACAACCAACAAAACACTATGAGGCTACGAGGTTACAAAATGTTAAGTTGATGCTCCAACATTCATTTCTTTTGCATTAGTTCGCATCCATCCAATGTTTCGTCCAAGATGGCCAAATCCTCATCTAAAAACATTGGATTGTCGATTGTGGCACCTAATAGTGTGACCGTGTAAACTCTTATTGTCTACATTAAATTTGATGTCCATTTGACCGTCACTTAAAAGTTTCTTTGTAAACTTTGAGAAACCAATCAAACAAATAGTTAATATCTTGACTATATGGCAGAGTTTGGGGTCCGTTTTTTGGAAGTTTTTTTTTGTCATTAGTAAGAGGGAAATATGAAGAGAATGAATCAAAAGTATTAATCAATGTGATATGCGTAAAATCCAAGATAAAACCTTGAAATTGATATATATCTGCATTTTTCAAATAGATGTATTTAAGATATTTGTACTAGTTTAGGATCAGGGTCATCGAGATCAATTAGTTGATCCTTTTTGATACTACTTGATATTATCAAGGCATAAATTTGCATGCAAGAAATTAAAAGTAACTAAAATAGTCATTAAAAATTATCCTTGCGAACGAGGGATTTTATTGTTTTGAACAAACAAGCTTTAAATTCTTGGTTTGTGTGGAATTCCCTGGTCTACCTGTCTTGTTGGCACTTCCTTGACCATTTGGCTACGTCCTTGGGATGCGTTATCTACCATCAGCCAGCTAATTCTACATGGCCCATCTCCCAAAATGGTTTTGTATTGAGGTTGACCTCTCTTGTGACCTTAAGGAAACCATTGATATTCATATAGGGAGTTTGTATAGTAATATATTGAACACTTGTTTTTGGTGCCAATCCTTTGAACACAAAATAGAGATTGCCTTTTGGATCATTGTTGATGGTCGTAAAGCCAAGCAAAACAAGGGTACAATAACAAACTATAATGCGGGGATACCCAATGTCAAAGTAGCTGTTTCAAACCCCAGTTTAGGTACTCTTGCACATGAATTGTCTAAGTCTGCCATGGCGGTGACTCAACCCTCTGAAGAGCCTTCTCATATTCAAGTTGAATCCTCCAAGGAGGTAGGTAAGCCAAGGAATTCTAGTTCACCTTTGGCTGTCAATGTCCTTGTCATTTTCCAAACAACTACTCAAGATTTTAACCAAAGCAATGATTTTTTCTTTAAAAAGGAAAAAGAAACAACTTAACTTTCTTTTTGAGTGGAACCTGTTGGAAATTGTAACAAAATACAAATATCTTGGGATTGATTTGCACAACAAGCTTAGTTGGGAGACATGTAGGACAGCTGAACTTTGGGATTGGAAAACTAAGAAAATCCTTTTTGGATTGCTGGCCACCCCGGTTGCTCTTTATGGTTGCGAAGTATGGGGAAGTAGCATGTCAAATCATGGATGGAGACAATTAGAAAGAATCCAGAAACATCTAATCACAAGCACTCTTAAAGTCAAGTCAACAGTCCCTTATGAGATCCTATTGGCTGAAGCGGGTACTTTCCCGATGGAAGCATCAACAATAACTCGGTTGTTAAGTTATCTGAAAAAAGTTGAAAGCATGGATAATCATCGCTGGCCCAAAATGGTTGTGGAGGAAAAATTAGAGCGTAGAAAGAAAACTTGGATGAAGCAAAACAACAAATGAATGAATAAATGGGGTTCAACTTTCAAGAGTGTCCTAACAACAACAGGGAAATAAAACACTATGTGATAGAAAATTTAGGACTGCCATGTGGATAGGGCAGATTGGTTGTAAGAAAGCTTAGTATATCAAAGAATTTAATCCCACTTGGGAGCATGATGAAAAAGCTTACCTTCGGGCGGTTGTCAAGGGTAAAGCAAGGATTTTAGTGGCTCAAATGAGGACCGGATCGCAACACCTTCGATGTGAAACCAGTAGATGGATTATACCCAAGGAGGATTGGGAAAGGAGAACTTGTCTTTTTTGTAGCAAAGGGGTGGTTGAGACAGAATGGCACTTCATCACGGAGTGTTCCGCTTATGAGGATATTCGTATCTAGTATGAAAACGACTTGAAGGTGGATAGATTAAATGAGTTATTCGAAGAAACAAGGCTTGAAAAGATCGCTAGTTTTGTGCTCAAGATTCACAGTAGAAGATCTGATATTGAAAAGAGTTTGAATTCATCTTAAAGTCTCAGCTTTTGGTTATATAGACTCTTCAGTCTCGTGGACGTCATTAAAATCTTTCATTTCATTTCATTTCATTTCATTTCATTTCATGGTGTATCCCCTTGCAAGGTGTTTCCCAGATGCTATTGTAGTTCGCCTCGCCAATTGGAGGATAGAGATTGTGTAACAAATAGATGGCGTTCATTTGATCTTAGTGATTTCTTTCAAACTAATCAACAACATTTTTTTGCAGAATAGCCATGAAGACTTTCAAGGGTCAAATACCGAGGATGTCCCTAGATCCTCGTGAATTATAATTTTTTTTCTCATGGAATGTATGGGGTCTCACAGACCCACCTCACAAGTATGTTGTGTGTGATTTTTGCTGAAGATTTCTGGATCTGAATGTGCTTTTCCTGCAAGAAATTAAGGTTGCTGAGTTTTTGCTTACAACTGTCAGTAAAGCTATTTGGGTTGATAATCTTTTTATGACTAGCAATCATGAGCTGGGGTGTGGAGGTGTAGTGTCCTTTATTTGTAAAGTCTGTCAAAAATGGACTGATTGTTTTTGATTTAAAACATCTAAACCCAATCTTTCACAAGAACTATCAGTTTTGAATAAGTTTAGGAAAGGTAAGAAGAAGAGCTGTTGATGGCTGAGTTCAAACATTACTCCTTTTGTCTTTCTACAGGTAGAGATGAAGTTCTTAAGTTCCGACATAGTCAATTGAACTATAATACAAAATTACTCTCCTTACTTCTAAAGGAAGTCTGCATTCTTATGATATTTTGTATTGGAATTGAGTCCCAATATGAAATTGCTAAGTAGTTCACTTCTAAGATTCTGTTACGGATATTCTATAGTGCTCACATATTTGATGTTTACCATATGGTAAATATTATTTACTTACGGTTATATGGCTATACATATTGTTATAACAACAATATATTATTTAGTTTGGTTATACCCGTAAAAGAATTAACGGGGTTTCTGTTATTATTCTTCCCTATTTATTAGGAGGTTTGTTGTTGTCACTATGGCTATACAATACCCTTTGTATTGTTCTCGTAATGTGTGGAATATAATAATATATTGTGTGATTATTGTGGTATTTATGTTCAAAGCTCTCACCAAATTAACAGATTCCAACCCCATTCTGTTCAAGAATCCCAATTTAAATTTTAACGTTTTCCCCTCCCTTAAGTTATCAAAGAGGTGACAACTGCTTTTGGTTCTCTTTTAAATCACTACATTAGTCAATCGGGATTGAGCCTCCTCATGATTGGTAATGAGAAAGTATTGGAAAAATGAGTGAGAGAGGATTGGGTTCTCACTACTCACTTTGAATGACCTTTTTTCTTTTCTTACAAATGCATCAATGCTTTAAAATTACTTCTCAAACTTCTCAATAACCAAGCAAGATATCTATCAAAATACCCATGTCAAGAATAACAAAAAATAAGCTGAATTCTAGTTTAAGAAGAGACTACAATATTTCCTCAAGGAGTCGTTATGAATGGACAAAACAATCATTCACTGCTAAATGATTAAGTTGATAAACACATTTATCCAGAGTACTTGTGAAAATACCATGGATACATCAGAGGCAATGATCACATCCAGACTTTAACCCCTTTCAATGTATAAGAAGGTTATTCAGCAGAGCTAATATAGGAGGAGACTGAAATCACAATTTCCAGCTTTACTATATTATGGTTAACACCTTATGAGATACGTAAGGTTGAGTTTCTATGTTAGATGATCAAAACAGTGTGTATACGATTTCCAAGAATACAATGAAATTGAATTCAATAAACAACTACACAAATTTCTCAATTCGCTGCCGAGAAGACAAATATGGTCCAACCATGGAAATATCTAGTTTCTTGTCTTGCAATTTCCCCAAACAACAACTAACATAAGTGACAATCCCTTTCGAGAATGAGAAAGATCAAACATCAACCTGTATTCCTCAAGACAGCATATACATGATTTACAGGACCTCTGCAGGCTATAAAGAAGAGTTTTGTGCAACTCATCTGGTCTTATCACATTCATTGCCTGGGAATACTGAATCAAAGACAACATACTTAAAATCTGATGACCCTTTCAAACTTCCTTTCAATGATCCTAGAAAATGGATATATCTTAAACAACAAGTTTACTTCATATTAGAACAATTATCAATTATATTTAGCATTGAAACAGGCCATCAATTCTTTGGAAGTATTCGTCAAGAACAATATCATAACCAATGAAGAATAATATCCAAACATTTTCAGGATAGAACCCACATAAAACTCAAATCCCAACGATGCAAGGTGAAGAATATTGAAGAACATCTGTGAAGAACTCCAGGATGATTCCATGTGGTGTGCTTGAATGAGGGAGGAGAATAGGGTCCGCGTGCTCTCCATATGATAATAATCCTTATCCATCCTAACTATCAGTTCTAGCACATAATATGTACGTAAATGTACAGCAAAAAATTAAAATTGTCAGTAAATTAACATTGGAACCGGACCCAGGACACTTGCCAACCAGTCTAGACTTCTTGCAACCAAAAACACACATGAAACCTACATTGTCTGTTTTCTTAACAAAACAAGAGACCAATCAGTAGATGTAAATTATTGCAAAGGAACATCATGACCTTCACACGATAATTAACTGGATTATTCTCGAGATATTGGTCAAGTATGGCATATCAGGCTGTCCTGGATTATTCTCGGACCCATTCTGTTGCATATCAGAATGTCCTGGATCGATAGCAAGTGGACATGTTACATGAACTAATGCCCATTGCAAGTAACGTAAAATCACCAAATAATACCTTTGAATAAAAGACAATTGAAGAACCGAATTTATTTTGTTTCTTGGGAAATCAGTGATGCAGATTGTAGTTGCATGGGGAACCATACCAACATGTTTTTAAAAGCAAATTGAACTACAAAACTTTTGTGAATTTGTGATGTCCCCTTTTGGGCTGAGATTTGAATTTTCTGGAAATTGCAAAAAACCCTAATGACAACAAACTGAAATTAATGACAGAAAAGTACAGAAATCTGAATTTAAATGACAGCAATCAGAAATTACCCCAAATTAGGGCAGGGACCTGATTTTTGGTTTGCAAACCCTCAATACAACATGCAGAAATCTGATTTCTTCAATTACTCTTCAAATTCTCAAATACAAATCTACTCAGAAGGCTCAAAACACTTGGGAATATTTTTAGAACATTTAGGAACAAAGAAATATTTTTTTGACAAATAGCTGAATTTATTTCATCAATTATGTGCAGAAAATAGGGTAAATTACAGCTGACTGTTAGGAGCCTTTGAAGCTGAAATAAATGCAGCAATGAATGCCCTAGGGCAGAATTGAAGGTTGAACAAATCCTAGCTCCAAAGAAACCCTTGAAAATAGCTGGAATTGGCCCCAAAGTGGGTGGCTCAAGTTCCTGAGTGGGTCGCCCTAGTTGAAAATGCCCTAGATCTGATCCAGAACACTGTAACACAACAAAACATTGAAATGTGTGGCTGTTTCACGCCCAAAAATCTAGAATTTTGATTTGCCATTGAAGCCATAGCTGAAAATTGTGCCCTAGCATTGAAATTCTGAAATGTAGCTCTGAGATTCCGAACTGTAACACTGAGATTCTGAATTGCAGCCCAAATATGACCTCTTAAGGAGATCACCAATGCAGCAAATTGCAAGCATAAGCTCTAGTTTCCATATAGAACTGAATTCATATGACAAGTGATGCTTTTCCCACCCCTAGCAACTCCTTGTTATAATTGTGGGTGGCACAATCCATGAAAAGGGAGCCCAAATTGGTTGACCCCTTTTTAAGTGGTGTTATGTTCCCCTTTTAATTCCATCACTTCTATTTTTAAGTTGGCGTTTGCACTTTATAATGTTGTAATTAGAAAGTTGCTTTTACAAAAATAATACAAAGCCTAAAAATAACAACTTACAATTACAACATTAAAGTACTTCCCTTGCTTTTCCCTTTAAGCCCACAGGAAGATAAAAATGGGCCTAAGATATTCATATCGAACTAGCTTTGAGAAGGGGACATTACAGAATTCCCATTTTGCTGTCTAGTTTGGAACCCTACTAAAAACACCAACCCCAAATGATTAAAAACTGCCATGGGATTGTTTCACAAAAAGTACCCCCAAAGTGAATAAATCAATCAGTTTCAACAAGATACAAAATAAGAGAAAGCATTGCTGCCGCTAGTGGTTTTGTTCTTCTCATTCTCTTTTCCTTGGTGTTCTTGTTATAACCCCTTTTAATGTTAACTACCAATTTTGAACGGTTTCAAAGGAATAAGGAAAACATTATCCAAACTACAACTATTTCCATCATTTTAAGGTTATAAAACTTTGTTTCATTTTCCTATATTATCACAATGCCATTTATAGTAATAACGGAAAACACATAAATGATCGACTGTATTCAAGTCACGACAAATGTCATGCAAGGAATAGAGTTATAGATAACACACAATAAAATGGAACCACATCTCAAGGGCTTTAGAAATAGCAACGTAATGCATGAGTAAAATACTTGAAAACACCTTCTTTATTGTAGGGTAATCCAATTTCCTGAGACCCATGACAGTCGCTGAGCTTCAAGCAATATCTTCCAAGCACCAAAAGAACTCGAAACCAAACCCAAATCTTCAATGACAAGCACAAAACCAAGCAAAACACACATTTTCCAAATCATAATCATGTGTCTAATCTTCTCTTCTACCTTCATTTTATTCATAGTGTCGTGACCCTTCAAGGGTCACCACCATCTTCCACACAAACCATCACTATAGGTGGTAACAGACTGGATGAATAATGCATGTAGTCCAACATGGTGTTGTTTGTGTCATATGGCAACCAAAACATAATGAAGGCCCAGTTTTCTCCATTCTCATGGCGGCGAAGCCTCCTCAAAACTCCAAGTTAGAAAGCCATAAGGGAATTAAAAACAAAACCCTAATTTTCCACGACCAAGTCAACTATAGAAAATAATTTACAAAAGGTTTGATAATCAAGTTACCAAACAATTTAAGTCAATAATCATGTGTTTAGGTGAATGAGTGCATAAGTCTTTTAAAAAGGTAAGGCATTTCCTTTTAGGTAATGATGATGTTTGTTCTAGTTCAATGATCTAATTGATTCCATAGTCATTTCTAAGTGACTTTGACCCTAGCAAAATTTAAATCAAAATCAATTCTGTGCCACCTTAATTCTTCCATTTCACTTCCAAGTTTGTAACCAATTTATAGATGTAAAATATGCTTGCATACAATTTCATGATAAGCAAGAGCTACTAGATCACAAGGGTTTAGTTCAATCTATGACAAGGCTAAAGTAATGCCAGTGTGACACATTTAAACTTACCCATCCAACGAGAGAGTAAAAGGAACCTTACATATGTAGCAAGGGTATAATAATCATCCAAACATGTGACACAAGTATCTCAAGCAACCATTGCTTTGATAAAAGCAATCTAAATCGCATACTTATATTATTTTTCCAATGCTCAACAAAAAAGCAAGCACAACCAAGACAAACCGATTCCTAGACCCAATTCCAATCACTTGCATATTCCGTAATCACTTGGTTCAAACTTAGATCATGTGATAGATGGACCTTGCCAATCATTCCTTTTGCTTTCTTATAAACCACCAAATGTATCAATAGCATAGCTACCAAGTCTGGAAATCCAGATCTGTTCGGGAGGGTAAAAAATCTGAAAATCCGGGAGCATACTTACCAAGTCTGGAAATCCAGATCCTTTCGGGAGGGTAAAAAATCTGAAAATCCGGAACCCTTGAAAAAGTTTAGAAAAAATTGATGTGGAATACATACATATTATATATGAGCATAATTTATAAATATGCAAAAACTGACAAATTCAGAGAAAAGTATTAGTAATGTAATATAAAATGTTAATACATTTAATATTAAATAATATAGAAGTGTATTGGATGTCTTCTTTTTGAAAAAAAAATTGGGAAAAAAACAAGGCTGACCTAGACCAAATTTATCTTGACCACCTGAAAAATTCTAGATCCAACTAGATTTTGTGCAGATTGGGCCAGATTTGGTAACTATGATCAATAGTACAAACAATAATCATATAAAGCCAATAATCATAACATGAAATATGTCTGAGTATAAAAAAAGGATATCACTTGCATCATCAAGTATTCATTCAGAATCAATTGAACTGTGAACATAATGCCAAACATTTATGTAATTCACAATTTCATAATTATCTCTATGAGTTGATAATAATAACACTGAAAATGCTATCCTTTCATGGAACCAACAAACATCATTGGAAAATAATACTAGAATGAAAGCTGTAAAAGTATCACCTCTAGGAGAAAACAATAATATGCCCATAGAACATAGTAATGTCAAACATATTAGTCATAAGGTCCATCATCCATTGCCTTTTAAAACCCCATAAGAGTGTCCAAAGCATATCAAGAAGCACACAATCTCATAAAACCAAGGCATAGGAAGGAGGGTGATATGACATTATTTTTCCAAAATGGCGGCTGCATTATGTTGATCACACGTGTGACCCTCCGAACAGAGCCTTGTGGTATTTTAAATATTGAAAACCGGTCTTTTGGCATCGTTAATAGTTATGCTTCAAACGATGTGGTTAAAAGGTTTGTCCTGTGGCATTGGCTTGCAGACAAGTTGCCAAATGCCCATTGGATCCTATGTGGCATCTTTAATATGGTTGAGATGACAACTAACAAGTTTTGGTCACCTCTCATGTGTTGGACGAGCAGTGAGCGAGATGTGTGGTATTATATGCATAATGGATTTGGGTTTTATAACCCCTATTTCTCACGTCATTCCACCTCTTCAATTTGATAAATGTGGTCAAATCTCCGCCATGGAGCTAAGTGTGTTTAAACGTCTTGACATGGCTATGATTTCAATTCAACCATATTTCTCGTTTGCCATTTTTTTCCGTTACTAGTGGATGTTTTGATAGATATTGCCCTTTCCGACCACTTGTTGATACGGCTCCACATTGATTGGCATTTTGGAAGGCCCAAAGTTGAAAAGGCAGTTTTTTATCAATAATACTTTACAACATCATTCCTGCACTCTTACTCACATCAAGCAAGTTTGAAACCTTGTGCCATGTCCGTTAAGAAAATATGGCTAGATTGATTGGTGGTTTGACGCCATGTCTCACACCTTAAGTCCGTTAAGAAAATATGGAACCTTGTGCCACATCCATTAAGAAATTCCAGCTAGATTGATAGGTGCTCTGACACCATCTCGCACAACTTAAGTTAAGAAAATTTGGAACCTTGTGCATTGTCCATTAAGAACATCCAATTAGATTGATTAGCGGCCTGATGCCATCTCTTGCATTGCTCAGTTCCTTGCATCAATGATCACCAGCTGACATGAATCTGTTGCATGTATTACTCTGCTACCACCAATGAACTCAACCTTGCAATGGCCATGTTGGAACATTAACCTTTCCATGAACCCCTCCAACTACAAGTTGCGAAGCCTAGGCAACACATCTAAGTGCAAATGCTTACAATTCTCAGGGTGCTCAAATTAAAGCCTGGTTGTACGGGCTTAATACTGGCAATAAAGCATCTAAGGAATTCTTCCAAATGCTTTAGGCCAAGTACTTGGCTGAACATATCAAATACATTAGGGAGGCTGACCAGTGGCTTACTAACTTGTTGGCTATGGTTCGAGCCTTTGTTTGCTATTATCAAGAAATTTTCAAAGCTCAAGGTTTCATCCAAACGAAACCAAGCCCTCCAACAATGTCTTTTGATGGTCCCATGCAAGTTTTCTTAGTTTTAATTAGTGCCTTGGGATTGATTACTCACCATCGAAGACTTGCATGATGTTGACACGCATATGGATAATGAGAAAGCTTCCACTTGTGATGGTTTTCCTTGTGGATTCTACAAAGTGATTTGGGACACCATTGGACCTTCTCGAGGTTGTTGAACCATGCAATGGCCGTCTTGGAGTATTAACCTTTCCATGAACCCCTCCAACTGCAAGTTGTGAAGCTTAGACAATGCATCCAAGTGCAAATGCTTACAATGCTCAAGGTGCGTGGATTAAAGCTAGGTTGCACTGACTCAGAATTTGCAATAGAGTATCTAAGGAAGTCTTCCAAATGCTTAAGGCCAAGTACTCGACTCAACATATCCAAGCCATTAAGGAGTTTGTCCAGTGACTTACTAACTTGTCGGCTATGGTTTGAGCCTTTGTTTGCCATTATCAACAAGTTTTCAAATCTAAAGATTCTTCTTCCAAAAGAGACCAAGCCCTCCAATAATGGCTTTTTGATGGTCTCATGCAAGTTTTCTTAGTCTTAATGAGTTTCTTGTGATCAGTTACTCACCATAGAAGACTTGCATGAGGCTAACACACATATGGATGATGAAAAAACTCTCACTTGTGATGGTTTTCCTTGTGAATTCTACAAAGTGCTTTGGGACTCCATTGGACCTTCTCTAGGTTTATGTACAAGCCTACAGTACCAAAATTCTTGGCCAACTTATTAACAAAGGACATTAAAATCATACCTAAGTCTAGCAATCTTGAGAAAATATGCAATTGAATGACTATCATACTGCTCAATGTTTTGTACAAGATTATTTCCAAGGTCCTTGCTCTCTACATCCACCACCTACTTCCTTTGATTGTTAGATTCAAACAAACATGAGTTTTTCAAAGTGTATATATATATATTAAATAACCTTATTGCAGTATGGGAAGGCATGGAGGGGCACACAAGTCTAATCAACAAGTGCTATTCATCAAAATTGAGTTTGAGAAAGCCCATGATCACATAGATTGGCCTTTCATCCTTGCCATATTGTAGGTGCTGAGATTTGGCTCCAATTTTATGCATTTAGTTCGAATGTTGTTTGTAGATGCCTAGACACGCCTCTCAGTCAATGGTATGTACTCAGAGTAACTTGGTCCACTCCACTCTATTATACATGGTTGTCCCCTCGACCTTGCGCTTTGTGAAGGGTTTGGTTATTTATAGGTTAACACAACGGATCAAGGTCTCGCTAAAGGAATTTTCCTTCATGTAAAAGTTTCTTCTTAGTTTTTGTCGACGAATCATTTCTTACCCTAATTGAAGAAGAAGAAAATATCACACAAGCCATGCGGTGTTTAGGTATCTTCTACCTTGCCTTGGGTTCTAGTATTCAATGGTCTAAGACTCAATGCTACAGGAAGTCTTTTCAAACCCCCTCCTTGGTTACAAAACTATGCTTGGAAATGTATTCAACATGGAGAAACTTTAAGTTTCTTGGTATCCCATATACATTTCAAGCTACCCCTTTTGACCTTTGATGAGTAGATAAAAAAACTCTCGTATTGGGTTAGTGAGCCACTTTCTTGAGTTGGTAAATTCCAAATATTCTCTGTGGTTCTCAAAATACCTCATGTGTACCACTCGTCTTTTTGCATTTCTTCCAAAGCTTCCTACTAAAAACTTGAGAAACTACTCATTGATTTTGTCTAGGCTAGTTCCGAGCATGGTAAGTGTTTTTATCAAGTAGCTTCAAAGTATTGTTTTCTCCCCAAGGAGACTAGGGGCTTGGGTCTTGATGATGTTCACTATCAAGGCATTGCTCTGTGTGCAAAATGGATTATCTGCTCCATTGAAGGAAACAAGGCTTAGAAAGTCTCACTTTGTAATTGTATTTTTGAAGGTTCTCCCTATTGCCGATCAGTTTGGAAGGGTTGATTTTTAAAACCTTGTCATCTTGCATGCCCCAATAAAGGTTGTTGGGTCTTTTGTGTTCAAGAGCATCTGTAAAGCATAGGAGACAATCAATTCATGGTTGCTTTGAAATGGAGGTGGGTTCAGTGGTCTCTCTATCAACCATCATTCCTTGTAGTGATCTCCCATCATGAATTTTCATGATATTTCTTTTATGTAGGTGCCTTAGGTTCATGCTCTAAAACCTTTAAGGAGATGCATGCAATACTTTTTTTCTCAAAACCTCAGAGATTGGCTCTCTTGGTCCGAAGGTAATGCGAAATTTTGTTTGAACAATGACCAAGAATCCTTTCAAGAGGTCATTGATACGGGTGCCCTTGTTAATGTTTCATGACATAGGGGATTCCAAACTATTTGGCAGGCCATTCTTGAGCCCAATCTCACACACTTTTCCTATGCATTATATATATGTGATTGCCTTTGGGGCATCACCTTGAACTTCTTAACTTGCAACCCAAGTGTCCATTATGAGACTTTTTAAACATTTGTTTTGGTTCTGCAACAGAGCTCAGTTGGCTTGGACATGGATCCATGACTTTTTCAAACCCTTTAGTCAGATCCTTTCAGCTCACATAACATTCTTTTTGGGGACTGACCTATGTTACCTACAAGTTACACACAAATTTGGCATACATTGTGAGTGCCAATTCTTTTTTTAAACCTAAAAGAAAGAAATTCAGCTATTTTTGCTAACTCTACAGTTGATGCATTATTTTCAACTTATAACAAGGCAATGGTTATTTCAAATGTTTTTATTTAGATTCAAGTGCATGCTAACAAGGTGGTTATGGAGGTTTCCCATCTCTAGAACTTCTTGAAGCATTAGGGCGATTCCCCCCACATTGTTGCTCGTCTGCTTCCTTCCTTGCCTCTAAGGGATAAAACCCCATTTTTGGAGGGGGTGTCATGGAAGAAGTTGCTCTTGCCACGGCTCTCACACCCATGTTGATTGTTCTTCGCCACCAAGGCACTTGCCGACTTCGGTGTAATGGCCCCTCCCCTATATAGATAGAGATAGGTAGGCCTTCGCTCTAGATAGGATAAGATATATGGGCGTGGACGACCTACTCTAGTATATGTAGAGACCACCCCATATTCCTCCAAATATTCTATAGGGCCGCTACACCCATCTCCCCAGATAGTTCGGGGTAGGGGGAATCCTTACTCCAATCTATAATAATGAGAATTACTGGGACATTTAAAACATGTTTTTTGTTTTAATTTGCCTTGAACGACGCAGTGGGGCGATTGGGATCCTCCTTGCTCGACAAGTTTTCATGCCTAGCTCTCGGAATTTCACCCCTAGAAACACTCTAGATGGCACTCAATCAATTATTGAAGACAATAGAGTCAATGAATACGATAACCACTAGATGGAATCCCTTACTTGATGACAAGGACCTGTTGAATGTTGTTTGGGGCAAAACAAATGACTTGGATCCTCCTTTGGCCTCTGGACTTACAGTTATGGCAGCTTAATTTCTCGCTTTAAAGTTTTTTTGGTGTTCAAGCATTTGGTAAAAGTCCTCATCATGTTGGGAACCTAGTGTGATTGTGTATGTATTTGGCTATAGATCTTCGCTTATTTATTGTATATTTAACCTATGGAAGTTTGCCAATACATTCCAAGGCAAATGAAGGCAATGCCCAATGCATGGATTTATAGGGAACTTCTCCATCAAAAGTTTGCTCGCATGCCGCAGCCACACAATTTTCAACATTATTTGTGATAATTTGCACCACATATGGTGGCCCAAGTTTATTCACAACCTCATTAAACATAACAAAAAGTGTTTGTGGTTATTTACTTTGTCATATGCATTGACAAATTTGAGGAAGACCAAGCCACTCGTTGACGTCACAATGAAATTGATTAAGGCACAGTTCCTTCTATTTGCCCACCCATTAGCATAATCGTACAACCTGTCCCTCTCTGTTCTTTACGACGCTTAACAAGTATATCATTCACATCTTGCATTGCTTTTCTTAACATATTATTTGTGTGATTTTCATATGAAGGGGCTTTAAAGCAATTACCACAACGGTAATTCATCCATCTTTGCTTGCCAATAAGGAGGCCTTGCAACATTGAAAGGGATGTTGGAGTAGTACCAAAAATTGGCTATTGCCTTTCTAGCTTGTGTGTGCACATTTCCTTTCCTATTCGTTTCCATGCTGTGCTCTCCAAAGTTTTTTAAGTTCTACTTGTGGTACGGGGTGCGAAAAGACATCCTCATTGCTCCCATCAATAATTTTTTTGTCAAAGAGTTAGGTGAAGTCAATACATTAGTATGGTGCTGCTTTTGTTCATCATAATGTGGAAGTTCTTTCTCCTCTATAGGTCCAATGGTATTAGAGGACCTTGTGGATGATCCAAAAACAATCCTTTCCTTTGTCACTTTGCTTTTGCCAACGTCTTGAGAGCTAGGAATGCTTGGTAGTTGGTGAGTCGTCACAAGGGAATTTTTAAAAAAAGGTTTACCATCATGCTTTTGTTAAATGAAATATGTAGAGATTTATGTTCCCACAACACACATTCCCACTACACACATTCCCACAAAATTTGCATTTCATTTTGTTTGAGTTGGCCATGGGTTTGGAATACTTGGTAGTTGGTGAGTTGTCACGAGGGAATTTTTAACAAAGGTTTACCATCATGCTTTTGTTAAATGATAGTTGGAGAGATTTATGTTCCCACAACACACATTCCCACAAAATTTACATTTCATTTTGTTTGAGTTGGCTATGGGTTTGAAATAGGCCAATTCCTTTCCCACTAGAATTATTAGCTGAAAAAACACTTATCAAATTTTAAAATTCAACTATTCGAATAATTATATTCAACGTAAAACTAAAAAAGAATTAAATACCTTGATGCACACCCTAAGCTAGAAATTTAATGGTTAGAACTTATAGTTGATAAAATTAAAAGGTAAAAGTAAATGAAATTTAAATCCTAACCCAAACCTTAAAACATAAGTTGAACTTTAAATTTTAAAACCTATAAAACATAATTGAAAAAATATTACCTCGTGTGGTTGCGTAGAAGGAACATGCAAAATAGTGGAAAATGTCGTGACCAAGTGGAGGGGGATGTGCCCTAATTGTTCTTAGCCCCGACAAAATGTGGCTTCAAATCTTTGATTTGCCAAAGTTTTTCAGCCTAGTGCTATATAATTTTCTCTATGTAAGTCTAAAAATGAGGCCAAAATGAAAAAGACAGCTATCTATTCCAAAAAAAAGATTACCTTTTAAACAAAATTGTGAACAACTCGTGATTTTATCATGAGTGATTGAATAACTCTAGCTTTTCGTGATTGGAAAAAACCTATGTTACCCTGAAACACCAACCAGCTCAGCGTACCTGCGTATTGACTTACCGGGTTATGGTACGGTCTTAGTACTTGTGTGAAATGTTTCCAAAACTCCAAAACAGTCCCAAGTACCTGGGCCGTACCCGCGGCAATTCTATACCATTTCAGGCTGTACACATGACATTTTCTGAACTGTTTCAGCAGTGCTTATGTTTTTTAAATGCCAAACATAAAAAATAAAAAAACTGGATACTTCTATTTCAGTAGTGCATGACAAAAATCTAGATGATATATTCTAGAATCTAGATTATAATCATGTACATATGAAATTTAAGCATGTTAATGTTTTGAACTTTCATGAATACAAAGTATTTCAAGTGTTTATCTTTTATGGACAAAAATGAGTATTATGCATTTTTTTATTAATATTTATATTTTTTAATAATATATTGTATGGACGTTTCTGTGCCGTTTTGTACCTAAGGTTTTTTTGAAAATTGGCGTTTCCGCGTTTTGAACCAGTACTTGAACTTATACTTGTGTGTGCTTCTTGGCAACCTAGGAAAATACAATTGTGAGTTTTCAACTCAAACCCTTGGTTTGATTGAAAAATAGCACAATGTTCAAATTGGCACGAGAAACCTAGTGAGCATGATTACTTGCAAGTTAGTTATTCATGGTTTTTTCTTGGTTTTCATGATGTTTGCTACTATGCACTATGTGATCACCTGCAACGAAAAGACTATTCATCTCCCATCGCAATAGCCATCCAATTCAACTTTTCTGCAATATCCTTCAAACACTTTTTTGACTCTAAAAGAGAAATGTTTAGCATGGAGGAAGATTGTGTTAAAAATCTTATATTATGTGAGTGGCACATACTTGTGCATGAAGGAAAGAAATAAAGGAAGCTGAGCTCTTAAAATCCGAGTAGATGGTTTGTTTTGGGTAAGGTGAACATTTTTTAACCCCAATTATGGCTTGGTTATGGCTATGCAAAATGATGTAAATAGTTTAGCCTAATAAAAATGAATTAACAACATTGTACGCATATAATAAACAAAATAACCACAAAAACACCATTGACGAATTGATAATGCTAAACGAATGCCAAATGTCATGATAACTATTAATTATTAAAACAAAGTTGGTATTTGTAGATGTTAGACGATGTGAAGGGAGAAAGAAAGAAGAGGAATCAGATTGCACACATTGTAAGGTGTGTGTCCTTCATTTTATTATGCAAGAGATGGTTACAAAAATGGTTGAAATGGTTACAACCGTTCATTAGTTAGTACATAACTAATAATGATTTAATAATATATAATAAGCCTTATATTCTTATACCTCCTATTAAGATTTACACTACAGAAAGCAAAAAAAACATATCGATAGAAGATTAAAATAACTGAACTAAATAGAGTCACACATTCTTCGAAAGCTTTCTCATTAAAAACGGCTTTTTGACCAGATAGAACTCAATTAAGCTGCCTCATAACCTTCGTAATGGTGTTTTTCTTGAGTTGAATTCCCGAGTTGCTAGATTTCACCTCCCTAAACTCCTGAATCACGAACGTCCCTAATTATTTGACAACCATTCATGTCGAGCTTCATCCACAATGCTCCATCAAGTTTGTCTCATGACTTTTGTAAGGGCATAATTCTCAAGGTTCACAAAGTCCTGATCTAATTGGGCAACCATCCATTCTGAGTTTCATCTACACTAGATCCTTTCTTGTCTTCAAAGTGTTGGGCTTCTTTAAAACACGTAGTCCTCATTAGCGAATTTTTCATCCATTTGGTTTGTTTTTGAACTTTTCCTTGATGTATGTAGAAGGCAAATTGTTTAAATTGTATTTAGAAGGTAGACTATTTAACAAAATAGCTTTGGCATCTTTATCATCTTCTGTAGCATTGACTTGTGTTCATCACATGTAAGCATCCAGTGGATCTTCATATTGTTTGTGGCTACATTTATTTCACTTCGTGATCCATTCTTTCATCTGGATTTTTACTTTCTGAAGTATGAAAATTGAGGCAACGAAATGATAGTGACAGTCTAATGGAATTTTTGACATTAGGCTCGGAAACAAGATTCACCTCAGAGAAATAACAATTATCCCAAAATATAGAATGATCTCGCAAATTAAAGTAGCAAGATTATTAATGTCTGAATTGGTTTAGTAAACGAATGTCACAATCATTTAGAAGCAAAGATATATCGGAAACTAAAATACCAAGTAAGTTTGTGCCCTAGATGACTGGTCTGGTGACTAGAAATATGGCAAACTGTGTGCACCTAGCGAGCAGAATGACCCTTAGTAAAAAACTTAAAAAACGAAATCTCAAGCATAAGCATGGCGTTTTTCCCTTGTATTTGTAAAACTGCTTATGTTCTACCAGTAAACACGTTTAAATGGGACTGAAATTGGTGGGTGTGCTCTTGTGATTTTGTGATTGTATCTTTTCTACTAAAAATGTGCCCTCACAATCACGTTGTTTCTATGTTGCATTTATAGTCTGTCACGTTATTAATAACGACTGAAAATGTTTTATTTTCGTGCCCTAACTGCACAAACAGCCCCAAAAAAATCTTAAAATAAGGTAAATTCCTATTTTTGTATGCTAACACTTTGAAATGAAACTGGGTCGTTTTTACCATTTTTATGACGTTTTTTTGCCCTATGTTATTGCTCGAATTGCGACTATGATATTGCTCTTTGCATCTAACATTCGAATTGGTCTTGTAAATGCCTGTGTTTCCATGCCCTAACGGGACTAGTATTGAACTTCTTCCCTGCTCCCTGGATTCTCCATTGCTTGCACCACTCTGCAATGTAACAATGACTAGGGAACGTCGATTTCCCTTCGAAACTTATGAATTAGATGACATATCTTTGCTGATGTAATGTCCCGTTTTTCGAATCAATCCATTTTAGAAGACTTGTAGCTTATTCCACTTTTCGTGGGTTAGAAG
The DNA here is from genome assembly GCA_019776745.2 of Taxus chinensis. Taxonomy (NCBI): domain Eukaryota; kingdom Viridiplantae; phylum Streptophyta; class Pinopsida; order Cupressales; family Taxaceae; genus Taxus; species Taxus chinensis. The sequence goes on from CM034154.1 coordinate 100,009,466, forward strand.
AAGGTGAACAAGGAAAGTCTTTGTTGATGTTTTTAGTCCTTTTCCGTGAGCATTTACATTTTCTTTTAGCGTTTTTCTTTTTGAGGCAGGTCGGCTGGGTTGGAGAAACTAAAAGGCAAATTAAAAGATGAAGCCAACTTCTTATTGAGGTCGGTCATGGGGGAAACTCCTTCATGGGGTTTTGACGCCACTTTATGGATATAAAAGGGGTATCTTAGGCTCATTTTGGGCATGCATCCTTATTATAGTTTTATACTACTTGGTTTTGGAGCTGGTTGCTCTATTCCATTTCACTAGAGGGCGAAAATCCCTTGGTGTGGCACACAAGATAGGCGAAACCCTTTTTGTTCAAGTTGGAGAACAAAAACCCTCCAATTGGTGGTTCCAAGGTCTTGCTGGTTTGTAGCTAGGGTTTGGAGGAGAGAGATTTGTCAAGGTCTTCCACACCAACTTTGCACCCTCTCCTAGGGTGGTGACTTGGGTGAATGAGGGTTTGAGTGCCTTTTAGGGAACAACTTGGCATTTGGTGTTGATATTCAGATTCCTCATAATTTACAAGGCCGATTTCTCACTTGATTGGTATTTTTTGGGGTTTGGAATCATGATTTTCAGCCCTTAATGTGGGCAGAACCTCTGCTGTCATTTATTTAATTTTCAGCTGTGTTTATAGGTTGATTTCTTGGGTGTTAATTGTTCTAAAATATTCCTAAAGTGCTCCTACGTGTTGTAGATCACGTGAATGGTGATATTTTGATGACTTACTGCTTTTTCCTTGTTGCTGTCCTAAAAAATCAGACTGCTGTGCAATGCTGTTCTATTTTTGAATTGGATGATATAGAAATAAGAATATATTTCAGTTTGGGTTTGTGTTATTTCATTGTTTTACAGTGGTATCAGAGCTTCGATCTTCCTAGCCTAGAAGGTTTCATTCAAAAGGAATAGATAGATGGCAAACATACATGAGAGGTTTGCTCTAGGGCAAGAAAGATTGCGAATAAGAGGACACCGTTGATCCAAGCCATGCAAAACCACAATGGAGAAGGAAGTTGTTCGAGAATTCATAGCGCGAGACAACCCTAGGGTCAAGCTTTGGAGCTGTTGCTAGGCCATTTAAGCCTACCTTCCTCCCTAGGGAAGAATCCATTCCGGAGATTGAGACTTAGCCATCCAAAGTGGACAACATTGCTACATGGTATGAGGAGTATAGGGCTCTTCCAGAGAAGATTTGTGATGCTATGTCATTTGCTGAGTTCATGAGAGTAAGCAAGGAAAGGTCACGAGCTACGCAAGAAGAAAAACTAGGGCTGCAAGTAAAGGAGAAGAAACAACCCATAGAGGAATCCACCGTGCAAGTTGAAGAGGGAGAAATCATGGAGCTTGAGCCAAAGAAGGAATAAAAATCATATCTGCAAGTTGGTAAAGAGAAATTGGAGGTTGAAGCTCAATTGCCAAATGTGAATGTTGAAGTACAACTTGCTGGAAATTTTAGAACAATCATGAAGCAAGGAGATGATGTTTAGGGCCTTGGATAGAACCATGAAAAGGTTCCGTGCATGCATCAATAGAATGTGGATGAAGTTGAAACAAAAGGGACATCACTAGTTGTATACGAAGGGTTCAAGTTACAAGAACTTGCACCATCCTTCGAGCTTCCATTAACTGATTTTCAGAACAACACTATGAAGAATGATCGAAGAAAATATTGGGAATCACGAGGAGAGAAGGGTTGAAGGTATCTCCACAAACCCGACTTCATCAAAGGAGGACAAGCTTTTCATTGGCAGCCAAAGGTATGATAATAATAATCACATTTCAGATATATTGATCCTCCCTATGTCGCTGCAATATTTTTATCATCATGAACAATAAGCTAGGGAAGATGAGAGGGTGGAAGATACATCTTGTGGTAAAGAGCACATAGGTCTTTTTGCCCAAATGCAACATTGTTTGAGCATAATAGTGTGGGATCCAAGTGTATTTTGAGTTCCACCAAGGGAAGAATTTCTGATTTCAGAATCAATATTGCTGGTCATACCATCATTGCATGCTTCCAGATAAAAAAAGTCCTAACTCCACCTTGGGAGAACATAAGGAACAAATGCTGGGCCAAAAGACATATCACTTCCCATCCAAAAGTGATTTTACAACAACAGCATGTGGGCAGTATATGACAGCTCATTTTGGACAGCAAGGCCATTACAGGCGGGAGGATCTCCACAAAAGGAGCCACCAAAAATATGTAAGGATCCTTGTCATTATGAAGCAAATTTCAAGAAGAATGTTGGGGTGAAGAACACCACTTGCAGCTATGGTCATAGAGCTGGTTTAAATCAAATCCAAGATTCCTTTGGCATGGAAAATCGGGATGATCTTTTGAAGACCAAGGTAAATGCCTATATTAAATTCCCTGTTTTTTGCTCTTTATATATGAGAAAACTTATTTGGATGCATATGAAGCTTGTTGTGCCCTCTAACAACATTGTGAAGGATAAGTTACTACAAAGAGGCCACATCATTCCTTACACCATAAATATACAACAGCTAGAGGACACATTTTGGGTTGGAAGAATGGGTAATCTAGGGCTAATGAAGTGTTTGTTTTAATTTTAAGATGAAATGAAACAATGCTTAAACTTAAAAAATCAAAATGATTAAAGCTGGATCTCTTAAGTAGTTTTTACCAATTATTTTGCTGTTTGCCTGATTGAATATATGCAAACTTGGAACCTGCAAGGGTTAATCCTAAAAACCACCTGAATGACAAAGGGTTAATCCGTAGAACACCTTTATACTTCACTGAATTAGATTGTCATTGGAAATGAAACTTCTTTTTTATGATATTCGATTAGGGAATGTATGCTTAAACTAGCCTAGTCTCTGTGCAAGGAAGTACAATTCTCAGTATTATTAATGTATGCTTAAACTAGATTTGTCTATGCATTTAGGATAAGGATAGTTTTTAATTCTATAGTTTACAGGGTTCTTGTTTATATTATCTTTAGCTCCATTGTTTTTTAGTCTTTTGGCTCAAGGGCTGAAACTGTCAAAGAATACACGGGAGTCGTTAAAAATGCTCATAACTATGATGTAATGCTTTGGGTATTAGTGTATGTAAATATTTCCCATCGATACAAAGTTGACTGTTTATGGTATGTTTGCAATATAAATGAAGAATTAAATCTGATTTATAGATCTGATGTGAATGTGAAACAAAATGAAAGTCAGAGGGACAATGATCACTGTATGCTCGAAAAAATGTCTCAAAACACAAGATCTAAGTTACACACTATACCTGATTGTATGGTCACTCTCAATAATTCAAATAAGAGAGCCAAGACACCTGTGGAGTGTGTCTAGGCCATGCTAGGCAAGGCGTGGTCTTAACGACTATTGGACTAAGTATTAAGGTAGCATATGTGCTTGTTGTACAGGTTTACCGGATCACCAAGTTCTTTCAACTTGAGAAAATTGGGTAATTGGCAGCTGGAAAGTGACTGAATCAATGTAAAAGGGAGAGTGTGATAAAAAACACTAAAGAAAAAATGCAGTTGACAAAACATGTGTTTTTAATGTATATTTCTCTCCTTAAATGTGCAACCTAACTGACTAAGAAACTGGAAAGCGAATTTTAATTTAAGTAGCTCCTTTTAAACCCCTTATCATGTTTGCTAATATAAAGAAAGCAATGCAGTACTATCCTTAACACAAACAAGAAACTAAAAGAATGTTGTCACCTCAACAAATGACCTTCGAAAGCCGTTATGCTAGTGCGAGTGTCCTTTGAAGATTGTTTCCCAGTCTATATCTCATATTTGTTGGATTGATCATTGGGTGGATACAAAATCAACAAAGAAGTGAGGAAAAAAACTAGCAAATAATGGCTAGGGACAATCACCAAAGGGCTCAAGCGAGGCTAAAAGAGCCTAGAGGAAAAGGGATAAGGCTCCCGAAACAATCATAGAGACTTGACATGATGCGAATGTATGAAGGCTAAGAGTCTCGGTAATAGGCTAGGAGTCAAATGTGGTATTCAAGAGTGTAAGGGATTTTAGGACAAATGAGGAGTATTTATGGCGCGTGAAAAAAGTAGGAAGGATAAGTGTTTACAGATGGATAGATAATCACCCAAATCAGATTTGCCACCGAATCAGCCAGATGACCAATGCTCTTTTGGCAGACTGCTAGAACATTCCAAAACCACTTTGATTCTTTCAGGATACTACCAAAACAGTCCAAGATGGTTAGAAATCTTCTAAGAGACTACGAGAATAGTCCAAGACTGTTGGAATTCTTGACAGGTCATAGGGGTTGCCAAAGCAGTTTTTGGGCTTGTGGAGTGTAACTTTAGCATCCTATATCGGTTTGAGAAAAATGAAAAGTCAATTTCTAGGTTTTAGATCGTTCACATTGATTGGTGAGGCTTTCAAAAGCCCTAGGTGAATTGAATGAATGGTTCCCAAAATGGCCAAAACTGACAATAGCAACAAAATCCAAAAACTGGAGAAACGTGTCAAAAAAGGTCGCAAAATGATAGGCAAATGCTAGAAACACGTGACTAAGGATACAATCAATATTATGTGCAATTTGGGCTCTTGTAATCAAAATCGACAAAAACTGGCAGAAGATGATAAAGGGCGATAAAGTTGTAAAAGAGACTTAACATAGATAAGAAGGTGATCAATTATGAGAGTGAATATGATCACAGGGAATCATAGTAATTATCCAAGGACAATAGTGACATATAGCACTCAAAAGGTGTCTTTTAGGGTACATATAAGAGGGAGATATCATTGTTTGTACAAAGACTAATGAGCATCCCTTGCTACCTTTTTCAAAATTCTCTAGGCCAAAGGTGTTAGGTCCATTGTTTTAGGAAGCAGTTGCTTTCAAATTTTCGTCTCTAATTTTCATCTCTATAGGAGACTTCTAGGACCAGTAGAATGTCTATTCCATTCTTTTAGTACCTAGTGATTTTTTTAGACTAGTACTTTTTTACTCTAACTGAATGTACTTTTGAGTTTCCATTGACCTACTTTTGGTCATTTGAGGACCTTCATATAATTTCTTTCTTTAAAAAAAATTGTCTTCCTTTTCAACTAGATGTTTTACTCCAGAATATGGAAAAATTACTCAATTGCAGTTGTCTGTTATAGAAATCTAATGTTGTTTTAATAAAGAAAACCAAGCAGATATTATGCTAGCATGGGATCCAAAGGCGAGAGATGCAATTATAGACTGGGTACCAATGTATCCTAATAGTTGATAATAATCTGCCTTAAATGATAATTGAGTTATTTCACATCATGATAATTTAAATACACATTTTTATTAGCAGTCCTGAATTACTATTTACAAAACAGACTCAGGGAAAACCTACATTTTATTCATTTCGACAATCGAATGGTGACGAGTCAATGTTTACTTACATAGTAACAGTGTTTACTCTAAATTGCTAGATATTTGAATAAAGTCAGTCTATTCAGATTCCGGAGTAACTGCATGCTAATAACCAAATATAAATTACTCATAATTTCCGAAATTTTTGAATAATATACATAGTTTAATATGCTGCGTTTATATCAAATTGAATTGAATTCAATGAATGCACAATGAGTTCGACCAAAGTTTAGCCGAGGCACGTGGTCGAATTTTTTGCAACCCGTATTAGTATATATTTAAATTCTAAATGATTATATCGAAATTATTCAATGCAAGATTACTGTTTACTGCAATAATATTACTATGATTCCCATTTTGTATTATTTTAGCAACAAATGAACCTTTTCTTTGGTCACGTTTATGTTTATATTGATTTTTTTTTGTGTTTTTAGTCTCACAACTAACATACAGATTATGATTATAGGAGCTAAAGGCTTATCAAGCTGATGTTGCAACTGTCTTGAGAAATGGTAAGCGCCAATTATGTTCATAAATTTAAAATTCCGCTTTTGTTGCTTATGATATGCCATAATAATGTAATATATACTCATTCTTCCATTCGAGGCCAAGTCACTCTCTTTTACTTGACACTAAAACATTAGCAGCTGAAGTACTTTGCACACACAGTTTGGAAAATTAAATTTGTTAAAATAAAAAATACAGTTTGGAGGAGCTTAATGTTTACTTGATTGCACCATAAGAGAAATATGCTGAATTTTGAACAGATTAAATCCTCATAATTTTTTTGATATCTCAAGACTTCTTCTTTGTTATATGCCTTTTTCATTTTTATCCTTATTGCTTCTAGCTGACAAGACTTTGAGGATGGCAATTGTCTTCTGTTATGTAAGAACCATGCTTTTTACTTTTCCTTGACTTCCTACAATCTTCTGTAAATGTGTAAACTTGCAGTTGTTGAATATTCATTAATAGGTTGAAAACTTGAAAATGTTTAGCTGCGTTTACATATTTCAAATTTATTTCCCAAAGTAATTCTGATTATTAAAAGCATTGTATGTTTTAGGGCTGCATGGTACTAGCACAAACACCATGTACTTGAAGAGTCTTTTTTATGTTTCAGGATTTGCCTGACCATTATCTAAAATCGCCAATCAGATTCATGCATAAAAAGAGGAGAAAGTGAACAACATGGACATGATTCCGTAAATACTCTTTATTGATAAATGGTAAAACACATGGCTCCATGCTAATAAATAATCTTGAAAAAAATGGCAACACACAAAATATGCCCGTAATTAGCTCTCACAAGCTATCAAGTAAATACTCTTCAAAATTGAAAGTGTCTTGCTTCTATTTGAAAGAGGTGTGATTGCAATGCAACCAAGAATGACACCTGAAATTAGCTCTCACAAGCTATCAAGTAAATACTCTTCAAAATTGAAAGTGTCTTGCTTCTATTTGAAAGAGGTGTGATTGCAATGCAACCAAGAATGACATGGTAACTAACTATTTGTTTTCTTGTGTTCTTGTCAGAGGTTCTGATGTGTTTGTCTCAATAGCCACCTCAACCTTCATGAACAGGGTGAAATAGCAATCCAACCAAGATTGACACTGTAACCAAATCTTCGTTTTCTTGTGTTCTTGTTGGTGGTTTTGACTTGTTTGTCCCGATAGCCACATCAACCTTCATGAACAGGACAAGGAGGGAGTGTCAGTTGTTCGTTATTGGTATGCAATAAACAAATTTGAAACAATCACGGCCTCAAGCATACAAAGTGTTAAGAAAATGGCCTGACAGACCCAACAAAGAACCATTGCCATGGGTTCAAAAACTTTCGAAAGAAACCCATCAGCACATAGTGATCTGGGGTGTATGTGTCTGTGCTAGTTACATAGTGATGGACATACATCCTCTCACACTAGCTAGACACATTTAATCAGTTTCTTGTGAAAATCAAGTTATACGAAGTTTGGACACGCTATCCTTGAGTTTGCAAGTGGATTTGTAATGATTTGGCGAACATTTATTGATATATTATGTCTAGGCATATAGCTTTATAAGTGAACCCTCAATGAAGTATGCCATTTGCTGTATTGAAAAGACAAATGATAATTGCAATTTTTGATTTGTTATTTTCTTACCATTTTTCCAGGCCTTCTGTCAATTGTACCTGCATGTGATCTTGTTCCTGGGGATATAGTGGAAGTTGGAGGTATGCTTTGAAACATACACGAAAGTTATTTATTTTGCTTCTTTTTCTTTCATCACCTACATATATCTATAAAGTCAGACATTTGACTGTGGTGTTTTGTTTCGTTTTCAATCTAGTTGGGTGCAAGGTTCCAGCTGACATGCGGGTAATTGAAATGCTGGGGAGTCAGTTGCGCATTGATCAAGCTATACTAACTGGTATGTGCATGCTTTCCTTGCACATTTGACGTATTCTCTATTCTAGTTCCATCATAAACTATGAAAGATAACACATATTAAGCTATATTCTGAACTGCTAGGATGGACCATTTTAAATGCTGTTGTCAACCTCAAAAATGTGATGGCATATAATTTGAGTTTTGTGCAGTTGGGGCTTTCAATTTGGGCCATTATTTATTATTGTTATGTGAAATTTTGAATGCCTATTTCAAAATAAAACATCTTTAGAAAATTTGATAAAATAAAGGATCATCACTTAACCATAAATATTAACCAAAAGTAAAAATTATGCACAAAGACATCACTACCAAAGCAGACATTTATTTTGTAAGAGCGCACTCTTTTGGGAGAAAACTTCTCATGTATGAGGAACTGTAGAAATGTACAATGGTCTCCACCAACAAGAAGAATGAAGAGAGTGCACAAGTTTTACATAAACATCACCAAGATTGCATAGCTAGAATGAGAAGAATAAGAGATGTAAGAAAAAGGGAGAAGCCACTATTTCTACTGTGTTACAAGTGGTAATTCAGTTTCAAAAGTAATTTCCACATTTCTTACAACTGGGAATCACGGGATTTACTTTTGTAACTCGCTTATTGTCTTACAAGAGAAATATACAAGTGGAGTGGAGGAATATTTCCACATCATAATAAGACAAGCGATGTAGGAAAAACATCTTTTAACACCTTGTCCTTTGATGTGGATTCAACAAATATATATCCATTCACAACAATACGAAAACAAAACTTTAGAGGGGAAGTTATGTGACATCCTCACAAGAACACCGAAAAATTCGAATGGCAGAAGACAGAATTACCCACCAAAAACTACATTTGTGCGCACTTTATTAGCATGATTAAATTGAGCTACAAGGGTGAGAAAGTGTGCCGGCTGGATAAAGCCAAACACATGCAAACTGCCCTAGAATTGGGTATGTGAAATCACCTCAGTTAGTAAAACTTACATGCAACCAATAAGGCTCCATTGAGTCAAGTTAGTTTAATTTACATGCATGTAGTGAGGCTCCAATGAAGTGGGGCAACTGTACATCTAGGATATTTACAATGATTTAGATAATTACTAGAGAGGAGATAATTTCAAAGGTAATTCTCATCATTTCCTCCTTGCTGAGAGGAAGTTGTCCAAACTTCAACATGAGATGGGAAGACATCTATGAAAAAGCTGACTCAAAGAACCACTTACCTTTTTTTTGGAAGAGAGTGCCTTTGCAGTGGACAAGGGGTATGTGGTGGTTTTTTTTCGGTGATTGTAGCGAATTTGAACATCGAGTGAAGTATCCTTGGGCAAAAGGTGTTGAATCTTGAAAGTGTATAATGGTAGCCTTAGGACGAGTGATGGGAACATCCTCCATGTAATGTCCCCTTTTCAGAATTAATTAATTTTGAATACATGATGCCTATTTTTATTATTTTCCGAAGGCTAAGGGGAAATTAAAAGAGGAAAATAAATTAATTTAAGTAGTCCAAGGATATGGTTATATTTTAATTGGAAAAGGACACTTAAATTCTATTTCAATCCAAAAAGCATTATTAGAATAAAATAATGACTAGAAAGTTGATTTCTATCGTTGGGTATTTAGTTAGAATTTATACATAAAAAAAGGGGGGGCGCCAAAGTTGAAGAATGAGCTGCATGCTTTTGTAAATCCTAATTTTAGGATAAGAGGTGGAAAAAATATTATTTAATATGTTTAATCCTATTTCTTAGGATTGGGGCGCCAACATGGAGGTGGATACAATGATTATTTAAAGATGTTTAATCCTATTTTTAGGATGGGGCGCCAACATGGAGGAGAAATCTTATTATTTTTAATAATTCAAAGCTTGTGCATGTAAGTGTAAAAGGGGAGTGCCCAATGTTTAATCCTATTTTTAGGATGGGGCGCCAACATGGAAGAGGGGCTTATTATTTTTAATAATTCAAAGCTTGTGCATGTAAGTGTAAACAGGGAGTGCCCACCTTGGAGTGTTTGAAAGTTATAAAGGCATATTGGGGGTTCATTGTAACAAATCTTGGAAATTGATGAATTATTTTCTTTGTCTACAAGTACCTTTTGCTTCTGCAAACAACAACAGAGGACGAAAACCCTCATTTGCATATGGAATTGGGGGACGAAATCCCCCACTTCTTAGCTGGGCAACTATCCATTCGGGAGTTGCAGAGGTCTTTCAAGATGCACCTTGCTCCGCCAGTTCAGCTCCAGACAATGGTATTCAGACACTGGTATTGTTTTATTGTATCTGGTCGGGAAATAAATAAATAAAAGACTGTTTTTTCCCGTATTGGTACTGCTGTTTTTATGTAATGAAATTCATATTATCTGTTGTTGTTGTAAAAGTTCATTTTAGTAATACTGTTGCTCCTAGGATTTAATGGAAATAACCAGACTTGTTAAAAGGTTAGTTTTCAAGGATATTACAATGGTATCAGAGCGAATTTCCTCCCAGCTTGTGGAAGGGAATTAAAAAAACAAAGGAAGAGAGAAAAAAACATAGGAAGAAAAAAAATTGCAGCTTTGAACTTCATGTGGGCTAGTGACAGACAAATCAGATCACTACCGCGCCAAAGGGAAAAGAAGAAAGCTTTAGAACAGCCATAGACTCATGGAAAACCAAGACTCCAGAAGAGGCATGTTTTGACAGACTTGTTCAGGGACAAGACAAGTTAGCTGATATGACAAGTTAGTTGATTCAAGTTATGTAGGGCACGAATGTGCAAAGGACTACGCAACGGTGAGGGAAGTTCTTCAGAGGGGAAACAATAACCAACACACTCAGATGATGAACACTGGATCTATTGCTAGGGCCTTCCAGCTTGAATTCCTTTTTAGGGAGGAAGCATAGTTCCATAGGTTGAAACTCAACCATCTATTGTAGATGGGTATTGCTGTTAGTTATGCAGTAATACAAGGTAATTCCAAGTGAGATTAAAGAGGTTGTATCACTCACTAATTTCCTAAATTTGAAGAAAAACAAGAGTGGACCAAGAGCTGATCCGAGACCACAAGCTACTCAGAGAGACTTGCAACAAGCACCAGGGAAGTTGTCACTCTCTACCTTTGACAGCTCTGGCAAGAGTACCGCTCGTTGTGGATATAAAAGTTGGATACTTTCTTATCACTTAGACCAATGATGGTAAGAGGAAGCCATCATAGTTGCAACCCTTCATCTGGAAGGTATAACACATGAGTGGTTGTACCATGGGCTAATCACACAAGGACACAATCTCATTCGCTCATATGCTGATTTCTAGTGACATGTTTGATAGAGATTTTTGTCAGAGTGGATCCAGAAACCCATTTTTGGGAATTAGCTCAACTAAAACAATTACATTCAGTAAGCTGCTCTATATAGCTGAATTTCAGAAGCTTTTTATCATGGGTACTACCGATGTAACATCAGAGGATCATTGGTTGTTTTGTTTATGGAAGGTTTAACTGAATCTCACTAGGGGTTTAGTGAAATCTTTCAACCCTACTTCTCTACAAGGAGCCATGAAAAAAGGCTTTGGATTATTGAAACTTCAACTCCTAAAGGGAGATATCGTTTGCCTATAGGGACTGGTGGTTACAACACAACCAAAACCAACACCTTATGGGCAACAGAAAAAGCCATTTGAGCCGGGCGGTTTGTCAACAAAAGGCGCTGTCTAAAACCAGCAAAGAGATAGAAACAAGAAATGCACTTATAAGGAAGAAATTGTGTTTCACTTGTAGAGCTCCATGGGGATTTCAGGTCACAAATGTCTTTCCAAGGGAGAGGTACATTACATAGAGGTGATATGCCAAATGATGAAGGAAAAGAAGAGGAACTTCTTGGGAAGTTGAACAAAGAAGAGGAAGAACCCGTGGCTGAAAATAAAGGTGAAGAAAAGACTATTTAGATGGCACTCTTTGCTTAGCACTTTCAGGTGCTTGCCCAGGTATCATCCGTTCATAGTACGTGGAGTACTACATGGAGCCATAAGGTAACTATTAGATGATTGATAGTGGGTCAACCCATAACTTTATTGATGAGAGTTTGGTAGCTCAAAGAGGTTTGAAAATAGAGGAATTCCAGGTTTTAAGAGACTTTACTATAGCAATTGGATTTACTATTCCATGCACCAAGAGGGTGAAGGGGTTGGAAATTACTCTTGGAAAACACAAGGTTTGTGATGATTTCTACATGGTGGGCATATGAGAAACCAATGTGATTTTGGGGGTGCAATGGTTGCATTCACTTGGAGAAATGACTCTATGAACTATCAAACTATGGAGTTGAAATTCCAAATCGAGGGAGGAGAAGTTGTACTTCATGGTATGGCCAATGGAGCACCTAGGGTTATCACTGACGAAGATGGATGGAAAGATCATGTTTTATAATCGGAATATAGCATGGGCAACCCATTGTTTTGTATGTATGTGGCCACTCTCTCGTATTGCTTGACAATTCTTATCATAGATAAGGTACATTCTCTTGCTCACTTTTAGAGAGGCTTAATACAATATTGCAATGATCATATCTTTAAGACTGCCACCAGGATCAAGGGATTCCAACATCTAACATAAAGCTAGAAACATGGCTCTAACACTTGTCAGGGATTACTCCTTTCTAGACATCCTAGAGTCCTCTACAAAGAGGAGCTTGTGAAGATCAGTCAAAGATCTCTTGAAGATGGGACATCGTTTACACTAAAGCATACCTCAGACGAGGTAGCTTTATAAGGGCTTCATGCCTCAAAATGAAGGAGATTTAAGGGGAACGTCTCGTGAATGAGGGTTTGGCAAAAATGAGAGAAGCAAAAGCCAACTCGATATGGGAACTTCAGATGCTCACCCACCTTTACACACACTTTGCATAGGATACCTCGTGTGGCTTTGGGGAATGATTTTGCAATTGAGCTATGAGTGCTTCAGCAAACCAAGAGTGAGATGATTTAATGTGTTAAGAGGTTTTATGTCCCTAGTTTGTTAAGAAGTCAAGTTGGAACATAATGAAACCCTAGTTAAACCCTCATAGCAGAGCGACTTGGAAGATTTACATTGTATGGTCCTCAAATTGTTTGGGCAAGCAAATGTTGCATTAGGGTTGAAGAGGGTTCTCCAGAACTCAATCCCTTTGCCTCGGTGGTTTCACGTTCTAACTGTTTTATCTAGATTCACAAAGCCCTAGTTCCTGTAAATCCATTTGCACATTTTAGGGCATTGAGATGAAGTTCCAGGATCAACTCCTTGGTTAAACCTTTGCATCCAGAATCCCTCAGAGGGAGTCATGTGCAATAGGTAGCTGTCATGAAAAGATATATACTAGGCAGGTTGCTTGAAGAATTTTTGAGATATAGGTCTCCTATAACCTCTCAGCCCTATCGAGGGCCTTGTGGCCTTAAGGGCATTTCCTACAGCTAATCATGGATGGCACCATTGTTCAGACCTGAGTATCTCTAGTACCATTGGTGCATGTTGTAGC